>CM061134.1:137665749-138277053 GCA_030789695.1 Scilla litardierei
GTAGAGTTACAGTTCGTGCTCGTGAATATATGGCAGATGGATACCAGCCAGACGTTGTTCCAAATAGTATTCGACTGCGGTGGTGCACGAAGAGAAAATTGCTTGAAGGTATACCTTTTTATACTCAACGCGCACAACGGCAAAAAACATCTGGTTTCGATTAGCAAAGTGCAAAATCTAAATACACCGATACTCTTGCGGTGCTTGTCCAAGTTTTTTCCAAAAAAAACATACAGCATCATCTCAGAAGACAATAACTATAACAAATCACAGTATAGTAAATATTTTTGCTTAGTGGACACAAAGGTCACTACTTTTGCACGTAGGGCGGGCTGATTAACTTTGAGCAATGGAATATAGTTTTGCTCATACGACAAGTTCTCATGCCGTGACCGTGTCTCCTGTGGATATTGCAGTTATGAGCAGCTCCAATAGAGATTCTTCACATTTTTGCACTGGTATGAAATGCAATAATGGCACTCGTAAGAAATTCTTCTGAGCATGGATACAAATGAGGATGCACATTTTCAGAGAAGATTGCGCAGTTTGAGAGCCGATACCTTGGTGGCACCTTCAGGCTGATGGCAATGTGAAGCATTCAAAAACATCGTGTGCTTCTTCTGAAGGAGCCAACACCATCGTTGATGATATCTGAAGTAGCAGACTCCATCTTTGATGCCCATATAAATGTGACGAATTCAATTTCAGCATCACGGCAATTGCCGCAAGTTTATTGGCTGGCCATCTTTGTGTGTCGTAGACGAAGCATTCATTAGTAAGAACAAAAATTTAGCATGTAAAAGAAAATATATTGTATAGGTATAACCATATAGAACACTATCATCGAGAGGAGTAGTGGTTGACGATGTCTAGAGGGAAGTGAATCACTTTATATAGACGAATTGGACTGGGTATGGTCCGCATGGATGAGGCTGAGACTACAGTTGGGTTACGGTGGGCTACAGAAATTGCCGCTAATAAAATTGATTGCCTCTAAGAAAATTGCTCAAAGCGCAAAACGGGTAAAAATATGGCAGTTGTGCGAGTTGAGCAAATTATTTATGTTTATACAATATTACTCATAAATCCATTTATAGCGATGTGAACACCTCAAATCAAACAGCGTGACCCATGAGTATCAACACATAGATATAAGTTGTCTTATTCTGTAAACAGTAAGATATGTGTTTCTTATCACTTAAATGTCTGTACACCCATCAGTCTGAATATTATTTAATTCTCCCCCAATTTTGTGTTTTCTTTATTATTGGGATTTTTTATTGAACGTTGTGCGGGCAGAGTAATTATTCGTTACGACTGTTTTGCTCAACGCGCACAGCTGGGTGTATTTTGATCCGATGTGCGCACTGTATTATATATGCAAAATGTATACCTTTTTAAATACCCCGCACAATCCGCACTAAGACTCAAATTTAAACAAATCAAAGAAATGTGAATATTTTTGCTATCTTATTCTGTAAACTGTCGGATATGTGTTGTCTTATCACGTAAATGTCTTTATACCCATCAATCAACTGCTCCGCATTATATTTGCATCAATTTTGATTTTTTTATCTGGCATGTCAGTCTGAACATTAATTAATTCTCCCCAATTTTGTGTTTTCTTTATTATTGGGATTTTTTATTGAACGTTGTGCGCGCTGAAGATATTAATTATGGGAATTTAGTATTGAATGTTGTGCGCGTATGGTAATTATTCGTTACGACCATTTTGCTCAACGCGCACAGCTGGGTGTATTTTGATCCGTTGTGCGCGCTGTATTATATATCCAAAATGTATACCTTTTTAAATACCCCGCACGGTGCGCACTAAAACTCAAATTTTAACAAATCAAAGAAATGTGAATATTTTTGCAGTCTTATTCTGTAAACTATCGGATATGTGTTGTCATATCACTTAAATTTCCTTTCACCCATCAATCAACTGCTGCCATTATATTTGCATCAATTTTGATTTTTTTTTCTTGCATGTCAGTCTGAACAGTAATTAATCTCCCAAAATTTTGTGTTTCTTCTTTATTATTGGGATTTTATATTGAACGTTGTGCGTGCTGAAGTTATTAATTATGGGGATTTTGTAATGAATGTTGTGCGCGCAGAGTAATTATTCATTACGACCGTTTTGCTGAACGCGCACAGCTGGGTGTATTTTGTTCCGTTGTGCGCGCTGTATTATATATTCTAAATGTATACCTTTTTATATACCTCGCACTAAGGGACAAATTTAAACAAATCAAAGAAATGTATATCTTTTTGCTGTCTTCGGATATGTGTTGTCTTATCACTTAAATGTATTGAACGTTGTGCGCGCTGATGTAATTAATTATGGGAATTTTGTATTGAACGTTGTGCGTGCAGAAGAATTATTCGTTACGACCGTTTTGTTCAACGCGCACAGCTGGGTGTATTTTGATCCGTTGTGTGCGCTGTATTATATTTTCTAAATGTATACCTTTTTATATACCCCGCACTAAGGATCAAATTTTAACAAATCAAAGAAATGTAGATATTTTTGTTGTCTTATTCTGTAAACGGTCTGATATGTGTTGTCTTATCACTTAAATGTCTTTACACCCATCAATCAACTGTTGCGCATTAGATTTGCTTCAATGATATTTTTTTTAACTGGCCTGTCAGTCTGAACATTAATTAATTCTCCCCCAATTTTGTTTTCTTCTTTATTATTGGGATTTTTTATTGAACGTTGTGCGCGCTGAAGTATTAATTATGGGGATTTTGTATTGAACGTTGTGCGCGCAGAGTAATTATTCGTTACGTCCATTTTGCTCAACGCGCACAGCTGGGTGTATTTTGATCCGTTGTGCGCGCTGTATTATATATCCAATATAAATATATTTTTAAACAAATCAAAGAAATGTAGATATTTTTGATGTCCTATTATGTAAACAGTAGGATATGTGTTGTCTTATCACTTAAATGTCTTTACACCCATCAATCAACTGCTGCGCATCAAATTTGCTTCAATTTTGATTTTTTAAATAATGTCAGACTGAACATTATTTAATTCTCCCCCGATTTTGTGTTTCTTTTATATTTTGGGATTTTTTATTGAACGTTTTGCGCGTAGAGCAATTATTCGTTACGACCGTTTTGCTCAACGCGTCCAGGTGGGTGTAATTTGACCAGTGCTCGCAACCTTACCTTATGTTGCCCATATGACGGGATGATTAACTGTGGGTAATGGAGCATGTAATACAGTTTTACTCAGCACGCACAACGGTCATGGCATCTGACTGTTGTGTGCGATGGTCTATAGTGTTTAATTGCATACAGTTTGGCTCTGTGAGCAAAAGAGTCACATCTACGTCCAGTTGTGTGATTTGAGTAATTGTGGATAACAAGATACAGTTTTGCTCAGCGCGCACAGCAGTCAAACAAATCGATGTGAATGTTGTGCATGCTAGTAAATGTGTGCACACGTAAATAGTTTATCACAACATATAGCATGAGCCTGTTGTGCGCCCTGGGGAATTTATAGTTCGATGAACAGTGTTTGATCAGTAATATCTATGTCGGACATTGATTCAAGTAAGCATTAATGTATATATCACCTTATATCAATTTTGTATTGTCCTGTAATTGTATCAAATTAAATGACATAGTATTAAGGCCTGAATTCTAACAAACTACAGCATTATGCTTTATAATGTACATAATGCATAAATGTAATTTATAGTTCGGTAAACAATTTTGCTCCGTAATATCAGTGTTGGACGTATATATCACCTATATCATTTTTGTATTGTCCTGCAATTTTATTAAATAAAATGACATTGTATTAGGGTCTGAATTCCAAAATACTACAACATTTATGCATTATTCTGTACATTACACAACAAAGTTGTAACTACAGCTAAACATTTTGCAACTTCACAGTTTGGAACTGGTATGAAATTCAATCACGGGAATATCCTAATGGTACATTGAATCCCACTACGCAAAACTGTTCAGATAGTCATGCTGAACAGCTCAAGCAAGATGGCATTTATGATCAGCTCCAATAGCACACACCATCATCACTAGCATCCAGATCGTCCATAACGGTATAAGTAGTCACTCCTTTAACGAAGTTGGCTGATCTGGATTCTTCAGCGCATGCCACTGTATGCATTGAAGAAGCATCAATTATGAACGATAAAAAGCATATTTAAGTAAAAAAATAGGGTATAAAGACATGCAACTTTACATTTAGGCACTGATATAAAAATATATCACGGTTGCTTCTTCTCTGAAGAATCCACTGCTGTAGTAGAACATATGAAGGAGCAAATAACATCTTCCAGTACACATCAATTACCGGTAGTATATTGTTCATCTTTGTGTGTTGAAGACGAAGCAGTAATGAACAACGGAAAATATTTAGCATTGTGAAGAAAAAATAGTGTATGAAGTAGAAACAGATAGAATCAGTTATAATACTATCATCAAGAAGTGCAGTGGTTGACACGGTTTAGTGGGAAGAGAGGCTATTTATAGACGAATTGGACTGTCCCGTTGATGAGGACGATAGACTACAGTAGAGTCACTGTGTGTGATATTGTATTGGACATAAAGACGAGTGAATCTACAACATAATGTTACCAGCCAGATGATGTTCCCAAGAAGGTTTGGCCTTTACGGTGCGCGTTGAGCAAACTTGATGGCCAATAACAAAATTGCTCAACGCGCACAACGGGGAAAATAATGGCTGTTGTGCAAGTTGAGCAAATTATTTGTGTTTGTACAATATTACTCATAATGGGACGTTACAAAATGGGACACCATCAAATCCAACAGCGTGACAGATGAGTATCATTCACAAAGATATATGGTGTCTTATTCTGTAAACAGTACGATATGTGTTGTCTTTTCACTTATATGTATACTAGAAATTTCCCGTGCAAATTGTGCACGGAGCAAAAATAATTCCCCATGAACACGATAGCGGTTAACACGCGAAACTGGGAAAGAGAGGAAAGTGTGGGTGTGCGTGTCGTCAGCGTCGGGTGTGCGTATCGTAAATATGGATGCCAAAAGGACAGGACCTAAATACAAAAGGGGAAGGAGTATGTATCTACACCCATCTATTTGCTTCAATGTGGATATATTAAGACTTAAGTGCTAATGCTACCAATTTCAAAAAAGAAAAGCTTTTGTATTCTCCCAACTAATTTCTCTACAATGCTTTTGTGTATTCCCAACATATTTTCTCAATCCAAGATATTTCCCCCCAAAACTTAACATGACACTGCCACATAGGACAAATTCAAAAGCTTTTCTCAATTGTAATATAGAATAGTTTGGCTCCACGTGCAAAAAGGTCACAATTACGTGCAGTTGTGTGAACTGAGTAATTATGGATAATCATATACGGGTATGCTCACAGCCCGCACATCGGTCAAACACATTATGTGACCGTTGTGCGCGCTGAGTAATTGTGTGCAAACATAAATGTTTTATCACAACGTATATAAGGACGGTCACAATTTATGTCCGTTGTGCGCGCTGGGTAAATCATATATCGGTAAAAAGTTTTTACATAGGTAATTTCAATTTCGGACATTGATTCAAGTAAGCATCGATGTATATATCACATATATCAATTTCGTAATGTCATGCAATTGTATCAAATTAAATGACAGTGTATTAAGGTCTGAATTCTATCATACTACAACATTTATCCGGTATAATGTACATACCACAACAAATTTGAAACTACATTTCGTACATAATGACATAAAACACCAAAGAATATCTACCCACAAACACTCTTCTCCGTCGATGATCAAAAATACATTATAAGACAAGAGAAAGGCTTGTGCGCCAAAGGCCCGGCCACCTCAAAAACCTGGAGGCGGAGGCGGAGGTGGTGGTGGTGATGGTGGGGCAACAGTACGGATGTCTCTAGGAGAGGGCACCAGAGTCTCCATCTTCTCTTGTATGTTCGACATTATGAGCATCATAGTGTCGAAGTCGCTACGCAGAAGTGAGATCGCCAGATTGGTGTTGGAGAGATGGGTTTCAATTTCTCCTAATCTACGAGTAAAGTTCACCGGCTGATAGGAGGAGGATGAAGCAGCAGATGCGGGGCTTACATTGCCTATGAGTATATCCTTAAGCTGACGTTGTTCATCTGTAAGTACAGAGACAGACGTAGTAAGCTCCTCGAGTTTGCTACGGAGGTTGTGCAGAACAGAGTCCTGACGGCGAGACATCCCAACCATAGAGAGGAGGCCGTTACTGTTGTCCTCAAGTGGGGCTTTTTCAGTCAGAGATGGAACTGATGAACCTGCATGTAAAGGAGGAAACCCAGGAGAAGGCAACAGCACATTGTGTTCACCTTGAGTTGGACCAATCGAAAGCGAATCACGCAGAATGGGTCTATTGGCCGGGAACGATGAGGGAAGGGGATCATCGTGTTCAGGTGACGGTGAATCATCATCACTAACTCCCTAAGAGTCAGAAGAAGTCGACTCACGAGATCGTTTTGGCGGCATGAAGAAACCCGAGTACGAAATGCGAGAGTGTTGAGATGAAGAAGAAAATGGAACGACAGACCAAAGGGAAGTGGAATGAAATTTTCCGCGAAACCCCTGGTCTACTGATTCCACATATATATAACGATTGGTTATTTTAATCTCAGCCGCTGGATTACATATGGAAGTGGAACTGACTAAAACGATCTCATCAGACGGCTGGGGTAAAGCATCCGTTCGGATGGCCAACAAAATCGTAATGAAGGGGTTACACGGAAACCGAGGTTCTACTTGACTCATTCTCCAGTTTCCACACGTGAACATTGTTGAGAAGAAAGAAGAATCATTTACTGTCATCTTACGTACCTCTGAAATGAGATTATACGAGGTGGCGGTTGTACTTTCATCATTACGTGGCATACCGATTACGCCTAGCAACCGATCTATAAATATCTATTGTTTAGTAGCCACTGCACGTTCAGAAGCGATGTGTATTCAAACGGAAAGTAAATGCCCATGAGGTGCACGTATATCGGTCCAGCCTTGAGCGGCTTGGCACCCGATCTATTACCTCGGGCTCCACCTTTACGGCAGTAGTCCTCTCTATTGACAGGGATTCATGATTAACAGGCGGGAACTGATATAATGGAGCCGGTGCAAAGGCAGGAGCGATGTGTATTCAAACGGAACGTAAATGCCCATGAGGTGCACGTATATCTGTCCAACCTTGAGCCGCCGATTAGCACCCGATCTATTACCTCTGGCTCCACCTTTACGACAGTAGTCCTCTCTATTGACAGGGATTCATGATTAACAGGCGGGAACTGATATAATGGAGCCGGTGCAGAGGCAGGAGTGATGGGTATTCAAACGGAACGTAAATGCCCATTAGGTGCACGTATATCTGTCCAGCCTTGAGCTGCCGATTGGCACCCGATCTATTACCTCGGGCTCCACCTTTACGGCACTAGTCCTCTCTATTGACAGGGATTCATGATTAACAGGCGGGAACTGATATAATGGAGCCGGTGCAAAGGCAGGAGCGATGTGTATTCAAACGGAAAGTAAATGCCCATGAGGTGCATGTATATCGGTCCAGCCTTGAGCCGTCGATTGGCACCCGATCTATTACCTCGGACTCCACCTTTACGGTAGTAGCCCTTTCTATTGACAGGGATTCATGATTAACAGGCGGGAACTGATATAATGGAGCCGGTGCAAAGGCAGGAGCGATGTGTATTCAAACGGAAAGTAAATGCCCATGAGGTGCACGTATATCTGTCCAGCCTTGAGCCGTCGATTGGCACCTGATCTATTACCTCAGGCTCCACCTTTATGGCAGTAGTCCTCTCTATTGACAGGGATTCATGATTAACAGGCGGGAACTGATATAATGGAGCCGGTGCAGAGGCAGGAGTGATGTGTATTCAAATGGAACGAAAATGCCCATGAGGTGCATGTATATATGTCCAGCCTTGAGCCGCCGATTGGCACCCGATCTATTACCTCGAGCTCCACCTTTACGGCAGTAGTCCTCTCTATTGACAGAGATTAATGATTAACAAGCGGGAACTGATATAATGGATCCGGTGCAAAGGCAGGAGCGATGTGTATTCAAACGGAAAGTAAATGCCCATGAGGTGCACGTATATCGGTCCAGCCTTGAGTGACTTGGCACCCGATCTATTACCTCGGACTCCACCTTTACGACAGTAGTCCTCTCTATTGACAGGGATTCATGATTAACAAGCGGGAACTGATATAATGGAGCCGGTGCAAAGGCAGGAGCGATGTGTATTCAAACGGAAAGTAAATGCCCATGAGGTGCACGTATATCTGTCCAGCCTTGAGCCGCCGATTGGCACCCGATCTATTACCTAGGGATCCACCTTTACGGCAGTAGTCCTCTCTATTGACAGGGATTCATGATTAATAAGCGGGAACTGATATAATGGAGCCGGTGCAGAGGCAGGAGCGATGTGTATTCTAACGGAACGTAAATGCCCATGAGGTGCATGTATATCTGTCCAGCTTTAAGCCACCGATTGGCACCTGATCTATTACCCCGGGCTCCACCTTTACGGCAGTAGTCCTCTCTATTGACAGGGATTCATCATTAACAGGCGGGAACTGATATAATGGAGACGGTACAAAGGCAGGAGCGATGTGTATTCAAATGGAAATTAAATGCCCATGAGGTGCACGTATATCTGTCCAGCCTTGAGCGGCTTGGCACCTGATCTATTACCTCGGGCTCCACCTTTACGGCAGCAGTCCTCTCTATTGACAGGGATTCATCATTAACAGGCGGGAACTGATATAATGGAGCCGGTGCAAAGGAAGGAGCGATGTGTATTCAAACGGAAAATAAATACCCATGAGATGCATGTATATCGGTCCAGCCTTGAGCAGCTTAGCACCTGATCTATTACCTCGGGCTCTACCTTTATGGTAGTATTCCTCTCTATTGACAGGGATTCATGATTAACAGGCGGGAACTGATATAATGGAGCCGGTGCAAAGGCAGGAGCGATGTGTATTCAAACGGAAAGTAAATACCCATGAGGTGCATGTATATCGGTCCAGCCATGAGCCGTCGATTGGCACCCGATCTATTACCTCGGGCTCCACCTTTACGGCAGTAGTCCTCTCTATTGACAAGGATTCATGATTAACAGGAGGGAACTGATATAATGGAGCCGGTACAAAGGAAGGAGCGATGTGTATTCAAACGGAAAGTAAATGCCCATAAGGTGCACGTATATCTGTCCAGCCTTAAGCTGTCGATTGGCACCCGATCTGTTACCTCGGGCTCCACCTTTACGGCAGTAGTCCTCTCTATTGACAGGGATTCATGATTAACCGGCGGGAACTGATATAATGGAGCCGGTGCAGAGGCAGGAGCGATGTGTATTCAAACAGAAAGTAAATGCACATGAGGTGCACGTATATCTGTCCAGCCTTGAGCCACCGATTGGCACCCGATCTATTACCTCGGGCTCCACCTTTACGGCAGTAGTCCTCTCTATTGACAAGGATTCATGATTAACAGGCGGGAACTGATATAATGGATCCGGTGCAGAGGCAGGAACGATGTGTATTCAAACAGAAAATAAATGCCCATGAGATGCATGTATATCGGTCCAGCCTTGAGCGGCTTGGCACCCGATCTATTACCTCGGTCTCCACCTTTACGGCAGTAGTCCTCTCTATTGACAGGGATTCATGATTAACAGGCGGGAACTGATATAATGGAGCCGGTGCAAAGGCAGGAGCGATGTGTATTCAAATAGAAAGTAAATGCCCATGAGATGCACGTATATCTGTCCAGCCTTGAGCCACCGATTGGCAGCCGATCTATTACCTCGGGCTCCACCTTTACGGCAGTAGTCCTCTCTATTGACAGGGATTCATGATTAACAGGCGGGAACTGATACAATGTAGCCGGTGCAGAGGCATGAGAGATGTGTATTCAAACGGAACGTAAATGCCCATGAGGTGCACGTATTTCTGTCCAGCCTTGAGCCGCCGATTGGCACCCCATCTATTACCGCGGGCTCCACCTTTACGGCAGTAGTCCTCTCTATTGACAGGGATTCATGATTAACAGGCGGGAACTGATATAATGGAGCCGGTGCAAAGGCAGGAGCGATGTGTATTCAAACGAAAAGTAAATGCCCATGAGGTGCACGTATATCGGTCCAGCCTTGAGCCGCCGATTGGCACCCGATCTATTACCTCGGGCTCCACCTTTACGGCAGTAGTCCTCTCTATTGACAGGGATTCATGATTAACAGGCGGGAACTGATATAATCGAGCCGGTGCAGAGGCATGAGCGATGTGTATTCAAACGGAACGTAAATGCCCATGAGGTGCACGTATATCGGTCCAGCCTTGAGCCACCGATTGGCACCCGATCTATTACCTCGGGCTCCACCTTTACGGCAGCAGTTCTCTCTATTGACAGAGATTCATGATTAACAGGCGGGAATTGATATAATGGAGCTGGTGCAAAGGCAGGAGCGATGTGTATTCAAATGAAAAGTAAATGCCCATGAGGTGCACGTATATCAGTCCAGCATTGAGCCGCCGATTGGCACCTGATTTATTATCTCAGGCTCCACCTTTACGGTAGTAGTCCTCTCTATTGACAGGGATTCATGATTAACTGGCGGGACCTGATATAATGGAGCCGGTGCAGAGGCAGGAGCGATGTGTATTCAAACGGAAAGTAAATGCCCATGAGGTGCATGTATATCTGTCCAGCCTTGAGCCACCGAATGGCACCCGATCTATTACCTCGGGCTCCACCTTTACGGCAGTAGTTCTCTCTATTGACAAAGATTCATGATTAACAGGCGGGAACTGATATAATGGAGCCGATGCAAAGGCAGGAGCGATGTGTATTCAAACGAAAAGTAAATGCCCATAAGGTGCACGTATATCGGTCCAGCCTTGAGCCGCCGATTGGCACCCGATCTATTATCTCGGGCTCCACCTTTACGGTAGTAGTCCTCTCTATTGATAGGGATTCATGATTAACTGGCGGGAACTGATATAATGGAGCCGGTGCAAAGGCAGGAGCGATGTGTATTCAAACGGAAAGTTAATGCCCATGAGGTGCATGTATATCGGTCCAGCCTTGAGCCGCCGATTGGCACCCGATCTATTACCTCGGGCTCCACCTTTACGGCAGTAGTCCTCTCTATTGACATGGATTCATGATTAACAGGCGGGAACTGATATAATGGAGTCGGTGTAGAGGCAGGAGCGATGTGTATTCAAACGGAAAGTAAATGCCCATGAGGTGCACGTATATCTGTCCAGCCTTGAGCCACCGATTGGCACCCTATCTATTACCTCGGGCTCCACCTTTACGGCAGTAGTCCTCTCTATTGACAGGGATTCATGATTAACAGGCGGGAACTGATATAATGGAGCCGGTGCAAAGGCAGGAGCGATGTGTATTCAAACAGAACGTAAATTCCCATGAGGTGCTCGTATATCTGTCCAACCTTGAGCGGCTTGGCACCCGATCTATTACCTCGGGCTCCACCTTTACGGCAGTAGTCCTCTCTATTGACAGGGATTCATGATTATCAGGCGGGAACTGATATAATGGAGCCAGTGCAAAGGCAGGAGCGATGTGTATTCAAACGGAACGTAAATGCCCATGAGGTGCACGTATATCTGTCCAGCCTTGAGCCGTCGATTAGCACCCGTTCTATTACCTCGGGCTCCACCTTTACGGTAGTAGTCCTCTCTATTGACAGGGATTCCTGATTATCAGGCGGAAACTGATATAATGGAGCCGGTGCAAAGGCAGGAGCGACGTGTATTCAAATGGTAGTGATCGTCAAGGTAATAGGTGCAGTCAAGAGAAAGGGCTTTCTCCTCTCTTCCAAGAGAGTCTTCAACACACAACACACTTCTCCTTCAAGTTCTACTTCAAGGCATATGGGATTGTAAGTGTTGCTTTCATAATTTCATAACTTTCGTTATTTTGTTTTTGTGCTAGGTTTGCGAGAGAGGTTTGCTTACTCCCAAGTTGTAGGAGTGAAGGACATCGATTGTATTCGATTTCACTTGTAGGGTTGCTACAAGTGGGTTTAAAGGCAAACTCAAGTTAGGGTTCGAACTTGAGTATCCGGAGGTATCCGGGTGGAAGGGACGTAGGATAACCGGGAACAAGGCGGGAAGTTACTTGGGTAATCCGAACCCTTGAAACATAATTGCGTTTGCATTTGTTTCTTATTTGGGTTTAATTTTAATTCCGCACTATATTTGTTGATCATATATGTGTGAATTTTGTGATATGGTCTCCATTATGCTATATTCTATATGTGTTGTGATTTGAGACGTTAAGTTTCCTTCGTGTATCTCAATGTTGATATTGGACTTTCATTCCTCTTATCACCTAAGTTTATAATGTGGTTTTATGATTTTTTGGATTTTATATATATTTAGACTCTTATTTGGCACGATTGTTGTTATTTTACTCCCGCCTTTTGGATAATGCCATAGGGGGATCGAAATAAACAAACAGAATCATAATGCATGTACTAGTTATAGTCTAATAAACAGACATACAAAAACTGGATGTAGGTTGCTACACTGTTTTTTATACATCGGAGGTTGCTACATTGACTCTCCAAATTTGGATGGCCCTGTAGCAAACCGGCAAAATGATTCCATTTTTGCAGGGCGGTTGATGGAGGGAAAACGTCATATTTGGCGTGTTGTTGCAGTGTGGTTTGGAGATGATATAACCGGCCAACTTCCGCTTAGACTTGTATAGAGTCGTCGAATATAGCTTAATTCACGTAAACTAAATATGGGAAAAAATACCTAATTAAATGTCACATCATCTACCATATTTAGTTAAAATATCCCCTACCAACTAGATTCAATGGGGTTGGATAGTGGGGTGTCGAGAATATATTGTGGGGCCCGCTAAACAATATGTGTACCTTCGCGTTTGAATGTTGTTAATTGGGCAATTTGCAGTAGGTTTCGCGTCGTTCCACTGTGCTTAGTTGAAAAATTCTATCTTTTTCCCTCTGTGGGCTCCACTTTCATGTGTTACTATTAATAAGACGAAAAGTGATGGTACGTAGAGATGGATGAGGTGGATGAGGTGAGTGGTTGGTGGGACCACAAACAAGAATTCGACCGGTCATCTACTCATCCATCTGCCGAATTTGCTGGTACTTTGTTTGAGAAAAGTTTTTCTCGTAAGCGCCATATCAGCGAATATTTGTATCCATTCTGACAAGTAAAACATTTTAGTCGTTTAATATATCTCCTCACACAACTGTATACAGTAATGCCATTTGTGCGCGATGAGGAAATTCGTATAATAAATCCAAATATTCGACCACGCACAACTATCCCTCATTTACGCATATACTGCGCGTGACTAAATTATTTTGCTCACCGCGCACAACGGTTCAAATTTTGCCCCGTTTTGCGCGCTCAGTAATTAATCCTCCGTTTCTTTATACTTGTAATAACAAACGGAAGAACGAGAGAGTCAAGAATCAAGATGGCCACCCATAATGCCGGACCCAGCAAAAAATTTGAGTTGCCGCCAAACTCGGAGTATTAATGTAGCAGACCGCAAAAAAACCCCGCGAAGACCCCAGAAAACCCCGCCATGCGTCCGGTCAAGTGGAGGATATTTATCCCGCCAAATTTGGGGATATATCACAATTCGCCTTGATTTGTGCCTTCACTGCAGATATGGCTGAGAAATCGTGTCAGTGGGACGAAGAAACTTTGCAAGGCCAGTCTTCAGAGGGAAGAAGAGACGGTGACATAGATGTTAACCGTTCCCTTCATGACAGGGGGGGATGTGCGGCCGCAGTTGCCTGAGACTCCTCTAAGGGATACGTGGCCATGGGGAGGTCTCGTTCCGGCAGGCTATGTCCACCCGGCGTACGAGGGGGCATTGCTGTTGAATCCGCCCACTGACGTTCCATCGGAAGGTACTAGGGGGAACCGTCACCGACCCTTCTTCCCCGTCTGGGACGGCGAGTCTGCATTGGTGGATATGGGGGTGACCAATCGGCTGGTGGAGAACTCCATCATTCCCACTGACCAAAGTGTCCTGGGTCAAATTGACATTGAAATGCTCGCTAACTCAGTCGTTTATGGCAGTTACCAGGTTAAGTACTAATGTCATCTCGTTGTGCTGTTGCCTTACTCTTACAGTCTTACTTATCCATGATTCCCTGCAGACATCATTGGTCGGGGCGGAATTGCGTCGCCGAGTGGTGCAATTGTTGATTGCCGAGCGGAAAAAGGCGGTTTCATTCGAATCTCAACTTAAGTATTTGAAGGAGCAGCTGATGAAAGAGAGAGACCGCAGATCTCAGGCGGAGTGGGAGGTTGCAAAAGCTAAAGATCGGGCGGCCTCTATGTCAGCGGTTCGGAAGAGCTCCGAAGAGCGATGGTACGTAGAGAAGAGCAGTCTCCTGGCTCGTATAGCCGAGTTGGAGAGAAACTCGCTTCCTCCAAACTCGATTGCAGACGTGAGGCATGAGGCTGAGGCGACAAAGCGTCAGCGATCTGGTCGAGAGTCCGGTGGAGGATCGGCCCAAACGTAGGACGGTTTGGCTACCAACGCGCCCTCCAGCGAGGCGTCTGTGTGAATCGTGGCCATCTTAGTACACCAAATGTTTTTAATATTTTGAGAGGTGAACATGTGATGGTTTATGCGTTAGTAATGAACCCCGAACATTCAATTGGCAATGAACACCGTCTGGTGCAGTCTTTTACCGCTTGTTAGTTTAAATATTTGTTTGCCAACCATTAGCGATCTTCGTACACCGATTGCTTAATTTCTTGTGGATATTAAAACTATTAGCATACATCCATCACAGAAATGGACAAGGATGGTGTGAAATATCGAAGTTGCCCGGGAATATACGTAGTGCACATGAACTGCGTTGGAATTGAGCTTAGCATCACAGTGTACCAGATATACAATTTTTTCTCATTGCTCACACCGGTCCCACCTTTTACCTGATGTGTATGGATGAATCTGATTTATCAGTGTGTTTCATTGGAGTCATTTTCTGCAGCATTCACATAGCCTCTACATGCATCGAGATTGTTACGTATAGAGTTTTCCTTTGAACGAACTTGGGATATTGGACTTATGCCATAAATTCAAGTAGACCATCGTCAAGGAGAGAAAGATTCAAGAATACGCAGAGGTGGAAATCACTTCATGCAACATAAATAACACATTTAATGCAGATACGGTCTTCAACATCAATAACATACCAAAGCACACAATTATGAGTCCAACTCTTAGCATTCTCCTTTATGTCTGTTGTGCGCGGTGAGCAAATTTTTAATGCTGTAACATAAATTGCTCAAAGCGCACAACGGGCAAAATTATGCCAGTCGTACGAATTTAGCAACTGTATCACATAACATAAATGTTAAACGCGCACAACAAGCAAAGACATGATGGCGCGTTGAGTTCCCGTTGTGCAGAAATCCCATAAATTTTGTACAAAAATCCCAAAAAATTCAGTATATTCTTTCATTATAAACTCAGACACTACATTTGCACAAAAGTATAAATTCAACCATCTGATGATACAGTAAGTACAGTGGGAGATTTGCCTACATCTTTACAGATTAATGTCTCGAATTGTCTCATCCTCTCTTCAAGGCCTTCCACCCATCCTTTGGACGCAGGCAGGCGGTTAGCCTTCCAATGCCTTATTACCGATGGGACCGGGCTTCTATCTTTAAGTTGAATCTTTACAAAGTGATTATTATTTACAAAACCTATGGTGAAGGGACCACGTTTCGTACCTTGGTCTGGTCCTGATCTTAACGGAAAAAATGAAAGACATTGTTGCATTGACAGTAGATGTATTACACAGTTATAACAACTTGAGATTATATGTCCAACTTCAAGGAATGTCATCCAATATTGCATCGGGGGGTGGTCACCCATATAGTTAATTGACACTACCTGTTCTTGTGCACTTTCCTCACCCATCACCTTTGCGTACACATCATAGTGGTCACGCAGCTCTTGAAGCAACTCTCTTCTGACCACCTTCCACTGGTCCTCTCACATCCCTAGATGTGAAGATATAGCCATGTAACCACAGTTCCCATCTGGCTTCACATCTGTGACGTTCGATATATATTTGGCGATTGCAGCGGGGAATTGATCAAGATAAGGTATGCCTCCTTGAATGGCTCTAGCGTCCTTTGCTTCATAATTTGCTGCTGCAAATGAAGCTGTAGCAGAAACCACAGTCATACTGCCAGATGTCGCGGCTTTGACAGTTGGTTTATTTCTAGCAAGTTGAGGAGGAATTGGTGGGGCAGACGTATTTTTGATCCTTTGGGACCGTCTCAGCTGGACACGGCCGACGCTTTCTTGTTTTGATGAGACTTCAGTTGGAATTTGAGCAGAGCAACTAGCCGCATCGGCTAAGACATGATCAAAATGAGCAGGATGAATGGGGGTGGCTGTATCTTCATGTGTCAAATTATTATCCCTTTTTCTTCTTCCATTGAACACGACATTAACTTGCGGCTCTGTAATCAGATTTGTCGCCGGGGTAGCTAGCTCCTTCAACTTAATTAACAACTCCTGCTTCATCGGCCCATCAAGTTGAGCATAGAGCTTGTGTATGCGCTCTAATTCAGCATGTATAAGCCCATCTTCTTCAGCCATCAATTCCGTCTTAGCCTCTATGTCTAGCTGCTTCCAATGAGAATTTACGGCATCTAAGGGAATGGGGTGATTTTCCCTTGTGAATTCGCCAATCTCATTGGCACATGGTACACCATAAATCATTCTAGCTAGACAATCACCTGTGCAGTGGTCCGTTCCCATAGGGTCAAATTTATCATCTTCCACAGACATTATCTTCAACGCCGCAGCGGCTGTAAATCCTATTAGCTCCCTGAACAAGAACCCATGCACATTATGTTGCAACATGATCTTAGATTTCTCGAATGATGCCTTGATATCGATATGCTTCCACTCTAATGATTCATGTATGGTTGGCCAAGAAGCGGATAAACTGAAGATCGATGAACCCAATGCCTTTTTAAGCTTAGAATGTTCAGTCTGGGCTCTTTTGGTCTGCGCTCTGTTGGTACTGACATTTCCAAAGTGCAAATTGCCATCTGTCCATACAGAAATAAACTTCTCCTTGTACTTGTCCAACCAAGATGTCTTCACATAGCTCACGACCCTTGTGTAATCTTTGTACTCGGTCTCTAATGCCTTCAGTTTAGCAACATACTTCTTCTCCTTGCGTGCCCCCACCAATAAATTCCAGCTAGAGATGAAACCTAACCATTTTTCTTGATCTTCAAAAGAGGGCTGGCAATTTTTGGCAATATTTTTGGATATGTGCATTCTACATAATTGGTGCACGACAAGGGGAAATTCATGGCCAATGGCATTCAAGTGCTGGCTCCAGTGCTGTCAAAATTACACGTGGCATCCTGTATCCATGTAGGAAAGAGCGCAACTTTCCCAAGGCCCACAAGTAGTTCTCCTCACGTACGGCCTCTGTGTAACAAAATGCAGCTGCGAACTGAATATCTGTGGACGTCACCCCATACATCTCCATCAATGGTGGCCTGTTGCGGTTGGTCTTCAACGCGCAGTCCATAACCAGAATCTCTGGAAATTTTCGTAATAACTCAACCGACTGAGGATGTGCCCAAAATATAGTCCTCACTGCATTTGTCACTTCGTCCACTTCATGATACACAATGTAATTACGCTGTGTCACTAGATTAAGGAATAGCTGCATTTATGCTCTCCAGGCCATTTCCCCTGCCTTCATCCTCTGTCTGGCTTTATAAATAGTGTTGATTGTGGTAGATGTTGCATTATCCTTTTCCTTCAGGTATTTCAAGATTTCCCTTGGCCTAAGCAATCTATTTGACAAGTCTCTCACCGTGGCCATCTCCCCCCCTCCGAACCTCCTCTCATCTGGATGTCGCTCGATGTACATTGCGGGTTTATGGTTGTGATTGCCACGTACAACTGTCAAAATCCACTTATCTGTTGCCACACCATTAGCCCTCAAGTAGAAGGGACATGAACACTTCTTGCTTCGAGTTGATTTTGTGGCCGATATATCCGGCCTGTGTGGCCGATATGTCCCACTTCTTGCACAACAAAAATAATAAGTTGGGACCCTATTGCCCTTTGTAATCATATTTGATGATTTTGTAACAACCAAATTCCCGGTTTTCACACCGACCCCTTTTACCCATTTACCAAGCTCTTCTATGCTGGGGAAAATTTTATTAGCTGTGAACTGATTTGTATAATCTTCATTAACCTCTGAGCCTTCAACAATACGCTGAATTAAGTACCAGATACCAATATAGTCACTAAATGTTTTGCTTTATTTTCTAGTAAATTAGTCAGTTAACAAAGCAAAATAATTTCAAACCTTTGCTTCTTTGTCTGCTTCATCACAGATCCCCTCAATGTGTACCGAGTCCATCTCAATCTTCGTAATTTCTACGCAATCATGTACCAAATGTACATTGCAGCAATCAATTTCTAAAATTATTAATAAATACCAAATTAATTAGCATCAATTAATGGCTTACCAACTTTACGATGCAATGCGTCCGCAGTCGACTATTTTAGGGCACCCCAACCCAATGACACAAATCTTTTGCTCTGCCTTAAGGACCTTCGTTTGATATAAGCAGGAACTCTTATAGTCTATATAGATCAGCGAATTAGAATAATTTCTGTTGATCAAACCCTATCTCGTTAGCTTTTCCCGCATTAGGTCACAAAATTGATCGCATATGGAAGCTGTTATGATGCCTTTGTATATACGGATGCGTAAAAATATTGGTTCATAGTGGAAATTACTCATCGCGAACACTGGGAGGGTAAAAATGTAAAAGTTCTCCTCTGTGAACCGTCTAGCTGTTTGCCCACCGCACACAACCACGCAAAACTCAGAATTGCTCACCGCACACCACCACGCAAAACTGGGAATTGCTCACCGCCCACAACCACTCAAAACACGGAATTGCTCAACGCACACAACCACTCAAAACTCGGAATTGCTCACCGCTCACAACCAATCAAAACACGGAATTGCTCAGCGCACACAACCACGCAAAACTCAGAATTGCTCAGCGCACACAACCACTCAAAACCCGTAATTGCTCACCGCACACAACCGTTTTGGTCAAGCCCACGTGCACATGTGGACGGGTTATTTGCTAGTAATATTCCAAACTAGACTTGTTTACTCAACCAGCACAACGGGTAAATTATTGTAGACCCGATATGACCCGGTAGGACCCGAAATTGTCCCGTGATACCTTCTGCTCGCAGCGAATTGATAGACAATTACACAGATTGCTCACGGCGGAATTTCAAACGGCAAGTATTTTCAAAGATCGCTCCAATCGCCCAGACCAAAATCCAAAAGCTTTGATTTTTATTTAATTGCTCGAAGGATACATCACTTAGTCAACTGGTGAGACCAAACAAAGAGCTGAATCGAGAGAAATCGATTTAGGGGGGTTTGACCTAAATTTATCAACATCGACTCTTTGGTACGTCTATACTTTTAAGTACAGTTTATCTGCCTTTCTTATTTTGATTTTACATGCATTCATCCACGGTTGAGGTTGATGAAGTTGGTACAAAAATCCAAGGTAATATTGATTTATCTTCTCGGTAATAATGCATTAAATCTTTGAGGATCAGGTTATGAATTGTTTGATACAGGATACTATGGATTTTACAACCGACTTTACCACCAATCAACTGTTCAAGGATAGAAAAGAGCTGTTTCAGTGGATACAAAACGTCGGGTTAAGTCATGGGCATGTGATTGGTACACGTTCGGGGAGATTAAGTAAAACGGCCAAAGGGCATCATGCTGTGTACTTTGCGTGTGAAAGAAGAGGTGAGTATCAGGGACACCGAAAGTTAAAAAAGATCAACCAGCCTGTTAAAACCAAGAAGTGTTCATGCCCTTTCTCATTGCGTGGTTATATGGTCGGCGTGGGCGTTGAGGAGTGGAAGTTAACAGTCGTTTGTGGCAGGAACAACCATGAAGCAGCTAAATATGTCGATGGCCATTCCGATGACGGGACGTTGCAGGGAATGGAGATGGAAACAGTGCGTGACTTGGCAAATAGCAAGGTTCAGCCAGCTGAAATTTTGAAAGTACTGAAGGCAAATAAAAACTTCAGTGCAACCTCAATCAAAGCAATTTATAATGCACGAAACCGGTTACAACGGGGGAAGAAGGTTGGTATTGTAAAACAGTTGAAGGAGTTAGCATCAGCTGATAAAATCTTGGGTGCTGAGAATGTGAAGGCTGTGAATAATGAGGGGGAGGATCAGAAGGTGGGGGAGGCGTTTTGGGAGAATGCAGTGCCTGCTGAGTTACAGGAGGAGGATCATACTGGGAAGATGGGTGGGGAGGATGATAAGGTGGATCGTAATGAGGCGGAGCAGACTGCTGAGGAGGAGGATGATGATGATGAGAATGCAGTGGCTAAGGCCTTTGAGAAGGAGCATGATGTTCTACGTCTGCAAATTTCTACCCTGGTAGCGGAGATTGCTAAGCAGCATGCTGAGATAACGGATACGTCTACATTGACGTGTAAGCCGGGTAAGGGAAGAAGTAGACCGTTGTGGAAACGTACAATAAAGAAGCCGAAACAATCAATTTCACATGATGATAGTAACGAGGACTTGGCTGCCGACATAATAATACCTTATTGGAACGCTTTTCCTAAGTGTCTACGACCCCTTATAGTGCATGTCGTAGATGTGAAAGCAGACGGAAACTGTGGGTATAGGGCTGTGGCAGCTCAGTTGGGACTGGGTGAGGACGAATGGAGGCAGGTGAAATATGACTTGCGAGAAGAGATGCAGAACCACGACGGCTTGTACCGGTAACTTATGGGTGCCGTGGAATTTAAAAAGAATGTAGTGGCACTGGGCCATTTGTTAGACCGTCCAAAAGCTAAATGGTGGATGCAGATGCCAGAAATGGCACATGGCATTGCCTCATGCTACGACTGTGTAGTACATATTCTTGCACCTCATCAGTGTCTGACATATTTTCCTTTAAGAACTCCTCTAGTACCCCTATCATCCAGACGCCACATAACGTTGGGTCATGTGAACAATAATCACTTCGTTATTGTTAAACTTGCCCTATATGGTCCTGTCCCTCCGACTTCAAGTATGTGGCTAAGATACCGTTCCGATGTGTCAGTCAGATGGCCGGCTGCTTATAAGGATAGGATGCATCAATTCCAGTCAATAGTATTTGGTCACGATATTGCAACCGTTGACGTTATTGAAATATTGTAGGATAAAACGTTGTATCATTTTACTATGAATTGTTTATTTCATATTGACAGATTGGTAGCATGAAATTTTATCATGTCTGCCTAAATGTGCAATTATTATCATCTGTATGCCGTGATGTGGTGTATCGTATCTATAAGTTATGCTCAACGATAGACCTACTAATCAAGTTTGCCTCTTACTAACTTTTTGGTGAACGGGTACAAACTGATATATATTGTATTTTGAATGCTTAATAACACACGCAATCTATCCTGATTTTCTTAAGGGTGTTAATTAATACAACTAATGGTAATTATCACGTTGGTATTATATTATTTTATATGTATCAATAATGTTTTAACATCGGCATAAGAATATGAGTAATCCAATAGAATAAATATTAAAAACAAAATTTAGAACTCCTCAGCGTGCACCACGGGCAAAATCGTTCTCAGCGTCGCGATTAATAACGATTACTGTTACTAATGTCAATCCTGACAATCCATGTAAGATTACTCAGCGCGCAAAACGGTTCAAATCGTGTTAAAATATAACCGTTGTGCGCGCTGAGTAAAATAAGCCAACTAAAACACCGAATTTACTCGAAGCGCACAACGGGTTAAAATTTTTACCCGTTTTGACCCGTTAGGACCCTCTTTCACCCCTTGATAAATTCTGCTCACCGCCCACAGCCATAACCTTCCACATATTGCTCAAGGTGGAATATCAAACGGCAAGTTTTTCGTAGATTGCTCAAGGCGCACAGACGGAAATTCCAAAGATTTGATTTTTATTACTGGGCTCGACATTTACATCACAGTGTCAACTGCTGCGTTCAAACAAATCGGTGAAGCGATAGCAATCGATTTAGGGGTTTTCAACCTAAATTTGTCGAAATCGCGATTGGCACGCCCTGCTTCCCAGAAATGTGGAGGCGAGACGTGAGAAGGTCCGCTCAGACTTGAAGCTGCAAAACTCCAAGCCCGATAAGTGTCAATCAACAATAAATTGGCAGGTCCTTGCAACGCAATACGAAACAACAATAAGAATAATGAAATGAGACAATAAGCAATTTATTCAATCTCAGAATATCCATAAAATAAATTACAATATCACAGAAAAGCCACCAGGCTCAAAAGGAAAAGCTAAGGCCCAAACATGGCCAACAAAGTACAACATACAAGCAAGGGTGCCACGCACCAACAACTAACAGCAAACCTAAACAAGGAAGAGAACACAAGCGACCTCTAAGACTGGTCACCAATGACCACAAACTCCTCCTCAGCAACCACTGGCTCAGCGCCAGCAAACACTACGTCCTCAGCGACAAACTCAGGCTCAGGATCTAACATGTGTCACCCAAAAGAGAAAAGGGGCACATGTCAGCAAGTCGAAAGACTTGTGCAAGGAAACTGAAAGAAAGGTAAACTAACAACCTAGCAGTTATAGTATGATGCATGACATGGCAAGTATAGTATGGAGATAACAAGTAAAGTGAAGTACAAGTATCAAGTATCAAGTGGTAAGTGTGACAAGTATTGTCAAGTAACAAGTACAAGGGATCACCCACACATGGATGCCCTATTGCCCGCAGGCTGTGGTCATGTACAAGGGATCACTCACACACAGGCGAGTGCCCTATTGTCCGCAGGCTGTGTTCTAGTACAAGGGATCACTCACACACAGGTGAGTGCCATATTGCCCGCAGGCTGTGTTGAGCTCGTTTTCTGGAACACGAGCCAGAATTGTAATTGGCCTAGGGTTGTGCCCGCAGAACGGGTGCCTAGCCGGAACAAATAGTACAAGTATGTAGCGAAGCTACGCAATCACGATGAGTGTTCAAGCATGCAATGACATGAGCAGATATTCGCGTACCGTTAATTGAAATTAAACGTGACAGGAAAAATGCAATGACATGAACAGATATTCGCGTACCGTTAATTTAAATTAAACATGACAGTTAAAGATGCATGGATGACATGAACAGTTATTACGCGTACCGTTAATTGAAATTAAACATGACCGGCAAAATGCAATGACATGAACAGATATTCGCGTACCGTTAATTTAAATTAAACATGGCAGTTAAAGATGCATGGATGTTATGAACAGTTATTACGCGTACCGTTAAGTGAAATTAAACGTGACATACAAGCTTGATGAGGGTGACGGACCAAGCTTCGTTGTCAAGCTAGGTCAAAGGCGTCTAGACGGCTATCCTTTCACCGTCTAGTCTCTTTTACGCTAAAGCAAGGAAATGGCCTAAGACATGGCCCAAATCAAGAGATGCAAGTTTCACTTGCCTCACGCCAAGGAAGATGATCAATGAGGCACGCCACAAAAGTTATCTACGGAGAGGAAATCACTGCCACGGAGAAACAATCATCAAACAACATCCAACCTAGTTTATTATTAGTGTTTCAATAAAATCACAAGGAGAGTTATGAGAAAACCAAAGGATCGAACCCTACCGTATAGAAGCGGAAGATCGATGCCGAGCAAGCACGGCAATGGAAGAACGATCCGGGGAAACCTAGGGTTCAGATCTGGAATGGGGAGAAAATCTGGAGAAATGGGGTTTTGAGGATTTTTGGGGGTTTTTCGGCGACCTAGAGGTGGTGGCCGGTCAAAATGGAGAGGGGGAAGGGCTCTTGATGAAGGAGGAAGGCTAGGGGAAGATGGAGAAGGATTTGGGGAAGAAGGAGGCTCAGGAGAAATGAAAGAAGAAAAGAAAACGTTTGGGGGGTTTAAATAGGAAGAGCTGGCGGCTGCCCAGAAATTAGGGTTTCGACACTGATTAGTCGGTCAAAGAAGAGTTACTGACCGACTAGTTTAGCAACTAGTCGGTCGGTCGACCAACTGTGATCGACTAGAATCAAACATCGAAAGAAGGGGAAAATCTGGGAAGTGAATTAGTCGGTCTGTGAAGGCCCGTCGACCGACTAGTTTAGAATCTAGTCGATCGGTGAGTGTTCATGAACCGACTAATGAGGAACAGTGGCTTAGGTAAAATTAATCAAAGGAACTAGTCGGTCTTAGAGCAAGTTCTGACCGACTAGTTTCACATCTAGTCGGTCGGTGGTTGTTCTTAGACCGACTAAGAGTAAACAGTAACTCCTGTATAGTAGATTTAAAGAACTAGTCGGTTGGAGAAGAGTTCCTGACCGACTAGATTGAATTCTAGTCGGTTGGTCCGCCTTCTCAAACCAACTAAGATGCACTAAAAGTGCCGATTTGAATTGCGGAGCTTCGGGAAGATTCCTATGGCTTCTAAGATCACTCTAACTCTAAGATATGAGCGATTTGAAGCTCGTCACGAATGACTTTCTCCGAAATTGACGATCGAAGGAAGAAGCTAGAAAATCATGACGAACCGATCGAAAGTGAAAGCTACGGCGACGGAAACCACACATCCAAGGAGAAAATCCACCAAGCATATATTTATATATCGATAACACTAATATAGAAAAACCAGTCGTTACATCCTATCCACCTTAGAATAAAGTCCGTCCTCGGACTTCCTAACTATAGCTATATCTAGTCACCCTAGTAACTACCCTCAATCAATATCACATCAAAATTTCAACCAAGTACATTCATTTCAAGTGCTTATAGATATATACACTATGTAGTCAATTATTAACACCACTGAAATAAATATATATTCACGCACATCGTACACTTATACTTATTATAGTCAATCAACTCCATTCACGTATTCAAATCATTCATATAGGCAAGTATATTCTATATAACTATAAAACACTTATTACACACTATATGAAAATAACCAAGTCTCTCTTACTTATATGAAATAATTTCACACTAGAAAATACCATCGGAATCTACACGTATAGGTAACTACCTATGGACAAGACAATAAGAATACACTATTCCCTATATCTCCTAGTATACGCCAAACAATCAACATGTGAAATCACACCATACAATTGTTAAAACAAGTTCACTATATCAAATATACATTCACCAAATATTCACTTCACATATAGTCCTATAATTATATTCACGGCATGCCACACATGCCACAATTGCAAATACCTACAACCTAGCACATATATGTATTCACACAACCAAGTCCTTATTAAATAACTACACCACAGACAATTACACCAATCACTATATATACATCATCCACACTTCACACCAATCACTGACAAACATACCAATGTACATAGAGCATACCCACTCAAGCTTGAGTGAGACTCAAATCATAGCAGAGTATTCTATATACATAACACAGTATCCATACATATACCAATACTACTCCAATACATACACATCTACCAACGTGGCCATATACATATCATAAGGTCAAACACCCATAATATTTAATCAGGTAATACCACATAGTTCAATCACCTTATATATATTATAATAATATTACAGACATCAGCTCACTTATAATTACATAGCCTCCCTAATAAAGCATTCATCGTAGGGTCACACATGTGTATCATATATATATATTCACACCATGTAATTAAACACACTACGACGACATAACAACTAATACCAATGGGCTCACCAAACTATATTAAGGTTGACACCGGCGACGACAAGCTCTATTGGCTAGACAAAAGGAAGAACCCGAAAGCAAGAGCGTAACGAATAGGAAGATCGAAAAGCATGGTCCAGCTAGAACGATGATAAGAAGACAGCTTGGTTAGGTGAATCAAGGGAAAATTGTGAATGTTTAGGCGGGAAAGAAATATGTAATGAGGATCCATTAGGATATGGGAAAGTAGTGTAAATCATATACTAAAATTCGAATAGTTTGAAAACTGCTGCACTTCAAAAGTTTGAGTCCCTATCTGTATAAATATTTGGAGGTCGATAAAAAAAGTTGTTCGAACAAGTTTGAGTCGAATATACATAATAAGGGTAAATGGTTATTTGGCTTATATAAAATTATCGTGAGTAAAAGTAAATCATTTACACGAACTTTAAGGACATAGGTAAGAAAATGTTATGCGGCAGTAGCTTAAGAATTTTGGAAAAGCTTCGAGATTTAAGGAATGAAATCAGATCAGACATAGTGTGGAGAATTTAAGCGCATGTTAAATGTTTCCCAAATCTTAAAACTGGAGAGAAGTTTCAAATAAACCTTATCGAAAATACTTTCAGAGAAATCCGAATTCGTTAACAGAAACTGATTTATACAAAGATCTTAACATACGATCATAACGAGCCTAGTAAGAGTAAGTGAAGTTATATTTTTAGAAATCATTTTTAAAAGTGCGTATGGTGAATGGAAGGAAAATAATATCTTAGTAGTATGGAAAAGAGGGAAAGGATATATAGAATCATCAAGTTGGTATTAAAACTTTAAAACCGATTTAAGACGGGTCTAGGTCCGGAAATGGTTATGAAATAATAATTTCTTTTTACGAAATCTGAAATAGGGAAGACGTTGGGCGTAAAATCGACTTGCTGAAAGCCGAAATCCCATGTGAAAAGTATATTAAAAGTAGGCACGATATTTTATCGAATAAGTTTTAATGGCACAAGTACGAAAGAAATTGTAAATCGAGTTAGGAGAAACAGAAGTACGGTTTAGAATAAAATTGGTACATGAAAAGGGACAAGACATTTATATCTGTACGAAAAGGATAGGCTGAAAATATTATAAACTAGTAATCTAAAATCTCTACAAAAGTTTCGATATTTAGAAAAATAAATGAATCTTAAGTTGGCGAAAGGGTATGAAGTCTAATATACTTATATTAAAAGTTTTTGAACAAATTTAAACTTAGCGAGAGAGGAAAAATCGAAAATACCTTTAGGGGAAACAAGGATTTGCAAAGGAACGGGTTGGTATAAGGACTTTTGAAGTACGGTACGACAAACTTATAATTAGAATATATTCATAAGATATTTGGAAGTCTATTTATCTTGAAGAAGTATTTTTAAAGCACGTACGGTAAACAGCTAAAATGAATTTCGCAATTTAGAAAAAGTGGTATATCGAATTATCGAAATAGTAGTAAAGTTTTGAGATCGAGAAGCGAAGATATAGGTTAGAAAATGGTTACAAGATAGTAATTTAAAATTACGGCCAAATAGTTTTTCAAAATCTAAGAATAACTTTTAGCTCAATCGGGAGTACGGGAAATATACAAAAGAAGTTTAAAACAAAATTTAAGTTGAGTGAAATCTTTAAATAAGGAAAGAATACAAAAATGACTTTGGAAGAATCAAGATTTGTAACGAAAAAGATTTGAAAGGTCAACGATAATCGTAATGAGGTGATCATGTGAATCGAGAGCAAGGAATATGGTTGTGCGATGAATGCACCTAAATTACGATTCAAGAAACTACGATGAAAATCTACGGGCAGTAACACCGAAGTGTAATGACCAGGAAAGATTGAATCAGAGGGTTCTAATCATCGGGTCGACTAAAGGCCTAGGAAAACTAATCACTAAGGCTTCTTAATGTCTAGAGTATATTAGAGGCCTCAGGGAAGGTTCTAAGAGAATCAAGGTCATGTTCCGTTGGGCCCGAAATCGATAAACCCAAGCGAACGGCTAAAGAAATCCTAGGAATCTATCATGGTCGGAGCTAGACAGGAACCACTAAGCTAACTCTTAAGACGATCAAATCAATTACTAGCATGGGGTCTAGCTAACAATCAGGGATCCCTAACTAGCAAGCATAGACGTCTAACTAAGTCTTACTATAGTCCTAATCTAATGGATTTCCTACCAAGCTGGGACAGGTGCTCTAACACGTCTACTAGCCACCGAAGGCATAGGAACGCTAAAAACCTAGACTCCGGGCTTATAATTTGGATGTTCTAATTTATTTAATGGACATTCTATAATTATTATCGTCGTTCCGATAGCTCGCATTTGCAAATGGACCTGCATGGGCCACCAATAAAACCTGTCACGCCCCGCTTCCCAGAAATGTGGAGGCGAGATGTGAGAAGGTCCGCTCAGACTTGAAGCTGCAAAACTCCAAGCCCGATAAGCGTCAATCAACAATAAATTGACAGGTCCTTGCAACGCAATACGAAACAACAATAAGAATAATGAAATGAGACAATAAGCAATTTATTCAATCTCAGAATATCCATAAAATAAATTACAATATCACAGAAAAGCCACCAGGCTCAAAAGGAAAAGCTAAGGCCCAAACATGGCCAACAAAGTACAACATACAAGCAAGGGTGCCACGCACCAACAACTAACAGCAAACCTAAACAAGGAAGAGAACACAGGCGACCTCTAAGACTGGTCACCAATGACCACAAACTCCTCCTCAGCAACCACTGGCTCAGCGCAAGCAAACACTACGTCCTCAGCGACAAACTTAGGCTCGGGATCTAACATGTGTCACCCAAAAGAGAAAAGGGGCACATGTCAGCAAGTCGAAAGCTTGTGCAAGGAAACTGAAAGAAAGGTAAACTAACAACCTAGCAGTTATAGTATGATGCATGACATGGCAAGTATAGTATGGAGATAACAAGTAAAGTGAAGTACAAGTATCAAGTATCAAGTGGTAAGTGTGACAAGTATTGTCAAGTAACAAGTACAAGGGATCACCCACACATGGATGCCCTATTGCCCGCAGGCTGTGGTCATGTACAAGGGATCACTCACACACAGGCGAGTGCCCTATTGCCCGCAGGCTGTGTTCTAGTACAAGGGATCACTCACACACAGGTGAGTGCCATATTGCCCGCAGGCTGTGTTGAGCTCGTTTTCTGGAACACGAGCCAGAATTGTAATTGGCCTAGGGTTGTGCCCGCAGAACGGGTGCCTAGCCGGAACAAATAGTACAAGTATGTAGCGAAGTTACGCAATCACGATGAGTGTTCAAGCATGCAATGACATGAGCAGATATTCACGTACCGTTAATTGAAATTAAACGTGACAGGCAAAATGCAATGACATGAACAGATATTCGCGTACCGTTAATTTAAATTAAACATGGCAGTTAAAGATGCATGGATGACATGAACAGTTATTACGCGTACCGTTAATTGAAATTAAACGTGACCAGCAAAATGCAATGACATGAACAGATATTCGCGTACCGTTAATTTAAATTAAACATGGCAGTTAAAGATGCATGGATGTTATGAACAGTTATTACGCGTACCGTTAAGTGAAATTAAACGTGACATACAAGCTTGATGAGGGTGACGGACCAAGCTTCGTTGTCAAGCTAGGTCAAAGGCGTCTAGACGGCTATCCTTTCACCGTCTAGTCTCTTTTACACTAAAGCAAGGAAATGGCCTAAGACATGGCCCAAATCAAGAGATGCAAGTTTCACTTGCCTCACGCCAAGGAAGATGATCAACGAGGCACGCCACAAAAGTTATCTACGGAGAGGAAATCGCTGCCACGGAGAAACAATCATCAAACAACATCCAACCTAGTTTATTATTAGGGTTTCAATAAAATCACAAGGAGAGTTATGAGAAAACCAAAGGATCGAACCCTACCGTATAGAAGCGGAAGATCGATGCCGAGCAAGCACGGCAACGGAAGAACGATCCGGGGAAACCTAGGGTTTAGATCTGGAATGGGGAGAAAATCTGGAGAAATGGGGTTTTGTGGATTTTTGGGGTTTTCCGGCGACCTAGAGGTGGTGGCCGGTCAAAATGGAGAGGGGGAAGGGCTCTTGATGAAGGAGGAAGGCTAGGGGAAGATGGAGAAGGATTTGGGGAAGAATGAGGCTCAGGAGAAATGAAAGAAGAAAAGAAAACGTTTGGGGGGTTTAAATAGGAAGAGCTGGTGGCTGCCCAGAAATTAGGGTTTCGACACTGATTAGTCGGTCAAAGAAGAGTTACTGACCAACTAGTTTAGCAACTAGTCGGTTGGTCGACCAACTGTGACCGACTAGAATCAAACAGCGAAAGAAGGGGAAAATCTGGGAAGTGAATTAGTCGGTCTGTGAAGGCCCATCGACCGACTAGTTTAGAATCTAGTCGGTCGGTGAGTGTTCATGAACCGACTAACGAGGAACAGTAGCTTAGGTAAAATTAATCAAAGGAACTAGTCGGTCTGAGAGCAAGTTCTGACCGACTAGTTTCACATCTAGTCGGTCGGTGGTTGTTCTTAGACCGACTAAGAGTAAACAGTAACTCCTGTACAGTAGATTTAAAGAACTAGTCGGTTGGAGAAGAGTTCCTGACCGACTAGATTGAATTCTAGTCGGTTGGTCCGCCTTCTCGAACCAACTAAGATGCACTAAAAGTGTCGATTCGAATCGCGAAGCTCTGGGAAGATTCCTATGGCTTCTAAGATCACCCTAACTCTAAGATATGAGCGATTTGAAGCACGTCACGAATGACTTACTCCGAAATTGACGATCGAAGGAAGAAGCTAGAAAATCATGACGAAACGATCGAAAGTGAAAGCTACGGCGACGGAAACCACACATCCAAGGAGAAAATCCACCAAGCATATATTTATATATCGATAACACTAATATAGAAAAACCAGTCGTTACAGCGATTTGGTAAGTATACAATGTTAAGTACATTTTATTTGATATTCTTATTACAATTACAATGTGTAGAAATAGAAGGAGAAATTTTTTGTTTTTACTTGCCTGCAGATACAGTTAAGATTGATGGAGATGCTAAAAAATTCCGAGATAATATTGATTTATCTTTACATCAATAATGTAACTAATGTTTGGTTCCCGGTCCAATTAGTTGTATGAATTGTTTGATACAGGTGTATATGGATTATACAGCCGAATTTACAACGATTCAACGTTTTAAAAGTAGAGACGAGCTCTTTCAGTGGATAAAGAGCGTCGGCCGACAACAGGAGCATGTGATTGTTACCAGTGTGTCGAGTATGAGTAAATCGTCCAATAGGTCTCCCGCTGCCTACTATGCATGTGCAAGAAGCGGAAACTACAGGGGACACCGACCAGTACGAAAGAGCAACCGGCCAGTTAGAACCAACAAGTGTGGATGCCCGTTCAAATTGCGTGGTAATGAGGTGGGCGATGGCGGTGAGTGGAGTTTAACGGTCGTTGATGGCAGGCACAACCATCAAGCTGCTAATTATGTCGCGGGCCATTCCGACGATGGGATGTTGCAGGGAAAAGAGGTGGAAGCATTGCGAGACTTGGCAAATAGAAAGGTGCCACCGTCAGCAATTTTGAAAGGCCTGAAGGAAACTAAATCCTTCAATGAAACACCAATCAAATCAATTTATAATGCACGTTCCCGATTACTAAGGGGGCAGAGTGTGGGTATGGTAAAAAAGTTGAAGGAGTTAGCATCACCGTGTAGAATTGTGGGTGATGAGCTTGTGGTGCATGTGGATAATGTTGAGGAGGAGCAGAAGGGAGATGAGGAGAAGGTGGATGAGGCTGAGGAGGCGACTGCATTGGCTGCTTATTGGCAGGATGATGAGGTGGATCGTAATGCGATGGAGCAAGCTGCTGAGAAGTTGGCTCTTAGTGGGCAGGAGCAGAATGCTGCGAAGGAGGATAAGGTTAATGCAGAGGATGAGAATGTGGAGCCGAGGGTGCATGATGTTTATGGGGATGATGAGGCTGAGAATGCAGTGGCTGCTGAGTTGACTGTAGATGATTATGTTATTGGGGAGATGGTGGAGACGGAGAAGACGGTTGCCCTTAACATGGAGGTGCAGAATGCTGAGGAGGTACTAGTGGAGGATAATGCAGCGGCTGAGACTGTGGAGCTGAAGGTGTATGAGGAGAAGGCGAACGAGGAGGAGGATGATAAGGAAGTGGCTACTGATTTGATTGCTGAGGAGCATACTGGGAAGTTGGTGGATACGGCGGGGACGGTGGAACGTAATGTGGCTGACCAGACTGCTGAGATGGATGAGGGGGAGAATGCAGCTGGGGAGAATGAGGAGCCGCAGGAGGATGAGGCGAATGTGGAGGATGTGGAGGATGAGAAGATAGAGGATGCTGGGTTGATGCAAACTGAGCTTACGTTGGAGTTGGGGGCGACGGTGGAGACGGGGGATCATAATGTGGATGCTCAGACTGCTGGGAGGGAGGAGGAGACGGCTGTGGCCTCGTATTTTGATGAGCACGAGGAGATGGATGGCATGCTTAAACAACTTTCTCCCCTGGTTGATGAGATTTCTGATCATTTTTTGGATGTGACGGAGATGCCTACAGTTAGGAGGAAGCCTGTTAAGGCTCCACGGTTGCATTCAATTGCGGAGCATACGGCGGCGGTGAAGGAGAAGCCTAAATTGAAGAGGCGGCCTTCGAAGGAAAGTAGTAGGCGTCCGAAACTTCAAATAAAGAAGCCGAAACCTTCGTTTCACCGTGATGATTATGTTGCTGATTTGCCTGCCAACTTCCTCATGCCATATTATTTGAATTTTCATCCCGACCTAAAATACCTCATAGTGGGCTGCGTAGACGTGGTTTCAGATGGCAACTGTGGGTACAGGGCTGTGGCAGTTCAGTTGGGCTTGAAAGAATCCGATTGGCGGACTGTCTGTCACGCCCCGCTTCCCAAAAATGTGGAGGCGAGACGTGAGAAGGTCCGCTCAGACTTGAAGCTGTGAAACTCCAAGTCTGATAAGCGTATAAATTATCATTTGGCAGGTCCTTGCAACGCAAACGAAACAACAATAATAATAAAGGAAAGAGACAAAAGAAAAATCTCTGAATATCCATTGAATGAATTACAATATCACAGAAAAGCCACCAGGCTAAAGGAAAAGAGTCTAAGGCCCAACATGGCCTACAAAGTATAACATACAAAACAAAGGTGCCACGCACCGACAACTAACAGGAATCCTAAAACATAAAGGGAAACTCAGCAAAGTCACCGGTGTCCACAAGACTCCTCCACAGCAAACACAACGTCCTCTGCAACAAGCTCTGGCTCGGCAACTAACATGCGACACCCAAAGAGAAAGGGGCACATGTCAGCAAGTCTAAAAAGACTTGAGCAGGGAAACTGAAAGGAAGGTAAACTAGCAACCTAGCAGTTATAGTATGCATGACATGGCAGTTATAACATGAGTGCACAAGCAAAACATGGTGAAACAATAAGTACAAGAGAACAATTATCGGGACAAGTCAAGAGTAGCCAAGCTACTAACAATCTCAATCATTTCACTAGTCACGTTTCAAGTTGTTTGTAGATGTTTACGCCTTACAGCTGAACGGTTTGGCATTCACGCTGAGTTGCCGCTTAACAACTACCCCAAAACCCAGAGTTTACGCCTTACCACTGCAGTTGCTGATCGGGCAGACTCCCAGTTGATTGGCCGATTAAATCTTACCCCCAATACCCACATGTAGACAAGCCAGGGTCCCTGCACATGAGCCCAGTAAATGAGCCAGGGTTGCCCCGCACGGGAGCTTGCTTTTGATATCACGAATCAGGAAGTGTATTTGGCATAGGGGTGCACCTAGCCTCAATATCGAGCGTTGGGGTTAGCAACTCACTATGCTCGCTTCTGGTCACGAGCCAGGAAGTACAAGTATGGCGTAGGGGTGCACCTAGCCGGAACAAGTAGCACTAGTATGTAGCAAAGCTACGCAATCACGATGAGTATTCAACATGCAATGACATGAGCAGATATTCGCGTACCGTTAATTGAAATTAAACGTGACAGGCAAAATGCAATGACATGAACATATTCGCGTACCGTTAATTGAAATTAAACGTGACAGGCAAAATGCAATGACATGAACATATTCACGTACCGTTAATTTAAATTAAACATGGCAGTTAAAATGCAATAGCAGTTAAGGATGCATGGATGACATGAACAGTTAATACGCGTACCGTTAAGGGAAAGTAAACGTGACATACAAGCATGATGAAGGTGACAGACCAAGCTTCGTTGTCAAGCTAGGTCAATGGCGTCTAGACGGCTATCCTTTCACCGTCTAGTCTCTTTTACGCTAAAGCAAGGGAAATGGCCTAAGACATGGCCCAAATCAAGAGATGCAAGTTTCACTTGCCTAGCACCAAGGATGACGATCAACGAGGGTTCGTCCCACAGACGCTAATCTATGGGGAAGTCGCTGTCATGGAGAAACAATCATCAAAACAACATTCATTTCATTAGGGTTTCACAAAAACACAACGGGTCATGCTAAAACTAAAGAATCGAGTATTACCGTAGAGGGAACGGAGGAATGATGCCGAGCAACCACGGCAACGGAAGAAACGCTCCGGGGAACCTAGGGTTCAGATCTGGAAATGAATGGAGAAGTTTGGAGAAATAGGGTTTTGGGGGATTTTGGGGGTTTGATGATGATTTGAGGAAGATGAGAGGTAGAGTGTGTTAAGGGAGAGTTTGGATGATGGATTTTGGGCTTGGGATGAAGGAATAAGGGTTTGAGGTAGTAGGGGGCTCAATGGGGGAGAAACTAGGGTTTTGGATCGTGAGGGAGGAGAAGAAAACGTTTGGAGGGGTATTTATAGAGATTAGTGGCGGCTAGGGCAAAACTAGGGTTTCCTACACTGCTTAGTCGGTCAAAGAACAACTGTTGACCGACTAGTTTGAGAACTAGTCGGTCGGTTGACCAATGCAGACTGACTAAGTGTAAACAGTAGCTCCAGTCGAAAACCTGAACTAAGAGTTAGTCGGTCAAAGAACAACTACTGACCAACTAGTTTGACATCTAGTCGGTCGATGAACGTTCTTAGACCGACTAAGAGTAAACAGTAACTCGACTGTACAGAAGAACTAAGAATTAGTCGGTCTGAGTACAAAACTTAACCGACTAGTTTAACAACTAGTCGGTCGAAAGATGAACTTAGACCGACTAAACAGAAACAGTAACTTAAGTAAAATTAATCCAAGGAACTAGTCGGTTTGAGTAGAGTTGCCGACCGACTAGATCTCAATCTAGTCGGTTGGTTCCCCTTCTCGAACCAACTAAGATGCACTAAAAGTGCCGATTCGAATCGCAGAGCTTCAGGAAGATTCCTATGGCTTCTAAGATCACTCTAACTCTAAGATATGAGCGATTTGAAGCTCGTCACGAATGACTTACTCCGAAATCGACGATCGAAGGAAGAAGCTAGAAAATCACGACGAAACGATCGAAAGTGAAAGCTATGGCGACGAAAACCACACATCCAAGGAGAAAATCCACCAAGCATATATTTTAATATATATAATCCAATTACACGAAAACCAGTCGTTACATCCTACCCACCTTAGAATAAAGTCCGTCCTCGGACTTTCTAACTATAGCTATATCTAGTCACCCTAGTAACTACCCTCAATCAATATCACATCAAAATTTCAACCAAGTACATTCATTTCAAGCGCTTATATATATATATACTCTAGGTATTCAATTATTAACACCACGGAAGTAAATATATATTCACGCACATAGTACACTTATACTTATTATAATCAAACAACTCCATTCACGTATTCAAATCATTCATATAGGCAAGTATATTCTATATAGCTATAAAACACTTATTACACACTATATGAAAATAACCAAGTCTCTCTTACTTATATGAAAATAATTTCACACTAGAAAATACCATCCGGAATCTACACGTATAGTTAACTACCTATGGACAAGACAATAAGAATACACTAGTCCCTATATCTCCTAGTATACGCCAAACAATCAACATGCGAATTCTTACCATACCATTGTTAAAACAAGTTCACTATATCTAATATACATTCACCATCATTATAATTTCACAATTTATAGTCATTCAAATGCATGCACACATTTCACCATATTATCACTTCATATTTAGTCCTATAGCTATAATCACGACACACCACACATACCATAGTCACCAATTCCTATAACTATTACATACCTACCCGTGCATGGTGCACACCCACACACGCTAATATTTCATTCATATATATACCAATCACACCACTATATGCTTAGCACATCTATGCACCTAGTTTAGCTAGCGCACATATATTCACGCAACCAAGTCCTTAGTGAATAACTATACCACAAGACCAACTCACATAACTATATATTGGTATAGCCACCCACAATCGTGTGCGTAACACAACCAGGCACAAACAATCCAAACATTATACATACATCATCCATCACTATACACCAACCACATACAATACACCAATGTACATAGAGTGTACCCACTCAAGCTTGAGTGAGACTCAAAATCATAGCGGAATAATTCCATATACATAACATAGCATCCATACATATGCCAATACTATCTAATGCATACACGTCTACCAACATAACCACATACATATCTAAATGTCAAACACCCTTAATATCTAACCAGGTAATATCACATATTTCAATCACTTCATATACCATGATATTATTACAAACATCAGCACACCTATAATTACAATACTCTCCCTAATAAAAGTATTTACCTATAGTCACACCCAAGCATCGTATATCTTCATACCATATCCATCCACCTATAATTGGCACACCAATACACTTACTTCATCCATTAGTCAAGATATGCAATAGCCGTGTATACCTCATGGTATACACGCATACGACATCCACGATAGCAAGCAATACCAATCAAAATTATATTTCAACCATCATAAGTATCTCCAACTACATACACTCTATTCAGACATTCCACTACGGAATCTTATATACATAGACGCCCCTAGAGTGGTATAGCTATCCTCGCACATATCCATAAATATTAACACACTTACAATTTCATAACATCATGAATAACTCTGAGTATGTATATATCACACAATAGGCAAACATTATCATGCTATAGGGGGTACACTCTTCAAGCCTACATACTCAACTTAGGTACATGCGCTATGACAACATCACCAAAAGTCTAAGGACCCACTACTAACTGGCGCGACGTAAATAACGGCGAACACTAGTGGAATAACTAAGCAGAAGGAAGGAAACCAAGATTAGATGGCGCAACGAAACAAGATCGTAAAAATGGGTTCAGGTAGGGCGAGGACAAGGAGGTAAATAGATCAAGTGGGACGGAGATATAATTGTGGATGTTTAGGCGGGGAAGAAAGATGTAAACATTACTCTCATAAGTTTTTGGAAATGATACGTGAATAGCGAAAGTCAAAACACTAAAAGTATAAAACGGTCATATTCTGAAAAGTTGGAGTTCCCCTCCGTATAAACGATATTTGAAGATTGATAAAATCAGTTGTTCGAAATAAGTTTGAGTTGAATGCACATAATAAGAGGAAATGATTTATTGGCTTAACGGAAATCATTATGAAAGGAAGTAAAGCGTTCATACAAACATTAAGGACGTAGTTTTAGAAAATATTACACGGCAGTGATTTAACAATGTTGGCAAAAGTTTCGAAACGAAATTAAATTAACGAAAGAATTTTAAACTCGTGCTAAATACCTTCAAGGTCTTTAAGCCAGGAAAAGCTTAAATAATCAATATTGAAACTACCTTTTAGTGTAACCAGGATTTGCCACAAGAAATCTTTTTACACAAAGCTCTTAACATACGGGCTAATGAGCCTAGCACGGATATATGAAAATATTCAAAATTCAATTTAGTTTAGAAATTATTCTAAAAGCATGTATGGTGAACGGAAAACTTAGTAGTAGGTTTATCAAAATTCGTAATAAGCTTAAAAACCAAATTATGGAAGGTCCAGGTCAGAAAATGGTTACGAAAACGTAATTTTCCAAAAATTGTAATAGAGAAAATGTTGAACATATCTTTGGTTTTTTTTAAAGCTAAAATCATGTGTGACTCGGAAGGTATATTAAGGGAGCGTGATGAATCATTTGAATGGCGTAAATAAGAAAGGAAAAGCTTATAAATCGAATTGGGAAAAATAGAAATACGCTCAGAACTAAATTGATATATGAAAAGGGATGAGATATTTAAATAGGTATGAAAGTAAAGGCTGGAAAAACATTGTAAACAGTAATCAAATCTCGTCAAAACTTTCGAAATTCAAATAAATAAATAAATTTAAGTCAAAGAAGGGTATGAGGTATAAGTATACACATTTTAAAGTTCCGAACAAATGTAAACTTAGGAAAAAGGAAGTCGAAAGGATACCTTCAGAAAAGTCAAGATTTGCAACGGAGAGGTTCGAAAATAATTTACGGCAGTAGCTTAATACAATACTTCGGCAGAAATGGAATCCGATCAACTATAGTGTGAAAATTTAGGCCCATGCTAATGCTTACAAGTTTTAAAACTAAAGAGAAATTCCAAATAAATAACATTTAAAATACTTTTCAGAGGGACCCGGATTTGCCAAACAACTGATTTATACAAGACCTTAAAGTACGAGTACAATGAACCTAGTACTGATATATGAAAATAATTGAAGTTCTATTTATCTTGGAAAAGATTTTAAAGTATGTATGCTATGCGGTCAAAATGGATCTCATAGTTAGAAAAAAATGGTATGTCGAATTTTTTTTTATTTATTATAAAATAGTAATAGAGTCCTTAAACCGAAATGCGAAATTATAGATTAGAAAATGGTTACGAGATAGCAATTATAATTACAACCATTAGACTCCGAAATCTACAAGGAATTGACTCAATCGAAAAGTGAGAAATTTAAGTATATACGTAGCGGGTTTAAAACAAAATTTAAACTTAGCGAAAACTTTAAGAAGGGAAATCGAAAATAACTTTAAAAGAAATTAAGCCTTGCGAATGGGGACATTTGAAGGATCAACGATTATCGAAACGTGGTGGTCGTGGGAATCGAGGCAAGGGATTTGGTCGGATGATCAAAACATAAATACGCATAGGTTATGACTTAGGAAAATCTACGGAAACTCCTAAGGTCAACCAACTAAAGATTATGGAACTAAGCGCTAAGACTCCCTAGGGCTAGATAGCGATGAAATGAGTTCAGCTTGGTCCGAAATCGATGAACCCAAGCGAGAGACCAAAGAATTCTAGAAGTCTATCCTAGTCAAAGCTAGACAGGAACCACTAAGGTAACTCCTACGACGACCAAATCAACTCCTAGCGGGGAGTCTAACTAACAATCAGGGGCCTCTAACTAGCAAGCACGGACATCTAACTAAGTCTTCCTACCACCTAGTGACATAGGAGAACTACCAGACTCAAGGCTATAGACTCGGATGTTGCAATTTATTTAATGGACATTCCAAAGTTATTATCGTTGTTCCGATAATTCGCAATTGCAAGACGGACCTGCATGGGCCACCAATAAAACCTGTCACGCCCCGCTTTCCAAAAATGTGGAGGCGAGACGTGAGAAGGTCCGCTCAGACTTGAAGCTGTGAAACTCCAAGTCTGATAAGCGTATAAATTATCATTTGGCAGGTCCTTGCAACGCAAACGAAACAACAATAATAATAAAGGAAAGAGACAAAAGAGAAATCTCTGAATATCCATTGAATGAATTACAATATCACAGAAAAGCCACCAGGCTAAAGGAAAAAGAGTCTAAGGCCCAACATGGCCTACAAAGTATAACATACAAAACAAAGGTGCCACGCACCGACAACTAACAGGAATCCTAAAACATAAAGGGAAACTCAGCAAAGTCACCGGTGTCCACAAGACTCCTCCACAGCAAACACAACGTCCTCTGCAACAAGCTCTGGCTCGGTAACTAACATGCGACACCCAAAGAGAAAGGGGCACATGTCAGCAAGTCTAAAAAGACTTGAGCAAGGAAACTGAAAGGAAGGTAAACTAGCAACCTAGCAGTTATAGTATGCATGACATGGCAGTTATAACATGAGTGCACAAGCAAAACATGGTGAAACAATAAGTACAAGAGAACAATTATCGGGACAAGTCAAGAGTAGCCAAGCTACTAACAATCTCAATCATTTCACTAGTCACGTTTCAAGTTGTTTGTAGATGTTTACGCCTTACAGCTGAACGGTTTGGCATTCACACTGAGTGGCCGCTTAACAACTACCCCAAAACCCAGAGTTTACGCCTTACCACTGCAGTTGTTGATCGGGCAGACTCCCAGTTGATTGGCCGCTTAACTCTTACCCCCAATACCCACATGTAGACACGCCAGGGTCCCTGCACATGAGCCCAGTAAATGAGCCAGGGTTGCCCCGTATGGGAGCTTGCTTTCTATATCACGAATCAGGAAGTGTATTTGGCATAGGGGTGCACCTAGCCTCAATATCGAGCGTTGGGGTTAGCAACTCACTATGCTCGCTTCTGGTCACAGGCCAGGAAGTACAAGTATGGCGTAGGGGTGCACCTAGCCGGAACAAGTAGCATTAGTATGTAGCAAAGCTACGCAATCACGATGAGTATTCAACATGCAATGACATGAGCAGATATTCGCGTACCGTTAATTGAAATTAAACGTGACAGGCAAAATGCAATGACATGAACATATTCGCGTACCGTTAATTGAAATTAAACGTGACAGTCAAAATGCAATGACATGAACATATTCGCGTACCGTTAATTTAAATTAAACATGGCAGTTAAAATGCAATAGCAGTTAAGGATGCATGGATGACATGAACAGTTAATACGCGTACCGTTAAGGGAAAGTAAACGTGGCATACTAGCATGATGAAGGTGACAGACCAAGCTTCGTTGTCAAGATAGGTCAATGGCGTCTAGACGGCTATCCTTTCACCGTCTAGTCTCTTTTACGCTAAAGCAAGGGAAATGGCCTAAGACATGGCCCAAATCAAGAGATGCAAGTTTCACTTGCCTAGCACCGAGGATGACGATCAACGAGGGTTCGTCCCACGGACGCTAATCTACGGGGAAGTCGCTGTCATGGAGAAACAATCATCAAAACAACATTCATTTCATTAGGGTTTCACAAAAACACAACGGGTCATGCTAAAACTAAAGAATCGAGTATTACCGTAGAGGGAACGGAGGAATGATGCCGAGCAACCACGGCAACGGAAGAAACGCTCCGGGGAACCTAGGGTTCAGATCTGGAAATGAATGGAGAAGTTTGGAGAAATAGGGTTTTGGGGGATTTTGGGGGTTTGATGATGATTTGAGGAAGATGAGAGGTAGAGTGTGTTAAGGGAGAGTTTGGATGATGGATTTTGGGCTTGGGATGAAGGAATAAGGGTTTGAGGTAGTAGGGGGCTCAATGGGGGAGAAACTAGGGTTTTGGATCGTGAGGGAGGAGAAGAAAACGTTTGGAGGGGTATTTATAGAGATTAGTGGCGGCTAGGGCAAAACTAGGGTTTCCTGCACTGCTTAGTCGGTCAAAGAACAACTGTTGACCGACTAGTTTGAGAACTAGTCGGTCGGTTGACCAACGCAGACCGACTAAGTGTAAACAGTAGCTCCAGTCGAAAACCTGAACTAAGAGTTAGTCGGTCAAGGAACAACTACTGACCGACTAGTTTGACATCTAGTCGGTTGATGAACGTTCTTAGACTGACTAAGAGTAAACAGTAACTCGACTGTACAGAAGAACTAAGAATTAGTCGGTCTGAGTACAAAACTTAACCGACTAGTTTAACAACTAGTCGGTCGAAAGATGAACTTAGACCGACTAAACAAAAACAGTAACTTAAGTAAAATTAATCCAAGGAACTAGTCGGTTTGAGTAGAGTTGCCGACCGACTAGATCTCAATCTAGTCGGTTGGTTCCCCTTCTCGAACCAACTAAGATGCACTAAAAGTGCCGATTCGAATCGCAGAGCTTCGGGAAGATTCCTATGGCTTCTAAGATCACTCTAACTCTAAGATATGAGCGATTTGAAGCTCGTCACGAATGACTTACTCCGAAATCGACGATCGAAGGAAGAAGCTAGAAAATCACGACGAAACGATCGAAAGTGAAAGCTATGGCGACGAAAACCACACATCCAAGGGGAAAATCCACCAAGCATATATTTTAATATAGATAATCCAATTACACGAAAACCAGTCGTTACACTGTCAGAGCTGATTTGCTCCGTGAGATACGGACATACAGCGTCTTGTACAGGCGTGTTATGAGTGAGGTTTCATATAATTATAATTTGAAGGCAATGAACTATTTTATTACTGATGAATGTGCAGGAGAGGATAATTGGTTGCAGATGCCAGACATGGGACATGTCATTGCCTCATGCTACAACTGTGTAGTACATTTGATTGCACGTGATATGTGTGTGACATTTTTTCCATTGAGAAGTCCTCCAGTAAACCGAGCCTCCAATCTCAACAAAACGTTGGGTCATGTGAACAGAAATCACTTTGTTATCCTTCAACTTGAACCAACAGGTGACGTCCCTCCGACTTCAGTTGTGTGGACAAGATCGCATGACGCTGTGGCCGATGGATGGCCGGCTGGTTATGAGCAGAGGATGCAGTCATTCGTTAAGAGGGTAAAAGGTACGGGTATTGCTACCGCTGATGCTTTTTAGTATCTGTAAGATAAAACGTTTATCAATGTAATAAGTTTTTTTGGTATAAAATGGACCACTTTGTAGGATGAAATTTTATCATGGCTTCCGAAATGTGCAAATGTCATCATCGGTATGGATTGATGTTGTGTATCATACCAATTACACCGAGCGCAACACTGCAGTAATATTGCCCGTTTTGCGCTTTGAGGAATTATGTCTTTACCTACCAAATTGCTCAACGCGCAGAACTGGCAATATTAGTGCCGGTTTTGCGCTCTGGGTATTTTTAATAACATCAACCTTTGTTCCAAATTGTTATGCGATGAAAATGTGTAATTGTTAGTGTGTCCAATAGTCCAAGTGAGAGTAGGGTGTATCATATATGTTATTTTCTGACAAAATTGCTTACCACAAACTCCCATTGATAAGTTTTGCCCGTTGAGCACCTTTATTAGCCAATTTGTTAGTGGTTACTACAATTGCTCACCATTCACCACGATCAGAACAAATAATTTTGACCGGTTGTGCGCGGTGAGTAATTTTGTTAGGGCGAAAAAAAAACTCCAACTCGTCCACTCAATAAAATTTGCTGATATATCCACATTTATTACTGCTCGCACCGTGCAAATTTTTAATGGTTAACAGAAATGCTCACAGCGCACAACGGCGATATATTGGAACATTTGGTCTTACTAAGAGACTCCTCGAGTCTGCAGAGCAGTGTTGGTGAACATACAGAGCAGGGATCATTAATATACAGCGGATTGCTACCAGCCGGATGTTCTGCTCAATAATGATTAATGCCTGCCTAAGTTTTGCGCGTTGGGATAAACTGTAGCCACTAAAAAAATAGCCCAACTCGCACAACGGGCAAAATTATGCCCTTAAGCTCGGGCAAAATTTCGAGCACAACAGGAAAACAACGTGCACAACTGATACATTTGATTGTCTTCGCAGATGTTTGCAATGAAGTGGCGCGTGATCTGTGTGCTTCCCCCTTCAACTTCCGCGAGTTCATCGGGCGCCCATCTTCGTTGCATTTATTAACGTCCTTGGATAGTTCGATATGAGTGTCGCGTAGTTGTAACCTGCAGTCAACTATGTAGCCGTGTCAAACACAACGCCTGGAACGCCGATTCCCCTGTGGCGATGTACCACACGGGCAATGCGCTCCACATCTACGTTGCAGTTGCCGAATTTCTGCCCTGATCTGCTCAAGATGATTGTCATACCAGATGTGTGCAATGACGTGGCACTTTGTCCTTTGTAGGAGACGCCGTGAATTGGAAAGTCGGTAGACCGTTTCGTTTATTACCGTCATTGATGTCGTCGTTGTAACCTGAAGTCAGGACAAAAGACACCGATTGGAACTCCGTTACCGGAGACGATGTAAAACAACACAGGGTTGCATAAGAAGTTGTGTTTGGGAGTGTAAGAGATCGGAAAGGATAGGATGGAGTGTCTGTGCGTCAAAGATGATGAATAGTGAAACGATGAAGGGTTTGACGGAGGAGATGGAGTGTATAAAGAGGAGATGGAGATGGAGATGGAGTGTATAGCAAGACACGCAAAACAAATACATAGCCACAATTCATAATAGGAGGGATTAAGGAGGGATTACCAATCTTACATGGTACAACACCCAACAGCTTTCCTGAAACATGTGAGACATCATATCTAATATCACCCCAAAAGAATATGGTATGATCATCGTGCACATTTTTCATAGTGCTGTTTGGGACAAATTTTCTCAACGCAATTGCAACACCCCCCAGCATTGTCGGGGATGCTTGATTATAAATGGACGATAGCCCTTCGTTGCATAAGTTTCCAACATGAACCATTTACCTTTACGTGAAAAGAGTACTGGATGAATGCTATCGTTCATATCTATATCAAGCATGCACGAACAGCTGAAGGACTTATTGTTTCCATACGGAGGTTGTGTGGGCAAATAAAGAAGATGATAGAAGAAAGTAGACGGAGTTTAGAGAAGATGAGTGCTCGTTGTCCGCCATTTATAGGGGAAATTGGACCAATCATAATGAAGCGTATAAAAAGTCCGTGATCCTACAGTAATGCAATGGATCTCTGGACTCAACATTTAGAGCATCTCCAAAGGGGCTCCCTAAATTATTTTAGAATGTGGAAAAAAATAGGTTAATTACTCTCCGCGCAAAACCATGATACCCTACGGTTTTTCGCCTTGATCACATAATAGGAAAATTACTCTCAACAATACTACTCTCCACTAAGATTTTTAATACATTTTATTCGCCGCGCACACCGGGCTAAATAATACAGAAGCGAGTAACTATCATAATTGCTCACCGCGTAGAATGCATAGAAAACGAGAATTGATCAATGCGCACAACGCAGAACGCGTGACATCGAATTGTATTGATGAGAAGAAGTAGAGTTAATGTGTGGCTACATCGAAGACCCCGTCATGCTACAGAGGGGTTCTCGTGAATATACAAAAGACTGCTCGTCAATCTACAACGGATTGATATCAGACGTATGAAGAGACTTTAATTGATGGGAGAGAATTGATGTAGCTGGAGCGATTTGAAAGCTCTCAGGGAGACCTTTGACCCGAAAAATGACACAAATGTCCTCAAAAGCAAGAGCAACTGTGAGTTGTCTGTGACCCAGTGGAGAACTTTGTGGCAGTTCACCCTCACTGGGACAAAGTTGGTTGTGTGCGGTGAGCAATTCTGAGGTTTGAGTGGTTTTGTGCTCTGAGCAATTCTGATTTTTGAGAGGTTGTGTGCGGTGAGCACTTCTGAGTTTGAGTGGTTCTGTGCGATGAGCAATTTTGAGTTTTGAGTGGATTTGTGCGCTGAGCAATTCTGAGTTTTGAGTGGTTTTGTGCGGTGAGCTTATTTTGAGTTTGAGTGGTTGTGTGCGGTGAGTAATTCTGAGGTATGAGTGGTTTTGTAGCCGCTTACTTAATTGCTCAACGCTGAGACATAATTGCTCAAAGCAAAGAAAGAAAAGCCTTACCATGAAGTTTGAAAGGGGGTGAGACGCCCCCGTATTCGATCTCTCCTCACAAACCCAGGGCGTTAGGGACGATTTGCTGCTAGACACTTCTCCCCTCTCAAAAGAAACCTCCCGTTGGCCCGATCGTTGGATAGGCCCTCCGTTGATACCGAACCTTTCCTTCCCAACGAATTCTTCCTCTAACAGGCGGATCGACGACGAGTTATTCCTCTTACACATGGAGCGGCCCACCTTCCACTCCCCGAATTCCCTTGGAGAACTTACGCCAGGTGACTTAGGGCGGACCGCTCCTCCCCTCCAGCGCCTACTCTGTGACAACCTCCACCTCCGGGGGAGGCGTCGCCGTCCGCGGGTTGTCGGTCCAAATCACATGTGAAGGCATCGCCATGCCAATCCCTCATTAGGCACCACCATTCCCAGACAACGGGTCCCTCTGCCATCCAGCGGTCTGCCTTCCACTCAACGACCTCCCGTCGCACATCCTGTAGTGGAACGAAACCCCCAGCCCGCCATCCAACGGCCTGCCTTCCACTCCTCGACCTCCCGTCGCACATCCTGATGCAGTTTACAGTAAATTGAAACGAAACCCCAGACCGCCATCCAACAGCCTGCCTTCCACTCCTCGACGGTACCCCAGCCCACCATCCAACGGCCTGCCTTCAACCACTGGAGTCTTTATCGACGTATTGTAAAGAACGCGTAAATGTCCCTACAAGCAAGTTGTTAAATTCCGTCTATGAGAAAATTAACTTGTTTACATGCAAACTTTTAGATTATCTTTGATACATAATCAATCTAAAGACATTTTAGATTAAATCGGCTACATATTAAATCGACTTCGTAAACTGCTTGAAAATTTTTAGATTATATCTCATACATATTCCAATTGATGACATTTTCAAAATGACCCAGCCATTCAACTATATGGATGTACATACTGATACAGAACAAAACATATTCATTACCCCATGCTCATTACAAACTGATACATATGATTGTCTTCGTAAGATGTTTGCAATGAAGGGGCTTTTTACCGGATAAATTGTCGGCGTGATCTGCGTGCTTCACCCTACAACAACGCCTGCAATGATGACACTCCTATCCTGCCTACGGTTGCCGAAAGCCAGCAACGACGTTAACTAACGCAACGAAGCGACCATCTTCGTTGAGTTTATGGACGTGTTTGCCAACTTTCTGCCACCGTAGCCCTTATAGGAGTGTCGTCATTGCATGCGTCGTTGTACCCGGCTGTCAAGTATGATGCCGGTTCAAAGACACCGAAAAGAACTCCGATTCCCAAGAGGCGGTGAACACCAACACATGGTTCATTATAAATAGAATGAGATTTTCATTTTCGAGATCGGAAAGGATAGTAGGAGGTGTTTGTGTGTCTTAGACGATCTATAGTACAAAGATGAAGGGGATGGAGGAGAAGATAGTGTAAAGAGGAGATGGCCGTTCCACGTGCATGCGTGAAAAAAGTACTGGTTGAATTCTATCGTCCATTTCTATCTCAAGCATCAGGCCCGAACAGTAGAAGACCATCTCATCTTTACACCCCATATCCATCTCCATCTCGTCCATTTCTACCTCATGCATCATGCTCGAACATAAGAAGACCTTATTGTTTCCAGACGGAGGTTGTGTGGGCAAAAAGAAGATGATATAAGAAAGTAGAGGAAGTTGTGAGAAGATGAGGGCTCCTTGTCCGCCATTTTATAGGGGAATTGGACCAATCAAAATGAAACTCAACGGTTTTTCGCCTTGATCAACAATGATGCCAATTGGAAAATTACTCCCAACAATACTAATCTCCACTAATCCTTTTTAATACATTTTATTCACGCGCACACCATGCTAAATAATACAGAAGCGAGTAACAAACTAACAATCAGAATTGCTCACCGCGCAAAACGCATGGAAAACTGGAATTGCTCAAGGCGCACAACGCACAACGCATGGCAGCGAATTGTATTGGTTTATGAGGATGCGACCGAAGTAGAGTTAATGTGTGGCTCCATCGAATACCCCGTCATGCTACAGGAGGGGTTCTTGTGAATATACAAAAGACTGCTCGTCAATCTATAGCTGATTGATACCAAACATGTGCATTTCTCAAGAATGTTTGACCGGCCGGTGGGATGTGAGCTGGAAAAATTAATAACCGCTAACATAATTGCACAAAGCTAAGAACAAACAAATTTATGGCCGTTGTGCACGACGAGCAAATTTTTAATGGTTTAAATAATTGCTCATAGCGAACAACAAGAAACGACAGGTGTAGACGCTTTGAGTCGTTGTGTGCTTTGACATGTGTTCGCTTTGAACATCTAAGGTATTTTATAGACAATTGTTTAATGCGCACAACCAATCTGAAGACATATTCAATCGAATTCAACTATATTGATGTACATACTGATACAGATCCAAACTGATTCATTAGCCTATGCTCTTACAAACTGATACATATGATTAAGCCTGGATGGCGGCCCTTGGACACATAGGTTGGCGGTGCATGGCTACCGTACCTCCGAGGCACAAGCACTCCCTCCTGTTGTTTTCGATCTCTTGGCTCGATTCCAAATTGAAGAAGATAATGACAAAGAATCTAGATGGAATATGAAAAAAGGTGAAATTCATGTTACCATCGATCCAGAGGTTCTAGACTGCTTCGTTGGATGCGAGCCCTTGCGGTGTACATCGACCACGTTTACAGTTACCGTGCTCAGCGTATTTGTCATGCAATCCGAAGGCATCTGCTGATCCCAGTATTCTAGCGCTGAAGCTTCCGGGTCTGGAAAATCAAACATTTCATCCTGGTAACAAAACAGAATGCTTAATGCCATCATACATACATACGTAGTTTTGAATTATTCAGAGGAAATAATTAGAAAATTTGTACTTACTCCAATGACTAGATCCTCCAAGTTCGGGCAGCTATTCAGCAAGCATGACAGGATTGAAAACGTGGTTGTTGTGCAGGGTATCCATCTGAGGGTGAGTTCTTTCATCTTCGGTAAGAGACACCACAGAGTCACGGGCATGGTGGAAGGCGAAATCCTCACATCTGGAAACCCTTTTTCGGGCATGCCTGATTATAAATGGACGAACAGCTGAATGAATGCTATCGTCCATATCTGATATCTATATCAAGCATGCACGAATAGCTGAAGGACTTACTGTTTCCATACGGAGGTTGTGTGGGCAAATAAAGAAGAAGATGATGGAAGAAAGTAGATGAAGTTGTGAGAAGATGAGTGCTCCTTGTCTGCCATTTTTATAGGGGAATTGGAGCAATCAAAATGAAGCGTATAATAAGTCCTTAATCCTACAGTAATGCAATGGATCTCGGGAATCAACAATTATTTACTCAACGCGCAAACTGCGTAATACCAACGCGAAAATTGCGTAATCCCAATTATTTTAGCATCTGGAACAAAATAGGTTAATTACTCTCCGCGCATAACAAGGAAACTCAACGATTTTTCGCCTTGATCAACATTGATGCTAATAGGAAAATTACTCCCAACAATACTACTCTCCACTAAGATTTTTTAATACAATTTATTCTACACGCACCCCGGGCTAAATAGTACAGAAGAGAGTAACTATTATAATTGATCCTCGCGCAAAACGCATGGAAAATGGGAATTGCTCAATGCGCACAATGCAGACAGGTCAATGAGGATGTGACTGCTGCAGTAGAGTTTAACTGTGTGGCTACATCGAAGACCCCGTCAAGCAACAGAGGTGTGCTCGTGAATATACAAAATACTGCTCCTGAATCTACAGCTGATTGATACCAGACATATGATTTTCCCAAGAATGTATGACCAGTGGCAAGTGAGCTGGCAAAATTTATATTTTGGCCGTTGTGCATGGTGAGCAAATTTTTAATGGTTTAAAAAATTGCTCAAAGCGCACAACAAGTATCGCCAGGTGTTCACTTTGAGACGGTGTGCGCGTTCAGCAAATTTGTTATGTCTAACATAATTGCGCAAAGCGCACAACATGCAGAATTATGCCCGTTGTGCGGGTTAAGCTATAGTTGCGTCGATGACAAATTTGCTCAACGCCCCCACGGGAATAAATTTGACCGTTTTGTGCTTTGAGCATATTTGTGAATTGCTATAATTTTAATTCCACCGCGCACCAGCGCATTGAATCAATCACATTCCAAATTTCATCATACTTAAACATGCACAACCAGCAGAATTATGCCCATTGTACGCGTTTAGCTAAAGTGTAGATTAAATCTCAAACATATTCCACTTGATGACATTTTGAAAATGACCCAGACATTCAAATATATTGATGTACATACTGATACAGATCCAAACTGATTCATTAACCTATGCTCTTACAAACTGAAACATGTGATTGTCGGTGTGATCTGCTTGCTTCCCCGTCAACTTCCACGAGTTCATCGGGCGACCATCTTCCTTACGTTTATTACAGTTGTTGCCGATTTTCTGCCATCATCGGCTGGATATGAGTGTAGTCATAGCATGCGTCGGTGTAACCTGCAGTCATGTATGTAGCTGTTTCAAAGACACCGAGAGAAACTCCGATTCACATGAGGCGTCGAACAACACCAACAGATCAAAATACTAAACACCGCTGGTCTTTGAACAACTTACAAGCTCAGATGCAGAACTGCATGCCATGATGTGTTCCAGTAAGAGAATACTAAACACTGCATGCGGCCCCAACCTCGTCGCATCTCTTCGTTACAACCTCCTCAAGATCTGCTAAGGCGCACGTAGGTGGAGGATCTTCGTTGTAGACAATGAAGGCGGATCCTACGGAGAACACACTGGCATTTGATGTGTCCATCACCAGGTCAACATTCTTCCAGACGGTTCGACCGGCAGCTAGATCCACCTTTTCGAGGAAGCCCCTTTAAGGAGGCTCGAACTGATCGGTGAAGTAAAAGCTTAATCCAGAGAAGATCTTCACCGCCTATAAGAAACCAATATAAGAGACCAATATGATATGTGCACTACTGGACATGGGCCTCTGCACACGCATACACAAGGAAAAGTGTTCATAAGATGGCTTCCTCCGATAATTATCCAAAGACTCAAATAGTTCAAAACATTTTCCAATTCAAATAGTTCAAAGGCGTGACATGCCGTCATTGGCGTGTCATTACAGTCACTTCCCTGCTCGTTTTGTAATTTCTGTCGCTTTACTTTAGCATCATCAACATCATCTGTTCGGACGAGGAAATGGATGTGTGACTCTTCACATCATTTGATTTTCTGGAAATCTGAGACAACCATGCCTTTTGTGTTTCCGCACAGGTTCCAGCTTCTGCATTCTGAGACAATTATGATCTGCTTCATCAACAGTCAGATTTGGCCAATTTGGCTGCGAGCCAAGAGATCGAAAAGAACAGGAGGGAGTGCTTGTGCCTCAGAGAGACGGTAGCCATGCACCGCCAACCTAATTGACCCAGAGCAGCCAACCAGAGCGCAAAGGCTAGGGGGGCCATTCTTCTCTTTGCAGACCAGGGAGAGAAGCATATTAGGGAGGCGACTGCATCAGCCTGTAGTCCTCCGATTTCATACGTTTCTCCAGGACATTCACGGCATTCACGATCCATTTATCCTACAGTAATGCTAGGGATCTCGGGAATGAACATCTTATTTACTCAACGCGTAATCCCATCGAGAAAAACGAGTAATCCTAAGTATTTTAGGCTCAGATGAAAAAGAGGCAATTTACTCTCCCCACCCGACAAGGAAACTGAACCGTTTTGCTCCTTGAATTACTCTCCGTCAAAGACTCGAAAAATTATTTCTTTTCCAGCGCAACTAAAACAATCAAATTGTTTCTATTGTGCATGCGGGTTAATTGGTTCCACTATAAGCCCTTGTGTGTAATGTGGAGTCCTTAGATGTGAGACCGTGTGTGTACAGCGGATGGATATTGATTCACACTATGACTTTTAATCACCGCGCACGACGCGCACAACGGCTAATTGATATCAGCCCTTCGTTGATGCATGGAAAATGGGAATTGCTCAATGCGCATAACGCAGATGGGTCAATGAGGATGTGACTGCTGCAGTACCATATTAACTGTGTCTGTGTGGCTACATCGAAGACCCCGTTAAGCTACAGAAGGGTGCTCGTGAATAACAAAATACTGCTCCTGAATCTACAGCTGATTGATACCAGACATATGATTTTTCCAAGAATTTAATACTGGTGGCAAGTAAGGTGGAAAAATTTATATCCATTACATAATTGCTCAACGTTCAGTACCAATAAATTTATGGCCGTTGTGCGCGGTGAGCAAATTTTTAATGGTTTAAAAGTTGCTCAAAGCGCACAACAAGTAACGCCAGGTGTTCATTTTGAGCCAGTGTGCGCGTTCAGCAAATTTGTAATGGTTAACATAATGGCGCAAAGCGCACAACATGCAGAATTATGCCGGTTGTGCGCGTTACGCAAAAGTTGCGTCGATGACAAATTTGCTCAACACCCCCACGGGAATAAATTTGCTCGTTTTACGCTTTGAGCATATTTGTGAGATGCTATAATTTTACTCCCACTGCGCGCCACCGCAGTTAATCAATCAAATTCTAAATTTCATCATACTTAAACACACACAACCAGCAGAATTATGCCCATTGTGCGCGTTTATTTAAAGTCATGACAAATTTGCTCAACGCCCCCACGGGAATAAATTTGACCGTTTTGCGCTTTGAGCATATTTGTGAGATGCTATAATTTTAATTCCACCTCGCACCAGCGCAGTGAATCAATCACATTCCAAATTTCATCATACTTAAATGCGCACAACCAACAGAATTAAGCTCGTTGTGCGCGTTTAGCTAAAGTTTAAATTAAATCTCATACATATTCTAGTTGATGTTATTTTTGAAAATGACCCAGCCATTCAAATATATTGATGTACATACTGATACAGATCCAAACTGATTCATTAGCCAATGCTATTACAAACTGAAACATGTGATTGTCGGTGTGATCTACGTGCTTCCCCGTCAACTTCCGCGAGTTCATCGGGCGACCATCTTCGTTCCGTTTATTACTGTCGTTGCCGATTTTCTGCCATCATCGGCAGGATATGAGTGTAGTCATAGCATGCGTCGGTGTAACCTGCAGTCAGGTATGTAGCCGTTTCAAAGACACCGAGGAACTCTGATTCACATGAGGCGTCGAACAACACCAAATGGTTGCATAACAAATAGAATGAGCTTTTTATCTTCGCGATTGGAAAGGACAAGAGGGAGTGTTTGTGTGTCATAGACGAGGTATAGTGAAATGATGAAGGATTTAATGGTTTGGATGGAGTTTATAAAGAGGAGATGGATATGGAGTGTATAGTCGAGGAGTGGAAGGCGAAATGCTCACATATGGAAGGCATTCATCGGGCATGCATGATTATAAATGGACGATAGCCCTTCGTTGCGTTTATTACAACCATTGCGTAAGTTTCCAACATCAACCATTTAGCTTTACGTGAAAAGAGAACTGGTTGAATTCCATCGTCCATTTCTATCGTAAGCGTCAGGCATTAGGGCTCGCTGTAGGATAACAGAGTATACTCATCAATTTGAATGGTCAATTTCACACTAAATGGACCGTGAATGCCCTGGAGAAGCGTATGAAATCGGAGGACTACAAGCTGATGCTGTCGCTTCCCGAATATGCTCCTATCCCTGGTCTGCGAAGAGATGAATGGCCCCCAGGCCTTTGCGCCCTGGATGTCTGCCCTGGGTCACAAAGGTTGGCGGTGCATGGCTACCGTCCCTCTGAGGCACAAGCACTCCCTCCTGTTCTTTTCGATCTCTTGTCTCGCAGCCAAAATTGGAAATCTCCAGGAGGAAAGGGACAATTATGATCTGCTTCATCCACAGTCAGATTTGGCCAATTTGGCTGCGAGCCAAGAGATCGAAAAGAACAGGAGGGAGTGCTTGTGCCTCAGAGAGACGGTAGCCATGCACCGCCAACCTAATTGACCCAGAGCAGCCAACCAGGGTGCAAAGGCCCGGGGGGGCCATTCTTCTCTTCGCAGACCAGGGAGAGAAGCATATTCGGGACGCGACTGCATCAGCATGTAGTCCTCCGATTTCATACGCTTCTCCAGTGCATTCACGGCATTCACGGTCCATTTATAGTGAAAAACGACCGATCAAATTGATGAGTATTAAGTCCGTTATCCTACAGTAATGCTAAGGATCTCGGGAATGAACATCTTATTTACTCAACGAGTAATCCCACCGAGAAAAACGCGTAATCCTAACTATTTTAGGCACAGCTGAAAAAGAGGCAAATTACTCTCCCCACACGACAAGGAAACCGAACCGTTTTGCGCCTTGAATTACTCTCCGTCAAAGACTCGAAAAATTATTTATTTTCCAGCGCAACAAAAACAATCAAATTGTTTCTGTAGTGCTTGCGGGTTAATTGGTTCCACTATAAGCCCTTGTGTGTAATGTGGAGTCCTCAGATGTGAGACCGTGTGTGTACAGTGGATGGATATTGATTCACACTATGACTTTTAACCACCGCGCACGACGCGCACAACGGATAATTGATATCAGCCCTTCGTTGTGTTTATTACCGTCATAGCTTGGTAACGGCTATTTATTACAAATGTATTTTACAAATCACATGACCAAATTTAATAATTTTATTACCGATGAAAATATCTCAATTATACCTCCTACTACATGAGACCAATATTGGATATTTTTCGAGCAAATTTTAAAATATTTACAATATTACAAGAAATACTAAATACTTAAAAATTAAAAAAATTAACATTGAAGAATAATATTATTTATAGTTTTCTTTCATGCAGAAACAATGTATTAGATTAACCCATTATAATGATAAATATTTTTCATTAGTAAAGCTTAAACAAAGAGAAAATAGGATTTGAAGATGGTGGGTTGGAGTTGCTCATCCTCAAAAATAGCACCTTTTAAAGATATTCCATTTTGAAGGGGGTTTTTTTAGAGATTTGGGTTGGAGTTGCTATAGGGAATTGGAGCAATCAAAATGAAGCGTATAATAAGTCCTTGATCCTACAGTAATGCAATGGATCTCGGAAATCAACAATTATTTACTCAACGCGCAAACCGCGTAATACCAACGCGAAAATCGTGTAATCCCAATTATTTTAGCATCTGGATCAAAATAGGTTAATTCCTCTCCGCGCATAACAAAGAAACTCAAAGATTTTTCGCCTTGATCAACATTGATGCTAATAGGAAACTTACTCCCAACAATACTACTCTCCACTAAGATTTTTTAATACACTTTATTCGACACGCACCCCGGGCTAAATAATACAGAAGAGAGAAACTATTATAATTGATCACCGCGCAAAACGCATGGAAAACGGTAATTGCTCAATGCGCGCAACGCAGATAGGTCAATGAGGATGTGACTGCTGCAGTACCATATTTACTGTGTGGCTATATCGAAGACCCCGTCAAGCTACAGAGGGGTGCTCGTGAATATACAAAATTATGCCCGTTGTGCGCGATGAGCAAATTTTTAATGGTTTAAAAAATTGCTCAAAGCGCACAACAAGTAACGCCAGGTGTTCACTTTGAGCCGGTGTGCGCGTTCAGTAATTTTGTTATGGCTAACATAATTGCGCAAAGCGCACAACATGCAGAATTATGCCCGTTGTGCGCGTTAAGCTATAGTTGCGTCGATGACAAATTTGCTCAACGCCCCCACGGGAATAAATTTGACCGTTTTGCGCTTTGAGCATATTTGTGAGATGCTATAATTTTAATCCCAATGCGTGCCACTGCAGTGAATCAATCAAATTCCTAATTTCATCATACTTAATCTGAATCCCAATCAAGCCTACATCCTAACTTTTAGATTTAAGTCTTCTTATACTTGTTCAATCTGAAAACATTGTAGATTAAACCGGATACTTATTCTCTAACTCAGAAACTACATGCAAACTTTAAAAATAAATCTGATACCTTTTCAATCTGAAGAAATATTCAATCGAATTCAGAAACTGCATGCAAAATTTTAGATTAAATCTCTTACATATTCAAATTGATGACATTTTGAAAATGACCCAGCCATTCAAATATATTGATGTACATACTGATACAGATCCAAACTGATTCATTAGCCTATGCTCTTACAAACTGAGGGTTTCTCGTGAATATACAAAAGACTGCTCATAAATCTACAGCTGATTGATACCAGACATGTGCATTTCTCAAGAATGTTTGACCGGCCGGTGGGACGTGAGCTGGAAAAATTAATAGCCGCTTACATAATTGCTCAACGCTTATTACCAACTAATTTATGGCCGTTGTGCGCGTTGATCATATTTATAATGGTTACTTCAATTGCGCAAAGCGCACAACAAGCACAGCCAGAGCCAGGTGTTCGCTTTGAGCATCTAAGGTATTTTATGAACAATTGTTTAACGCGCACAACCAGCAGAATTTACTCGTTGTGCGCGTTAAGCTGATGTTTCATCGATGAAAAATTTTCTCAACGCGACCACGGGAATAAATTTAATCATACTTAATCTGAATCCCAATCAAGCTTACATGCAAGCTTTTAGATTTAAGTCTTATTATACTTGTTCAATCTGAAAACATTGTAGATTAAACCAGATACTTATTCACTCTGACTCAGAAACTACATGCAAACTTTAAAATTAAATCTGATACTTATTCAAGCTGAAGGCATATTCAATCGAATTCAACTATATTGATGTACATACTAATACAGACCCAAACTGATTCATTAGCCTATGCTCTTACAAACTGATACATATGATTGTCTACGTAGATGTTTGCAATGAAGGGCTCGCTGTAGGATAACAGACTTATACTCATCAATTTGAATGGTCAATTTTACTATAAATGGACTGTGAACGCCCTCAAAAATTTCGATTTGTGTTTGAGATTACCCTCAAAAATTACTCACACCGCAACATCTGTATATACTGTATATTCACGAGCTCAACAGCTGTAGACTCACGGGTTCTTTCCATGACTCACAGTAAATCAACTGTAGTCTTATCCTCATCCATGGTCAGTCCAATTCGTCTATAATAAATGGTGTCTCATTCTAAAATGTTGGTAACTGCTAATTTGATTGCAGCATTCAAAACCTCTCAATAAATACGCAAATAAAGCCTTGCTTTAATACGCAGCATTCAAAGCCTATTTAATACTCGTTTAATATTTGACAGTTTGAATTCATAACAGCTATTTTTTGAACTCTATTTATATCCCTCTTCTTTCCTCAAGAAAATACACGGAAAAATTGCTTCGTCCAAAAATTCTTCTTTGCTTCATCCCGTTCTCCTGGGTAGCTGTACTGTGCAAAATTCAAAGTCTCTACCCAAGTGTGGACGCGGCCAGGGGCTGCTGTGTTAACCTTCGGGAGCAACCGGTAACAACGATTACCACCGAGGTCGCGCCACAGCGGTTTCAATTACATCTGCTAAGTATTCTGCTTCTCGGATCTTCCTCGTATAGCCACGGTATTCTGCGTATTTTTCTTACAATATGTTTGTTTCTTAGTTTAACCGGACAAATTCTAACCATTACTTCGTTCTGCTTGATGTAGATATATACCATGGTAAATGGAAGATAAAATTGAAAGTTACTCCTGCTATTTCAATGTGGACCATTTCCTTCATGATGTAGATGCCTGTAAAGAGAATGGGATGGCGGTAGAAAATGACTCCAATGAAATCCGGCTAACTTCGCAACCAAAATGCACCTTCAAATCTTCCCAGAAGATCTCAGCGGTCAGCATACCTTCTAGGATAAAGAAGCATTTGCAACAAAAATACACCTTCAAATCTTCCCAGAAGATCTCAGCAGTCAGCGGACCTTCTAAGATACAGTAGCATTTTCTTCCTTTCTTGCGTCTGAAAGTAGTGATTTTCCAGGTATTCCATTTGGTAAGTATATACTTTTAAATACACAGTAGGTGAAATTCTTATTCAATTGGGTGGAAAATGATGTAGAAATTTGGTGATTTTACATGCATGCAGATACGGAACTTGCCAAATGGAATACCTCGAAAATCCCTACTTTCAGACGCAAGAAAGCAAGAAAATGCTAATGTATCCTAGAAGGTACAACAATCCAAGGTACTATTGATTTTTCTTTTCTGGGATAATACATTAAATCTTTGAATCAAGGTCAAATTAGTTGTATGAATTGTTTGATACAGGATGAAATGGATTTTACAAAAGAATTTACTACCGCACAAATTTTTAAGAGAAGAGACGAGCTGTTTGTGTGGATAAAGACCGTCAGCCATGTGATTATTACCTTGTCGATGACGAGTTTGGGTAAAACTTCCAATAGCATTCCTGCTGTTTACTTTGCATGTGAAAGAAGCGGGGTTTATAGGTGACACCGAAATGAAAAAACGACCGCAGGCCAGTTAAAACCAAGAAGTGTCAATGTTTGTTCTCATTGCGTGGTAATGGTGGGCGTCGGCGTTGGCGGTGAGGAGATGTAACGACTGGTTTTCATGTATCTGGATTTGTTATATTATATTATATGTTTTGGTAGATTTTCTCCTTATATGTGGTTTTCGTCTCCGTGACTTTCATTTTCGATCGTATCGTCGTGTTTTCTTAGCTTCTTCCTTGGAGTCGTCGATTTTGGAGCAAGTCATTCGTGACGGGCTCCGTATCGGTCATATCTTATTGTTAGATCAAGCCTAGGAGTCTTAGGAATCGATCCCGGAGCTTCGCGCTCCATATCGGAACTTTTGGTGCTCATTAGCCGGTGTAAGAAGGGGCACCGATCGACTAGATGATGATCCAGTCGGTCGGCAAACCCTCTTGAACCGACTAGTCGGTGTAGGGAAGCGGTTTTGTTGGTGGCCCATGCAGGTCCTTCTGTAACTGCGATTATCGGAATAGCGATAATAATATTAGAATGTCCAATAAACTAAGTTCGACGTCCGAGTTATAAGCTATGAGTCTAATCTGCTTCGTTTTCTGTGCCACTAGATGGCAGGAAGGCGATTCACCCGTGGTGGAGGTAGTGGTGCGCCCCCTCATGATGAGGAGCCTGAGCGGGAACCCACCAACAGAGAGATGATGCGGATGATGCTTCAGATGATGCAAGTGCAGCAGGGCGTGCTCCTGCAAGTCCAGAATGCTCCACTTGCTCGAGCTGCCCGGGCACTTCCGAATGTTCCTCTCTTCGAGCTGGGAGCGAAGCAATTTCGGGAGCTGGGTCCCATATATTTTGATGGGTCTGAGGGTCCTCTGGCTGCCGATGAGTGGATTCGGAACATAGAGGATAACTTGAAGATGGCCAAGATCACCCCGGCTGGATGGGTTGATTTGGCGAAGAGGCAACTTAAGGATAATGCTCGGAATTGGTGGGATGCGGAGGAGAAGATGTTGGTGGAGCCGATAGCTTGGACTACCTTTAAGTCCAGGTTTGATGAGGAATTCTTTCCGAAGGCTGCTAGGAAGGAGATGCTGCAGCGCTTCATTGATCTGAAGCAAGGGAGCTTGACGGTGGACCTGTACCACCAAGAGTTCACTAGGTTGAGTCGGTTCGCATCGAAGATGGTGCAGGATGCTGATGAGAGGGCTCAGAGGTTCCTGCAGGGACTTGCTTTGGAGCTCAAGAGTTTTGTGTCTTCCTCCGATCTGGACTCTTATCAGAAGGTTCTGGTCGTTGCCAGGAGGCAGGAGCTGAACCTGAGTCAGAGGAGAGGACATGTTTCTGGTGCGGGGAAGAGGCCTATGGAGCAGGCCAGGGCGGTGGTTAGGCCTGGTTTCAAGCCTAATCAGCCAGCTCAGTTCAAGAGGCCAGGAGGGCCTATTCTGAAGACTTGCCATTTCTGCGACAAGCCTGGCCACATCAAGGATCAGTGTAGGAAGTTTTTGGGCCAGTGTTTGGTTTGTGGTGATGCTTCTCATGTCGCGAAGGATTGTCGGCATGCGAGTCAGCTGCGGAGGGCACCTGTTGCAGCACAGCCGTTGCAGCAGCGAGCGTCTGTTCCTGCTGGACGTGGAGCGGCTCTTGTTCCACAGAGGCAGGCTTTTCAGCAGGCTGTTCTGCCGAGGAGGCAGGCTTTTCTGATGACCGCTGTGGAGAGCGAGGCTGTGGATGAGGTTATCACAGGTAATCCTCAATCTAGCTGTTACTTTCCTAGTTGGTTTTGATTGTTAGATTGTGTTGTTTGCTTGAACATGATTGTTTGCTAGAATAGGGTTTGATTGTTAATTGCTTGTTAGGTGTGGTTTTGGTGTGCACATTTCCTGCACGAGTCCTCTTTGACTCTGGTGCAACGATGTGCATTATTTCTCGGAGCTTCGTGGAGAGGCATTCCTTGTCGACGTCCCCTATTCCCAAGAGTTCGAATATTGTTACAGGGAATGGCGTGGTCTCGGTGCATCTTGGTTGCAACTCTTGCTCGTTGGTGGTCTGTGGACATGAGCTTTTCGCTGATTTCATTGTCCACGACATCATCAACTATGATGCAGTTCTTGGGATGGACACTATGAGTTTGTGATTATGCCTTTCGGCGTAACTAATGCACCCGTAGTTTTAATGAATCTCATGAACCTGATTTTCTATGACTTTTTGGATAAGTTTGTCGTTATCTTTATTGACGACATTCTGATCTATTCAAAGTCGGAGGAGGAGCATGCCTCGCACTTGAGGACGGTATTGGAGATTTTGAGGAAGCATCGGTTGTATGCTAAATTTTCGAAGTGCGAGTTTTGGCTGGACAGAGTTGCTTTCCTCGGGCATGTGGTGACTGGAGATGGTATTTCAGTGGATCCCGAGAAGATTAGGGCCATCAGGGAGTGGCCTGTTCCGTCGTCTGCGTCTGAGATTCGGAGTTTCCTTCGGCTTGCTGGTTACTATCGGCGCTTCATTAAGGACTTTTCCCGTATTGCTGAGCCGATGACCAGGTTGACACGGAAGGATGTTTCTTTTGTTTGGTCGGTTGATTGCGAGAATGCTTTTGGTGTTCTGAGGGAGAGGTTGACGACTGCCCCTGTTCTTGTTGTGCCTGATCGCAGCGGTGGATTTGAGATCTTTTGCGATGCTTCTGGCAAGGGTCTCGGTTGTGTGTTGCATCAGCACGGGCTTGTAGTGGCTTATGCGTCTCGTCAGCTTAAGGTTCATGAGAAGAATTACCTGACGCATGATTTGGAGTTGGCTGCCGTTGTGTTTGCTCTTAAGATTTGGAGACACTTCCTGCTGAGTGAGAAAGTGAAGATCTTCACCGATCACAAAAGCTTGAAGTATATTTTTACTCAGAAGGAGCTCAACATGCGACAGCGTCGATGGTTGGAGCTTATGGAGGATTATGAGATTGATTTGCAGTTTCACCCTGGCAAGGTGAATGTGGTTCCGGATGCTTTGAGTAGGCTTCCCGAGGTGATGATTTTGACCTCGCAGTGGAGATTGCAGCAGGATTTTTGTGAGGCTGGCATTGAGATTATTCTTCCTGGGGAGGTTTCTTCGTTGATGTACATGCAGGTGCAGTCAACACTCGTGGATCGGATCAAGGCTGGCCAGGTTGGAGATCCGAAGCTGGTGAAGATTCGGGAGCAGGTGGAAGCCGGTCTGCAGACTGACTTTTTGATTCATGAGGATGGCTCGCTGAGGTTTGGAGCCAGGTTGTGTGTGTCAGTTGGAGATATTAGAGAGGAGTTGATGGTGGAGGCACACAGTTCACCGTATTCTGTGCATCCTGGTGGCACCAAGATGTACCAGGATCTTCGTCTGAACTTTTGGTGGCATGGTATGAAGAGGAGTGTGGCTCGGAGTGTGGCCAAGTGCATGATTTGCCAGTAAGTGAAGGCGGAGCATCAGCGTGCAGCCGGGTTGCTACAACCGCTTCCGATTCCGGAGTGGAAGTGGCAACACATCACTATGGATTTCGTGACTGGACTCCCTCGGAGTCCGAAGCAGAATGACGCGATTTGGGTGATCGTAGATCGATTGACCAAATCCGCGCACTTTATTCCGTTCCGAGTGGGACAGTCCACTGAGGCGCTAGCGAGGAGATATATGGAGGTAGATTCTTTTACACTCCGTTTTTATTTTCTTTTTCTAGTTTGGATGGTGATGTAACGTGAATCGTGCAGGAGGTCATGCGACTTCACGGAGTCCCCGTGAGTATCGTGTCGGACAGAGACACGAGGTTCACATCTCAGTTCTGGCAGAGTTTGCAGAAGAGCTTGGGTACGTGTCTGAGTTTCAGCACGGCATACCATCCGCAGACGGATGGCCAGTCCGAGAGGACGATTCAAATTTTGGAAGACATGCTGAGGGTGTGCATGTTGGATTTCAAGGGTTCGTGGGAGGACCATCTACACTTGGTGGAGTTCTCTTACAACAATAGCTTCCAGGCGAGTATTGGCATGGCGCCTTTCGCCGCTCTTTATGGGAGGAAATGTCGATCGCCATTGAGTTGGGATGACGTTGGTGATCGGGAGTTGTTGGGACCTGAGATGATCGTGGAGGCCGTGGATATTGTCAGGAACATTCGGGAGAGGTTGAGAATTCCTCAGGACCGTTTTAAGCATTGGACGGATGCTAAATGTCGTCCTTTGGAGTTTCAGCCGGGCGACCATGTGTTTCTGAGGATTTCCCCGAATCGTGGTGTGATTCGTTTTGGGAAGCGAGGGAAGTTGAGCCCGCGATACATTGGACCATGTGACATTCTGGAGAGAGTTGGCGATGTAGCTTATCTCTTAGCCTTACCGCCATCTTTGGAGGGAGTTCACGATGTTTTCCATGTGTCGCAGCTTCGTCGATACATTAGTGATCCATCTCATGCTGTGAATTTTTCGGAGATTACCGTTCGCCCAGACATGACGTATGACCAGCATCCAGTGCAGATTCTGGACAGGCGTCAAAAGTCACTTCGGAACAAGGTTGTCAACCTTGTGAGGGTGATGTGACGACACGGCTCGCCTGGAGAGTCTACTTGGGAGAATGAGGATGAGATGCGAGAGCGTTTCCCACTTTTGTTTCCGGACACGTGAGTGTTTGGAAATTTCGAGGACGGAATTTTTCTTAAGTTGGGGAGGATGAACGACTGGTTTTCGTGTATCTGGATTTGTTATATTATATTATATGTTTTGGTGGATTTTCTCCTTATATGTGGTTTTCGTCTCCGTGACTTTCATTTTCGATCGTATCATCGTGTTTTCTTAGCTTCTTCCTTGGAGTCGTCGATTTGGAGCAAGTCATTCGTGACGGGCTCCGTATCGGTCATATCTTATTGTTAGATCAAGCCTAGGAGTCTTAGGAATCGATCCCGGAGCTTCGCGCTCCATATCGGAACTTTTGGTGCTCATTAGCCGGTGTAAGAAGGGGCACCGACCGACTAGATGACGATCCAGTCGGTCGGCAAACCCTCTTGAACCGACTAGTTGGCTTTCTAAATTTCTCAGGAGTTACTGTTTGTCGTTAGTCGGTCTAAGAACGTTGGTTGACCGACTAGGTTGCAAACTAGTCGGTCAGCAATGCTTCTTTAACCGACTAACTCAATTACTAATTTTTGGTATCAGTACTGTTCATTCTTAGTCGGTCTAAGTTCATCTTTCGACCGACTAGTTGTTAAACTAGTCGGTTAAGTTTTGTACTCAGACCGACTAATTCTTAGTTCTTCTGTACAGTCGAGTTACTGTTTACTCTTAGTCGGTCTAAGAACGTTCATCGACCGACTAGATGTCAAACTAGTCGGTCAGTAGTTGTTCCTTGACCGACTAACTCTTAGTTCAGGTTTTCGACTGGAGCTACTGTTTACACTTAGTCGGTCTGTGTTGTTCAACCGACCGACTAGTTCTCAAACTAGTCGGTCAACAGTTGTTCTTTGACCGACTAAGCAGTGCAGGAAACCCTAGTTTTGCCCTAGCCGCCACCAAACTCTATAAATACCCCTCCAAACGTTTTCTTCTTCTCCCTCACGACCTAAAACCCTAATTTCTCCCCTATTGAGCCCCATTCTACCTCAAACTCTTATTCCTTCATCCCAAGCCCTAAATCCATCATCCAAACTCTCCCTTAACACATTCTACCTCTCATCTTCCCCAAAATCTCATCAAACCCCCAAAATCCCCCAAAACCCTATTTCTCCAAACTTCTCCATTCATTTCCAGATCTGAACCCTAGGTTCACCGGAGCGTTTCTTCCATCGCCGTGGTTGCTCGGCATCCTTCTTCCGTTTCATATACGGTAATACTCAATTCTTTAGTTTTAGCATAACCCATTTGTGTTCTTATGAAACCCTAATGAAATGAATATTGTTTGTTGATTGTTTCTCCATAGCAGCGACTTCCCCGTAGATTAGCATCTGCGAGACGAACCTTCGTGATCGTCATCCCCGGTGCTAGGCAAGTGAAACTTACCACTTAGGGTTTAGGCCATGTTTTAGGCCATTTGCTAGTTGTAGGTGTAAAAGAGACTAGGCGACGAAATGAGACTCGCCTAGGCACAAATTTAGGAACTAGCTTGACAACGAAGCTAGATCCGACATTTATCATGTTGCACAATTACCATGTCATGTTTAATTTCCATTAACGGTACGCAAATTAATTGTCATGTCATTGCATTCTTTAAGTGTTTCTGTGATTGCGTAGCTTCGTTACAATGCTTGTGTTCCTGGCTCGTGTTCCAGAAGCGGGCCATGTGTTGGTTGATAGCCAACGCCCGAACTACTTGTTTCCGGCTAGGTGCACCCCTACGCCAAATGCTTATGAATCGTGAACTAGAATGCGAGCTCCTGTGCAGGGCAACCCTGGCTCATTTATTGAGCTCGTGTGCGGGGACCCTGGCTCGATTACATGTGGGTATTGGGGGTAAGAGTTAAGCGGCCAATCAACTGGGAGTCTGCCCGATCAGCAACTGCAGTAGTAAGGCGTAAACTCTGGGTTTTGGGGTAGTGTTAAGCGGCCAATCAGCGTGAATGTTAAACCATTCAGCTGTAAGGCGTAAACATCTACAAACAACTTGAAACATGACTAGTGAATTGATTGAGATTGTTAGTAGCTTAGCTACTCTTGTCTTGTCCCGATAATTGTTCTCTTGTACTTATTGTTCACCATGTCTTGCTTGTGCACTCATGTTATAACTGCCATGTCATGCATACTAAAACTGCTAGGTTGTTAGTTTGCCTTACTTTCAGTTTCCTTGCCCAAGTCTTTTAGACTTGCTGACATGTGCCCCTTTACTCTTTTGGGTGACACATGTTAGATCCTGAGCCTGAGTACCTTGTTGAGGACGAGGTGTTTGCTGACGCCGAGCCCGAGCTTGTGTTTGACGGGGAGTACGTGGACACTGGGGACCAGTCCTAGTGTCTTCGTTGAGCTTTCCTTTTGTTTTAGACTGCTGTTTTGTTGTCGGTGCGTGGCACCTATACTTTGTTACGTTGTTGGTTTTGTTGGCCTTGTTCTGGGCCTTTAAACTCTTTCTTAGCCTGGTGGCTTTTCTTGATGTTGAACTTATTTTCGTGTTAGACAAATTATGAGATGTGAGAATTTTATTTATGTCTCTCCTTGTGTTATTATTGTTGTTCCGTTTGTGGTTACAGGGACCTGCTTATGTTTTATTGACGCTTATCGAGTTTGGGGCTTCACAGCTCCACTCTCGTGCGGACCTTTTCACGTCTCGCCTCCATTTTAGGGAAGCGGGGCGTGACAGGAGTGAAGGTTAACAGTCATTGAGGGCAGGCACAACCATCAAGCTGCTAATTATGTCGATGGCCATTCCGATGAAGGGCAGTTGCAGGGAATGGAGATGGAATCATTGAGAGATTTGGCAAATAGCACGCTGAGGCCAGCTAAAATTTTGAAAGTCATGTAGGAAAATCCAACCTTCCATGCAAATAAATTTATAATGCACGTCACCGATTAAAAAGGGACAACAAGAATGTTGTCGCTTTGCATGTAAAACTTCCAATAGGATTCCTACTGTTTACTTTGCATGTGAAAGAAGCGGGGTTTACAGGTGACACCGAAAGGAAAAAACGACCGACAGGCCAGTTAAAACCAAGAAGTGTCAATGTCTGTTCTCATTGCGTGGTAATGGTGGGCGTCAGCGTTGGCGGTGAGGAGTGAAGGTTAACAGTCGTTGAGGGCAGGCACAACCATCAAGCTGCTAATTATGTCGAGGGCCATTCCGATGAAGGGCAGTAGCAGGGAATGGTGATGGATCATTGAGAGATTTGGCAAATAGCACGCTGAGGCAGGCTGAGATTTTGAAAGTCATGTAGGAAAATCCAATCTTCCATGCAAATCAATTTATAATGCACGTCACCGAGTAAAAAGGGACAACAAGAATGTTGATATTGAAAAAAATTCGGTATAAAATTGACGTTAGGTTTTGTGCAAAATAATCACTTATTGTAAGAAATTAAAAGATATGTTTACCCATATTGCTACCTTCGTATAGAAATTTCACCACACTTGTCACTTGTGCTTTTAAAGCCCCGCGGACGACGCGCACAACGGGGGTAATTTTGTCCGTCGTGCGCGCGAATGGAAAAAGCTCCACACTTGTACGTTTTAGCCCCGCGCACGACTGGGGAGAATTTTGCCCGTCGTTCGCGCAGATGGAAATTGCTTCACACTAGGCGTTTTAACCCCCGTGCATGACGGGGCATATTTTTGCCCATCGTGCGTGCGGCTGGAAAATGCTCTACACTTGTGCGTTTTAAGCCACGTGGACAATGCGCACGATGGGGTTAATTTTGCCGTCGTGCGTGCTGATGGAAATTGCTTCACACTTGTACATTTTAACCCCCGCGGACGACGGGGTTAATTTTTGCCCGTCGTGCGCTCTGATGGACATTGCTGCACACTAGGCGTTTTAACCCACGCGCACAATGGGGTAAGTTAGCCCGTCGTGCGCGCGGATGGAAATTGCTTTACACATTGCGTTTTCCCCCTCGCGCACGACGGGTGTAATTTTGCCCGTCGTGCGCACGGCTGTAAATTGCTCCACACTTGTGCGTTTGCCCGCACACGACGCGCACGACGGGGTTAATTTTGCATGTCGTGAGCGCGGATGGAAATTGCTGCACACTTGTGCGTTTTAACCCCCGCGGACGACATGGTTAATTTTGTCCGTCGTGCGCTCGGATGGAAATTGCTACACACTAGGCGTTTTAACCCACGCGCACGACGGGGGTAATTTTGCCCGTCGTGCGTGCGGATGGAAATTGCTTAACACGTTGCGTTTTACCCCTCGCGCATGACGGGGGTAATTTTTGCCTGTCGTGCGCATGGTTGGTAAATGCTCCACACTTGTGCGTTTCCCACGCACGACGCCCACGACGGGGGTAATTGCTTCACACTAGGCGTTTTAACCCCCGCGCACAACGGGTGTAATTTTGCCCGTCGTGCACGCGGATGGAAATTGCTCGACACTTGTGCGTTTTAAGCCCCGCGGACGACGTGCACGACGCGGTTATTTTTGCCCGTCATGCGTACTGATGTGAATTGCTTCACACTAGGCGTTTTAACCCCCGTGCATGACGGGGTTAATTTTGCCCGTCGTGCGCTCGGATGGAAATTGCTGCACACTGGGCGTTTTAACCCACGCGCACGACGGGGATGGAAATTGCTTTACACGTTGAGTTTTACCCCTCGCGCACGACGGGGGTAATTTTTTCCTGTCGTACGCATGTTTGGTAAATGTTCCACACTTGTGCGTTTCCCGCGCATGACGCCCACGACGGGGGTAATTGCTTCACACTAGGCATTTTAACCCCCGCGCACGACGGGGTTAATTTTGCCCGTCGTGCGCTCGGATGGAAATTGCTGCACACTAGGCGTTTTATCCAACGCGCACGACGGGATAAGTCGTGCGCGCGGATGAAAATTGCTTTACACATTGCATTTTCCCCCTCGCGCACGACGGGGGTAATTTTGCCCGTCGTGCGCACGGCTGTAAATAGCTCCACACTTGTGTGTTTGTCCGCACACGACGCGCACGACGGGGTTAATTTTGCTCGTCGTGCGCGCAGAAGAAAATTGCTGCACACTTGTGCGTTTTAACCCCCGTGGATGACGGGGTTAATTTTGCCCGTCGTGTGCTCGGATGGAAATTGCTCCACACTAGGCGTTTTAACCCACGCGCACGACGGGGGTAATTTTGCCCGTCGTGCGCGCGGATGGAAATTGCTTCACACTTGTGCGTTTTAACCCCCGCGGACGACGGGGTTAATTTTTGCCCGTCGTGCGCTCGGATGGACATTGCTACACACTAGGCGTTTTAACCCACGCGCACGACGGGGTAAGTTTGCCCGTCATGCGCACGGATGGAATTTGCTATACACATTGCGTTTTCCCCCTCGCGCACGACGGGGGTAATTTTGCCCGTCGTGCGCACGGCTGTAAATTATTCCACACTTGTGTGTTTGCCCGCACATGACGCGCACGACGGGGTTAATTTTGCCCGTCGTACGCGCGGATGGAAATTGCTGCACACTTGTGCGTTTTAACCCCCACGGACGACGGGGTTAATTTTTTCCGTCGTGCGCTCGGATGGAAATTGCTCCACACTAGGCGTTTTAACCCACTCGCACGACGGGGGTAATTTTGCCCGTCGTGCACGCAGATGGAAATTGCTCGACACTTGGGCGTTTTAAGCCCCGCGGACGACACGCACGACGGGGTTATTTTTTCCCGTCGTGCGCGCGGATGTGAATTGCTTCACACTAGGCGTTTTAACCCCCGCGGATGACGGGGTTAATTTTGCCCGTCGTGCGCCCGGATGGAAATTTCTCCACACTTGTACGTTTTAAGCCCCGCGCACGATGGGGGAAGTTTGTCCGTCGTGCGCGTGGATGGAAATTGCTTTACACGTTGCGTTTTACCCCTCGCGCACGACGGGGGTAATTTTTGCCTGTCGTGCGCACGGTTGGTAAATGCTCCACACATGTGTGCCCGCGCACGACGCCCACGACGTGGGTAATTGCTTCACACTAGGCGTTTTAACCCCCGCGCACGACGGGGTTAATTTTGCCCGTTGTGCGCTCGGATGGAAATTGTTGCACACTAGGCGTTTCAACCGACGCGCACGACGTGGTAAGTTTGCCCGTCGTGCGCGCGGATGGAAATTTCTTTACACATTACGTTTCCCCCTCGCGCACGATAGGGATAATTTTGCCCGTCGTGCGCACGGCTGGAAATTGCTCCACACTTGTGTGTTTGCCCGCACACGACGCGCACGACGATGTTAATTTTGCCCGTCGTGAGCGCGGATGGAAATTTCTTCACACTTGTGCGTTTTAACCCCCGCGGACGACGGGGTTAATTTTGTCCATCGTGCACTCGGATGGAAATTTCTCCACACTAGGCGTTTTAAACCACGTGCACGACCGGGGTAATTTTGCCCGTCGTGCGCGCGGATGGAAATTGCTTAACACGTTGCGTTTTACCCCTCGCGCACGACGGGGGTAATTTTTGCCTGTCGTGCGCATGGTTGGTAAATGCTCCACACTTGTGCGTTTTCTGCGCACGACGCCCACAACGGGGGTAATTTCTTCACACTAGGCGTTTTAACCCCCGCGCACGACGGGGGTAAATTTGCCCGTCGTGCACGCGGATGGAAATTGCTCGACACTTGTGCGTTTTAAGCCTCGCGGACGACACGCACGACGCGATTATTTTTGCCCGTCGTGCGCGCTGATGTGAATTGCTTCACACTATGTGTTTTAACCCCCGCGCACGACGGGTTTAATTTTGCCTGTAGTGCGCTCGGATGGAAATATCTGCACACTAGGCGTTTTAACCCACGCACACAACGGGGATGGAAATTGCTTTACACGTTGTGTTTTACCCCTCGCGCACGACGGGGGTAATTTTTGCCTGTCGTGCGCACGGTTGGTAAATGCTCCACACTTGTGCGTTTCCCGCGCACGACGCCCACGCCGGGGGTAATTGCTTCACACTAGGCGTTTTAACACCCGCGCACGACGGGGTTAATTTTGCCCGTCGTGCGCTCGGATGGAAATTACTGCACACTAGGTGTTTTATCCAACGCGCACGACGGGGTAAGTCCTGCGTGCGGATGGAAATTGCTTTACACATTGTGTTTTCCCCCTCGCGCACGACGGGGGTAATTTTGCCCGTCGTGCGCACGGCTGTAAATAGCTCCACACTTGTGCGTTTGTCCGCACACGACGCGCACGACGGGGTTAATTTTTCCCGTCGTGTGTGCAGAAGGAAATTGCTGCACACTTGTGCGTTTTAACCCCCGCGGACGACGGGGTTAATTTTGCCCGTCGTGCGCTCGGATGGAAATTGCTCCACACTAGGCGTTTTAACCCACGCGCACGACGGGGGTAATTTTGCCTGTCGTGCGCACGGATGGAAATTGTTTCACACTTGTGCGTTTTAACCCCCGCGGACGACGGGGTTAATTTTTTCCCGTCGTGCGCTCGGATGGACATTGCTGCACACTAGGCGTTTTAACCCACGCGTACGACGGGGTAAGTTTGCCCGTCGTGCGCGCGGATGGAAATTGCTTTACACATTGCGTTTTTCCCCTCGCGTACGACGGGGGTAATTTTGCCCGTCGTGCGCACTGCTGTAAATTGCTCCACACTTGTGTGTTTTCCAGCACACGACGCGCACGACGGGGTTAATTTTCCCCGTCGTGCGCGCGGATGGAAATTGCTGCACACTTGTGCGTTTTAACCCCCACGGACGACGGGGTTAATTTTGTCCCTCGTGCGCTCGGATGGAAATTGCTCCACACTAGGCGTTTTAACCCACGCGCACGACGGGGGTAATTTTGCCCGTCGTGCGCACGGATGGAAATTGCTCGACACTTGTGCGTTTTAAGCCCCGCGGACGACCCGCACGACGTGGTTATTTTTGCCCGTCGTGCGCGCGGATGTGAATTGCTTCACACTAGGCGTTTTAACCCCCGCGGACGACGAGGTTAATTTTGCCCGTCGTGCGCCCGGATGGAAATTGCTCCACACTTGTACGTTTTAAGCCCCGCGCACGACGGGGGAATTTTGCCCGTCGTGCGCGCGGATGGAAATTACTTTACACGTTGCGTTTTACCCCTCGCGTACGACGCGGGTAATTTTTGCCTGTCGTGCGCACGGTTGGTAAATGATCCACACTTGTGCGTTTTCCGCGCACGACGCCCACGACGGGGGAATTGCTTCACACTAGGCGTTTTAACCCTCGCGCACGACGGGGTTAATTTTGCCCGTCATGCGCTCGGATGGAAATTGCTGCACACTGGGCGTTTTAACCGACGTGCACGATGTGGTAAGTTTGCACGTCGTTCGCGCAGATGGAAATTGCTTCACAATAGGCGTTTTAATCCCCGTGCACGACGGGACGTATTTTTGCCCGTCGTGCGCGCGGCTGGAAAATGCTCGACACTTGTGCGTTTTAAGCCCCACGGACAACGCGCACAACGGTGTTAATTTTGCCGTCGTGTGCACGGATGGAAATTACTTCACACTTGTGCGTTTTAACCCCCGCGGACGACGGGGTTAATTTTGCCCGTCGTGCGCTCGGATGGAAATTGCTCCACACTAGGCGTTTTAACCCACGCGCACGACGAGGGTAATTTTGCCCGTCGTGCGCGCGGATGGAAATTGCTCGACACTTGTGCGTTTTAAGCACCGCGGACGACGCGCACGACGGTGTTATTTTTTCCCGTCGTGCGCTCGGATGGAAATTGCTGCACACTAGGCGTTTTAACCCACGCGCATGACGGGGGTAATTTTGTCCGTCGTGCGCGCGGATGGAAATTGCTTAACACTTTGCGTTTTACCCCTCGAGCACGACGGGGGTAATTTTGCCTGTCGTGCGCACGGTTGGAAAATGGTCCACACTTATGTGTTTCCCGCGCACGACGCCCACGACGGGGGTAATTGCTTCACACTAGGCGTTTTAACCCCCGCGCACGACGGGGTTAATTTTTCCCGTCGTGCGCTTAGATGGTAATTGCTGCACACTAGGCGTTTTAACCCACGCGCACTACGGGGTAAGTTTGGCCGTCGTGTGCGCGGATGGAAATTGCTTTACACATTACGTTTTCCCCCTCGCGCACGATGGGGTAATTTTGCCCGTCGTGCGCACGGCTGTAAATTGCTCCACACTTGTGCATTTGCCTGCACACGACGCGCACGACGAGGTTAATTTTGCCCGTCACTGCACACTTGTGCGTTTTAACCCCACGGACGACAGGGTTAATTTTGCCCATGGTGCGCTCGGATGGAAATTGCTCCACACTAGGCGTTTTAACCCACGCGCACGACGGGGGTAATTTTGCCCGTGGTGCGCGTGGATGGAAATTGCTTCACACTTGTGCGTTTTAACCCCCGCGGACGACGGGGTTAATTTTTGCCCGTTGTGCGCTCGGATGGAAAATGCTGCTCACTAGGCATTTTAACCCACGCGCACGACGGGGTAAGTTTGCCCGTCGTGCGCGCGGATGGAAATTGCTTTACACATTGCGTTTTCCCCCTCGCGCACGACGGGGGTAATTTTGCCCGTCGTGCGCACGGCTGTAAATTCCTCCACACTTGTGCGTTTGCCCGCACACGACGCGCACGACGGGGTTAATTTTGCCTGTCTTGCGCGCGGATGGAAATTGCTGCACACTTGTGTGTTTTAACTCCCGCGGACGACGTGGTTAATTTTGTCCATCGTGTGCTCGGATGGAAATTTCTCCACACTAGGCGTTTTAACCCACGTGCACGACGGGGGTAATTTTGCATGTTGTGCGCGCGGATGGAAATTGCTCGACACTTATGCGTTTTATGCCCCACGGACGACGCGCACGACGGGGTTATTTTTGCCCGTCGTGCGCGCGGATGTGAATTGCTTCACACTAGGCGTTTTAACCCCCGCGCACGACGGGTTTAATTTTTCCTTTCGCGCTCGGATGGAAATTGTTGCACACTAGGCGTTTTAACCCATGCGCACGACAGGGATGGAAATTGCTTTACACGTTGCGTTTTACCCCTCGCGCACGACGGGGGTAATTTTTGCCAGTCGTGCGCACGGTTGGTAAATGCTCCACACTTGTGCATTACCCGCACACGACGCCCACGACGAGGGTAATATCTTCACACTAGGCGTTTTAACCCCCGCGCACGACGGGGTTAATTTTCCCGTCGTGCGCTTGGATGGAAATTGTTGCACACTAGGCGTTTTAACCCACGCGCACGACGGGGTAAGTTTGCCCGTCGTGCGCGCGGATGGAAATTGCTTTACACATTGCGTTTTCCCCCTCGCGCACGACGGGGGTAATTTTTCCCTTCGTGCGCACGGCTGTAAATTGCTCCACACTTGTGCGTTTGCCCGCACATGACGCGCACGACGGGGGTTATTTTTGCCCGTCGTGCACGCGGATGTGAATTGCTTCACACTAGGCGTTTTAACCCCCGCTCACGACGGGGTTAATTTTGACCGTCGTGCGCTCGGATGGAAATTGCTCCACACTAGGCGTTTTAACCCACGCGCACGACGGGGTAATTTTGCCCGTCGTGCGCGCGGATGGAAATTGCTCCACACTAGGCGTTTTATACCACGCGCATGACGGGGTAATTTTGCCCGTCGTGTGCGCGGATGGAAATTGCTCGACACTTGTGCGTTTTAAGCCCCGCGAACGATGCGCACGACGGGGTTATTTTTGCCCGTCGTGCGCGCGGATGTGAATTGCTTCACACTAGGCGTTTTAACCCCCGCGGACGACGGGGTTAATTTTGCCCGTCTTGCGCTCGGATGGAAATTGCTGCACACTAGGCGTTTTAACCCACGCGCACGACGGGGGTAATTTTTCCCATCTTGCGCGCAGATGTGAATTGCTTCACACTATGCGTTTTAACTCCCGCGGACGACGGAGTTAATTTTGCCCGTCGTGCGCACGGATGGAAATTGCTTTACACGTTGCGTTTTCCCCCTCGCGCATGACGGGGGTAATTTTGCCCGTCGTGCGCACGGTTGGTAACTTCTCAACACTTGTGCGTTTTAAGCCCACGCCGCGCACGACGCGTAGGCTGTAGCGCGTTGTGCGCGGGGAGTAATATACTCCGTTCTGGGTCGACGCGCACAACGGTGCCGTATAGTGTAAACTATTTCTTTGAAAAGGATATAAATGGCGGGATGGTAATTGCACCAATAGTTCTAAAAAGTTTCTTTCGTAGGGGCTATAAGGGCGGGATGGTAATTGCCCCAAAAGTTCCGGTCGCGTAAGGGCGCGTTGGTAATTGCACCAAAAGTTCCTCATGTTCCGCTTTTAACAACAGCCGGGGGATCGGATCGGACGGTCAGGAGGGGTCGAGCGCAGGAATCCCATCTGAGCACGAGCTCAGGCGCATTTTACCTATATATATATATATATATATATATATATATATATATATATATATATATAATATATATATATATATGACAAATAAAAGCGAGCTTTATTAAAAATGAGAAATATACAAAAGAGATGCCACATCAAGGCAGGAGGTGGTTAGAGAAGAGGGGAGAGGGCACAGGCGCCATCACCCACTACCTCTAGCCAACTCAAGATGATATGGCAATCTTAGAATATACAAATAATAGGCTGAAAAATATACAACATAGCTAACAATGTGTTAGCCCGTGTCAATAATCTCCCAATTTGATAAGGGAGTCAAATCAGATACTCCTTCTGAATCCAGTTTATTCAAGGAAATAATGACGTCAGCAGCCATCTCATCAAAGATTGCAGTTTTCCCCTTTCGGGTGCCCTGAAAAATACGCTTGTTTCGCTCCCTCCATATGTTCCATACCATGGTAGATAAAACCGATTTAGCAAGGATGCCAATAGAGTCAGATAGTTTATATCTCGAGTTGAGTAAGTTACATGTACTCACAAGAGATAGAGGAACCTTCCCAGTATAACCAATCTTCAATAAGCTTCGACTTAGAATATAACGGGAGAACTCACAGTCGAAAAATAAGTGTCTAGATGTTTCGGGTATATTCCCAGAAGAGAGGACACATGCTTTCTCAACTTGTAATCCCCTTTTGATGAGCTGATCTTTAGTTGGGAGTTTATTGCGCAGAGCTCTTAGAAGGCAAAGAGACATTTTTGGCACAGCATAAGAGTGCCAGACATTCGAAAAGTATTGAAAAGGAAGCCCAGCCTCACGGACACCAAGCCAAGCCGCACTGTAGGTGAATGGCTTGCCCGAAGCCCAGGTCCATGCGTCACTTCCATTCCCAGGTTTGATAGTGCGTAACAATGGAAGCAACTGCCGAATTGTATCAGCATCAGCCCAATCTTGATCAGTCCAAAAATCACTTACTGTTGAGTTTTCTGTCCCTGCGGCTGGGGGTTGTATTAAGTGAAGGGGTCCTTTGGGATGCCAATTATCGAACCAAAATGATGTATTTGTACCATCGCCTAGAGTGCGCTTAATTAATTTTTGAGAAAGGTGGCGGTATCTGAGAATGAACTTCCAAGTACCGGATTGAGAAGGCGTAGCTTTAGTAGTAGAAAAAGTTCTTTTGACAGAAGTGTAATTATTCCTCATGTAATAAGCCCAAATTCCGTTTGTGCCAAGCATTCGCCAAGTTAGGCGGATTCCAGAAGCAACATTTAAATCCTCTAAGAGTCTCAAGCCAACTCCCCCTTCTTTCTTAGGCACACAGAGGTCCTTCCAAGCCCACATACTTAGCTTGCCCCATATAAATTTCATGCACATAGATGAGATGATACGGAGCACAGAGGGGGGAATGCAATAAGCCTGCATCCAGAATGACACCATCCCATAAATAACGGAACGAACCAGTTCAATCCGTCCCGAGGTGGATAATAGTGAAGATGACCAACCCAATAATCTCGTTTTACATCTGTCCACAAGACGGTTGAATAAGGATGCTTTAGGGTAGGTAGAAGAAAGAGGGAGGCCCAGATAAGTAGAGAGACTAGCCACCATTTTAATACCAAGCATATCTGCCAGACCCCTTGGATTCCTTACGCCTTTACTAAAGATGGCAGCACTTTTATTCCAATTAATATGTAGACCAGAGTATTGATGGAACAAAGCCAATAATTCCTTAAGGCCGTTTATCGAATGATGATTTGCACCACAAAAGACTAATAAGTCGTCAGCAAATAATAGATGAGAAATGGCACCAGAACGTCTCAAAGGCTGGATAGCTCTGGATGATTCCGCTCTAGCCAAGAGAAGAGAGAAGGCCTCCATAATAAGAACAAAGAGGAATGGCGAAAGAGGATCACCTTGGCGGAGACCTCTGTTAGAAGTGAAATATCCCTCAGGGGAGCCCTCAATAAGGACAGAGAATATCGGTGTAGAGCTGTGGCCAAACCCCATTTGGTGAAGGAGAAAGTAGACAAATTCTCTGTTTACACTATCAAATGCCTTTTGAAGGTCCAATTTAATACATGTTCTAGAACCCAATTGGGCTGCTAAAATCTCGGATCTGCTCATGGGCAATGAGGGAGCAGTCAGATAGGAGCCTATCCTTGAGAAAGGCAGATTGATTAGGGGATATAAGCTCAGAAATAACGTGCTTCAGCCTATTACACAGGACCTTACTGATAATTTTATAGATGACGTTGCAACAGGCAATAGGCCTGTAATCACCCAACTCCACAGCAGCAGTAATTTTAGGGACAAGGGTCAGAAAGGTGCGATTAACATGATCGAGCATGATACCCGACCTGAAGAAGGAGGAACTACCCTTAGTAACATCCTCCCCCACAATTCCCCAAGCACTTTGAAAAAAATGAGCATTATAGCCATCAGGGCCAGGAGCTTTGTCTTTCCCAATTTGGAATACCGCATTTTTGATTTCAGATGCTGATACCTGCCTATCCATCCAAACAGAAGCCTCTGAAGTAAGTTTGCGCTTCGGAATTAGATTTGGGAAGACATTCCAATAATCTTCCTGGTTGTATAAGTTTTTATAATAAGTGGGTGCCTCCATTCTCAGGTTAGAATCCCGATCTGAGATACCATTCCTATTAATAAGATGGCTTAGGCTATTGTGACATTGCCTTGCCTTCATAGCGGTATAAAAGAATTTGGAATTCCTGTCTCCAAGATTTAACCAATTTTGCCTACTCTTCTGTCTCAGATCCTCCTCCTCCCTATCTAGGGATTTAGCAAGATTTTGCAACGCCTTTCTCTCAGAAGATTGTAACTGAGAACATGAATGAAGACAAGGATTTTGTTGTAAAGTAGAAAGCTCCTGGCGGCAGATAGAAGTATTTGAGGTAGAATTTTGGTGGCCGGCCCAAATCTTGAGAATACCCTTTAGATGCTTGAGATTATTGAACAATCTCTTCATATAAGAACCCCCCGGTTGATGCCCCCAGTTGCTTTTAATTAAATCATGGAATCCTGGCAACGAAGTCCATGAATTAAAAAATTTAAAGGGCCTGGGGTTAGAAAGTACCTTGGCAAGAAGCTGAATGTGCATAGCGAAATGATCGCTAGAGCTTGCAGGAAGATATTCAAGAAATACATGAGGCAAAAGATCAATCCAGTGTATATTGCAAAGCACTCTGTCCAAACGAGCCGCAATTCGGGATGCACCGATGTGCCTATTGCTCCAGCTCAGGTTGTTGCCAATACTCTTCATTTCAATCAGTTGACAGTGACCCAAACAAGCATTGAAAGCATCCATAGAATTAGGGTCAACAGCACGGCCACCCAACTTCTCTACAACATTGCGAATGCAGTTGAAGTCCCCACCTACCACCCAAGGGGTGTTATGTAAGATGTTGTAGTCAAAAACAAGATCATCCCATAGCTCAGTACGGGAATTTACAAGATTCAGCCCATACACTGCCGATAATCCAAAAGAAAGCCCGCCAGAATTGGTGAATAGGGTAGTAATACGTTGAGCAGAGGCCGTAGAATTGGAGCAGCTCCAAACTAAGCTATTATAGAAGATTATAATTCGGCCTCCCTTATGAAAAGCTCTGTTATCCATACTTCTCCAGCAATTAGGAAAGCACTTCGAAATCCTATCCTCATTGATAGCTTCCACTTTGGTTTCCAACAAACAGACAATAGATGGCTTAAGCATTCTAAGCCTAGATATAAGATCTGAACGGCGTGCCGCATTATTCAGACCTCTCGTGTTCCAGATAAGAATGGACATTAAGGATTTGAGGGGGCCGGCTGAGCACTGGAGTAACCTACACGCCGTGAGCTTCGCCGGATATCTGTATGGACAACTGTTTTTTGCTTTGGTTGAGGAGTTGCGGCTCTAATGGCAGCATACTCCAATTCCCACTCTATATTAGCAGCAGTGGGGCATTCAGGCGGCAATTGTTCTTCAAGTTGAGGAAAAGCCACAGGATGATGCTCATGATGTGGCAATTGATCAGGATATGACAATTGCTCAGGATGTTGCTCAGGTGCCCTTTGCTCTTCACAGTGAGAAGAGGCCACAGGATGATCTTTGGCCGTACCACTTACAGGGACAGTAGCCTCCAAAGCCTCAGGCAACACACGCAACTGAGGGGTATTGTCTACACTCACCTGCTGTTGGGGAATGGCCTCAGCATGAGGAGGCGACTCGATCAGTTCTCCCTCCTCCAGCACCTGTGTATTCACCAAATTGATCTGAGGGGCCGATGGTGAAGTTAACTTGCTTCCATCGAGACAAACAGAGTGCTTAGGATTCATTTGGATTGAAGGGGCCTCCTTAGATGTCTCTTTATGCGCAGTAGGGCACTGAGAGTCCAAGTGGCCAAAGCAAACGCACCCCGCGCATCTGGGAGGTTCTCCTTCATATTTAACATTTATACTAATTAAGGATAGGTCATCCCTCTCAATTAGTACACTTTTCCGAAGCTCAGATTTGGCATCAACTTCGACCAAACATCTGGCGTATGAGATTCTATCCAGATTAGCAGTAGCCTTGTCAAGACAAATTGGCACGCCTACTGCACTAGCCAAAAGATTAAAAATTTCGATAGTCCACATAGAGAGAGGGAGGTTATGAAATTGTACCCAAACCGGAATAGTGGTTAGTATATCTCTATCGTGCTGGGTATTAGAAGTCCATTTTTGAAGAACAACCAATCGTCCATCAAACAGCCAAGGCCCCCCATGTAAAATGGAATCCCGATCAACCTCATTTTCAAACTTGAAATAAAAATATCCATTCTCTCGTGAGAAAATACGGAGGCCCCCTTTGATTCGCCAAAGTCTCTCAGTCCAAGACTTGATTTGCCCGAAATACGGGACATCACCCAACACATATCCCACCAGAGTGTTCTGCCATCGAGAGGCTCCCGCTTCTACCATAGAGTCTGCCACTTTAATTTTAACCACTCCATTCTCAGAATTTGTCGGTGGAATATGGGTCATGACTAAGGGGTCAGCGTATTTACGGTGAGTAGCACAGATGTCTACCCAAGACTTCTTTCCCACCGCAGGATTGACTGTAATAGATGAAACAGGCCTCACAGGCATTCTATCAAACACACGGGGGGCACCCAACATGTTTCCAGCAATTGCCTCATTTCGAAATGGTCCAGTACGTTTGCCAGATACAACGCGATCAGGGCCAGATCTCCAACTCTTCTTTGAGCTCCCATCACGATGACCATCTCGTCCCTCTTTTAGATGAACAGATCGAACTTTGCTTCCATCTTTGATACGATTCCTCCTGTATTGGACTCTCTGCCAGTCGTTCACTTGGCCACTAGATCCTGAGACTATGCGATGAGATCCTGTATCAATGCGCTCAGGTCGTGTGGGTCTGAAAGAGCCTACTCCGTCATCAACAGTTGATTTCCCTCCCCCGTTAGGAACAACAGGAGGAACTCCAATAGATCCATGTCCGCCCGAGGCCGTAGCCTTCTCAATTAAACCCGAGCTCCCCAACGAGGAAGAACCACCTTCAACAAAGCCGCCAAATCCATAGATCCCGGCGACAGTTTTGGTTGTACCACCCCCGGAGCCAAAACCGCGATCAACGCCGCGATCAGGTTCCAAGGATGCGCCGCCGCCGATCGCTGAGATTCCAGGACCGCAAAAATCGGACATACTGTTTTTTTTTATTTTATATATATATATATATATATATATATATATATATATATATATATATATATATATATAATCCAAAGTTACATGGAGTACAAAAGACAAAATCAACTCCATATACATCATCATCCAACAAAAGTTACTCTTCCATACAACTAAAAGTATACCCGGAGTACAAAAAGAGACTGACTCTTAATACTATAACAACATCCATTATATATATATATATATATATATATATATATATATATATATATATATATATATATATATATAGTACAATTTTCATCTTTATAGATTGACTTTTACCTTTCAATATATATATATATATATATATATATATATATATATATATATATATATATATATATATATATATATATAATTGTACTATATATATATATATATATGAGACCAACAGCTATAACAGGTGCTACAAGCACTAAATACAACATCCAGAGCTATATACAGACAACCATGGACTCAAACCCTAATAAAAACCAGTCCTAAGGTGAGTCCGTCTCCAAAACACTATCAATCGATATTGATCATTGTGGGATCCGAAGGACGACCTGAGCAATGAATCACATGAGTAGATCGTCAAAGAGGGCAAACATGAGCCTTCCTCTTGGATGATGATGCAACGCCACGAGCAGCAGGTGCAGAGGGCTGACTGGACTCAGCAGAAACATGCACATGAGGCTGAACGGTAGTGACAGGAGGAGACAAAGTGACCTCAATAGAAGGCGCCTGATTGTCACCATTAGGATGAGGAACAGCAAAATGGGGGACGTCCTCAGATGGTGGAAACATAGCCTGAAGGGAGGCTGGAACAGGAAACCTTGATATACAAATGACTTGTAGTACAGCTCAAGGAGAAGTGAAAGCTTCTGATCCATGTCAGATACTTTCATATCAAGCACAAAAACTCGCTCATTCAACTGAACGAGGAGGGGATCACGTGAGCTGGAGGAGATGGAGATAATAGCATAGCAGGATGTGAATGAGAGGGTTCAACCTCAGATGCTGAAGGAGGAGGATCAACGACTGATAGGCTCATATTTTACACTTTACTTCTGCATATTTTCATGTCATTTCAATTGCTCATATCGCGATTTTTATGATTATTCGACGATGTTTTGTTACTTTTCACTATTTCTTGGTTTCGTCTGATTTCAGGAGATATGGAGCAATTGGGAGAAATTTGGAGCCTAGAGAACCTACACGCATGCCAGAGAGTCGTACATGACCATATCGAAGAGCTAACGACGCTGGATGATGAGTGGAAGAAAAAGAAAGTCGAAAGAATCGATGAGGAAGCAAGGAGGAGAAGAACAATGTTCAGAAACCGGCCACTCGACCGAGTGATGCATCTCACTCGCCCGAGCGACGCATCGTACTCGACCGAGTAATGCTGATATGAAGACATTTGCCAAGCCTGAGTGCCAAAGTGTACTCGGTCGAGTGGTGATTTTCACTCGGCCAAGTAAGAACTCTACTGGCCCGAGTGGAGGCAAAGATTCTGAAGAAATCTAAGGCGACTTCTCTATTTTTGGAGGGATCTGCAGACTGTCCTACTCGACCGAGTAGACTTCTCACTCGAACGGGTGAGAAATCCTACTCGGTCGAGAGGCATGAGCACCTGAACACGAATACCCATGTCTGTTCTGCAGATTGGGTACTCGATCGAGTGAGATTCTCACTCGACCGAGTGAGATTCTCACTCGACCGAGTAGCGCTGACAGCCAATCTTGAAAACTAGGGTTTCTGGCTGTGCAGGGGCAGTTTGGTGACTCGTCTCGAAATGTACGAGTGCTACTCCCAAGTGTAGAAGATCGATCAAGTAGTAAACCTGGAGAGTTAGGTATCGAATCCACGGGACAGTCGACCTGTAAACCAAAAGAATCAGTTTCTAAAGATTAATAAAACGATGAAAAACTACCACCTTTCAAAGGTGAGATAATCGTGATGATGGTTTTAAGTAAACGAGAAAGTAGTACTAAAACGTGTACGGAGAGTCGATCTAAGAAACAATGCAAGGAGTGTGTGTCGGTTGTGATTTCGTTAGAGTATGTGTAACCAATGATAATCAACGTATAACTCAACGTTTCACCCCACAAGGGTATGAGAATGTCGGAAGGAATAACGGTAAACGATCATCCAAAATGCCGTAAATAATCACGTAAATTACTAGCTTCATAAAGAATTTAAATTCATGTACCTGCAAGAGTCACGGAAATATCTGCAATGATCATGCCACGAATCAGTCAGCAAAGATCAGATTCGATCCAAGTACATCAACAAAGAAAATACTTCAATAATATGTGTAGAATCTAGAAAAATATGTGATATAACATGTGAAATAAGGCAAACAGACGTAGAAACCAAACATTATAACACCCTAACTACATCACAACCAACACACAAGGGTATTAGCCACGCATGGAGAGAAGAAAACTCAATTTCATTAGCAAATACATGATCAAAAGGTCAAAATACATGCTAAATGCGTGAAATACAAGGTATAAGTTGAGATTTCTATCACCAAAACTCCCAAAAAAAACCTTGAAATTCCTTCTACAAGCGTATGTATCCTCTGTCTCCAAAGCCCCAGAAAATCTCACGAAAATACACACAAGAGAGCCTCCAATACGCAATGAATCCCCGCAAAACCCTAGAAAATACGCTAAATAGAAGTATTGCGAGTTTTAGGGGTTTAACAGATTCAAACCTGCTTAGAATCACTCAAAATCCAATCCCGCATGTTTCTGCAACCCTCAACCGCACGATCGATGCGGGATGGAACCTCAACGTGACACGTGTCCCCGCTTTCGCAGCACTCGCGTCGCTTCCAGACCCGCTTCGCTTCAATCAGTATCCGCCTTGGCTCCTCTATGTAGATCGTCAAATGACAGAATCGACGGTTCAAGTAGCGCCACGTCGCTCAGGGATTCACCCGCTCCGCTCAAATCTGAATAGGCATTGGAGATGAGCTAGACCGCTCGATCTTGGATCAACGGAGCGGATCACGCCGCGTCGCCCCACTTTTCCACCCGTCAGATTAGGCAGGAGCTTCTTGGATGGATGCCACGTGTCCCATCTAAATGGATCCGCTTCACTGCGATGCGCTCCGTTCGTGGCCGTTGGATCTCAATCCGTCGGTTCACATGATGACACATCGTCTGTTGGCCGCGTTCGTCCGATTGAGCGGGCAGCCGATCGATCATCGCCACATGGCCCAGGGAAGCGGGGTGTGTATAATACGGTGTATATACTCCGTATTTCAAGTGTATTTCGATCGTATTTCTTTATTAAATTGGTATTCTGCATTCAAAAATTCATAGAAATTAGCACAGATATCAGAAAAATACAAATAAATAGTCGTTGGAATCGTGAGATCGAGATCTTCATATGAAAAATACTAAAAGGGTTGAAATACTCAATATGTTGCTGTTTTGTGCATAAAATGAGAGTTTGCTCTAATAATTAAGGGTATTCAAAATACGATCATATTAGAGACCAAATAAGTACCATATATGCACAAAATGGGGTTAAATGTGGGGCTAAATATGTAATATTTACCCTGGATTACACCCCCAACTAGCATTTTGCTAGTCTCTAACAAAAATAGCAACTAAATCGGATGTTTAGAAAAATATTAAATCCTTCCAATTGTCTAAGGCTTGGCTCAATAACGCACTTTCCATCATAATATTTACCACGAATATACACAGTTTTGGATGTGATCAAATCCATGTCATTTACTCTAATCTAGTTTAAATACATAATATACCAGCATCGTTTTACATAGGCCAAAAGTATAACAAAACATCAATTCATAACTTTCTAATTTTCAAGGAATCGGCGTTATTTAAAGGTCGTCTGATTCATGGGTGTTGAGTTTGCCATGTCTTCTTTTTTTCTTGACTTAGAATGATCCATGTAATGAGCTTTCAGTTAATAACTCCTAGGCCAGACGACCTTCGGGCATTAGGCTTAGAAGGGCCCTCGAACTTAATAACTCGAATCATCTAAGTTTTTATTATCTTTTTTTTTGAGTGCACTCCCCATACATCCATCTTTCGACGCGAATCTCCAATGCTTCCTGAGGCACGAAGACCCGGCTACTTGATAAACTCAAGGGAACGATGCACTTTATTCTTTTAATCATTTTAATCATTTTTTCCTTTTTTAAGGCAACTCACACCCATTCATTAGACTCACATTTCAGCACATATTTATGGCCACATTCTCCTTCAAAAAGAAAGTTATTCCTATCAATCATGTCCACTTTAAACTTATGCATCACAACGACTTGCATGGAATTAATTCAAACCATTTCGAGATATTGGTCATGAGATTTGAAACTTTTCATAAGGGTCATATTAATGATTAATTCCATGAAGAGAAAAATAATGATTTCAAGCCATAAACAATTTTTAGAATGCCATTAATGCATAACCATCCGATAAAGTGACACTTTAAGAGGGCTTAAATCATGGTTAGAAGATGAGTGATGGTGATTTATTCTTTTCTCTCTTTTTATTAAAAAACTAAGATAAGAAAAAAATCTCCTAACAAAAAGTCTAATACACTCCCCCCAACTTAAACAAACATTGCCCTCAATGTTGAAAAGAGAATACTAGAGTCAAAATTCCTAAGAAAAATAAAAAGTGTAAAATAAAGAAAAGAAAATCAACTACTACTGAGTAAGGAAAGAACACACCGGTTTAAGTGCCACCCGAAGGTGGGTCTGTAAGCTACATGGTCATGTCTTCCTTGTTCCAAAGTTCTTGAAAGTGTTTCAGTCATTGTCCATTAACTTTGAACTCGTTGTCGTCTTTCTCATTCACCAAAATCACCGATCCATGTGGAGACACTTGTTTAACATAATAAGGCCCCGACCACTTGGAACGTTGCTTTCCTGGAAATAAGTGTAGCCTTGAGTTGTACACCAAAACTTTGTCCCCTTGTTTGAACTCCTTCCTTAGGATCATTTTGTCATGCACAGCTTTCATCCTCTCTTTTAACAATTTGGCATTTTCATAGGCTTCCATCTATAACTCTTCAATATCCAATATCTGCAATTTACGAGAATCATTTGATGAGTCATCAAGCAAAGTTAATGATTTAATAGCCCAATAAGATTTATGTTCTAATTCAACAGGAAGATGACAATTTTTTCCATAAACTATACTGTAAGGAGACATCCCTAGAATAGTCTTGTATGTCGTCATGTAGACCCATAAAGCTTCAGGCAAGCGAAGACTCCAATCTTTGCGTGTAGGATTCACCGTTTTCTGAAGGATATTCTTGATTTCCCTATTTGCAAGTTCAGCATATCCATTCGTTTGAGGATGGTATGGAGTTGAAACTTTATGCGTCACCCCAAACTTCTTCATTAAATTTGCGAAGAGCCTATTGCAAAAGTGGGAACCTACATCCCTAATAATGGCCTTTGCACTCCAAAGCGTGCAAAAATATTTTCTTTCAAGAACTTTAGCACGGTGGATGCGTCGTTGACATGTAAGGAATAGCCTCCACCCATTTAGAAACATAATCAATTGCAACGAGTATGAAAACATAACCAAACGAAGGTGGAAAAGGTCCCATAAAATCAATCCCCCAACAATCAAATATTTCTATCTCTAATACGGGATTTAATGGCATCATATTTCTTTTTGTCATTCCTCCCAACTGTTGACAGCGCACACATGATTTACAATAAGCATATGCATCTTTAAACATGGTGGGCCAAAAAAATCCACTTTGTAAAGTTTTTGCAACATTTTTATGAGCAGAAAAATGTCCTCCACATATCCCATCATGGCACAATTGTAAAACACTACTAATCTCGTGTTCGGGTATACATCGACTCACAATTTGGTCTCCACAACATTTAAAGAGATAAGGATAGTGAAAGTAGAAAGATTTTACCTCATGTTTGAAACGTTTAAATTCAAGTGAGGACCAATGTGATGGAGTTCTACCTGTCACCAAATAATTGACTATGTCCACATACCATGGTAGAGTAGAGACGGCGAAAAGTTGCTCATCGGGGGAAGGAATCTCTCAACGGTGTATCTGATGACTATGTGCCTACCATCAATCTAGAGAGGTGATCTGCTACATGATTCTCCACTCCCTTCTTATCTCGTATCGCGATCTTGAACTCCTACAAAAGAAGAATCCATCGTATAAGTCTAGGCTTTGCATTCTTTTTAGATAATAAATATTTGAGTGCAGAGTGGACCGTATAGACGACGATAGGCGATCCCAAAATGTAGCTCTTGAACTTGTCCAGTGCAAATACCACCGCAAGTAATTCCTTCTCCGTTGTCGTGTAATTTCTTTGAGCATCGTTCATGGTCTTACTTGCGTAGTAAATCACATAAGGAACTTTTTCTTTCTTGTGCCCAAGAATCGCCCCCACTGCGTAATCACTCGCATCGCACATAATCTCGAAAGGAATAGTCCAATTTGGAACCTGCAAAATAGGCGATGAGACAAGTAAGGATTTCAGTTTTTCAAATGAATTTTGACACTCTTGTGTCCAAATTAATTTCAGTATTGAAGTTAATAAATTGCAAAGAGGTCGAGAGATAGCGATGAAATCCTTTATGAAGCATCTATAAAATACTGCATGACCCAAGAAGAAACGAATATCTTTGATGCTTTTTGGTGTTGAAAACTTCTTTATAACCTCAACTTTCACCATATCCACTTGAATACCTGCTTTAAAAACTAAGTGACCAAGTATCAAACCTTCCGTAGTCATGAAGTGGCACTTTTCCCAATTGAGTAGCAAGTTCTTCTCTTTACACCTGTACAAAACAAGGGGTAAATTAGATAAACAATTTTCAAAAGAAGTGCCATACACAGAAAAATCATCCATAAATACCTCTACTATCTTTTCAACCATATCACTAAATATGCTTAACATGCAACGTTGAAAAGTACCAGGTGCATTGCATAATCCAAACGGCATCCTCCTAAATGCGAAAGTTCCAAAGGGACAAATGAAGGTGGTTTTCTCTTGGTCCTCTAGAGCAATCTCTATCTGATAATAACCTGAGTAGCCATCTAGAAAACAATAATATGCATTACCAGCCACTCTCTCTAAAATTTGATCTAGGAAAGGCAAAGGTAAGTGGTCTTTTCTTGTTTTTGAATTTAACTTCCTATAATCAATGCACATTCTCCATCCATTGGTGGTTCGCATAGGTATGATTCATTATTTTCTTTTTTAACCACAGTTAGACCAGATTTCTAAAGGACAACTTGAGTTGGACTAACCCACTTGCTATCAGAGATTGGATAAATAATTCCAAAATCAAGTAATTTAAGAACCTCACACTTTACCACTTCTTTTAACGTCGGGTTCAACCGACGTTGCATTTCACGCGTAGGTCTTGCATTATCCTCAAGATAAATATGATGTGTATAAGTTAAGGGATTTATACCTTTGATGTCTACAATGGTCCATCCAATAGCCCCTTTATGCCCGCCTAAGTACCTTGAGCAATGAATGTTCCTGTTCAAGTGTAAGTTTGGAAGATATTACCACTGGGAAGGTCTCATCTTTTTCAAGCAAAGCATACTTCAAGTAGTCCGGCAATGGCTTCAGCTCAAGCTTTGGATGCTCCACATCAGAGGGTAGTTGTGGTGGCAGTCCAACTGTGTAACGACTGCTTTTCATGTATCTGGATTTAATATAATATAATATATGTTTTGGTGGATATCCTCCTCATGTGTGGTTTTCGTCTCCGTTGCTTTCATTTTCGATCGATTCGTCGTATTTTCTCGTTTCTTCCTTAGGGTTGTCGATTTCGAAGTATGTCACTCGTGACGGACTTCATAACGGTCGTATCTTACTATTAGATCGAGCCTAGAAGTCTTAGGAATCGATCCCGGGGCCCCGCGCTCCGTATCGGAACTTTTGGTGCTTATTAGCCGGTATAAGAAGGGGCACCGACCGACTAGATGACGATCCAGTCGGTCGGCAATCCTTCTTGGACCGACTAGTTGGCTTTCTAAATTTCTCATGAGTTACTGTTTATCGTTATTCGGTCTAAGAACGTTGGTTGACCGACTAGGTTGCAAACTAGTCGGTCGGCAATGCTTCTTTAACCGACTAACACATCATCTTAATTTTAGTTGAGTTACTGTTTACTCTTAGTCGGTCTAAGAACGTTCATCGACCGACTAGATGCTAAACTAGTCGGTCAGTATTTGTTCATGGACCGACTAATTCTAAATCCTATTTTCGTTCAGGAGTTACTGTTTACACTTAGTCGGTCTGCGTTGGTCGACCGACCGACTAGTTACCAAACTAGTCGGTCAGTGGTTGCTCTTTGACCGACTAACCAGTGTTGAAACCCTAATTTCTGGGCAGCCGCCAGCCCATCCTATTTAAACCCAACCCAAACGTTTTCTTCTTCCTCAACACGACCCAAAACCCTAAAATCTTCCCCCTTGAGCCCCCATCTTCCTCCAAGCTTCAATCCTCCATTCCAAGCCCTAAATCCATCATCCAATCCATCCATCCACTCTATCTACCTCTCATCTTCCCCAAAATCTCACCCAAATCCATCAAAATCCCCAAATCCCCCAAAACCCTAGTTTCCCCAAACTTCTCCAATCTTTTCCAGATCTGATCCTAGGGTTCCCTGGAGTGTTTCTTCTGCCTCCTCTCGGTAAGAAATCGATCTACCGTTGTTTTCATAACCTATTTATAATTTTATGAAACCCTAATAAATTTCATGTTGTTTTGTGTTTGTTTCCCCCATAACAGCGATTTCCCCGTAGATTAGCATCCGTGAGACGAAGTGGTCGTCATCCCCGGTGCTAGGCAAGTGAAACTTGCCACTTAGGGTTTAGGCCATGTTTTAGGCCATTTGCTTGTTGTAGGCGTAAAAGAGACTAGGCGACGAAATGATACTCGCCTAGGCGCAAATTGGGGAGTTAGCTTGACAACGAAGCTAATTCCGACATATATCATGTTGCACAATTACCATGTCATGTTTACTTTCCAATATCGGTACGCAATTTAATTGTCATGTCATTGCATCCTTCATGCATTTCAGTGATTGCGTAGCTTCGCTACAATGTTTGTGTTCCTGGCTCGTGTTCCAGAAGCGAGCCCTATAGTTGCTAACCCCAACGCTCGATAATGAGGCTAGGTGTCCCCTACGCCATACTTGTGTTCCTGGCTCGTGACCAGAAGCGAGCATAATGAGTTGCTAACCCCAACGCTCGATATATTGAATTGTGAACTAAGAAACAAGCTCTCGTGCGGGGCAACCCTGGCTCACTTGCTGGGCTCATGTTCAGGGACCCTGGCTTGTTTAGTGCGGGATGGGGTAAGGGTTAAGCGGCCAGGCAACTGGGGGTCTGTTTGATCAACAACTGCAGTTGTAAGGCGTAAACTCTTTGGGGTGGGGTAGTGTTTAGTGCCGATCGGTCTGAATGTTGTACCATTCAGCGAAGGGCGTAAACATCTACAAAACAACCGTGAAATGTGAATTGTGTTTAGTGCCGATCGGTCTGAATGTTGTACCATTCAGCGAAGGGCGTAAACACCTACAACAATGTGAATTGATTGAGAATGTTAGTAGCGTGGCTACTCTTGTCTTGTCTTGTCCCGATGATTGTTCCCTTGTACAAATTGTCTTGCCATGTTTTAGATTGTGCACTCATGTTATAACTGCCATGTCATGCATACTAAACTGCTAGGTTGCTAGTTGCCTTACTTTCAGTTTCATTGCCCAAGTCTTTTAGACTTGCTGACATGTGCCCCTTTACTCTTTTGGGTGACACATGTTAGATCCCGAGCCTGAGTACCTTGTTGAGGATGAGGTGTTTGCTGACGCCGAGCCCGAGCTTGTGTTTGACGGGGAGTACGTGGACACCGGGGACCAGTCCTAGTGTCTCCGTTGTGTTTTACTTTTGTTTAGACAGTTGTTTTGTTATCGGTGCGTAGCACCTATACTTTGTTATGTCGTTGTATTTTGTTGGCCTTGTTCTAGGCCTTTAGACTTTTTCTTTTAGCCTGGTGGCTTTTCTGGATGTTGGACTTATTTTCATGTTGGACAATTTATGAGATGTGAGATTTTATTTCAGTCTCTACTTGTGTTATTATTGTTATTCCGTTGTGGTTACAGGGACCTGCTTATGTTTTATTGACGCTTATCGGGTTTGGGGCTTCACAGCTCCACTCTCGTGCGGACCTTTTCATGTCTCGCCTCCATTTTAGGGAAGCGGGTCGTGACAAACTGGCAATGGTTCAAATCTTGGTGCACATGCTTCCTTTGATTTTTCATGAGTGCCCTGCACAAAATAAGACTCATTAATATCATCAAAATTATAATCAATATAATTAGATTCACATTAAAGTCCCTTGATTCCTCTAAGCGAAAGAAGACGGAGTCAGCTAATGCAGTTACTCCTGCTCGGCGTAATAGCAGGCTAAAGTAAGAGGGGGAGTTCTCTTGCAACCTTAATTACCTATTGATGACTATGTTTTTCCGGAATACTCGTGGATTGAATAACGCTGTGAGGCGCAGGGACCTCAGAGACAGGATTAAAAAACTCACCCCCTCAATTATTGCTCTCCTGGAGACCAAACTAAAGGCGGAGACTATCAGCAATAAATCTTGCATTCCCAAGGAATGGAATAAACTGGACAACTTCCACTTGCATAGTGGAGGTCGAATTCTAATTGGCGCCGACCCAAATATATGGCAGCTGAGTGTTATTTCTACTACAATACAACATGTCACTGTGCGATGTTCTAATGCAGGAGGATTTGTGTTCATCCTTACTGCAGTGTACGGAAGCAACAACCATGCTGAAAGGAAGCTCCTTTGGGAAGATCTGAAAATGGAAGCAACTAGCCTAAGAAATGAGTCTTGGCTAGTAGGCGGGGACTTCAATTGCATCTTGTACTCCAAGGATAAAGTGGGAGGGCGAAAAGTGGAAGCTAGCAAGCTTTTTGAGTTCAATAATTGCATTGCTGATTGTGGACTTCAGACTCTCAAATGTACTGGGGATCGATTAAGCTGGTGCAATAAACGTCTGGGAATGCGCCGTATAGCAGCACAATTGGATCGGGTTTTCTGCAACGATGATTGGATCAGCAAGCTTCCGGATTCCTTCTTCGAATACTTGGATCCACATACTAGTGACCACTCCCCCTTGCATGTCAATATGCAGCCCCAGGTACATACTGACCCCAAGCCCTTCAAATTTTTCAGCCACTGGATAAACTTGCCTGGGTATCAGGATATTGTTGAATCTAGCTGGGATCATAACATTAGTGGTTCCTCCATGTTTCGGCTGATCAATAAATTGCGAAATACTAAACTTGAGCTCAAGAAGTGGGAAAGAAACATTCAGGCTACTAATTCTATACTCCAATGCCGCACTAAACTTGAAGCTGTGAGAAATCAATTTGCTCTACACTCAGATACTGAGCTTCAGAAAAGAGAACATAAACTAGCAAGTGAGCTTGCCACCTTGCTTGATATGGAGGAAGAGATGTTCCATCAAAAGAGCAGACAGGATTGGCTTGAATTGGGGGACAGAAATACTAGATTCTTCTACAATGCAATGAAATCCAGACTTTGCCGTAATAGCCTGAGACACTTGGTTGATGTGAATGGTGCCCAGAGCAAGTCTTTTGATGAAATCAAATCTGAGGCTGCAAACTTCTACAAGTGCTTATACCACCAAAACAACTACTGGAATGTTTTTCCTCAGCTTGTGCCTAAGAAAAAAATTAAAGTGGAAACTTCAAGGTGGCTTGAAAGGAGTGTTTCTGCAGAAGAAATTAAAGATGCTGTTTTCCAGATTGGACCATCTAAGTCACCTGGGCCTGATGGGTTCAATGGTTTCTTCTTCCAGCACAATTGGAACCTAATTGGTACTGACGTTGTAGCAGCTGTTCAGTCCTTCTTCAGGTCAGTATCCCTTCTTAAGCAAATTAATCACACCTTCCTCACTCTGGTCCAAAAAAGTGCCAATGCTTCCTGCCTTGGAGAGTACAAGCCCATTGCCTGTTGTAATGTTATTTATAAGGTTATTAGCAAGATTATATGCAACAGGCTTCAGAGAATAATCCATGACCTGGTTTCGCCGAACCAATCAGCTTTCATTCAGGGGAGATTGATCTCTGACTGTGCCCTGCTGGCCCACGAGCAAAAAAGAGATTTCAGCAACCCTATGGGCTCCAGAGCATGCCTGAAGCTTGACCTCAGGAAATCCTTTGATAGCGTGAATAGGGAGTTTGTGTATTTCATTCTTCATCAAATGGGCTTTGGCCACAAATTCATCGGCTGGATCAGGGAGTGCATTTCATCGGCCTCCTTTTCTGTTATGGTGAATGGCGCTCCTGTGGGATTTTTTGAATGAAACAGGGGTCTCAGGCAAGGTGACCCTCTCTCCCCCTTCCTTTTTGTCATCATTATGGAATCCTTCTCTCTTCTGCTCTCCAAAGCCCTTACTAAAGGAAGCATCCAGCCTATGAGACGCACGGGAGCTATTTCTCATCTCCTATTTGCAGATGACCTTCTAGTATTTTGCAGAGCCAATCTAAAATCCCTAAGAGGCCTCAAATGCTTACTTGAGGAATTCACAAATTTCACAGTTCTAGAGATCAACTGGGATAAAAGAATTTCTATGTTCAGCAAAGGAGTCAAAAATCCGAGGGAACTTGCAGACTTTTTGGGAGCTAAGCTTACGCAAACCATCACTACTTATCTGGGCCTTCCGTTATCCTACAGATACCCGAAAGCACACATGTATAATCGCCTCATTGATAAATGCAGGAAGCAGCTTAGTGGATGGAGCTCCACTTCCTTATCCATAGCGGGGCGCATAGAGCTGGTCAAAACTGTAATCTATGGCATGATCGCTTACTGGCTGCATGTCTTCAGAATACCGACCTCTGTTCTGAGATCCTTAACTTCCATGTGTAGGAATTTTATTTAGGGTACCGCAAAGTCCTGGGCTTGGAAAGACTGCTGCAGGCCTAAGGAGGAAGGGGGGTTGGTTTGAGACTTCTCCCTGATCTGAACATCGCAGCGGGAATTAAGCTGACCTGGCGATTCCTCAAGTCCAGAGGTCTATGGGCGGAGTACATGAGAGGCAAATACAAGGATACGGCTACCTTTTATGAGGCGTCTGTTGCTGCCACACACTCTGGAACGTGGAAGTTCCTTCTTCATTACAGAAGCCATTCGCAGAAGATTATCAAGAGGAGGGTAGGAGATGGGAAAGACACTCTATTCTGGCACGATAATTGGCTCCCATGTGGCCCACTCAAACTGATACACAATATTCCTAGTGGCGCAAGCAAAAAGCGAGTAAGTGATTATTGGGTTGGGTCTATGTGGAGTAATGATGCGGAAATCCTCAATATTCAACCTTTGCTGCGAAACATTACACTCACCTCATGTGCTGACACATGGGAGTGGAAGCAAGGTTCGGCCTTCTTGTTCAGAGAGGCATGGGATACAGTGCGCAACAAGGAGGCTTCATTTCCCTACCATAATCTGGTCTAGTATAGTAAATACATCCCGAAATTTTCATTAACTCTTCTCCGTGCTTTCATGAATAAACTACTCACTATGGACCGCCTGGAAAAATGGTGCCCCCAAGCATCTAACATTTGCATGCTCTGCTCTGAGAATTGCCCGGAAACCATCGCACACATTTTTTTCACCTGCTCATTCTCAGCATACATCATTCGTCGAGCTATGCTTAAGCTCGGTGACATGGGGCCTAGTGATCTCTCCCTACAGGCGGTCGGTAACTTCTTCAAAATGAAATTTGCTGGGAAGGGGCCTCTCGGTCAGCTCGAAAAGACGACACTGGCGGCGGCCGTCTGGCACATTTGGCGTGAACGCAACAACAGAGTTTTTGACAGTGCCCCCAAATCAAAGCTGCTAGTTTTTGAGGAGTTGAGCGCGGATGTTCGTGTTGCCTTGCGCCATCATTCGGATGTGGATGCTGCGGCCCGTGAAGCTTTTGACAACTGTGGTATATTTGATAACGGATGATGGCTGGATGTTTCTTGAGGGTTGATTGTTGATATATTAGAGTGGATCACTGGACTAATATCTTCGGGAGTGGAGTCATATGGCATGCTTACCTCATTCTGCTGTGTGGGTGTTCTTCGGCTCGAGACTTGGTTGCAAAGGCAAAATTTAATCTTGTTCATTGGTGTTGTACTGAAACGTGGTCTTGGCATTGATACTAGACTAGATGACCTATGGTGACGACGCTTGTGTCCGCTCCCATAGTCATTTAACCCGGTACTCCGTGCCAAACCACTTTGTAATTTTTGTACATTCTCTATAAGATTCTAACTTACTCTGCAAAAAAAATTAGATTCACATTCATTCTCAGCATCAAAATAGTCTTCAATCAAACTTTCAATAAAACATAACTCTTTAACACTTTCAACATCTGTTGGCAACTTACATGATTTAAATATATTTAATTCAAGCTTCATGTTACCAAATGTTATCTTCAACTGTCCAGCCCTACAATTGATTACGGCATTGCATGTAGCTAAGAATGGACATCCCAAAATGACAGGAGTGATGTTACCAGAAGGTGGTCCATGTATGTCTAGGACGATGAAATCCACGGGGTAGTAAAACTTGTCCACCTAAACTAAAACATCCTCCACGTAACCTCTTGGAACTTTCATTGACCAATCTTCTAACTGTAGCACCACTGGTGTTAGTTTCAGCTCTCCCAAACCTAGTTGCAAGAAAACAGAGTAATGCAAAATATTCACACTAGAACCCAAATCAAGCAAAGCATTTCCAAAGCTCTTAGTTCCTATAGTGCATGGAATAGTAAGAGAACCTGGATCTTTATATTTGAGTGGAGTGTTATGTTGAACTATGGTACTTACTTGTTGCGTGAGAAAAGCTTTCTTTTCACATTAAGCAGCCGTTTCACAGTGCATAAGTCCTTTAAAAATTTAGCGTAGGCAGGCACTTGGTTTATCGCATCAAGCAATGGAATATTAATTTTTACCTGTTTGAAGATGTCCATAATTTCTGCCTGATGCTTATCTTTCGAGGGTGGTGCTAGCCTCTGTGGAAATGGAGCTGGAGGTGTATATGGTTCAGGCTCCTTTTCTTTAACCTCCTCTTTTTCTAAGCTTTTCTCCACCTCTTGCAGCTTTTGTGGTACATGCTCATCCTCTTTCTCCTCAACTATTTGTTCATGCCTAGGTGGTTCTGGTTTTTCTATCTCTCTTCCGCTACACAAAGTAGTCACCACCTTGCATGGTTTTACGTAGTCACCTGAAAAAGAAGAGGAGTTTATGTTAGGATTTGCAACAGATTGAGCTGGAAAAGTACCTTTCTCTAAAGATGCAGCAATTTTAGAAAAGTTTTTGTTAAGATGCTGAAACTACTGCTGAAATTGTTGTTGAAGCTGTTGTTGATGTTGATTCTGCATCTGCATCATTTGCTAAAGTACGATTGTGATATCAGTGCTCTGCTCCTTCTTCCCATGATTGCTCGCATGATTTGGATGGTGGTAAGGAGTGGCCATCTGTTGCACTGACTGCCGTGGTCCCCATCTCAGATTTGGGTGATTCTTCCAAGAAGAGTTGAAAGTATTCGAATTCACTCCTTGATTTAACACCCAATTCACTTTAGTTTGTGGGTTCCTTATAGTCTCTTTCATAACAGGGATTGCGGGGCAAACAGACGTGTCATGAGTGGGTTGCTCACAAATAGCACAAAATGGTTCAACTTCGACTGCTTTTATCGCTCTCAAGTCTAGGCCTTGTAGCCTATGCGTCAGTAATGCATCCACCTGTGCTCTTATTGCATCGTCTGGCTTCAATGAGTGCATGCCTCCTTTAGATGGTGGAAGTGGCTCTGATCTGTCAAACTCTAAAGTAGACTCCCATATCCTTGCATGCTCCGCTATGGTCTCCATGTAATCTCATGCCTCCGTATGAGTTTTCTGAAAGAACTCGCTGTTGAACATCATCTCCATGTATTGCCTAGTTTGCGGTTGTAGGCCATCGTTAAAGAATCCAATATCACATCCTTTGTCGTATCCATGGTGTGGGCAAGCGATCAGAAGGTCCTTCAATCTCTCCCATGCCTGGTCGTATGTCTCCTTCTCCCTCTGCAAAAAGTACATGATTTTTCGCTTCAAGGCATGGGTCCTCTGCAAAGAAACGAATTTTTTTAGAAACTCAGTTTACAATTGTAACCAAGTAGAGATAGATCTAGTTGGCAAAGAATTAAACCAATGTTTTGCTCTATCTTTCAGAGAGAATGGAAATAATTTAAGATAAACAGAATCATGACTAATTTTTCCATCTAACTGTGTCGAGCATACTTCTTCAAAATTTCTGACATGCGAATAAGGATTATCATTTTCTATGCCATGATACGATGGTAAGAGTTGAATCACACCAGGTTTTAGATTAAAATTATTAGCATCAGCAGGCAAAACTATGCATGAATCAGATACCACCCTAGATGGCATATAGATTTCCAACAAAGGCCTTTCTTGTGCAGATGGTGTGATATGTGTTTCATTATTATTATTAGCCATATTTTCTGTTTGTACTAATCTATGTAAAGTAGGATATCTATGCCACATAAACTAGTAGAAAAGGTGTTTTTTGTTTTATGTTTTTATATTTTTATGTGTTTTTTATGTAATAGCAAGCAAATAAAAATCCTAAACTAAAAGATGGAAAGATCTCACCGAATATTCCTCGAGAGAAACTGAAAGTATGGATCACAAATACCGATGGCTCCGACAATGGCGTCAAAAACTTGACTCGTCTTGAAATGTGCAAGCGCTACTCCCAAGTGTAAAAGATCGATCAAGTAGTAAACCTAGAGAGTCAGGTATCGAATCCAGGGGATAGTCGACCTATAAACCAAAAGAATCAGTTTCTAAATATTACTAAAACGATGAAAAACTACCACCTTTCAAATGTGAGATAATTTTGATGATCGTTTTAAGTAAATGAGAAAGTAGTACTAAAACGTGTACGGAGAGTAGCTCTAAGAAAACAATGAGAGGAGTGCATGTCAGTTGTGATTTCGTTAGAGTATGTGCAATCAATGATAATCAATGTCTTTTTCTATAACTCAACGTTTCACCCCGCAAGGGTATGAGAACGTCGAAAGGTATAACGATAAACGATCATTCAAAATGCAGTAAATAATCAAGTAAATTACTAGCTTCATTAAGAATTTAAATTCATGTGCTCGCAAGGGTCACGGCAATATCCGCAAAGATCATGTCACGAATCAGTCCGCAAAGATCAAATTCGATCCAAGTACATCAACAAAGAAAATACTTAAATAATATGTGTAGAATCCAACAAAATACGTGAAATAACATGTGAAATAAGGCAAAAAAACATAGAAACCAAAAATTACAACACCCTAACTACATCATAACCAACACACAAGGGTATTAGCCACGCATTGAGAGAAGATAACTCAATTTCATTAGCAAATACATGATCAAAAGGTCATAATACAAGCTAAATACGTGAAATACAATGTATAAGTTGAGATGTCTATCACCAACAGTCCTTAAAAAGCCTTGGAATTCCTTCTGCAAGAGCCTCTGTCCTCTGTCTCCAAAGCCCCAGAAAATCTCACGAAAATACGCACAAGAGAGCCACCAATACGTAATGAATCCCCCAAAACCCTAGAAAATACGCTTAAATAGAAGTATTGCGGGTTTTAGGGGCTTAACGGGTTCAAGCCCGCTTAGAATAACTCAAAATCCAAGCCCGCATGTCGCTGCAACCCTCAGCTGCACGATCGATGCGGGATGGAACCTCAATGTGACACGTGTCCCTGCATTTGCCTCGCCCGCGTCGCTTCAAGACCCGCTTCGCTTCAATCAGTATCTGCCTTAGCTCCTCGATGTGGATCATCGAATGAGAGAATCGACGGCTCAAGAAGCACCACGTCGCTCTGGGATTCGACCACTCCACTCAAATCTGAGTAGGCGTTAGAGATGAGATGGACCGCTCGATCTTGGATCAACGGAGCGGATCACGCCGTGTTGCCCCGCTCTTCCACTTGTAAGATTAGGCGGTATCTTCTTGGATGGATGCCACTTGTCCCATCTAAATGGATCCTCTTCGCTGCGATGCGCTCCGTTCGTGGTCGTTGGATCTCAATCCGTCGGTTCATATGATGCAGCATCGTCCGCTGGCCGCGTTCGTCCGATTGAGTGGGCAGCCGATCGATCATCGCGACGTGGCCCAGTGAAGCAGGGTGCGTATAATGCGGCATATATACATCGCATTTCAAGTGTATTTCGACCGTATTTCTTCATTAAATTGGTATTATGCATTCACAAAATCTTAGAAATTAGCACAGTCTCATAAAAATACAAAAAAATAGTCGTTGGAATCTTGAGATCGAGATCTTCATATGAAAAATACTAAAAGGGCAGAAATCTCAATATGTTGCTGTTTTGGGCATAAAATGAGAGTGTGCACTAATAATTAAGGGCATTCAAAATATGATCATATTATAAACCAAATAAGTACCATATATGCACAAAATGGGGCTAAATGAGGGGCTAAATATGTAATATTTACCATGAATCATTTGGTCTGGATTTTTTGGGTCTTTTGGGCATGTATTAAGCCCAGTTTTGTCTCCAGCCCCGAGGGAGACCAGAGAAACTTCTTAGAATAATTTTTCTTTAGTTTTAATTTTAGTTAAGCTTTTGTATTGGCGGAAGATTGAAGACTTGTTCTTTATTTTCTATTGGAAGCTTCTTCGCAACATTGATTTGTCTTGATCTCTTGAAAGCTTTAATTTTTATGCTATATATCCTGCTAGATCTGAGTTTTGATATGAATTCTATCGTTGATCTTGCTTTTCTATTGATTTCTAATATGATTTGTGAGTAGTTCCTTTACTCTAGGGCAAAAGGATGGACCCTATGGGTCTAATATTTGATTTGTGAGATCTATTGAATTGCTATGATACTAGGCTTGTTAGAAAGGTTAGGTCTTGATTAATTTGCTATGGATTGACAGGGATTTCTCTTGGATCTTGAGAGCTCGAGAGAGGATCTTGATCCAAGGAAAGTCCTAGATATTTGATTTAGGATTACAATCGAAATTTCCTAGACTTGGTGCGCGACAGCGACCAAAGCTAGCATTTTTATTGTTCTCCGATACTCATATTCGTTGTGCGACGGTGAACGAGTACGAACTATCATGATCTAGATCCGAACACAAGTTTCGCGATAGCGAGCTTGAGTTGGGATTGGACATAGTTGCTGATCTTAATGCTAGTGGTCTGGACTATGCTTACACAACAGCAAGGCTCTACTTTAGATTGCTATAGACTTGCGTAGCACGACAGCATGCGCCGGTTCCCCAATTAGTGGCAGAAAGTTCACCTTAAACCAAGTTTAATTGCATGGTAATTCATAACTCACATTGATGACTTGAAAATCCGTTGTGGGGATTCCCTAGCCCTAAACATTTTTATTATATTGAATTTGCATTGATATTTGAACGACTGTGACCCCAACCATTCCCAAACAATTTTCCACCAAGTAGCTTAGTAGATAAAGTAGAGTATCGTCATTAGTCCTCCATATCGATACCCGCTTGCCACTTAACCGGGCACTTGTGGTAAAGCTACATCCTTCTCTAGGTGTGTATCCGGAGAGTAATCAATGATTGATATCCCCAGAAACTCACCGAAAGACGAAGAGGAATGAGGACTCTAAGAGCGAGGTGATGATGGAGAACCCTTAGGCGAGGAGACTTTGAATCGATGTAAGTAGGAGGAATGCGAAAATTTCCTCACTGGTTTGAACCAAGATGTATCAGTCTTCGGTGCCATGAGCAGAAATCGAAAGAAACACCCGATTAGCGCTCAAAATGAAAGACAAATACCAATCTAACGATGAAAGATGGAGGAGGAGAGATCCAAGAGCTCGATCGAGTCAATAGGGAAAGGAATCGACGGCTTGGAGCTTCAAATCGACGGAGAAGACAAAGAGACTATCGACGTTTGAAGGAGGGAGACGAGGGAGAATCGATCGGATGAGAGAGAAAATCTGATGCCCTGGATTACTTAAGTGGAGGTGAATGAATCTGGGCCGTTGGATCGAAAGATCGACGGCTCAGATTAAGTTATTAAACCGCCACAGATGTGGACAGTCGACTGATGTACAATCGTCAGTCGACTGGCCAAAAAGAAAGAAAACTGACTTAGGTAGATAGACAGGCACCTGAGTAATTCACAGTCACCTGGCAAAGTGACAGGTGCCTGTAAAATACACAACAGTCGCCTGACAGAAAGTCAAAGATTTTGATGAGTTGATAGAAAAATTTCAAGATCAAGGCAGGCGCCTGATGAACAAAGTTCAGTCGCCTGGAAATTATGCATCAGTCGCCTGTGCAAAAAACACAGATTTCAGATAGAAAAATTAGAGTTGGGCAGGCGAATGTCGAAGGATTGCCAGTCGTCTGTCCTGGTCCAAAAATGTAGAGGAAGGCTGAAATCAAGAGAACTGAGACAACTCACCCGAAGACATATACTCTAACTATTCTATAAACATGAAATCACTATCAAAATAATATATATTAACTTACAAATCACGTATATTAATCCAAGCAAATAAAATTATCAAAATCTCAAAATAAATCTCATTAAAAAATATATGTAAACATATGACATATCAAAACATGATTTAACATAAAAAAATGAACTCCTATAGTTCAGATTCACCCATAATCCATAATTCTCTACACAACCTCACAAATGAATCTTCTTTAAGAGATTTAGTGAAGATGTCAGCGATTTGTTTTTGGGTTTCAATGTACTTTAAGATGATGTCCTTCTTAGCTACATAATCATTAATGAAATGGTGCTTCACATCTATGTTTTTGGTACTGGAGTGATGTACCAAATTTTTGGAAGATAAATTGCACGTTGGTTATCGACTATGATATGGCAAGTATCAAATTGACAACATAGTCTTTGAGCGTGTGTCTCATCCAAAGAACTTGTGCACATACAAGACCCACGGCAATATATTCCACTTCAGTCATGGATAATGATACCGAGTGCTGTTTCTTGAAAAGCCAAAAAACAAGATAATTTCCTAGAAAAAGGCAAGTGCCACTAGTACTCTTCCTATCGAATTTGCATCCGGTAAAATTGGCATCACTATATGAGATTAACTCATATATGCTAGACTTAGGGTAAAGTAACCAATAATCGAGTGAATGATTGAGATAACGAAAAATTTGTTTAACTGCAATCAAGTGTGACACCTTAGGTCTAGCTTGATATCTAGCACAAAGACATACAGAGAACATAATATCGGGCCTACTAGTAGATAAGTAAAGTAAGCTACTGATCATACCTCGATATAGACGAACGTCTACATCTTTCCTGTGCATCCTTGTGTAGATGGGTTATCGTACTCATGGGAGTCCGTTTGCTTGCAGACGATTCCATCCTGAATCACTTGATAAGCTCCCAGGTGTACTTTGTTTGATGTATGAAAGTTCCATCCTTTATTTGATAAATTTGTATTCCAAGGAAGTAGTTGAGCTCACCCATATGGCTCATTTTGAATTTATCCTTCATAGACTTAGAAAGTTCTTGGCAAAGATTAAAGTTAGTAGAACCAAATATTATATCATCTACATAAACTTGAATTAAGAGGATGTCATTGTTGGAATTCCATAATTCCATATTTCTATTCCATATGGTTTTGATGTGATAAACTTATTATTATTATTATTACTAAGTATTTTTGTGCAGATATCCGACTACTCAACATTTACGCTTTGGATGTTATCACTAATCACTGTCTGTGCAAAGTCTTCTCAAATTCATATCTACGGATTTTATGTAATCGATGTAATTTTTGTTTTATAGGTTTTAAGCCTGATGATGACTTATCTTAGATGCCTAGGGTCTCTCCTATCATTTATCTACAATCTAGGCTTTTCAGAATCTCAAAACTCCTCTTTAAAAAATTAGCCGACCAGGTAAATTTTCCTGGCATGCTAATTTTTCCTTTTCGATTCTGACTATGAAATTTTGTGGTTAACTTTCTTTCTATATCAGATCCACGTCTGTAAATTTTAACGGACAAATTCTGTCATTTGAAAATTAGCTGACCAACAAATTTTGCTGGCACTGTTTTTTTCTATCCGTTTGGGGAAGTTTATAGCTGTTGGGATTCATTTTTTATAACTTTCCTTCAATCCTATAAATAGATGAGTACCCCCTTTACTTTCACTCATCTCTTTTACAACTTCTCTCTCTAGAAATTAATTTCTATCATCTTCAAGAGAGAAATTCTGCAATTGTTTTCATTTTGAAGAAATAAATTCTGATATTTTTCTTTATTTGAAAACTGAAACTTTCAAGATTGTTTCTTCCATTCTAAATTTAGAAACCTTGAATCTTTCATTTACACCTCTTCCTTGAATTCCATTCGAAATCTTCATCAATGCTTTAGGTGTTATTTTCATTCTTCATTTTGTAAGTTGAATCTCTTGGTGTAGAGATTGTACAAAGTTTGGGACATTGAGAGTGTTGCCGTTTTTGTATGTTGTTGCTTGCGGGGCAAGTGTTATAGTGGATTGAAAATATCTACGGGGTAGAGGACTGGACGTAGGATCACGAGGATCCGAACCAGTATAAATCTTGGTGTTTGCGATTACCATTCTCTGTATTGTATTTATTTACTTCCGCATTCTTATTGCATCTTTTTATTAACTTTTAAATTTGAAATTTCGTCGTGATATACACTATTCACCACCCCCCTCTAGTGGATTTGGTGTGCCAGGAGATCCTACATTTGGTATCAGAGCACAGTCAAGATGGCAGACACCTATCCGACGAACAATTCAACATCTTCATCGCAATTTCCAGAAGTGCACTCTACTACAAGGCCTCCAATATTCAACGGTTCCAACTACTCTTATTGGAAGACAAGGATGACGAGTTATCTTCAAATCATCGACTAAGAACTTTGGAACATGTTGAAAACTCAATACGAGAAGCCTACAACTCCTTATGCCCAATGTACTACCAATGACAAATCTGCCGCAACTCACAACTCCAAAGCAATGAATGCACTATTCTGCACCATGGACAAGAATGAGTTCAATCGTATATCCCAGGACAAAATAGCATATGACATCTGGTATACACTTCAGGTAACACATGAAGGAACAAATAAGATAAAGGAAACTAAAATTTCTGTTCTTGTTCACAGGTTTGAACTATTTAGAATGAAGGACAACGAGACAATTGGAGAGATGGTTACTAGATTCATAGATATTACAAACTCTCTGATTGCTCTTGGTAAGACATACTCTCAAACAGAACAAGTTAGGAAAATCCTCCGTGCCTTGACACCAGAATGGGAAAGAAAGACCACATCAATAGAAGAAGCCAATGACTTATCAACACTCACCGTTGAAAGCCTCGTTGGTAATTTGATGGCTTAGGACGTACAACTTCAAGACCGTAAGGAACAAGCAGATTCAAAGAAGAAAACTCTTGCCTGAAACACATCATCAGATACCGATGATTCAGACACAGATGAAGAAGAAGATGTTGCTCTCATTACTAGGAACTTCAAAAAGTTCTTAAGAAAAGGTAAGTATAAAAATTTTAAATCTAAAAATACTGATTCTTCTCTTTGTTTCAATTGTAATAAACTAGGACATTACAAGAAGGATTGTCCTTTTATCAAATCAAAGTTCAAGACTTTCAACAACAATGAACATTCCAAGAGAGAAAGAAAGTTTGACAGAATGAAGAAAGCCTTCGCAGCAACTTGGGATTCATTTTCTGATAAAGAAGACAACAATAATGAAGAAAATGTCAATATGTGTTTCATGGCACAAAATAATGAAAGCAATGTAAGTTCTTTTGATAATGAAAAATTATTAGATGCTTTTAATGATCTTTTCATTCATTTCAAAAAACTAAATGCACAACACAAGTCTTTGAAACAAAGCAGTGATGCTCTTATTCTTGAACATCAAGGACTTTCATCTAAATGCATTTCATTTGATGCAATTAACACTGAGAAATACTTATTGTCTTCTCAAATCTTGAATCTGAATAAAGAGAATGAAATTCTCAAAAATCAGAATCAAGGATTGCATGCACGACTATCCAAAATGGATAATAGTGTTTCATCACTAAAGATGAAATACGATGAGATGTCTGCTAATGTTAATAAATTTAACAAAGGTAAGACTAATCTCGATGATTTGCTTCAATTTCAGTATCCAGCAAATCATAAAATTCAAATAAGAATATAGCTAAATCTTGTAACACATCTTTATTTAGTGGAAAAACAACATTTGTTAGACTACAAAAGAAGAATCATGCTTTCATTTACACGAAGAAAACTAATCCTATTATTTCTTCTTCACAAAGAAATATTTCAAAGATTAGAAATATGTCGAATGCATCTCTTAGGAAACCTAATACTCTGAGTATATGGGTTCCTAAGGATTCATGTTTATATAATAGAGATTTATTCATTACTAATTATATGCAATCTATTGTTCATTCTAGCAATTATATAAGAAAGCCAAATTCTTCTTGGATTTTGCTTCCTAAGATCTAATCCCAAGGACCCTAAAGTAAAGGGTACCATTGTTTCATGTTTATCTTTCAGGTACCCAAAAAGGAAAGATGGATCTTAGATAGTGGATGTTATAAACATATGACTGGAAACATTAACTTACTTTCAACCGTTTAATTCAAAGATGGAGGCACAGTAACCTTTGGAGACAATAACAAAGGACATAATATTGGAATTGGAATGGTTGGAAATCCAGATCAACCTACCATTGAAGACGTACTCCTGTTAATGGTTTGAAACACAATTTACTATCTATCAGTCAATTATGTAATAAGAATTTTAAAATTATGTTTGAAAAACATGATTGTATTATTTATAATTCTAATATGTCATCCATTTTATTTCGTGGTAAGCGTAGAAATAATATTTATATCCTATGCATGTCTATTACCACTCATAATCACTGTTTGATGGCTTCATCAGACAACACACTTTTATGGCAGAAATGTTTGGACACACTAATTTCAAAAATCTTGCACGCATTTCCAAACACAAATTAGTTAATGGAATGCCAAACATATCATTCAAACACAAATATTTCTGTGATGCTTGTCAACAAGGAAAAATGCACAAATCTTCTTTTAAATCAAAGGACATTATCTCAACAAAGAGACCATTAGAACTTCTTCATTTGGATTTATTTAGTCCTTCAAGAGTAGCTTCTTTGAATAAAAGTAGATATGCATTTGTCATTGTTGATGATTATTCACGATACACATGGGTTATATTCTTACAACATAAGAATGATGCTTTCCAAGAATTTTCCATATTTTGTAGAAAGATTCAGAAAACCAAATCTTCAACCATCATTACTATTCGTAGTGATCATGGGGGAGAATTTGAAAATGAATCTTTTTCCATGTTTTGTGATGATAATGGTATAACGCATAATTTCTCCTTCCCTAGAGCTGCTCCACAAAATGGTGTAGTAGAAAGGAAAAATAGAACTCTTCAAGAATGTGCTAGAATAATGCTTTGTGATAGTAACTTACCAAAATATTTTTGGTCAGAAGATGTTGCAACTGCATGTTTTGAATCACAATTTACTAAGGCATATACACAAGTTCGCAATCATCCACCAGACTTGATAATTGGTGATATTTCAGATGGTGTGAGAACTCGTGGTCAAATGGAGCAAATGTTACATTGCGCATTGCTTAACAAAATATTTTTGGTCATAAGACCATTGCTTAACAAAACTTGTTTTGAATCATTCTTTGATCGCATTCCTCATGTATCATATTTTCGTGTGTTTGGATGTAAGTGTTTCATTCTTAACACTAAAGATACACTTGACAAGTTTGATTCAAAATCTGATGAAGGGATTTTTGTTGGTTACTCAATACGCAGTAAAGCTTACAGAGTTTACAACAAAAGAACTTTATCAATTGAAGAATCATTACATGTCACTTTTGATGAGAATCTCTCACCGATTCCTGCTATTAATGATGATAGTGAGGATTTATTACCTTTATTTGATTCATTTAACAATATTCAACTTAATGATGATGGTGCTACTAAACCTTCTGTTGAGTCTATTTCAGATAATGCAGATCTTCCTAAGGCATATACACAAGTTCGCAATCATCCACCAGACTTGATAATTGGTGATATTTCAGATGGTGTGAGAACTCATGGTCAAATGGAGCAAATGTCACATTGCGCATTTATCTCATCCATTGAACCAAAGAACATCAACGAAGCATGTGAAGACAGCTCATGGATTATTGCTATGCAGGAAGAACTCAATCAATTTCAGAGAAACGATGTTTGGGAATTGGTACCCAGACCATCTGATCTTCCAATTATTGGTACCAAGTGGGTATTCAAAAATAAGTTGGATGAATCTGGACAGGTAATTAGAAACAATGCACGACTGGTCGTACAAGGTTATAATCAAGAAGAAGGTATTGATTATGATGAAACATATGCACCAGTTGCTCGTCTTGAATCTATTAGGATGTTATTATCTTTTGCATGTTATAAAGATTTTAAGTTATTTCATATGGATGTTAAAAGTGCTTTTATCAATGGATTTCTTAAAAAGAAGTCTATGTTGAACAGCCACCAGGATTCCATCATGAAAAATTGGATAACCAGGTTTTTAAATTAAAGAAAGCTTTATATGGTCTTAAGCAAGCACCTCGTGCTTGGTATGAAGGACTTAAAAGTTTTCTATTAAATTTAGAATATTCAATTGGTAAGATTGATTCAACTCTATTTGTTAAGAACATAGATTCTGACATTATTATTATTATTCAAATATATGTTGATGACTTTATTTTTGGTTCTACTAATGAATCTCTTTGTCAAGATTTTTCTAAGATTATACAGAAGGAATTCGAAATAAGTCACATGGATGAACTTAATTATTTCTTTAGTCTTCAAATCAAACAAATGAAGAAAGTATTTTCATCCATCAAAGTAAATACTCAAAAGAACTTATCAAGCGCTTTGGACTAGAGAATTCTGCAAAAAACGTACTCCAATAAGTACTTCTACATCCCTTGACAAGGATCTAAACGGTAAGAGTATTGATCAAAGTCTCTATAGAGGTATGATTGGCTCTTTACTATATCTTACTACTAGTAGACCAGACATCATGTTTTCTGTTTATTTATGTGCTCGCTTTCAGGCAGATCCTAAGATTTCTCATCTTACTGCCATAAAATCGATAATTAGGTATATTAAACATTCGTCTGATTTTGGTTTATTTATCCTAAAACTAGCACATATGATTTATTATCATATAGTGATGCAGATTTTGCTGGTTGTAAATCTGATCGAAAAAGCACTAGTGGCACATGTCATTTTCTTGGACATGCTTTGGTCTCTTAGTTCAGCAAAAAGCAAAATTCTGTTTCATTATCTACCACAGAGGCAGAATATATTGCCGCTAGTTTAGCATGTGCTTAAATTTTATGGATGAAACAAACTATATCATGCTATGGCATTCAGTGTTCCACATGCCCCATTATGTGTGATAACACAAGTGTAATTAACCTATTTAAAAATCATGTTCATCATTTCCGCACTAAACACATTGACATTCGTCACCACTTTTGGATGATCATGTTCAAAAGGTGACATAATTTTAAAATTCATTTTTACTGAACATCAAATTGCTGACATCTTAACTAAGCCTTTGAAAGAGGATTCTTTCATTAAACTTAGAAGAGATTTAGGCATTATCAGTGAATATGAATTTTGAAATATCATCATATTTATTTGTTTTATTTTTCTGAATTTTTTTCGTATTTTTCAGCATTTATTTGCAATTAGCCGGCCAGAAAGATTTTCCTAGTCGACTAATTTTTATTCTTCAAATTTCACAACATGCCCCTTTCTATCTTTTTGTGCATTTTAAATTATTTTTTATTTTTTTCGGTTTTTACCTTGGTGCATCTGTTGCTTCTTTTGGGTGGTTGGATTATTAATTTTTGTTCAAACTTTTACGATCTTATCCTTTCCAATCCGGCCAAGTGTCATAATCCAATTCCTTTGACTCACCAAACCCCACCAACCCTCTTAAATTCTCATGTCCTTTTCAATACTCGTGGTCCTTTCCAATGCCTGTCCATTACTCCTCTCTTTGACTTCTTTTGATTTTTTTTATTTTTTTAACAGCCTCAATTTTTTTCTCTTTCACGGTGTGGACAATTTTTTTCTGGCCGACCAACCAAAAAGAATTGGTCGGCTAATTTATCGGTTTTGTCCGTTCGTCTCCAAACTGTGTCTGTTCAGGTTCTCCCGCCTTCCTAACTTCCTGGAGCGTTTCTCTTCTCGATTTAGTTCTTCAAACACCCATTCGAATCACCATTTAGTTTCTAAAACTTCTCCTTTCGGTTTTTCACAACCGTTCGTTTTGTTATTTAAAGGGCTCACATCTGTTCCATTCTATTCATCTTCCCTGCTAACAAACCTCTTCTTCTTTCCCTGGCTTCTTCCTCATCTCACTTCATCGGCCCTGGATTTTCTTATCGCTTTTTGACTCCCGAATACGAAGCCAAGTTTCGTGCGTTTAAACACATAACCATCATCCCCAAACGCTACATAAACATGCCTCCCTCTCCTCCTTCGACATCATCCGTCTTCTGTTCGCTGTTGGTCTTGCCACGATTTGGAATTCCTATGGTAAGGTTCCCTATTATCTGCTCCTTGTTTGTGAGTTCTAAGCAAATCTTACCTACCAGGACAATCAGGGCAATCTCACAATCTTCTCTCAGATCAAGGGCATCTCGATTGTCCTTAACTCCCAAACTTTAGTCGATCTCATTCATCTTCCCCCTGCCAATGACGAAGACCTCGATTTAACCATGACTGATTCCGTCATACTATCCAAACTAGCGACCACCTTTCCCCCCAAGATGAGCGCCAGTCGCCTACTTCCGACTCGGTGCATTCTAGTCAAAAATTTTGTTTACAACTTGGTTCCTAAATCCGGTTCCCGAAACTACCTCAGTACCCGCCTCTTGAAATGTCTCTATGCCGTGATGGGAGGATTTCCAGTTAATTGGGCCGACGTCCTCCTCTATACTCTCGCCAAACCCATCAATCAGCACTTCTACCTATCATGCCTCATAACTCTTATTTTGCCCCACTTTCGCATCCCCCCTACTGATGATATTCCGATTTTGAACCCCATTAAGTTCGACGCAACCACACTCGCTAGCATGAAATTAGAAGTCCTCGAGTCCCATTCTGATGATGACGATGTTGAGACTGATATTGTCGACACCCCTGCGTCAACGACCCTGGGCTTCTCCAGTCGCTGTTGCAAAAAGGTGTGTGTCGCCCGCGAGGATGTTTACTCTTCACGTCAGAATAACTCATCCTTGCTTCGTCGTCTCAACACGAATGTGGATACTCTCACTCAGCATGTTAATGAGAGGTTCGCCGGGGTTCAATGAAAATTCAGTTCCTATGATGACACCCTCCAGACCCATGCGCGTATACTTGGACAAATCCAAGAATCCCAGGTGCAGATCTTCTCGATGTTTGAAGATCTCGAACTCGCTCCTCGTCGTCCTTCCTCTTGTCATCCAATCTCTCCAAGCCATGGTACTCCATCACATCGTCGTTAGGATTTGTTATCTGCCTACACTTCAGAGATGCCCCTCTCCCTATTTTGTTTTCATGACTGGTCTCTTCGTTGGACACCCTCCCTGGAAGTTGTTTTTAATGATGCCCCTTGGTGATTTTAGTTGTTTTGGACTAAGTTTCTTTCAATTGTAGTGGCCTTAGTTTTGGCCTATGTGGTTATGTTTTAGATTTCATTCTGTTTGTTCAAAGGTTGTAACTTATGTTTCTTTCTAGTATGTTGGTATGCTGTCGTATTTTGTTGGATGTTGGTCTGTTTTTATCCGAATCTTAATATCATATCATGTTACTAGTCATAACCCGTGCCCTAAGGGCACGGTTCATTTAAAGTATTCCCCCTCAAAATATTAGATCACCTAATTTGAAACAAACAACGATAAGTAAAGTGCAATAATTTTAGTAGTTCACCTAAAAAATTCAGGTCCCCACAAAGTTCAGTTTCCACCAAAAAATTTAGTTCCCTGAAAAATTTTAGTCATCAAAAATTTAGTTCCCCTAATATTTAACATGTGCCATAAGGACACGGTTCATTCAGAATATTGTCCTTTCCAAAAATAACTTTTAGTCCTCTTAATATTTAGTTCACTGTTCATTTAAAATATTCCCCCTCAAAATATTGGATCCCCTAATGTTAAGCGAACAACAATAATTAAAGTGCAATAATTAATTGTTATTTAGTTCCCCTATGTTAGAAGAGGATTGAAGAGGATTAACCATGGCAAATAGCCATGGTACTATATTTATAAAACTCTCATGTTGAGTTGGGAGTCCAAGGGCCTCCCCACTAAGTTAGTGGGGAGTAATGGAGAGTGATGAGGGGAGGAAGGCCAAAGGCCTCCCTCAACTCACAACACTCCCCCTCATCTCTCCATTACCTTGGGTTAATCATATGAATACTTCAAGATTCAGTATGCCAATGGGGTGGATACTTCTGGATCCAGAGCCACTGTGGTTGCCTCGTTAAAACCTTAGCTGTGGAAAACCCAGTGGGAAAAACCAGCAGCTTAAGGGAAAAGAGTACAACTATCGAGGGACTCCCCCTGATCTATACAAGCTTCAGGCTTGCTGATCTCCTATGCATCTATACAATCATCTCCTATTCATCTATACATCCATCATGTTCTGAAAGAAAATACAATTATCACTCATCTATACAAGTTTCACTCATCTAGCGGCTATTGGAAGACAGATTCGCTCTGGAGTGTAATGCTCTTCGAAGTTGGTAGATGACTCCATTAAAGTATTCTTTGAATAAGTTTTCAATGTGTCTGCAAGGTACTGCTAGACCTGGCTGAGCATTTTCAATACTTGCTTCGTGGATGATGAGCGTCTCAGAAGATGTAGACATTGGATGATGATGTGTATATATTTAGGAGGTGGCCGGCCTATTGTGTTTCAGTCATCGCGATGATCTTTAAACCTGCATATGCAATATATATTCTTTGACCCTTGGAAGTTGCGCAAAAGCAGCCTATCCTTGGTCTAGTGTTGCTCTCCAGGACAACACTGTATCTGGTTAACAACTTTACTGGAGACGTTCTATCAAAGATACGTGCAGTTGGCCAGATAATACACTAGAGCTAGGCTCTTCGGGATCTAGGATGTCCTCCCCCTCTTCCAGCTACTGAAAGGTGTCATAAATAAGCATCCATTTTTAATAGGTTGCAAAACGACATCATTCTTCATAAACTCCATGTGTATGAAGAATATGAAAGGGTTCCACCACGAAGGTGTTTAATATGTAAGCCGAGACATCTTCGGCATGATTAATAATAGTTCATCTTCAGGATGATTAATGTCATCTTCAGGATGAAAGTTCATCTCCAGGATGATAGTTCATCTTCAGGATGATTAATGTCATCTTCAGGATGATGGTTCATCTCCAGGATGATAGCTCATCTTCAGGATGATTAATGTCATCTTCAGGATGATAGTTCATCTTCAGGATGATTATTGTCATCTTCAGGATGATTAATGTCATCGTCAGGATGATCGTTATACCTAGGTTTTTCATTTCCAAGGTATGCTTTAAAGCTATCTGAAATCTCAATGGTCTCTGCTGGAGATCCTATTAGCTTTAAGTCGACCATATGTAAGGCAACTATAACAAATCCTGTCAACGATCTTTCGAAAAAGATACAAGGGCAGAATATTGCTTAAGATCAACTAATGATCTTTGTAGCCTTTATGGAGAAGACATTTCTACGTTTCTCTTTCATCTCTGGGGGTAGAGTATACCCTTTTGGAAGTTTTATATAGATCTCTATATCTATATTGACGTATATATATGCAGTCACAACGTCCATGAGCTGCATGTATTGTCTTTTGCAGAGAAGTGTAGGCTTAATAGGAAAATGATCGCATTTCCTTCATTTCAATTTCTTTATGAAATTCGAATTATATTACACAGGTTTTTACACATTCAGGTGTATGGACTACTGGTCCAAAGTCTTTGCTTTTCAAGAGTGAGTCCAGCTATACTCTTATTGCCTCGTACCACTTTGGCCATTCTTTGCGTTTACGCTATAGAAAAGTAGGTAGACGTCATCGTCGTATTCAGCGACGTGAATGGCAATAGCGAAAGAAAAACCGTCGTCGACGACTGTGCTATATATGTCCAGTACCTCTCTAGTACGTACGTAATATAATGATGTTTCTCCTGTTGTTTCCTCTGCAGGGGAAATTAGGAGGGGAGAGGTTGCTGGTCTGAGCTCAACATCCTGTGGTTGGATTATTTTGATATATCCAGGAATCTTCCTATTATGAGGAAATTTTTATTTTGAACCTGGCAGGCGTCCTCTTTTCAAATGAGGTACAGCCAATTCTGCTGTCGGTGGATTGCATCCATCTTTGGGAATGTCAATCCTAGCTGGCGTGTTGGCAGCAGTGACGTGTGAACGAACAATCTTCTGGTTGTCCGCAAATTTATCCGTCAATTGATGTACTTTAGTCTGAATGTCAAGGATCTTCTGGATCTCAACGTCACACAGAAAAAGTTTGCGGATCATAACGAGATGAGGACTTATGTGTCCCATGATATGGTCTCAGAAGCTTCAGGCTTCTTTAGACTGCGTGCCTATTTCAATGAGATTTTGCTCATCAAATTCATATTTATCAAGACTTGGTGGTAAACGATAAGCAAGCAGCATCAGCAATAAGATATGACAACAAGCGTGCCGTATCGTGATAAGCAATGCTGAATGCAGTGTGATGGTCCCTAAACATCAACAGGGAACTGTGATTTTACAATGGATGTGAAATCCCTTGGAGTCTCTTCAACAGAGATTCTGATAGTCCATTATGAGTATGAACATGCTACAGGATGTTCGATATCAATGCCAATTGATTGGTGGAAGTCTTGAATGATATGTGTAATGAATTCACCCACATTATAAGCTTTGAGAAAGCTATGTTGCGAATGAATATAAAGGCACATAAGACCATCTAGTAGATGCATATACTAGTACAATAACGTACCAAAAATGGGCCACTTGCGGGGTGAATAGGCCCGCAAAGGTCACTATGTAGTCTCTCAATGAAGCCAGGAGACTCTCATCCCACTTTCAGGAGGGAAGGTCTCTCTATAAGTTTGCCCTTACGACAAGGGGGACAAGGAAAGTCAATCTTTTGAAGAATCTTCAGGTTCTCCAATGGATTCATTTGATGATGCGTCCATCATCGCTGATCTAGGATGACCAAGTCTATTTTGCCAGAGTTAAAAATTATGGCAAAGAAAGGCACTTCTGGTGCTTAGTCGAGTTGGCTTTCTATAGGATGAATATCTGTAATTATAGGGGCCCGACGGGGGTCCAATGAAATCGTAAGTAGATGGTCTTCTGGCCATTCTCTTGACGAGTTACATATTGATATTCAATATATATTATCCACAATTTTCAATTTATTTTCTTTAAAAGAAATATCCTTGAAAATTGGAGATTTCCTATACGTTTAAGAGGAGAATTTGCATCTTATAGTCTCGTTGTATGTGGGAGCAATATCAATGCTACACCAATGCAACGAGGCACTGTCCACAATATTCCATACTTTATCTATAAGTAAAACGAAATTTTATTTAAGTCAATGAAATAGACATTCAAAATAAAAGTTCGTACTTAAGCAAATTAAAGATGAAGCAAGATTGAATTTTAAATGCATAGATAAAAGATGAATCTTAATCGAGCAGGTCGTCGTTCTCGAAGTCATTTGCAGTGAACATCATTGGTGGCTGAACAGCCGCCAAGTTTGTTTCAGGCAGAGACTTCTGGCTCGCCTGATATAGTTCCTGGAGGTGGCGAGGAGTGCGACCGATTCTGGACCAATGGCCAGTCATGCCGCATCTTTGGCATTTATCCTCCCAGTTCTTAGGAAGTGACACTTGGTCAGTGTTCTTTTGCTTCCATATGAAGTTACTCTTTCCTGTATTGTTGTTATTGGACGGGGGTGCTGATCCTCGTCTATTCTTCATCACAGCTTTCCCTTTGTTATTTTTAGCCTTCTTCTTGGTTTTCCACTTCTGGGGAGAAACGTGGTGGGCTTCAGGGATAGGGGCAGTGCCAACTGGACGTAGATTATGAGTAGCGAGCAGTAAATCTCGATTCTGCTCTGCCCTAAAGAGGCAAGAGATCAAATCAGAGAATTTCGTGAAGTTGCGTTCATGATACTGCTGTATAAGGATTGCATCTTTCTCGTGAAACGAGGTAAATGTCTTTTCCAACATGCGCTGTTCTGTCACTTCTTCACCGCACAACTTCAGGTATGAGGTGATGTTATGAAGTGCAGAATTATACTCAGCGACGGACTTATAGTCCTGAAGTCTGAGGTTTTCCCACTCATAACTGGCACGCGGTAATATAACATCAATTTGATGTTTATACCGTGCCTCCAGCGATGTCCACAGGTCCTTTGGGTCCTCAACCATTAAGTATTCTGCCTTTAAGGTCTGATCTATATGTTTCCTAATTTAGATTATGGCTTTCGCCTTATCTACATCGGATACAGTGGTTGAAGTGCCGCTGCTGGATGCAGTAGAAGCATCGGCCACTGCTGGGGCCGAGGAAGGAGCCAAAATGGACCCAAGGAGGGCCATCGAACGCAAGTGGAACTTCAGGTCCACTCGCCAACTCAGGTAATTCTTCCCTGCAGAGTCAGGGACTTCGAAATCGACGCTGGCCAATTTTGCCATTTTATCAATGCAATTTAAAATAAGCATGAATTAATTAAAATTGAAATTCACGCATAACAAATAAAGTAAGCAAAATGTGGGGATCGGCCAGATACCCAAAAGTGTACAAAGTCCAAAGTCCGAATATACAGTCCATAAAGAAAAGAAAAATACAACTTGGAAACCCAGAATGGGTCCATATATTTTCAAATATACGACGTCGTCTTCATTTTGTCGGTACACCGGTCTTTGGCAAAAATACATATAATCCTCACTTACAAATTCTCTCAAAAAAGAAAATTAAATTGCAAGGAATTTAAAGGGTATCAAATTGGCCGATCCCAAAAATCACATTTTAGCTTACATAAACATCCACACAATTTATAAATGCTACAGGCACAAAATAAACAACCACGCATGTATATAACACAGACATATAAAATATGAAAAAATAGACTATAAAATATAATAATCTCTCGGACCACGGGGAGACGTCATACACCGTTAGGTTAGTTTACCAACGGCAGAGCGGTCGCAGGATCCTTAAGATAAATATATTTTGAAAAAATCCTAATATTCCATAATTTAATAATAATGCAATAGTGTTATTATTTTAGCAATATGAAAGACTGGGCGACAGGCCAATGACAAGGAATTAAAATAAATTAATAGTTTGAATTGGGCAGTATGCCCAAAAATATTAATCATTGTAATATTTCATTTATATTTGGGCTGTAGGCCCATTTGCCACAAAAAACTAACAAATTAATAATTGCAATATAATTTACTAGGCTTCTGGCCCTAATAAGTCAAATTAACATGTGGGCTACAGGCCCAGTGTCAAAATTTTAATTAACACTTTAAAGATTGCAGTAAGAATTACTGGGCTTTAGGCCCGTTTTTTTGTAGGAAAAAATTACTATTAAGTAATTGGGGCTGCAGGCCCAACAAAAAGGCGATCTATTTTAATTAAATTAAACAAAATCAGCCATTAAGCCCATTTTTGGGTTGTGGAATACCAAAAATCCTAAACTGTGTCATTTGGGTCCAATAACCATCTCTGTTATGTGGCCTTGTTGATGTAGTTCTCTGTGTGGCATACCAGTGCTAGGAAGTATTCAGTTGACAATGCAAAGAAATTATACATACAAGCCGATCATACACGTAGTGTATATTGAATAATTAGTAGTGATACTTAGATCTACAACGAGCAGATCAGGATGAAACAATGGATAAATCAGAGAGTTTTAGAATTCAGATCTTTATAATTGAATTTATAATTTTTCCAACAAATAACAGTTGGGGATATAATGATTCTGAGTTTGAGAATCATCACCCATTGAGTAGGTGTCCTGGATTCGCTACAGGTGAGATATATGCATCATGATAGAAATATAAATGAGTCACAATCAATCCAAAAATATATATGAGCTGGCATATGTTATGAAATTATCACAAGACTCGAGAACCTGGCAAAGCCTGATATGTGCATCAAAATATATTTTTTATTTATTAATTTTATTGTTGTTGGTATTTTATCCATATATGATATTGTATTTAGCAGATTTGATACAATCCTAAAATGGGTTGTGAAAAAAAAATCATAGCCAAATCAAATTTTGTTCGTAGCTATCTATGTGGTTTACAAAAATTACCTCTAGATTAAAAATCTAGGGACAATCGAGAAATGAGATGATCCGTGGATATAAAATCCCACGCTCCGAGTATGCACAATAGGAACGCCGCAACGTAGAGCCGCAATCACAGATTCCATCGCGCGTCACAAGTGAGATGAGCGTAACCAATTTGGGGATGGATTGAGGGTAGAAAAGCTCAAGAAAAAGGGAGCAAACGTGCTGATAACGTGTTAGAAGAGGATTGAAGAGGATTAACCATGGCAAATAGCCATGGTACTATATTTATAAAACTCTCATGTTGAGTTGGGAGTCCAAGGGCCTCCCAACTAAGTTAGTGGGGAGTAATGGAGAGTGATGAGGGGAGGAAGGCCAAAGGCCTCCCTCAACTCACAACACCCTAATAATTTTAGTCCTCACAATATTTAGTTCACTCGTTCATTTAAAATATCCCCCCCCCCAATTCTTGGATGTTCTATTTTAAACGAACAACAATTAAAGCACAATAATGTTAGTTAGTTCATCCCAATAATTTTAGTTCTCCTCCCAAAAAAAATTAATTCCATTAAGATTTTGTTTCCCCAAAATTTAATTCCCCTTAGAATTAAGTTCAAGTTTAAAATTTTAGTCTCCCCTAAAACTTAGTTTCTCCAAATTTAGTTTCACAAAATTTTAGGGTTTCCCAAATTTTCACAAACTATCATCCTAACATTGATCCATAAGATTTAATCTCAATCTTCTTTCTACCAAACCGTTTGCCCTAGTCAGTAAACATAGTAAAAAACTTCCCTCAAATTTATATGTTATCGTCTACCCCTTCAAAAACATCCATTAAGATTAAATTTTTTTTTAAAGATCCATTGATATTTTATGTTTTATTCCCTCAAGAAATTTTTTAGCTCTGTCACCGGTAATAACATTTGTTATATTTAGATGTTTACTTTTAGGTTTGATATTCAACATGGTGACAATGAAAAAAGGAAATAGAATTACACAATGTAGGAAAAATATGGATATTTTGCGATGCTATAGCTATTTGTAACCAAAAAAATAAGTGTGAATACTTTGCTACATAGAATGACTACCGTTTTAATTGCTAATAAAAGAATAATTATTTTTTTTAACTACTAATAAAATCAATAAAGAAACTACCACATGATATATATATATATATATATATATATATATATATATATTTATATTTATATTTATATATATATATATATATATCAAATGATGTATTTACAGCCTATTTTATTGGCACCGAACTTTTGCTATATGAACCATTTGTTGCACTTCCAGTTCTACAAATCAAACAACCTACTACCTTTTCGCATTCTCATGAAACATTGATAATGTGATGAAATTAATGCTAAAAGTTACCAAGAAGAAATTTTATAAATAAATTTTCAAATGATTGGAGGGATGAGCAAATCGTTCCTATTATTTTTTTCCTTTTCGTTGATAAATAAAATATTTATATTTTTAAAAAATGTTTTAAGATATTGGTCTTCTAATTTACATCTAATTTTAAAAGAGCCATTCGAGTTATATGATTTACGATTTCGACTTAGTCTACTAAAATTATTTAGTCCAAAAATTCGTATTATTTACATCTTGATTTAAAATAGAAGTATATACAATTAAATTTAATGTAATATACATTAATTTCTTCAACATTCATCTTAGCCTTCTTTATGCAAGCTATATTTGATCAAAAAAAATTAGCCAATTCAAAAGTCATAGCCTTCGATGGAGGGGAAGTAAGAAAAAAAGAAAAACCAAGAACAATGACAGACAAAATCAAACCATGTTATAAATTAAGAGATCAACTGTCACGCCCCGCTTCCTAAAACGACGAAAGCGAAACGTGACTAAGGCCCGCTTAGGCCGGAGCTGTGAAGCTCGGACCCAATAAGCGTCTGTAGGGGTACCATTTTAAAATTTTCAGGTTCTTGTATTTATAAAATACGGAACAACAAAAGTACAGAAGGAAAAGGATGCATTCATTTTATAATAGAGATAATATCTAGCATATGACAAATCTAATAAGAGAAGCCTAAGCATGGCAACAATCTGCAGAAAAGGAAACTAATAGTGCGAAGCACCCTACCTAGGCAGAGAGTAAAGTGGTGCTACTCACCCAGGCTAAAAAGTAGTAACCTCTGGAAGTCCGCGACGGTGGGGAACGACTAAGTCTGGTCCTCGTCAGGTACGTCCTCCGAGTCGACGTCCTCCGATAAGTCTGCCTCGTCCACGAACTCCGGCTCGATACCTGACATACAACACCCAAGAGAAAAGGAACTGTACGTCAGGTAAAGTCTACACAGAAATGTTAGACTCTAATGCAAGTGTATTTTAATTTAAAGCAACAGTTTACTGGGTGATTAACATGCTGGGGTTATGACATGGCAATTTAAGAATTTAAACAGAGCAGGAAAAATAAACACGTCAAGCAGTAGCCGTAGCGTGAGCTACCGGCTACGGGACTAACCTAAATGGGTCAAGACAAGACGAGACAAGACGTGACAAGACAAGCCACGACATGACACGTGAGACTTGAAGGGTTCACGCCTTACGGTTCGAGGGGGATCAGACCCTCTCCCCGTGCGCATGCTCAACCCTACCCCAACCCAACTGCACAAGACAAGTCCGTACAAGGGATCACTCACCCACTGGTGAGTGCCCTATTGCCCGCAGGCTTTGTATCCGTTAAAGGGATCACTCACCCACTGGTGAGTGCCCAATTGCCCGCAGGCTATGTATCCGTACAAGGGATCACTCACCCACTGGTGAGTGTCCTATTACCCGCAGGCTGTGCACGATATGACATGACATGACAAGACATGGATGGTTCTTCTAGGGGGTCTACAAGCACGCACACACAGGAAACCCCTAAGGTGTCAAAAGTTGTTGTTGTTGCGCTTAGACTTCGTCGTCAAGTCTAAGCTGTCAAGGGGTGTTCCGGATGCTATCATTTCACGTCTGGTTCTCTTTGTTTACTTTTTAATAGTTCTAAGAGCCTATGGCCTAAACACGGCCGAAAGTACAAGTGAGTACACTTGCCTGCGGTGGCGAGTGCATCGTCTGTCCGGAGCGTCCTGTCGAAACGTCGCGTCGGTGATGGTCCATCTAAAACCGGATCACGGCGATGTCAGATTGCATTTTTTGTCAATCCTATTACGGTTTGTTTCTAAATTTGGCGGGACTAACCTATCAGTCAAAAAGTCACGTTTTGATGTTTTGTTCAGTCTAGATCGACGTCTACCCTATGTGCACAGAAAATAAGTCCGTTTGTCGATCTTTCCTACGGTGGGAAACGTTTTAAAGATGCTGAAATAAATTTTAGTTCACGTTGACCAATTTTAGTTTAGGTTTTGATGAACTACGGTGTGGGTTTTACTACTAGTTAGGGAAACCAACCTCCTGACGTCGTCCAACAAGCGGAAGTCGGGTCTGAACGGCGAAGCGTCGACGTCTTCTGGAACTCCTCGGTCGTGGGTAGCGCAGTGAGACACCTCTGTACAGTAGGGTGGTGGCGTAAAATCAGCGAGCTAACAGTGATCCTCCTCCCTTTGCGAGTAGCTCAACGGATCTTCACGATAACGGCGATGTCGCCTAAAAACACGTGCGTACGGCAACGCACGTGAACTCCGAGAGTCCAAAGTGGCTGTCAGTAGATGAAGTAGGATCAGTGGAAGATGCAGGCCCGATGGGTGGCCGATGGCGTGAGCGTACGGTGGTGGGTGACCGTGAGAAGTCGGAGGGGACATATTCACGCCACATTCGTTGTCGCACGTCTCAGCGGAAATCCAGCGATGAACAGCGACAATGGGAAGTTGCAAAAGTGAAAGGACTTCAAGACGAAGCCAATGGTGGTGGAGTTGACGCCGGGGGTGGTCGGATGTGATCGTGAGCCGGCGTTGAAGTTCAGCTTTCAGATCTGTTAAAACAGCCGATACGGCGTGTTCCGACGAGGTTTCACGGAGCTACAGGTGGGCTATGAGCGTGAGGGAAGTTGCAGAGCGGAGAGGGGTCAAAGGGGAACAAAGTGGAGGTGGTGGTCGATGGCGGCGATGGCGGCCGCCGGCTGGCCGTGAATAGTAAGGCCGGCAGCCAGATCTGGGGTTCTTTGGGTTTGAGGGCTCTTTAGAGAGAGAAAACGGAGGAGAGAGAAAGGGGGCCGGAGGGGAGAGGTGGCCGACGGCCAGGGGAGGTTGGAAGCAACTTTGGGTGGTCGGAGAAGAGTAGGGTTGCGGCACAGAAATGGGTTTGCGTGAGCATCCATGCGGCTGGGTTGGTTTCCTATTAGAAGAGGTAGGGTTTTGTTATTTGGGTTTGGGTTTTTGGTTGAGAGAGAGAGAGAGAGAGAGAGGAGGAGTGGAGATAGGGGAAAGGGGAGGTGTGAATAGTGGCTGCAACTAATTTCCATGATACGTAGGAGTATAATTAGGGATATGATTAGATTTGAATTTCAAATTGATTAGAGGCTAATCAACGGTTGCAAATTGATTAGGGGATATCTTCCACCACGGGTATCGGAAAAATAATGCGAAAATACCGAGACGATCGTGGAGACGAGAAGTACGGGACTACGGGGTCCGATCGCGTGCTACACCTATCAAAAATTATCGTAAAATCGGGAACTGAGTATTGGTGCCAAAAGACCAAAACGCCCTTCCATTCAAAGCTGTTTTGCGAGAAAACGAGCCGTGGAATGACGTTCCCAAAAATTACTATAAACTTCTACACTTCCATACGGTCACAACGGCATATCACATCGAATATACCGAATCCGAGGAATAGCCAAAGAAAAATACGTGTACGAAAAAGTACGTGCACGTAGAAATCCCTAAGGTCGGAAAGCGACCGTTACATTCTTCTCACCTTAGAAATGATTCCGCCCTCGGAATCACTTACTAATAGTAATAATATCTATATACACTTATGCCTACAACTCTCATATCTACACATATTGATCGCTAATCCCATAACTTCAAACATCGTTCCTCAAATAATTCGTCATAACGCGTCTCTCCACTGGATAATGACACAACTAGAATCACACCCTGGCACATTATAAATCCACATCACCGTCTACAATTCAACAATCATCACATCCCCAATATATTCTCCATCACATCGACTCATAAGTTTATCCTCCGAATTCAATGAACCATCAAACTACATCTATCCTTACCCCCATCAGCTAATCTCCTAATCATATAAAATCCGTCTTCCTAACATCCCATTCATCTCAACATGTCTTGTTACTTCCAATGTCTTCTCACCTCATCTTAATAATCAAGTCTTGATGCTTTAAATGCTCTACTCATTTCATGATCACTCTAAATCGTGACATACCCTCCTAGTTACTCCTATCTACCACTCGTCCAAATTTCGGGTCGATTAAGTACTCATCTCCTTGTGTATAATTTCATTCATCCACAGTCTCCATCGAGTCTGTTACACATTGGTATCATTAATAAATCTTAGACACCTCATTCTTTTCATCCAAAGAAATCTGATCTAAAATCCTTGTTATTCAAAATCAACTAATCACAAATACAACATATCTTACCTGTAAACAAAATCCTATAACAATAATAGCCAATATAACAACAATAAACATAACATTTCGAAGAGAGAAAGAAGAGAAAGGAAATTTTAAGGCCAAGGAAAAAATTAACATGTGGGAAAGACGTGTGGAGTTGTGGTAATGGATGAGGGAAGATAGGGGTTGTGATCTTGTATGCTAGTCTCAAAACTTTAAAGATTTGGTTTAAAAGAAAATAAAAGTTTTGATAAGATTACATGCAGCCAAAGATAAGCTATTCTATAATACCAAAAGGCTAAGTCTAAGGAATTGCCTGCTATGACGATATCCACACCTATATGAATACCATCATTCAGGCAACTCATACGTATACCACGAAACACACTGAGTATACACACATGATGCCAGAGACAAACCCTAGTATCCTAAAGGCAGTACACACATACAAGTTCACGCACTCTACCTATATACATGCACCACGACGACATCACAAAACCAATGGCCCACGACTAAACTAGAGTTGCCACAGACAACGACGAGCACTAATGTCTAAACAATAGGAAGGAAGCCAGAACCAAAAGAGAAACGGAACAAGATCGGAAAGGACGAGTTTGGATAAAGCGAGGATGAGGAGATACCTAGTTGGATGAGACAAAGATATTGCTCTAAATGATTAAAAGATGAAAGAAGGATTTCGTGCAAAATATGGTATCATATACTTTTATACTTATAAAAAAATTATACGTAGAAAAGTGAGCAGATGTAGAAAATTAAAATTCTGGAAAAGAGTGAGACGAAGGAAAGAAGGGTAGGGTGAGAAACGATTGTTTTGCAAATGAAGATAGGTTTATACAAAGATTTTGAAATGTGAGCACGATGAACATAGAACTGATATAAAAAAATTGAAGTTCTCTTTAGTTTAGAAGGTATTCTAAAAGTACGTACAGTAAGTGGTTAAAGTAAATTTCGTAGTTTAGAAAAAATGATATATTGAATTTCCAAAATGGTAACAAAGTTTTAAACTGAAATACGAAAGATACTGATTCGAAAATACGTACGAGATAGTAACTTAAAAATTATGACCAAGAAGGTTTCAAAATCAGTGAAAGAATTTTTTTTAACTCAACCGAAAGTAAGAAATTTAAATATTTAATAAGGGTTTTCAAAGAAGTTAAACTGAGGGAAGAATTTAATAATGAATTTCGAAAATACTTTTAAAGAAAGCAGGATTTGCAATGGAGAGATTCGAAGAATTAACAATAATCGTCATGAAGTGACTACGTGAATGGGGGGAAAGGAAAATGATCGTATGATGGATACACCTAGGATAAGTTTCATGAAAAGCTACGATGGAAATCTACGGCTGATAACACAGAAGTGTAATGATTGGAAAGATGCTAGAAATCAGGGGTTCTAGTTATCGACCGTCTAAAGATCATGAGAACTCGGCACTAAAACTTCCTAATGGGCTAGACTGTAATCAAGATCTCAGGGAAAGGTTCATAAGAGGATCAAGGTTACGTTCTGCTTGGCCTGAAGTCGATGGACCCGAGCGTACGACTAAAAGAAGAACTCTAGAACTCTAAAATAGTCAGAACCGGGTGAGAGGCTACTAGGGTATCCTAATACGAGTATGACTAAGTCTTAACCAAGGCGTCTGGCTAACAAACCTAGATGTCTATCTAAGTCTCCCTACCATCTAAGACAAGGAAAAACTAATTTAGACTTGTACATGAATATTAAATGAACGCGGTACTCTTATTGTTCCGAACTTTTGCATAACCCGCATGGGCCACCACTAAAACCTGTCACGCCCTGCTTCCCAAAACGACGGAAGCGAAACGTGACTAAGGCCCGCTTAGGCCGGAGCTGTGAAGCTCGGACCCAATAAGCGTCTGTAGGGGTACCATTTTAAAATTTTCAGGTTCTTGCATTTATAAAATCCGGAACAACAAAAGTACAGAAGGAAAAGGATGCATTCATTTTATAATAGAGATAATATCCAGCATATGACAAATCTAATAAGAGAAGCCTAAGCATGACAACAATCTACAGAAAAGGAAACTAATAGTGCGAAGCACCCAACCTAGGCAGAGAGTAAAGTGGTGCTACTCACCCAGACTAAAAAGTAGTAACCTCTAGAAGTCCGTGACGGTGGGGAACGTATAAGTCTGGTCCTCGTCAGGTACATCCTCCGATAAGTCTGCCTCGTCCACGAACTCCGGCTCGACACCTGACGTACAACACCCAAGAGAAAAGGAACTGTACGTCAGGTAAAGTCTACACAGAAATGTTAGACTCTACTGCAAGTGTATTTTAATTTAAAGCAACAGTTTACTGGTTCATTAACAAGCTGGGGTTATGACATGACAGTTTAAGAATTTAAACGGAGCAGGAAAAGTAAACATGTCAAGCAGTAGCCATAGCATGAGCTACCGGCTACGGGACTAACCGAAACGGGTCAAGACAAGACAAGACAAGACAAGAAGTGACAAGACAAGACACGACAAGACACGTGAGACTCGAAGGGTTCACGCTCTACGGTTCGAGTGGGATCAGGCCATCTCCCCATGCGCACGCTCAACCCTACCCCAACCCAAGTGCACAAGACAAGTCCGTACAAGGGATCACTGACCCACTGGTGAGTGACCTATTGCCCGCAGGCTGTATATCCGTCCAAGGGAGCACTCACACATTGGTGAGTGCCCTATTGCCCGCAGGCTGTGTATCCGTACAAGGGATCACTCACCCACTGGTGAGTGCCCTATTGCCCGCAGGCTGTGCATGACATGACATGACATGACAAGACAGGGATGGTTCTTCTAGGGGGTCTACAAGCACGCACACACAGGAAACCCCTAAGGTGTCAAAAGTTGTTGTTGTTGCGCTTAGACTTCGTCGTCAAGTCTAAGCTGTCAAGGGGTGTCCCGGACGCTATCATTTCACGGCTAGTTCTCTTTGTTTACTTTTTAACAGTTTTAAGAGCCTATGGCCTAAACACGGTCGAAAGTACAAGTGAGTACACTTTCCTGCGGTGGCGAGTGCGTCGTCTGTCCGAAGCGTCCCGTCGAAACGTCGCGTCGGTGATGCTCCATCTGAAACAGGATCACATCGATGTCAGATCGTGCTTTTTGGTCAATCCTATTACGGTTTGTTTCTAAATTTGGCGAGACTAACCTATCAGTCAAAAAGTCACGTTTTGATGTTTTGTTCAGTCTAGATCGACGTCTACCCTATGTGCATAGAAAATAAGTCCGTTCGTCGATCTTTCCCAAGGTGGGCAACATTTTAAAGATGGTGAAATAAATTTTAGTTCACGTTGACCAATTTTAGTTTAGGTTTTGATGAACTACAGTGTGGGTTTTACTACTCGTTAGGGAAACCAACCTCGTGACGTCGTCCAACAAGCGGAAGTCGGGTCTGAACGACGAAGCGTCGGTGTCGTCTGGAACTCCTTGGCCGCGGGTAGCACACGCGGCACCTCTGGACAGTGGGGTGGTGGCGCAAAATCAGCGAGCTAACAGCGATCCTCCTCCCTTTGCGAGTAGCGCAATGGATCTTCAAGATAACGGCGACGTCGGCTAAAAACACGTGCGTGCGGCAATGCACGTGAACTCCGAGAGTCCAAGGGGGCTGTCGGTAGATGAAGTAGGATCAATGGAAGATGCCGGCCCGGTGGGTGGCCGACGGTGTGAGCGTGCGGCGGTGGGTGACCGTGAGAAGCCGGAGGGGACAGATTCGTGCAATGTTCGTTGTCGCACGTCTCAGCGGAAATCCAGCGATGAACAACGACAACAGGAAGTTGCAGAAGTGAAAGGACTTTAAGACAAAGCCAACGGTGGTAGAGTTGACGAAAGGGGATGTCGGAGGTGATAGTGAGCCGGCGTTGAAGTTCGCTTCCAGATCTGTCAAAAACAGCCGATATGGCGTGTTCCGAAGAGGTTTCACGGAGCTACAGGTGGGCTATGAGCGTGAGGAAAGTTGCAGAGCTGAGAGGGGTCAAAGGGGAACAAAGTGGGTGTGGTGGTCGCCGGTGGCGGCGGCAGCCGGTGGCTAGCCGTGAACAGTAAGGCCGGCGGCCGCGGCTGGCAGTTGGCCGTGAATAGTAAGGCAGGCGGCCAGATCTGGGGTTCTTTGGGTTTGAGGGCTCTTTAGAGAGAGAGAACGGAGGAGAGAGAAAGGGGGCCGGAGGGGAGAGGTGGCCGACGGCCAGGGGAGGACGGCGGCAACCTTGGGTGGCCGGAGAAGAGGAGGGTTGCGGCACAGAAATGGGTTTGCGTGAGCATCCATGCGGCTGGGTTGGTTTCCTATTAGAAGAGGTAGGGTTTTGTTATTTGGGTTTGGGTTTTTGGTTAAATGTGAGAGAGGGGGGGAGAGAGAGAGGGGGGGAAAGGGGAGGTGTGAATAGTGGCTGCAACTAATTCCCATGATACGTAGTAGTATAATTAGGGATATGATTAGATTTGAATTTCAAATTGATTAGAGGCTAATCAATGGTTGCAAATTGATTAGGGGATATCTTCCACTACGGGCATCGGAAAAATAATCCGAAAATACCTGGACGATCGTGGAGACAAGAAGTACGGGACTACGGGGTTTGATCATGTGCTACACCTACCAAAAATTATCGTAAAATCAGGAACTGAGTATTGGTGCCAAAAGACCAAAACGCCCTTCCATTCAAAGCTGTTTTGCGAGAAAATGAGCCGTGAAATAACGTTCCCAAAAATTACTATAAACTTGTACACTTCCATACGGTCACAACGGCATATCACATCGAATATACCGAATCCGAGAAATAGCCAAAGAAAAATACGTGTACGAAAAAGTACGTGCACGTAGAAATCCCTAAGGTCGAAAAGCGACCGTTACATCAACCCCCATAGAACGCTTACTTTTTTACACACAACATTCACAAATTACACAATCGAATTTGCTTATGATTGCCCCTTGCTTATGCTTGCCCCTAAGCTTGACCTCCAATGTCGCACCGCCTTCCTGCAAGATTTACAAAAGTCCAAATGACACTGCAAAATTTCATGACTCAAATCAACCAAAAATAGAAAATTTTGTACTCGCCTCCTTCATCCCCTAGTGTTTCTTCCCCTACAAAACTCCAAGTATAGGTCCAAATCCCACATGTACCTCACAATGTACCTCACAATGGTCATTCTGTAAACATCCAAGATCCTCACGACCCCAGCTTCTAAGAAAGCAAAAGGTTTACTACGATGATATTTGATGGCTATATTACATGGAAACAGATGACATGGTTAACAGAGCGACATGCTAGATTGGTCACATCTAGATGGGGTAAAAAAAGTAAGATAATATATGAAATTAAAAAGACTTGAGTCATAGTAAACATACTTAAACAGACATTAGTTGATTCCCTCGTAAGTGAAAACCTACATGTCCATGTGGCTAGCATCTTAATATCTTTCTTCTAGTGAGTTTACATCAATGATTTACTACATGATCCTTTTGAATTTCCCCTTATTCATGCTTGTTTTAAGATGGTGAACGGAAATTCTAAGATAAGTGGTGAGAGAGATTTTGGTGAATCCATACTATGTTGTAAATTTGAGAAAGGGTCTAGTCTTCTTTGCAATCACCACAGCCAATCCTGGCAACTGATAAAAATCTCAACTTTAAAACAAAGAACAAAAAATAACGCAAAAATTAGTGGAATTTTTATTAAAATGGCTGATGCTTTGGCAAAAAAAGATAAGTTTGAGAGAGTGTTTGGACTAATTATGCAATTACATTTCGGATGTCTTGAGGCTAATCTCAGCACGTGCCTTTCTTTTCATAGCCACATAGCTTTGGGAGTCCTTTCAAGTTCCCATAATCAACATAGCCAACCCTAACACCTGATAAAAATCCCAACTTTAACACAGACCAAAAAAATCAGTAGAAACATTTGCTATTTTTTATGAATCCATACCTTCGTGTAAGTTAGAGAGATGGTTTGGACTACTTTGCAATCACCACAGCCAATTTGCCACCTATAAAAATCTTAACTTTAACAGAAAAAACAAAAGATTAGTACAAAAATTTGCTATTTTGAAATAGGGGTTTGGACTTCTTTGGCAATTTCGTTTCGAACGTCTTGAGTGACCTCTTTGCCATGTAAGTTTGAGAAGAGAGTGTTTGGACTTCTTTACAATTACCACAGCCAATCTAACACCTGAAAAAAATCTAAACTTTAACACAAAGAATAAAAGATCAATACAAAAATCCTGTTATTTTGATAAAGTGTTTTGACTTCTATGGTGATTTTGCTTCAGGCGTCCTGAGCCATCTATCTGCCATTTATTATTTTTTCCTAAGTCTTTGGGCACAAACTTCAATCCAACCAAAAAAGAGAGAGATTGGAGAAGGGAGAAAGGGGTTGCTCACATCTTATCTGCTTCCCAGTTGGTCTGAGACATGATTTCTTCTTGCAGAATCCTACAGACCCAAAAAGGAAAAAAATAAAAACTCTAAACTAAACTCATCCTCTTAAACTCCTTAAATTATCATCAAAATAAAACTTTTTTTCATCCCAACAAAGCTCGAAATGAGAATTGGCCCACCAAAACATAGCAAAATCAATTAAAAATGTAAGTGGGGAGAATGAAAAATCTATTCTCTGTGCTCTTTTATATAACATTACTTAAAATTAAAGGCAAGTGTATATTTTAAATCATGTCTCCCTTTTTCTTCAGGTCTCTCCATTGGGCAAATTTTAAAGCTTGTCGAAGATGCAGGCATCGAGGTTTTGTGATATGCACTGGATTTCCTTTTGGGTAATTTCAACAATATAACAATCAAGAAATAAATTAAAAGAGCAGCGGAAGTTAGATCAGATCATAACCATCCAATTATAAAATACAAATCAAAAACATTCAGGGGCCATCCACTTCTTACATTTTCTGAATGCTACTTAAATTTCCAATAACTGGGGGTTCACACTCAAATCCAACACCATAAGGCTCTTCAACATTCCAATTTCTTTAGGTATTGTCCCGATGAGCAAATTGTTGTCCAATGATCTGAAAATTACCCCATCATAATATTTCTTGATTGTTATATATTTATATGATCCCACACTAAAGAGGTGGAGGCGTGGCTCAACCCCAACGAGGAAATGTGCTTCATGGCAAAGGGGGAAGAGTCTTCGTCAAGCTCTAACAAGGAGGAAAGTGGTGAGGAAGTTATGGAGGAGAAGCTATCCTACGAGGAGCTCGAATGCCGCTTCAATGTGGTCTCCAACGGGACAAGTAAGTGCATCGACTCATATGCTAAATTAAAAGCAAAATTTAAAAATGCTATGAGTAGGTTGCATGCCTTAGAATCCACTAGTGCTAATGACAATCATGCTTTGCATGTTTGTGACACTAGTGAGAGAGACACACTTCTCTCTCAAGTTAAGGATTTAAGCATTTCTAATGAAAAATTATTAGCTCAAAACCTTAGCTTAGAAATTCGCATTCAACAACTTACGTTGAAATGTGAAGAGGAATCCCGGAAGCTCAAAAGCTTTGTGCATTCTAGGGATTCACTCCACGATTTGTTGGAAAAACAACATCCGGTAAATCATAGAGGAGGTTTGGGGTATATTCAAAATGTGGTATCCAAACCCACCTTTAATTCCTCTTACGGTGCATATACAAGAAATATTGCTAAAGCACCTAAGAAGAATCACCATGTTTTCTTGTACAACAAGAACATCAACAAGAAGCATGTAAATCACGAGGTGGTGAGGAAAAATGAAAATCCTTCATTTTTTGCTAAGAAGCAAAGTTCTCACTTCATGCATGCCAAGAAAATATTTTCTACACCTAAGCATGCCACATCCACCCCTCTTGCAAAGGCAAAACCCTTGCCTAGGAAATCCTTGAGTTTATGGATTCCCACTAAGGTTAGTGTGCAAGAGAGGAATAGTTATATCAACTCTCTAGTAAGGGATGTGATCACCTCATGTGATTACATTAGGAAATCAAACTCATCTTGGATTTGGTTCCCTAATGTTTAGGTTCCCCACACACATTTGCATATTGCATGGGTATTGTGCTTAATGTTATATTCTTGCATACCCATTGGTTGTGTGTGTGTTTCATGACTTTGAAAATATTTTCAAATGTATGTATTTTTCATGAAAATGGGAATCTTGGGGATTTTATTGACATACATGCACTTTTGATCCATGTGTATGTCAATAGGGGAGCTAATATGTTATATGTTTAAAATATTTTAAAACATATTTTGACTCTCATTTTTGGGGTTGTTTGAGATCATTATTCACAATTGGTTATCGTTGGTCTCAAACCAAACCTCTTGTTTATTGCCAACATGTTTCATGTTTTATTTGTTTTGGGAATATCTTTGTGTATCTTCAAAGCTTGATTTGTTTTCATATCTATTGCTTTGATACACTTTTGGCCCATGGCTCCATTAATTAAATGGTATTAGATCCTAGAAGTCAAAAGTTGACAATTTCTATGATCTAGGGGGAGCATGGGATAGTGAATTGATACCCACTAAATTTTATATTTGGTATCATACATATCTTTCTTTTCTTGCATATTGTCACATCTTGGTTAAGATGACAAAGGGGGATATTTTTTTGATGTCCACCTTTTTGACGATGTCAAGGGGGAGAGATATATGCATTATGTGATCATATCTGTAGGGGGAGAAATATATATACATATGCATATGGGAAGAGATATCTCTATAGGGAGAGATATATGGGATTAGATAAACCATTCATGTTTGCATGTCTTTATTATTTGCAATTGGTTTATGAAACCCATGCCTATTATATGTCACCATGTTGTTATTGGTTTATGAGTTTTTACCTTTGTGTAGCTCATTATTTAATTGGTGCATATAAGTAGGGGGAGATCATTAGCTTTGTGCTTTAATTCTTTATGATTTACATAATGTGTGTCATCATCAAAAAGGGGGAGATTGTTGAGTATTGGTGTTTCATACCAATCTTATTTTGATGATGATCACAACATTATGTTGTTGCTAATGAATCTCATGTTTTAGTCTCTCCGTTTATTTCAAGGATATCTTTCTTGGAGACTAATCACTTGGTGTAAGGATGGACATCATGTGAAGAAGGGCCAATGTTTGGACTCAAGGAGTGCCAAAGCTTGGAGATGATGGAGAGCAATCAAGGCATCAAGATTGAAGACTTAGACTCTTATGAAAGCATTGTAATCCATGTAATTTACTTTATTACTTTCTCTCTCTCTCTTTTGAGTCTAGGGTTGATGTAATGCCTTGCTAGATGGTTTGCTCATTCATGCACATGCATTTAACCATCTTAGTGAACCTTAGGATTTTCATAGAATCCAACCCAATAGGTTCACTCTTTCCGTCAGTCGCCTGTTGCGGGAAACACAGTCGACTGGGTGATTTCCAGTCGCCTGTAGATCCTTCTACAGTCGCCTGATTTACACAGCTCAAGTCTACATTTCAATTGACTCAAACTTGAGCTTTACGCACAGTCGTCTGTGCTGCGTTTACAGGCGCCTATATATTTACAGTCACCTGTGAAATGGGCATCAGTCGTCTGAAAGGCGTAAGTGCAAAATATGCATCTCTCTCTGTCTTTTCTCCATCTTATTCTGCAGACGACTGATTAAGGTTTTACAGTCGCCTGGCTAATAGACAGTCGACTGTATTATTGACATCAGTCGCCTGTGCGTAAACTGGAGAAAGAGTGCAGCTCTCTGTTTCGATCCATCCCCTGCAGTAGTCGTCTGCTGAAGGATTAACAGGCGCCTGTCCTGTTTGTCAGTCGACTGTATTGTCTTCTTCAGTCGACTGTCCTGGCTCAGAATATAGCCGTTGGATATTTTTTATCCGTTGATCAGTCGACTGTCTTTTGATCATCAGTCGACTGTTCCTGTCGTTTTCGCCCAATTTCTAGCCGTTGCAGAATTGATTCTTTGGCTGTTTTCTTGGGTTTTGGGGTTTGACATAGGGTTCCTATATATATGAGTGTGCTGATATCTCTTATTCTTCTGGATGCTATTGAATATCTCAAGAGATTTATAAGCAACTCTCAAACTCCCACAATTCCCTCTTTTGAGCTCTCATTCCTCTTCATGCATTGAAGTCCAGCTCAAGGGAATTCATCCAAGTGCTTTCAAGCATATCTCAACACTTGGAGATCCTCTTCCATGCCTTGCATTCATTTATGAGTAAGTTCATCTCAAGGCATAGGTAAGAGTATTTGTTTTACTTTGTTATTTCATTGAAACCCTAGCTTTATGTGTGAGAGCTAGTTACTCTCTGTGTGAGAGTATAACCTTCTGTGTGAGGGTTGGTTGAGTTCTCTCTATGTGAGAGTTTAAGTCTTTCTGTGTGAAAGCAAGGATTTCTCTGTGTGAGAATCCAAATCCTCTGTGTGAGGTATCTCTATGTGAGATTGTATTCACTTTCTCTGTGTGAGAATTATAGTGGATATTGGTGTGGCTGGATGTACCCAAGTTTGGGGAACCAGTGTAAAATCTTGTGTTTGCGTTTGGATTGATTGTGTTGATTAATTCCTCTTGCACTTATTATTCCGCATTTGCAAGTTTAATTTTAATTGCATAATTTATTGCCATTACTCTATTCACCCCCCCCCCCCCCCTCTAGAGTGTTTGTTGTTAGTATTGCAAGGTACACGGTCCTTACAATTGGTATCAGAGCGAGGTTGAAGCATACAACAACGATGGCACACAACGCTTCATCCGTGTCTCATGAAGAATGTCTATCAACCGTTCGACCCCCGCTCTTCAACGGAACCAACTATCCAAGTTGGAAGATCAAGATGATGATCTACATGAAGGGTCAAGACCTTTGGGACATCACAGAGTTGCCATTTGAGGAGCCTACTACACCCGCGGCTTCGAGAACCAAAGCAGAGAAGGACTCGATCAAATTTAATGCGAGGGCTATGAATGCATTCCATTGCGCCCTCACTTCAAATGAGTTTAACCGCATCTCCATGTGTAAATCGGCCAACGAAATATGGCATACATTGGAGATTCCTCATGAAGGGACTTCGAAGGTAAAGAAATCTAAACAATGCGTATTTAGATCTAAATATGAGTTGTTTAAGATGCAGGAAGATGAAAACATCTCGGATATGTTCACAAGGTTCACAGAAATCGTGAACGCTTTGGAAGGACTTGGGAAGGTGATTTCCCAAAAGGATCGAGTGGAGAAGATCCTTGACTCGCTCACATCTCAATGGGAGTCAAAGGCCAATGGTATTTTAGAGTCTTACGACATGTCCAAATACACTGTTGAGGAGTGCATTGGGAATCTCATGACGTATGAAGTAAAGCTTCAACACAAGAAGGAGATTCAATCAACCAAGCCCGAGAAGCCGGAGAAGCAAAAGGGGGTTGCATTCCATGCCAAAGAGGAGCCAATCAAATGGAGGAAGAAATTCCATCAAGAAGCTCATAGTGAAGAAGATGAAGAAGATGAGGATAGTGGAGATGAAGTCATGAAGCTTGCCACACAACTGAGAGCGATCCTCAAAAGCAAGCAATGTAAATCCTCTTCAAAGTTTGCCTCCAAGTCTTACAATTCTATTTGTTTCAATTGTAGAGGAAAAGGTCATATTTCTACCGAATGCCCTTCCAAACCCGACAAAGAGACCTACAAAGGAAAAGGAAAGAAGCATTGGAAAGGTAAGTCCAAGTTCAAGAACCAAAAGAAGGGACTTGTCGGCACTTTTGATGACTCCGATGAGGATACATCAAGTGATGAAGAAGAGGATGACAAAGAGCAAGCTCATATGTGCTTTGCGGCTTTTGATGATTCTTCATCAATCTCCTCGAGTTCAAGCGAAGAAGATGTGGAGGTGTGGCTCAACCCCAACGAGGAAATGTGCTTCATGGCAAAGGGGGAAGAGTCTTCGTCAAGCTCTAACAAGGAGGAAAGTGATGAGGAAGTTGAGGAGGAGAAGCTATCCTACGAGGAGCTCGAATACCGCTTATACGTGGTCTCCAACGGGGCAAGTAAGTGCATCGACTCATATGCTAAATTGAAAGCAAAATTTAAAAATGCTATGAGTAGGTTGCATGCCTTAGAATCCACTAGTGCTAATGACAATCATGCTTTGCATGTTTGTGACACTAGTGAGAGAGAGACACTTCTCTCCCAAGTTAAGGATTTGAGCATTTCTAATGAAAAATTATTAGCTCAAAACCTTAGCTTAGAAATTTGCATTCAACAACTTACGTTGAAATGTGAAGAGGAATCCCGGAAGCTCAAAAGCTTTGTGCATTCTAGGGATTCACTCCACGATTTGTTGGAAAAACAACATCCGGCAAATCATAGAGGAGGTTTGGGGTATATTCAAAATGTGGTACCCAAACCCACCTCTAATTCCTCTTACGGTGCATATACAAGAAATATCGCTAAAGCACCTAAGAAGAATCACCATGCTTTCTTGTACAACAAGAACATCAACAAGAAGCATGTAAATCACGAGGTGGTGAGGAAAAATGAAAATCCTTCATTTTTTGCTAAGAAGCAAAGTCCTCACTTCATGCATGCCAAGAAAATATTTTCTACCCCTAAGCATGCCACATCCACCCCTCTTGCAAAGGCAAAACCCTTGCCTAGGAAATCCTTGAGTTTATGGATTCCCACTAAGGTTAGTGTGCAATAGAGGAATAGTTATATCAACTCTCTAGTAAGGGATGTGATCACCTCATGTGATTACATTAGAAAATCAAACTCCTCTTGGGTTTGGTTCCCTAATGTTTAGGTTCCCCACACACATTTGCATATTGCATGGGTATTGTGCTTAATGTTATATTCTTGCATACCCATTGGTTGTGTGTGTTTCATGACTTTGAAAATACTTTCAAATGTATGTATTTTTCATGAAAATGGGAATCTTGGGGATTTTATTGACATACATGCACTTTTGATCCATGTGTATGTCAATAGGGGAGCTAATATGTAATATGTTTAAAATATTTTAAAACATATTTTGACTCTCATTTTTGGGGTTGTTTGAGATCATTATTCACAATTGGTTATCGTTGGTCTCAAACCAAACCTCTTGTTTATTGCCAACATGTTTCATGTTTTATTTGTTTTGGGAATATCTTTGTGTATCTTCAAAGCTTGATTTGTTTTCATATCTATTGCTTTAATACACTTTTGGCCCATGGCTCCATTAATTAAATGGTATTAGATCCTAGAAGTCAAAAGTTGACAATTTCTATGATCTAGGGGGAGCATGGGATAGTGAATTGATACCCACTAAATTTTATATTTGGTATCATACATATCTTTCTTTTCTTGCATATTGTCACATCTTGGTTAAGATGACAAAGGGGGATATTTTTTTGATGTCCACCTTTTTGACAATGTCAAGGGGGAGAGATATATGCATTATGTGATCATATCTGTAGGGGGAGAGATATATATACATATGCATATGGGGAGAGATATCTCTATAGGGAGAGATATATGGGATTAGATAAACCATTCATGTTTGCATGTCTTTATTGTTTGCAATTGGTTTATGAAACCCATGCCTATTATATGTCACCATGTTGTTATTGGTTTATGAGTTTTTACCTTTGTGTAGCTCATTATTTAATTGGTGCATATAAGTAGGGGAAGATCATTAGCTTTGTGCTTTAATTCTTTATGATTTACATAATGTGTGTCATCATCAAAAAGGGGGAGATTGTTGAGTATTGGTGTTTCATACCAATCTTATTTTGATGATGATCACAACATTATGTTGTTGCTAATGAATCTCATGTTTTAGTCTCTCCGTTTATTTCAAGGATATCTTTCTTGGAGACTAATCACTTGGTGTAAGGATGGACATCATGTGAAGAAGGGCCAATGTTTGGACTCAAGGAGTGCCAAAGCTTGGAGATGATGGAGAGCAATCAAGGCATCAAGATTGAAGACTTAGACTCTTATGAAAGCATTGTAATCCATGTAATTTACTTTATTACTTTCTCTCTCTTTTGAGTCTAGGGTTGATGTAATGCCTTGCTAGATGGTTTGCTCATTCATGCACATGCATTTAACCATCTTAGTGAACCTTAGGATTATCATAGAATCCAACCCAATAGGTTCACTCTTTTCGTCATTCGCCTGTTGCGGGAAACACAGTCGACTGGGTGATTTCCAGTCGCCTGTAGATCCTTCTACAGTCGCCTGATTTGCACAGCTCAAGTCTACATTTCAATTGACTCAAACTTGAGCTTTACGCACAGTCGTCTGTGCTGCGTTTACAGGCGCCTGTATATTTACAGTCACCTGTGAAATGGGCATCAGTCGTCTGAAAGGCGTAAGTGCAAAATATGCATCTCTCTCTGTCTTTTTTCCATCTTATTCTGCAGACGACTGATTAAGGTTTTACAGTCGCCTGACTAATAGACAGTCGACTGTATTATTGACGTCAGTCGCCTGTGCGTAAACTGGAGAAAGAGTGCAGCTCTCTGTTTCGATCCATCCCCTGCAGTAGTCGTCTGCTGAAGGATTAACAGGCGCATGTCCTGTTTGTCAGTCGACTGTATTGTCTTCTTCAGTCGACTGTCCTGGCTCAGAATATAGCCGTTGGATATTTTTTAACCGTTGATCAGTCGACTGTCTTTTGATCATCAGTCTACTGTTCCTGTCGTTTTCGCCCAATTTCTAGCCGTTGCAGAATTGATTCTTTGGCTGTTTTCTTGGGTTTTGGGGTTTGATATTGGGTTCCTATATATATGAGTGTGCTGATATCTCTTATTCTTCTGGATGCTATTGAATATCTCAAGAGATTTATAAGCAACTCTTAAACTCCCACAATTCCCTCTTTTGAGCTCTCATTCCTCTTCATGCATTGAAGTCCAGCTCAAGGGAATTCATCCAAGTGCTTTCAAGCATATCTCAACACTTGGAGATCCTCTTCCATGCCTTGCATTCATTTATGAGTAAGTTCATCTCAAGGCATAGGTAAGAGTATTTGTTTTACTTTGTTATTTCATTGAAACCCTAGCTTTCTGTGTGAGAGCTAGTTACTCTCTGTGTGAGAGTATAACCTTCTGTGTGAGGGTTGGTTGAGTTCTCTCTGTGTGAGAGTTTAAGTCTTTCTGTGTGAAAGCAAGGATTTCTCTGTGTGAGAATCCAAATCCTCTGTGTGAGGTATCTCTGTGTGAGATTGTATTCACTTTCTCTGTGTGAGAATTATAGTGGATATATGTGTGGCTGGATGTACCCAAGTTTGGGGAACCAGGGTAAAATCTTGTGTTTGTGTTTGGATTGATTGTGTTGATTAATTCCTCTTGCACTTATTATTCCGCATTTGAAAGTTTAATTTTAATTGCATAATTTATTGCCATTACTCTATTCCCCCCCCCCTCTAGAGTGTTTGTTGTTAGTATTACAAGGTACACGGTCCTTACAAAACTAGGCAATGGTAGATTAAGAAACTAAGCAAGTGTAGATTAATCACCTCACATTTGAACCATAAACTTCAAAAGCTTTATCGTAAACTTCTGAAAGAGAGAGAAAGAGAACAGAAGAGAAGATGAAAGGATTTCAAAAGGAGGCCAGACTACATGCTAGTATGTGCAATGGGGCTTCCCAACTAGATCTGATGTATTTCGATGAACATCAAACACGTGCTCAAAGATTTTTGTGATTGCCCACACACATCAAAAACTCAAGGGAGCCCACGGTTAATTTACATTTAGTAATGTGTTTGCTGTTCATGAGCCAGTAGCAAAAAGCTCTGCACTTCCTCTATGCCCGTTTGAATTAAAGTGGCACTGGAAACAGAGTGAGAGGACAACAACAACATTATTATTATTATTATTAAAGTGGCATTGGAAACAGAGCAAGTGCGTACTTAGTGTTTTCTGATTTAAAAATATGGTTTTCACATTTAAGAGGGGGGCATGATTTGACAGTGGTCAAGTGAGTAGAATTTGCTTTTCATGAAAGTTTACCTCCAAAATACAAAATACAAAGTTTTCCTCTAAAAATTTCCATGTACCCTCTTCTTAACCGTTGATTCCTCGAGATTAAATCCTAGCCGTCTTTCTATCAACATTTTTGTCCTAGTCAGCTTGTCCTAGTCAGCCCTAGAATTCAAAAAAGGTTGTCAAATGTATAATAAATGTTTGTTTAAGTACCTTTATTGTATGTTTCTTCAATTATTATACATATGCTAACCCTACTGTCAATTTTGTCGTGCCTTGTGTCTTTATGTTCCTACTATCAGTTGTTCTCCTTTGTCTACTATATATGCTAACCTCATTCTAATGTTTCATTTTTATTATTTTCCACTTTTTGTGGGTGACAAAGGGAGAGAAATACACTGGGCTTTTACTCAAGGGGAGTTATAAGAATTTACTTGATTCATATTATTAAATGTTTGTCATCATCAAAAAAGGGGAGAATGTTGGAATTCCATAATTCCATATTTCTATTCCATATGGTTTTGATGTGACAAACTTAATATTATTATTATTACAAACTCTTTTTGTGCAGATATCCGACTACTCAACATTTACTCTTTGGATGTTATCACTAATCACTGTCTGCGCAAAGTCTTCTCAAATTCATATCTACGGATTTTACGTAATCGATGTAATTTTTGTTTATAGGTTTTTAAGCCTGATGATGACTTATCTTAGATGCCTAAGGTCTCTCCTATCATTTATCTACAATCTAGGCTTTTCAGAATCTCAAAACTCCTCTATAAACAAAGTAGCCGACCAGGTAAATTTTGCTGGCATACTAATTTTTCCTTTTCGATTCTGACCATGAAATTTTGTGGTTAACTTCCTTTCCATATCAAATTCACGTCTGTAAATTTTAACGGTCAAATTCTGTCATTTGAAAATTAGCCGACCAACAAATTTTGCTGGCAGGCTAATGCCGTTTTTGGCAGTTTTTCAGAACTGTTTTTTTCTATCCGTTTGGGGAAGTTTATTGCTATTGGGATTCAGTTTTTATAACTTTTCTTCAATCCTATAAATAGATGAGTACCCCCCTTTACTTCCACTCATCTCTTTTACTACTTCTCTCTCTAGAAATTAATTTCTATCATCTTCAAGAGAGTAATTATGCCATTGTTTTCATTTTGAAGAAATAAATTCTGATACTTTTTTCTTCATTTGAAAACTGAAACTTTCAAGATTGTTTCTTCCATTCTAAATCTATAAACCTTGAATCTTTCATTTACACCTCTTCCTTGAATTCCATTCGAAATCTTTATCAAGTCTTTAGGTGTTATTTTCATTCTTCATTTTGTAAGTTGAATCTCTTGGTGTAGAGATTGTACAAAGCTTGGGACACTGAGAGCGTTGCCATTTTTGTATGTTATTGCTTGAGGGGCAAGTGTTATAGTGGATTGAAAATATCTACGGGGTAGAGGACTGGACGTAGGATCACGAGGATCCGAACCCGGATAAATCTTGGTGTTTGCGATTGCCATTCTCTGTATTGTATTTATTTACTTCCGCATTCTTATTGCATCTTTTTATTAACTTTTAAATTTGCAATTTCGTCGTGATATACACTATTCACCCCCTAGTGTATTTCATGTGCCACGATAAATCCAAAAGAAATGTTTTGAGTCGATCATACCAAGCTCTAGGAGCTTGTCTCAACCCATATAACGCTTTCTTAAGTTTGAAAACATGGTTTGAAAATTTTTCATGAATGAAACCGGGTGGTTGAGAAACATAAATTTCTTCATTAATAATACTATTTAAAGTGCACTTTTAACATCCATTTGAAATAATTTAAAATTTTTATGAGATGCAAACGATAAAAGAAACCTAATAGCTTCTAATCTAGCTACGGGGGCAAAGAATTCTTCAAAATCAATACATGCCTCTTGCCGGATAGACTTGAGCTACTAACCTTGCTTTATTCCTTGTGATGACCTCATTCTCATCGGTCTTGTTCTTAAAAATCCACTTGGTCCCAATCATTTAGTGACCACTTGGAAGAGAAACGAGCTCCAAACTTCATTTCTTTCACATTGCATGAGCTCCTCTTCCATTGCAACTATCCAAGAGCTATCTTCACATGCTTCTTGGATGTTCTTTGGCTCAATGGTAGAGACAAATGCACAATGGGAGAACTCATCAATCCTTGACCTTGTTCGGACACCCATACCAATATCTCCATTTATTTGGTCATGGGGGTGATTACGAACGGTCGGATAAGCTTTGGGAATACCTTGATCACTTGGAAAATCCTCAACAATCATTAGTATTGTTAGTCTCAATAATAGAATTATTAATTTTAACATTACTAATGGAATCACAAAAAAATCTACACTATCATCAACAACATGAGGAATTTCAAAATCTTCATAAAATGATACGTGTAGTGATTCCTCGATCGTTGAAGAGGTTTTGTTGTATATCCGGTAGGCTTTGGTACTGTGGAATATCCAACAAAAATTCCTTCATCGGATCTTGGCTCAAATTTATCTAAGTTACCATAGGTATTCTTTATAAAACATTTTGAACCAAAAACACGAAAATATTTAACTTGCGGCTTTTTATCATAAAACAATTCAAAACAAGTTTTGTTCATTCGGGGCCTCACTAGGATCCTATTAAGCACTTAACAGGCCGTGTGCACCACCTCTGCCCCCAAATTGTATTCCAACATGACTATCATGGAGCATGGTACGAGCACACTCAATTAGGGTCATATTCTTTCTCTCAACAACACTATTTTGTGGTGGTGCACGAGGAAAAGAAAAGTTGTGAGTAATCCCGTTGTCATCACAAAACTTAGTAAAAAAGTCATTCTTAAATTCTCCTCCATGATCACTACGAATAGTGATTATGGTGGTTCCTAAGAAATTTTGAATTTCTTTGCAGATATAGTAAACTCTTCAAAAGCTTCATTTTTATTGGTTAAAAATGAAACCCAAGTAAATCTAGAGAAGTCATCTACGACGACTAATCCATAATGAGCATTACCTAAAGATGTTGTTCTAGTTGGCCCAACTAAATCTAAATGAAGTAATTCTATGTGGCCTCTTAAAAGTAATGTCATCTTTAAGTTTGAAAGATGATTTACGTAGTTTACCTCTTTGGCATTAATCACAGAAGTTTTTCTTAATAAAATCTATTTTTGGAAAACCTTTAACAAGATCATGCTTAGCTAACTAATATAAGTGCTTAAAATGAACGTGACCAAAACGGCGATACCATAATAGTTGCTCATTTGTATTAGCAACTAAGCAATATTCTATGGTTTTAGGCAAGCTCAAATAATAAATATGTTTATGCCTAATACCGGTAAATAAAACATGCGAAATAAAATCAACAATATTACAAATACCCTCTCTAAAGTTAACATTGTCACAAAGTTGACTAACGGAGATAAAGTTATGACATAAACCACTAACTAAAATAAACATTGGTAATAAGTGGTTTCGAAAGATTATTGACTTTGCCTACTCCAATGATGGTTCACTTTTGATTACCTCCAAAAGTGACCGTTGCACCATCCTTGATGCTAACCACTTCAGATAGCAATGTGGGATCTCCCATCATGTGTTTAGAGCATCCGCTATCGAGTATCCATCCTTTCCTTTTAGAGCCAATATGTATATTATTGCTCTCTTTCTTGTTCTTGGGTAACTACATAGTATACCATAAGCCCATGGTACCCAAGCATTGTTGGATCCAAGGGGATTAGCCCTTTGGAAACTAAGTCCAAGTGGACTTTGGCTTCCCAACATAGTTAACACTATTTATCACATCACTAAAATAGGAATTAACATAAGCATTCCTATCATTTATGCTAGTGTTCTTATGACCCCAAATTGTGTATGTTTTGGGTGTCCTTTTCCTAGTTGCATGTACATTTGGTTGAGTTCTATGTGGCACATGCTTCCTAGGAGCAGATATCTAGCATATGAAGATAGAGGGGGATAAACATGAGAGATATATGAGTTATATGCAAATTTAGGAGAATGCGTATTATATGCAACATATGGAGCATGCATGTGGTGAGGTGGATGTGCATACATTGGAGGATGATGTGCATGAACATATATATATGTAGGAGCACGTGCATGAGTATCTCATATGTGGGTTTGCACGTGTCCATGGGTATGAAGCATATAATGTGGCATACGTGTCCATATGTGAAGTAGGAGATTGTCTACGTGTATGAGTGTTGGTGCACATATATGCACGACCTTTTTTTGGTTGCCACTCTTAGTGGGTTTCTTTCCAAAAGAAGGAGAGTGTGAAGTGGTGGCCTTTTTGGTAGGTTTGCTACCAATAGTGTTTTTGACACCACTAGTGGATGCACCGGAGGATGGCCTTACAAAATATATAGTTATACCACTATAGGAGGTGCGAGATTTGGATACATTTGCTTCCACATAACCAAGTCCAACACGATGTGTGGCCGAAAATTGGTTTGCAAGCAATTCATCCAATTGCCCTTTCCCTTTGTTAAATCTCTTAGTTTAGGAGGACATGAGCTCATATTTCTCCTTAAGAGAAGAAATATTAGTATCCAAAGTGGACACACGTGTTTTGAGCTCATGCACTTGGGTTTTAAGAGATTCATTCTCAATACCCAATTATGTGTTTTGTGAAGCTAGATCAATATCATCTTTAGAATAATTTTGATCTAGATGAGATTTGAGGGAATTCACCTTATTTCTCAAGATGTCATTTTGAGAAATCAAATTTGCTTTCTCAAGTGTAAGTGTATCAACAATGGTGTCATTGTTGATGATGCATGGCATGGATGATTTGCTAACTTTAGATTTCTTTAAAGTAGTATATCTAAGCATAAGAGATTGATACTTAGAAAATAATTCTTCGTTAGCAATATGAAGTTCATCCATGGTTACCTCGGGTTCATCATTGTCACTATCACTCTCATTGGAGAATGGATCTTCTCATGTCATGAAGCACATATGTGCACTCTCACCCTTTTCATCCTTGGATTCACTTGAGAAATCTCCGCTTGAATCATCGAACGTCCTAACAAGTCCTTTCTTCTTGTCCTTCTTGAATTTGTCGGACTTGTGGTATGTTGGTGCTTTCCACTTTTCTTCGTTTCTTAGTATTGGGCAATCTTTCTTGATGTGTCCTGGCTTGTTACACTTAAAACAAAGAGACGAAGTATTGTTAGTGGAGTCAAATTTAGTTTTGGAAGGAACTTTACCTTTGCGAAAGAAGCATTGGAACTTCTTTGCCATTTGCACCATTTCTTTCAAATCCATTTCGTTCTTGGATTCATCACTATCGGAGGATGAAGAAGTAGCCTTGAAGGATAACACTTTCTTCTTTGCCTCTGTTGGGTTCATCATAGCTCTAACCTTTAATCGGTTCTCCCTTCTTACTTCGTAAGACATGAGAGTACCGATGAGATTTATCATAGTGTAGTTCTTCATGTCATTGACCTCCTCAATGGGGATTGCTCTTCTTTTCCATTTTGATGTCATTCCCATGATTATCTTTTTCACCTTATCATGTTGAGTGTAGACTTTACCAAGAGCTTCAAGCTCATTTTTGATGTCGATGAAACAACCATACATCATTGCAATGTTCTCATTATCCTGCATATGAAACATGTCGAAATTTTGTATAGAAACATATAATTTAGACAACTTTACCTTGTTCGTTCCCTGCCTCGTCTCAAATGATGTGAGCACTACTCCCAAGCGCAGGAGATCAAACAAGTAATATCATGGTGATTCCAGGTATCGAATCCACAGGACAACTTACCTGCAAACCCACGAATTTCAGTTTGTAAAGAGTAATAATACGATGGTAACCACCCACCTATCAGGTATAATCAAGAGTATCAAGAGTTTAGAATAACAAAAGAAAATCCTACGATATTTACGGTGAATTCGATTTGGGGTACTAATATGGAGAGTAGGTATTGGGTATGATTTTGTTAGGGTGTGTGCAATCAATGATTAATAATATCTTTTCTATAACTCAACGTTTCGTCCGGTCAGGGCACGAGAACGTCGGAAAATATAACGATCAAGCGTATAAAAATGTGCCAAAGAATCAATCACGTATAACGTTAATTTCTTAAGGAAAATAAACATGCATCACGAATAAGTCCGCAAAGATCAAATTCGATTCAAGCATGCACACGTCTCCGATTAACATACTTAATTAGATTATACATAGAAATCAATGAAATACGTGATTAAAACATGTATATATGGCGAAAAGATAACAAAATCAACGATTACGACACGCTAACTACATCAACACCAACACATATGAGATGAATGTGCTACGGTTGTGACTTCATTAGAAGTTTATAATCGCTGAAATATCAAGTCTTTTATATCACACAACGCTTCACCCGGTCAAGGCATGAAGACGTCGGAAGATGAATCGATAAAAACTAGTTAAAATAGCCGTATACACATTACTAGCAACGTTGATTTCATTAAATGATAAGCACGATGATATGTCCTGATTAAAGAAAATGAATTAGCTAGCCTTGTCAGTGCCTAACCATAGGGAACATCAAAGATATCGACAATAAAGAATACCCAACAAATACGATGTAGAAATCAACGTTACGAGCAATTTTGACATGATAATAGGGCTAAAGACATGAAATTTCATGATTACATACTCCTAATTACATCACAACCATAGCACAAGGAGATTAGCCACGCATTGTGCAAGAAAAATCAGATTTCATATGTGAATACATCGTTCAAACTCCGAAATACAATGAAAAATCACCAAATACGGGGTATAAGTTCAAGAATTTATCACCAAATCTCTAAGATAGACACCAAAACTCCCGGGAAATAAGAATAATAGCCTCTGGAATTTTTCAGAATTTTTTCCTGGAGAAATACACACAGTAGCCTCTCCAAAAGCCCCAAAATACGCCAGAATACGAAGCAAAACCCTAAGAATACGCTTAAATAGATACATTGCGGGTTTGGGGTGCTTAACAGGTCTAAACCCACATCTTTATCGAATAAACCCCATTTTAAATCGCCGGATCAAATTCCGGCCATTGGATCAAAGCGGCATTGGATGCAGAAGAGACACGTGTCCCGCCGCTATCGGATCCGAACGCTCCGCGCCCGCTTCGCTCGCTCCGCTCCGAGTTTGGGTCGGAGATGACTCCAGCCGTTAGATCTAGATGGGAGCCTCCAGGATCTCTCCATGTGGCCGGTCGATGGATATCCGCTTCACAAATTAAAGTTCGAGCAGGCATCGTTCTGAGCCGTTGGATCGCCATCGGATGGTCCAGACAATGACGCGTCGCCGCTCTGCTGAGACACGCTCCTGGCCGTTGGATGTATGATCAATAGACGAAAGGATGCCATGTCGCCTGCGATTTTGCTCAGCTCTGCTTTGTTCTCCGCTGTTGGATGAGAATCCAACGGATATCAGCACGCCGCGTCGCCCCTCAGAGAATTCGAATTCGAATCAGCCCGGATCTGGGCCGTCCGATCTTGATCGCTCGGTCGAAAATTCACCGCATCGAAGCTTGATCAGATGCGTTGGATTCGAGCGGGAAGCACCCGATTGCCCCCACGTGGCCAAACTGAAGCGCCTCACTGCTGTGCGATGGGGCGATTCGGAGCCGCTCGATCTGCGCTCGACGGTGTAGATGAATCCGCTCAATGACCGTTGGATTGAGATCCAACGGTGGAAATTAAATCGCAAGACAGCGTATAGGCGATGCGGCGTATTTCGTATTTCTATACGTATTTGCGTATTTTCGACCGTATTTCTCCATTTAAAGTGTATTCTGCATTCAATAAATCACAGAAATTAGCACAGATCTCAGAAAAATACAAATAACTAGTCGTTGGAATCGTGAGATCGAGACCAAGCTATGAAAAATATAAAAAATGCAGAAATACTCAGCTAATTGCTATTTTGTGCTCAAATAAGGTGATTTCTCTAATAAATGATGTTACACAAAATACGAACGTATTAGAGACCAATTAAACATCATATAAGCACAAAATAGGACTAAATGGGGGGTTAAATATGTAATATTCAACCCGAATCATTCCCTCGTGGGTAACGATGAGATGGTTCCATATTTGATATGCACTCTTACATGTACATACCTTATTGAACTCATCCGGATCCAATGTGCAATGAAGAGCGTTCATTGCCTTCGCATTGTTCACATCGGTGGACTTCTCGACGGGAGTCCATTTGCCAAAATCCTCTTCGGTGGGTTCAACGTACTCCTTCTGGAGGGTTCTCCAAAGAAAGCACTCCTAAGAAATGTCTCCATCCGGCACTTCCAATAGCTGAAATTCATGCCAATGAAACGCGGAGGACGAACCGTTGATTGTCCTTCAAAGACGGTAGACGCACCATCATGATCATGATTGTTGTACGAAGGAGGTGGAGGAACGTTGTTGTTGTTGTTGTTGGATGCCATAGCTAAATGCCTTTGCTCCGATACCAATTGTAAGGACCCTGACTATGAGGAAAACACTAGAAGCGGGGTTGAATAGTGTTTATAAAATTTAAACGATAGTTATACCAATTTAAATTCCTAACCAACAATAAATACGCATTAATAATAAACCCAAAATGAAACAATGCTAACACAAAAAATGTTTCAAATGTTTGGATTACCCAAGTCAACTCCCGACTTGTTCCCGGTAATCCTACATCCATTCCACCCGGATACCTTCGGATACTTAAGTTAGAACCCTAACTTGAGGTTCCCTTTAAACCCACTTGTAGCAACCCTACAAGTGTAATCGAAACACAATCGATGACCTTGACTCCCACAACTTGGGTTCAAGCAAACCACTCTCATAAACCGAGAGCAATACTAATATCGAAAGATATGAAATAATGAAATATCAACACTTACAATCACATATGCCTTAAAGTGGAACTTGAAAGAGCAAGTGTGTTTTGTGTTGAAGTCTCTTCCAAGAAGAGAGAAAGCCATTTCTCTTGTCACCACCAATTGCCGAGAGGATATCACTTTGATTCTAGGTTGGAGAGCAAGAGAGAATGAGATTGGAAATCTAGGGCTTTTGGATTTGAGAGCTTGAGAAATGAAAGCTTGAATTCTAAAGAGCTTGCTTGGGGGGAGAGAGAGAGGCTCCAATGGAACAGTAGAAGCTCTCTTCATAGGATCTCTAAAACCCTCAAACAGAATTCCCAAAACCCCCCTTTGAAATCCGTGGAGAAACAGACAACGGATAGAATTTACACAATGGACAATCAACTCGTGAAGAAACCATAGTCGAATGCTGCACTGTGTCAAAGGGTAGCTGAGAATTCAAACGGTAACTTACCACATAGGACAGCCGACTGATGAACGTCTGACAGGCGCCTGTAAACCTAACAAGCGACTAAGAAACCTTCTACATGCGACTGAGAGAAACATGAGTAAGTTGAGAAAACTCAAGAAGTTTTGAGAAGATAGGACAGGCGACCGACGTGGTTTCCACAGGCGCATGTGCCATGGGCAGGTGACTATGAAACCAACATCAGTCGTCTGACCGAAAGAAGACAAGTTAAAGATCTTTGGGCAAAAGAGAGACAGGCGGTTGACTAACAAGTCACTGGCACCTGTAACTGGACGTGCGCATGTAGTTTGTACAACAGTCACCTGATGAAACTTATAGCTGAAAGCCCAAAAATCAAATGATAAATTATGTGCAGAACAGACGATTGTAGAACAAATCAACAGCGGCTGTTTGGAGCCAGGCGCATGTAAATCGTTCAGTAGTCGCCTGTTGAAAGTCCAAAATGCACATGCTTGATAATTATGAATTGTAGGAGAAGGAAAAGTAATCTAATGATTTCCTAGTATAGAAATAAATATGTGTGTGCTCCAACATAGTTCTACTTCTAAGCTATACATACTAGAAGAGAATAATAAGATTACATCTTGTATTAGCCTCTCTTCTTTCCATAGAATGAGCTTGAAGTCTTCTAGGAGCTTTATTCATCATCTTTGATCATCCAATCCACTTTTCATGCTTTGATTGATCCTTGAGTGACATCCATTGCTAATTGATCTTCATGATATGCTTAGGCAATGGATTAACTGTAAGTAGGGGATCAGTCACAAGTATTTATGTTTGCTCATCCTCAACATCAAGTAGGGAGAAGTCCAATACTCAACACAGACTCTGATGGCTGATGTGGTGGTGGCATAAGGAGAGTGGGTATATCAGCTGGGTAGTGTCCCTGGGCATGATGTCATCAATAGATGGTATCGAACTACGACTGGAGGGTCACGACAACGGATGTGAGGCCATCTACCAATTACCTGATCTCAGTCATGGTGCCCTTAAAATGATGAAGGAAGCTAATAGTGGGGCATTGAAATCTCGAAGTTCCTCCTCCACTCGAGTGATACACTCAAGAGTAGAAAGGGGTAGAGGAAGAGCACTGCTAGTACCCTTGCCATGTTGGTGTATCTCCTAGAAAAATGACAGAGTGTACGCCTGACGGTGTTGGAAGGTATGGCAGCATGGATGACTGATCGCTCCTTATTTTACACCTTTTTTCTGTATGTTTGCATGTTATTTCGATCGCCCATATTGCGTTTTTCACGATTATTTGACGATATCACGTTGCTTTTCACTATTTCTTGTTTTTGTCGGATTTCAGGAAATATGGAGCGATCTGGTGCTTAAATGAGATCAAGGGACTTTCGCGCAACTGGAGCACCGCCTGTAACCCTATCGAGGAGCTAACAGCGCTAGATGATGAGCGGAAGAATAAGAAGTTCGATAGAATCGACTAGGAGGCGACGAGGAGAAGATAGGACTCCAAAAACAGCCCACTCGACCGAGCAGACAGCTCACTCAGTCGAGTGAAGGAATGTACTCAGCCGAGTACAATGGATACAGGAGCACATGGAGTTAAAGTCCACTCGGGCGAGTGAAATATCTCACTCGGTCGAGTGAAGAAGTCCACTTACCTGAGTAAGACGGGGTCTTCCAAGAGGAATCTCGACCGACTCTCTGAAGTTTAGAGAAGATCAGCAGAAGACGCACTCGACCGAGTGAGAAAGCCCACTTGACCGAGTATAAAACTCCACTCGACCGAGTGGAACAGAGCACAGACCCCCAAAAACCCCAATATCTCTGATTTTCTTTGGGTCCGTCACTCGGTCGAGTGACCTGTCCTACTCGGCCGAGTGGCGCAATCTGCCTGTATCGTGAATTAGTATTCTGGACTGCCCCAGGGGCAAATCTGTCAGGATTTTCTGGCCGACTTTGACTTGTATTTAAGCTAGTTTTCTTCCTAGTTTTAGAGGAGACCTGAGATTAGTTTTTAGCATTATTCTAATTGAAATTCTCAGCTGGAGATTGAAGATTGAAGAATTGGTTTGTTCTTTCTATCAAAATTTCTAGTTTTTGTGAATTGCTTTCTATCAAACATGAATTGATCTATGTTTTTATTCGTTATTTCTGTGATTGTCATGGTGAATTGTGAGTAGTTCCGCCGTTCTAGGACATGGGGATGAACTCTATGGATCTGATTCTAGAATTGTGATGAATGAATTAACTTGTTGTAGGATTGATAGATGGTTGGGTTGTGATTGATTTACGACGAGTAGCCGAGGATTTTCATCGATTGGGGTTTGCAAGAGATTGGATTTCAATCGATGGGAAGGCCTAGATATTCGATTTAAGTTTATAATCAGAATTCTCTAGATTTGGTTTGCAAGAGATTGGACCAAAGCTAGGATTTTTATTATAAATCTATACTCATATTTGTTTGCAAGAGATTGGACGAATACGAACTATCATAACCTAGATCATAACTCGAGTTTGCACGAGAGTGGGCTCAAGGTGCGATTGGACGATGATGTTGACGCGTGTTCATATTTCACCTTTTGCACACGCTTTTTATCGTGTTTTCATATGCATTTCATCTCATTCCATGTTGTATTTATCATATTTTGGTTCATATTGACTATTGGGTGTATTGCTTGTATTTCAGGTAAATGTCGGCATTTCGGTGTCTTCGGGGGTCGACATTGCATGTCGGGACCAAAGCGCGCTTATACGGTAAAGATCTGATGGCCAAAGACGAGGATTTGAAGCTTTGGAGCCTCAACCGATCCGGTGGATAGTTCCACCCGATCAGTTCGTGCATGTGTATCAGACCCGAGCAGAGAGCAATGAAGAGCAGGCCCCACCCGATCAGTTCAGTGATCGGGTGGTCATGACAGTCTTCTCTGTCTTTTGAGCCAAACTCCACCCGATCGGTTGACAAGTCAACCGATCGGGTCACCTGTAGGAAATTCTTCCCAAGCTCCAGAGCCCAACGCTTACCCGATCGGTTTAGCGATCGGGTGAAGATTTTCAGGAGCTCTCACCCGATCGGTTGAACTCCCAACCGATCGGGTGGCACGTTTTTAGCAGTTTTATTGGGTTTTTGGACCCGAACCGTTTGGGTTTGGTGGGTGGTCTATAAATATACGATGTTGGACGACTGATGGAGGACTCTCTCTATTTTCAGCAGCTTGCTGCCCCCTTTCATGGGAGCCTTAGATTAGGTTAGATTAGGGTTTCTATTTGAATAAATCTTGTAATGTATTGATGGATTCAAGTGCCAGATAAGTATTTCTTTTCTTATTTCCATTGTTTTGTGTTATTTTCAATAAGCTTGATGATGAATGTTTGTTTTGATTTATTATTGCTTGCTATCATGTTCTTCATCATTGAGTAGTTCTTGATGAACCCTAATATGGGTTAGAGTAGGATTGATACTTGGGATATTTCATTTGACTTGATTGCATGGTAAGTGTTTGATGGAATGTGTCAATGAGGATGTCTAGCAATCTGAGACCAATTCGTATGGCAACACACTAGATGTGTTGGGGGTTGGGCTCCGGATGCTTGTCCCGTCAAGATCTGCTTTGATGTATTGCTAGAAATCACATTCGATCTATTTGGCCATTAGGGTTATGCGGGGGCGTTTTATTGTTATTGGCGGGAGAAAGACCGCCTCTGACCGTCGGGCCAAGGGAAAATAAAACGGAAGTTTGATCCCCTAGCCACAGCTCACACCCCTAGCGTTGACATCGAGTCCTCGCGCGTGGGAACGGCTTGGACGAAATGTTGGGAGTTATCATTGTGGCCTTAATGCTCCCGGTTGCGGAGGGTGTTGGACATGGGAATGTCCACCGTCTAAAATCGGGTAGACCTAGCGTATCATCCTGGGCATCGACCGGAATATCAGGCCTATGGGGCACTGGGTGCCTCCTTTTGGGGCAATGTCTCACCCTAGGTCAAGTCGAATGCCAAGTGTCATGAGTGCTCTAGCCCGTGTTAGCGGGGATTCATTTCTTGTCTTTTACATTTCTTCCCTTTATTCCTACACTACCCACTCCTATCATCAGCGTAGCTCTCACACAACCTAGGCGAGGGTAGTAGCCTTCAAGCCATCCTCCTCCCTCTGTTCGATATACCCGCACCCTACACTAACCGTGCACTTGCGGTAAAACGACACCGCGCCCTAATCATAAACGGGGCGCTGGTCAAGTTTTTGGCGCCATTGCTGGGGAGGCGTTCGGTTTGATATTAACTTAGCTTGGGTTCGTTAGACTACGCATAAAAACATAAAAAGAACAAATACATTAACCAAGAAATTTTTCCCCCACCATTGTAATATCTTTTTGTTATTCTCTTGTACTATTGACGCTCCTCTCTAGTTTTCTTATTTTTGTTGTCCAGGTATCTTTGCTATTACCATGTGAAGACCAAATTTCGATGCTCAGATGGGCAAATACTATTTTGACGAGAGTGCTCAAACGTGAGAATACCTTTTGGATGGGATGCATGCTTCCACATGGACCACAGATTTTGATCGGAACGCTCAGACGAGAGATCACCTTCTTGATGAGATGCTTGCACATCAGATTGAAATGCAAGCCAAGATTGAAGGGGTGATTTTCTATTGGAATTGGTGAAGAGAGACCCTGAGTTCAATGCGCTCATGCTTCAGACTGCAATGATATCCAAAGATATCATTTCTGCTTCTTCATCTTATGGGCAAAAATCATCGCCCGTCATATTACCAGAGCCAGAATGTGCCATCGTTGATCCCACATCCTACGATATAGCTACTGCATATGAAGGGTGGATGGAAGAAGAGGCAGTGGGGGAAGCAGAAATCGAATCATACGCGCCGCCAGAGGACACATTTCAGAACTTATTGGTGGGTCTCTTGGAGTCAATGAGGTTCACCGGTTCAGTTAGCATTATAAGTGGCGATGCATTTGAGCTACGCTTTGCAAGTTTTGTTATGAATCATCTTTCGGCTGCAGGAACAATTGGGGACGACGTCCATGTCAGTCTTGATTTTTTGAGGAGTAGACTACATTTTTGGATTACTTGCGGCATTCTCCTCCACACGACACACCACCACAAGTTGACACACATGAGCAGCCAGCATCACCATTCCAGGGAGATCCTACATCAAGGAAAGGGGATGGAGGAGAGGATATATCCACTTTCATGGTTGAGTCCTGATCACTCCATATTTTACACCTTTTTCTACATGTTTTCATGACGTTTTGATTGCCCATATTGCGTTTTTCACGATTATTTGACGATATCGCGATGCTTTTCACTATTTCTTGCTTTTGTCGTGTTTCAGGAGATATGGAGCGATTTGGAGCGAAAATGAGATCAAAGGATTTTCATGCACTTCGGAGTGTGGCCCACGGCTTATTCGAGGAGTTATCAGTGATAGGAGATAACCGGAAGAAGGAATTCCATAGGATCGACGAGGAGGCGAAAAGGAGAAGAAAGGAGCTCAAGAGCACCTCACTCGGCCGAGCAAGACTGCTCATTCGGCTGAGTGAAGGATCGCACTCGCCCGAGTGAAACGGATACGCACCGAAGATTTTCCATGTTTCCTCGGTCGAGTAAGGAAGTCCACTCGGCCAAGTGAGAAAGCTCACTCGCCCGAGTGGTACAGAGAATTCGTCCAGAGAAGAGGCCAACTTACTGGAATTTCAGAGGAAGCCCACTCGGCCGAGCATGATTGCTCACTCAGCCGAATGAAGAAGACCACTCGGCCGAGCCACCCCGAGAGACAGACCCCTGAAAACCCCGAAGTTACTGTTATTTTACAGGATTTGTCACTCGGGCGAGTGACAAGGGTCACTCGGTTGAGTGACCCTCTCCGACTACTGCTAGGACTGCAAATTCTGGGCTGCGCAGGGGCAGTTTTGTCACGATTTTTTGGACGATTTTGGCTTGTACTTAAGCCTAGGTTTTACCCTAGTTTTGGGAGAGACTTGAATTATTTTTTAGAGACTTCTATTAGGTTTTTGACGTCTATTCTTTTTTGAAATCTCAGCTGGAGATCATTGGCGACATTATTGGTTTAATTCTTTCTTGTTAAAAAAACTCATTTTTATGAATTGTTTCTTCTTTGCAATGAATTATGCTATGATCCATTACTATTTTTCTGAGGTTTTCATGATGATTAGTGAGTAGTTCTGTCGTTCTAGGGCATGTAGATGAACCCTATGGACCCAATCTTTGAATTGTGATGAATTTATTGATTTGTTGCTAGAATTGATAATGGTTAGGTTGTGATTGATTTATTACGAGTAGCTAGGAATTCATATCGATTGGGATTTGCAAGAGATTGGATCCTAATTGATAGGAAGGCCTAGATATTCGATTTAGATTGATAATCAAAATTCTCTAGATTTGGTTTGCAAGAGATTGGACCAAAGCTAGGATTTTTAATTATAAATCTATACTAATATTCATTTGCAAGAGATTGGACGAATACGAACTATCATAACCTAGATCGTAGCTCGAGGTTGCACGAGAGTGGGCTCGAGATGTGATTGGACAATGATGTCGATCTTCACGCTAGCGGCTTAGGGTAGAGTTTGCACTAGAGTGGGCTCTATTCTAGGTTTGCTATAGACCGGCAATAGCGAGAGAGCGTGAGCTTGGTTCTACATTAAGTTGCGACTAGTTCACCTATATTCAAGCTTAGCAACAATGAAATTTATGATTCACAAGGATGAGAGACGGTCCGTCGTGGGGATTTCCTATACCTAGACTCCTTTTATTATATTGATATTTCTTGCTATTTGAATGATTGTGACTATTACATCAAAACTATTCTTATTCTCTTGATAGCTAGGTAATCAAAGTAAGATACTGTCATTTGTCCTCCCTGTGTTCGATACCCGCTCGCCACTACACCGTGCGCTTGCGGTACGACTACAAGTTGTTTTTCAGGTGTATATCCGGACGCGATCAAGTTTTTGGCGCTTTTGCCGGGGACGCGACGGTATTTTATTTTCTTTGCTTAGTTATTTCTTTTTTTATTATTTTTATATTTTTATTCCTCTTTCGTGCTAACAATTCCATCGAAGCTCTATTTTTCTGTGCATGTACACGAGATCAAAGGAGCATCAAGAAGAAATATTATTTGATCCGGAGATCGAACGTATGGCAAGAAGGCTTAGGGCCGACAGAAGACTTGCTATAGAGGACGATTGTATGAACCGATGGGAGACACCTACAGCCTAAGACTACTTCTACTACTTCATCCATTGCGATGCCGGAGTTGGCGGCGGACAAGAATTTCGAGCTCAAAACGGGACTTGTGGTTCTAATGCAACAAGACCCATTTTATGGGAATGCCCATGAGAATCCACATTACCACCTTCAGTTGTTCTTGTTCAAGTGTGCCACCTTTCAGATGCCCGGTGTACCGGTCGATGCTATCCGACTGCACCTCTTCCCATTCACTCTCAGAGACAAAGATTTGTATTGGTTGAGGATGCAAGCTGAGGGGATCTTTACTACATGGGATGAGTTGGCGAGTGCTTTTATGAACAAATTCTACCCACCATCCAAGACCGTCAAGATAAGGAGCGTGCTCATGTCCTTCAAGTAAGGACCTCAGGAGACTCTATTTGAGGCATGGGAGCACTTTAAAGATCTCCAACACCAATGCCCCCATCATAGCATTGAAGCATGGGAGCTAGTACATAGCTTTTACAATGGACTCCAACCGGGCACCAAGCAAATCATAGATGCAACCGCTAATGGAGCCATTCTATCTAAGACACCGGATGAAGATACGGCCCTACTAGAGGAGATGGCCTCTAAAAACCAACAATGGGGCGACGAGAGAGGACATTCTTCTTCCTCCTTGAAGCCGACAAGCATTTATGAGGCCAAGGCCATAGCGAAGCTTTCTACGAAGTTTGACTCTCTCCACGAGGTCGTGGAGAGATTGGAGAAGTTGATCACCGAGTCACATGGAACTCCCGCCACATCTACACCGGGAGGCAATATGAGCGATTGGCAAGACCAAGCTCAAGTTATGTTCGTTGGAGGAGAGCAAGGAGATGGTGCTATAGAGCAAGTCCAATATGTTGCGGGGAACACCGTTTATTGGGCAAACCCGGCCACGAGAAATCATCCGTGATTCTCATATGCTAATAATGATGGAGCTTTAAATCCGCCACCGCAACAACCTCAAGCTCGGCCTCCATCTCCACAACCTCAATATCAACCAAGAGGGCCACCACTACAAAGCTACCCGCCTAGGCAACAAACGGGACCATATAGGCCACCGGGCTACAATCAAGGGTGGAGAGCTCCCAACCCACCACAAGCACCACCTAGATCGGATCATGAAGCGAGGATGGAAGAATTCATGGTGGAGCAAAAGAAGATAAATGCTAGATCGACGGCTCAACAAGACTCTCTCAATACCGTCGTGACATAACTAGCGGAGCAACTTGCGTTGCTTAACAAAAACACTCAACAATTACCAGCCCAACCAGAGCCAAACCCACGGGGAAATACCGGCCACATCAATGCGGTGGTGGCGGTTACTACTAGAGGCGGGAAGGACACTACTCCCACCATGGTCCAAACCAAGGAGCCCGGGGAGCAAATTTGTGATGACAAGGAGCCGGCGATTGAGGAGGAGTGCCCAAAAGAGCCACAAGAAGGTAAAAATTCTGAAATTAAGAAGCCACATGAGGAACGCACCTACATGCCACCGGTACCCTTTCCACAACGATTGGCAAGAGCTAAAATTGAGAAGCGGCTCGCCAAATTCCTTGAGTACTTGCAGGGAGTAAGCCTCAATATACCTTTCTTGGATGCCATTGTAGAGATCCCGTCATATGCCAAGTTCTTAAAAGACTTAATTTTGGGAAAGAAGATAAAGGAGAAGATAATGCTCGCCGAGCAAGGTACATGGTTCACCCGGAAGGAGAAGGAGCCCCCAAAATCTAAAGATCCCGGAAGCTTCCGCATTCCATGCACACTTGGAGGAGTCCTGCTACAAAAGGCTTTGGTAGATTTGGAAGCAAGTGTGAGCCTAATGCCCCTAAGTATATTTGAGAAATTGAATACGGGGACCAACTTGAAGCCTACGGATATGAGAATACAACTAGCGGACGGTTGGGTTACTAGGCCGATAGGAATTGTGGAGAACATACCGCTCCAAGTGCCGGGAGGAATTTGCTGGCCGTTTGACTTCGTAATTATGGACATCAAGGAGGAGGGCGATACATCGCTAATACTTGGACGCCCCTTCTTAGCCACCACCGGCGTGATAGTTGACGTGAGAGAGGGCACCTTGTCTTTGAATGTTGGAAACATCGAGGTGGAGCTCCATATTCCTAAAGCAATGAAGCATATGCCTTACCAAGAGGAAGTGGACTACGTGGACCTCCTCGATGAGGTGATTGATGAAGCTATACCACATTCTATTGGTGCCTTGCACGATGACGGCTTCGAAAATGGCCAATCTTCTAGCGATGGAGAAAAGTTGGAGGACCCGCCGGATTATCCCATGGTTGATGACAAAGACGACGCTGATGTCGTAAGAATTAGGGAGCTATGCAAGCTCTCCACGGCCAACAATTTGAAGAAAGCTCCACCGGACAAGAAAGTATCATCACTGGTGAAGAAAAACAATTGTACAAGTTCAAACTTGTGGGACTTATCCCCCAACACTACCCATGATGAGGGGAAGCCGAGGAATGCCCACAAACATCAACAATTGAATCCAAGTGTGCTTCCCGGTAAGTTTGACGGGCGTATCTCACATGCACCGAATATCGCGCACTAAACGAATATCTTAAGGGGTCGAGCTCAAGACCTTAAACGAGCGCTTGTCAGGAGGCAACCCGATGGTTTTATATTATATTTAGTTGAATTCTATTTTTTGTTTTAGATCTTTCTTAATGTTTAGAGTCTAGAGTCAATAAAAATCGGGACAACGGGCTCTATTTTTCATGACAGTAGATGGAGAACAAGAAATCATTCATATGGAGGATGACCATGGCAAGGGAGAGAGCTCCAGGAACACGCTCGGGCCTCAGGGGAAGGAAGAAACTGAAGGGGACGAGAAAAACAGAAAGTAGAGCAAAAACAGAGAGTCGAGGCTGAAAACAGCAAGCCACTCGACCGAGTGTACATGTCACTCGGTCGAGTGAAGACTCTACTCGGCCGAGTAGAGTACTGATTCTCTGTTATTTTCTGTGATTTACAGTGTTTATAGCCATTCTACCGAGCGACTATGTTACTCGGCCGAGTGAATCTGATACCCTCCACACTTTATAATCACTGAGTGGCTTTACCACTCGGCCGAGTGGAACTTGTCCATTCGGTCGAATGGGAAAAGCTACTCGGCCGAGTGGTAATTATAGGGAGATTTCGAAAAAAAATTTAACACTGAGCCATTCGGCCGAGTGAACGCATCACTCTGCGGAGTGACCCAACTTTATATACCCAGCGGGCGCAGTGCGATTTCCAAACCACCCAAAATTCCTAAATCCCCCCCCCCCCGCTGCGCCCGAGCCGTTTCGACTCCCCTTCGCCCGAATCCCCTCTCCCTCGCTCGAGCCGCCCCCCATCGTAGTCGCCGACCACTGCCCCTGGTCGCCGACGACTCGCCGTCGCCTGCACTCGCCGGCGCCGCCGCCCCTTTGCCGTTTCGCCTCCATTACGCCCCAAAATCCCAATTTCTCGCCCATTTCTCCAAACCGTATGCCATTTAAGCCCCAAATTTAAATTAATTCATATATATATGTCTATTATTCCCCATCTTCCCCACTATATATTGATTATTCATTGCTGATTTGATTTTTTGTGTTTCAGGTTAGCTTGGGGGAGTTTGGAGAGATACAGGACACTTTAGAGCTCCACGGAGGAGGCGCTTCTTCGCATACTACACCATTTGTTCTCGCGTTGTGCTCAGGTATACTCGTTCCATTATTTTTAGCACTTCGCATATTATTTGGATGGGCACGCTTCACGGGCTTCATGCCCCCATGTCTTAGGCCACGCACTCGGGAGCCCGCTTTCAAGCGGAAGAGGTCAGGCGATCCTGGCTCCACGCATCCTTTTATTTTTGTCGCCTTTTATTTTCATTTTCTTACTTTTCTTTGTTTTTACACTATTTTCACCCATTTTTTCATTTTTTTTCCATGCATCACGTTTTCTTACTTTTTGAGTGTGCTGCATATGTACAGTAGTTTTTATTTATCCTTATTTCTTTTATCCCTTTTTGCTAGAGATGAATTTTCTGTGATGATGATGACGTGGTATTAGCTTATCTCTATATGCATATTATCTTGTCATGCCATAGTTTTTATTTTAGATATCATATACTATGTATTGCTATGCGTTTGAGATAGTAACCCGCACTTTCATGTATGAATGTGGATGAAATTCTTTTATTAGCTGAGTCTGATGATTTTTACTGTATACTCTTCATAGAAAACACACCAAGCTTCACGCATTGATTGCTTATATCTGGAGTACTGCTTTGCTTTCTTATATCACTTCTTATTGCATGAAAATTGTACGCTTCACTTTCAGGTTGATTGGTTGTATGCTATGTTGATATAACTGGATTAGTTTACTTTCTGAGATCAAACTGAGTAGATTACATTACCCTGCTGAAAGTTGTCGTGCACATTCCATAGAGTGAACCGAGTGTTACATATATTTCTTTCTCCACATATCTTGAGCATTATTTCTATACTTAGAATCATTGGTGAATCTCCCTTTAGCGAATCCTATAATGACATTCCCCTGCTATAAAAAATCCATGCTCTAACCCCCCAAAATCAAAAAGAAAAAAATATTCTTGTTTATCTCTCTATCTTTTGATTTTGGATCACAGTTGTATATATATGATTGTAAAAAAGAGAAGAAAAGAAAAGAAAAGTGAAAAGAATGATCCCATCTCATACTCTTTCTCTCTTTCTCCCCTCTTTTGTTTTTATTTTTATTAGGAGCTTCAAAAAATGGGGAATAAGCTTATTGATTCATCTTATGCCACCACGCTTATAGATAAGCTTGGGGGAGAGGATCCAATGATGTGTGAGAGACTGACTACTTGACTATGCATGACGACCTAAGCTATGTAATTTTCTATACTCGGCGAGATTACTAAAAGTTTTACGAAATCCAGGAATTGAAACATAGCATGCATTTCATGAAAACCACTCCTTTCTATTCTTATTGCTTCATATTGTATGATATCTCTTATACTCCAAATAGAAAGCGCTCAATTGAAAAGTGTGTGGTCTATGATTATGTGTACCTCTTTAGATGCTTCAGAAGATATTAATTCTAGAATGATTCCATATTTCATACCATTTTGATATTCTTGGGTTTCTATTTTGAATGCATCCCTATATCATGATATCGAGATAAAAATCTTTGGCATGTGTTTTATATTCGTCGTGTGCTATACGAGTAAGCAAAATCCACGTCCTGAGAAAATGATCTAGCACCTCCTTCTTTGTTTTCTTATTTTTCTATTTCTTTTTTCCTTTTCTTTATTTTTTCCATCGGGTTCGCCTTTTACTTGTCTTTCTCGAGGACGAGTAAGAGGTAACTTGGGGGATTTTGATCACTCCATATTTTACATCTTTTTTCTGCATGTTTTCATGATGTTTTGATCGTCCATATTGCGTTTTTCATGATTATTCGACGATATCGCGATGCCTTTCACTATTTATTATTTTTGTCGTGTTTCAGGAGATATGAAGCGATTTGGAGCGAAAATGAGATCAAAGGATTTTCATGCACTTCGGAGTGTGGCCTACGGCTTATTCGAGGAGTTATCAGCGATAGAAGATGAGCGGAAGAAGAAGGAATTCCATAGGATCGACGAGGAGGCGAAAAGGAGAAGAAAGGAACTCAAGAGCACCTCACTCGGCCGAGCAAGACTACTCATTCGGCCGAGTGAAGGATCGCACTCGCCCGAGTGAAACGGATACGCACCGAAGATTTTCCATGTTTCCTCGGCCGAGTAAGGAAGTCCACTCGGCCAAGTGAGAAAGCTCACTCGCCCAAGTGGTACAGAGAATTCGTCCAGAGAAGAGGCCAACTTACTGGAATTTCAGAGGAAGCCCACTCGGCCGAGCATGATTGCTCACTCGGCCGAATGAAGAAGACCACTCGGCCGAGCCACCCTGAGAGACAGACCCCTGAAAACCCAGAAGTTACTGTTATTTTACAGGGTTTGTCACTCGGACGAGTGACAAGGGTCACTCGGTCGAGTGACCCTCTCCGACTGCTGTTAGGACTGTAAATTCTGGGCTGCGCATGGGCAGTTTTGTCACGATTTTTTGGACGATTTTGGCTTGTATTTAAGCCTAGATTTTACCCTAGTTTTGGGAGAGACTTGAATTAATTTTTAGAGACTTCTATTAGGTTTTTAACGGCGATTCTTTTGTGAAATCTCAGCTAGAGATCATTGGCGACATTATTGGTTTGATTCTTTCTTGTTAAAAAAACTCATTTTTATGAATTGTTTCTTCTTTGCAATGAATCATGCTATGATCAATTGCTATTTTTCTGAGGTTTTCATGATGATTAGTGAGTAGTTCCACCATTCTAGGGCATGGGGATGAACCCTATAGACCCGATCTTTGAATTGTGATGAATTTATTGATTTGTAGCTAGAATTGATAATGGTTAGGTTGTGATTGATGTATTACGAGTAGCTAGGAATTCATATCGATTGGGATTTACAAAAGATTGGATCTCAATTGATAGGAAGGCCTAGATATTCGATTTAGATTGATAATCGAATTTCTCTAGATTTGGTTTGCAATAGATTGGACCAAAGCTAGGATTTTTAATTATAAATCTATAATAATATTCATTTGTAAGAGATTGGACGAATACGAACTATCATAACCTAGATCGTAGCTCGAGTTTACACGAGAGTGGGCTCAAGATGCGATTGGACAATGATGTCGATCTTCACGCTAGCGGCTTAGGGTAGAGTTTGCAGGAGAGTGGGCTCTACTCTAGGTTTGCTATAGACCGACAATAGCGCGAGAGTGTGAGCTTGGTTCTACATTAAGTTGCGACTAGTTCATCTATATTCAAGCTTAGTAACAACGAAATTTATGATTCACAAGGATGAGAGACGGTCCGTAGTGGCGATTTCCTATCCCTAGACGCCTTTTATTATATTGATATTTCTTGCTATTTGAACGATTATGACTATTACATCAAAACTATTCTTATTCTCTTGATAGCTAGGTAATCAAAGTAAGATACTGTCATTTTTCCTCCATGTGTTCGATACCGCTTGTCACTACACTGTGTGCTTGCGGTAAGAGTACAAGTCGTTTTTTGAGTGTATATCCCAACGCGATCAAGTCCACCATCCCATCGGCCACCATAGACACATCGCATGCCGATGTCCCATTTTTCCGACATTACCACTTGGATGATAATGCATTTTTTGTTGATGATTGGGAGGATGGTGTGATTTCTCTAGGAGCTGTAGGAGAGACTTCTCATCTTGATTTGGATACCCCACATGAGTCCTACGAGAGCACCGAGGAGGCTACAGAGCTTATGCATACCGACGAGGAGGATGTGCGTGAGGACGAGGACACCACGACCACATACGAGTGGTCTGCTCCACATCCATCTCTGTCGTTGTTTCTTCCTTGGTCTGTGGTCAACCATGATGATGTCATTCAGGACATCGGGCAGATGGTGGAGCATGAGCATATCTTCGAGGAGAATGTGCATGAGGGCTTGGATACGATGGTCCACTTCATGGAGCCCGAGTCACATCTACATCTACTGTCACTCTCCACTACTTCTTCGGCTGAGCATCTACTTGAGCATATTGCCCCTATTCAGGAAGATTTTCATTCTCACTCCCACTCCACTTTTAAGTCTCGCTTTTCACTTCATATTTCTTTAGACTCATATATTTTTGACACGCCATAACTCTCGCAGGACACAGGATTATTTCCCTTGAGGTATGCTGCAGTGCGTTACCACCTGGAGAGCCACTTCTTATGGAGAGCGAGGATTTGGTCGTCACTAGCACAGAGGATAGCAACACATTCTCAGGGAGTATTTGTCAACCTTTTATTATTTTTCCATCTTATGTTGACGATTATCTCTGTGATACATTTATTTTGGGAAATGATTTCTTGCCATGGACTAATGCACCGCATCCTTTGCAGGTCACAGGTGGACACCTATTAAGGATGCTTGGAGGTGCATTGCTTGGGTCCATTGGCACACATGGCACAACGCTTTTGGTGGAGCCATAGCAGGAGCAGTTAGAGCAGCTACCTGTCCCACTCCAGATTTTGGATCTGCATATGCTCAGGTGTATCCTAATCTAGTAGTGTAAATATTTACCGCTTTCTAGTTTAGATTAGAATAATCTCGTCTCCTCTCATTAGCGAGGGGAGCGTATCTAGGGTTTGCTTTTGCATCATAATAACCCATCATGTTGTGCCCTTCTATCATTTCACCCACATTACCCTATCCTTGTTCTTTTGGCACTTTTCTTGGCCGTGTTATCATTTTTCTTCAAGAGACCCCTACCACCTCCAAAGGGTGGTGATGCCTGTTTTGCCTATTGTTCATTCTCCCCTTTATCTTTTATGCCCCGTATCGGATTTTCATATCTTTTGGGCATAGCTTATATTAGCTTGGGGGAGAGTATCACCCATAGGCATTTTTGTTATTTGTGATGCATTTTCCCTCCCATTTTCATCTTTGCCCTCTCATGAGTGATCTTATTGCATTGAGGGCAATGCAAGATTTAGCATGGGGAAGTTGCATTTCATGCATGTTTCCTTTATTTTCTTCCATTTTTTTCACCTTTTTCATTCATCAAAAATTTTTCTTTTCATTTTTACGCATCATTCCCATCATGCATTTTCCTTTCTTCATTTCATTCTTGCCTCTTTCTAAAGATGAACCCTTAATGATATTTTGCTACTCATGCTTCACTTTTCGCACTTAAGCACCTTTCTCCATCACGCTATTTCTTTAATTATTCAATGCTCATATATGTGTTTTGCCATCTTTTGGGTTTATTTGCTATATTTCGAGATTGTTGGTTGTGATTGTGTTTAAGGCATGCTTCTAGCTTTTTATCATATTTAATATGCCCCTCTATTTGAAGTTCCTAGATTTTCATGCTCCATTTCCAAGAAACGGTTATTTTACCATCCTACCCCTGTGCTTCTAACTCTTGCATGAAATACTATATGTGTACTCTTATCGCATGTGTTAGCTACCTTTCAACGGGATTAGGATAACCACACCTTTGTTCCGAGATTTAATTCATGGAGGATTTTCTTGCCATGCTTGGATTTCCCAAAAATTCTCTTTTGTTTTACTTTGTACATTCCCCCTCGTCGTGCATCGTTCTCCCATTTGGGGGAGTGCACACTTTTTATTTTCCACAAACCAAAAACATTACCCAAATAAACACTTTTGTACATATTTTTGTATAATGGTCCTTCGGTGTTCTTCGTAACCCGACACCATAAATCCATCTAGCTTGGGATGCGTAGGTCGCCCTTGCATTCCATTGCGATTCCGCAAGTTTGCAAGACAAAAATATTAAAATCAAATCAAAACCAACAAAAACAAACCAAAACCAAAAATATGTATATATGCCACATTCTCCCCTTTTCCTTCTCTCTCCACATCTCATATATTTGATAGCGCCAATGTATATAGGGAAGGCGAGAGTTTGTACAAAGTGATCTTTCCACATCTTCTCCATCTCCTCTTGAAAATACAAACAAGACAAGAAAGTGTTTCAAAAATAAAAAAACGACAAGTGTGTGTGGTGATTCCTTTCATCCTAGAGATTGATAGTTATTCACATGATTCATATCTATTCTTTCTTACTTCTTCATGCATGTATGGGTATCTCGTATTCACCGTTTGGAAGATTTGATATGAATTTTGAGCTTCCTCATATTTGGGCATATTATCTACTATAACATGCTATGATATCTATGCATTTGCCAATGTCACGCCTCTATCTCTTTTGTGCCTATTGATATGAACCCATGATGCTATATCATGAGATTGAATTCTTGATTGAGATTGTGATATGTTTTTCCCTTGTGCTTAATTGTGTTGGTGATTACATTTGTGGTTTGGAGAGGATGATCAAGGATTCTTCGCTTTCCTTTCTTACTCTCGCACCCGAACTTCATTCCAACTCGTCTTCCTCGGAACGAGGAAGAGTTTAGCTTGGAGGCTTTTGACACGTGTTCATATTTCACCTTTTGCACACGCTCTTTATCGTGTTTTTATATGCATTTCATCTCATTCCATGTTGTATATATCACATTTTGGTTCATATTGACTATTGGGTGTATTGCTTGTATTTCAGGCAAATGTCGGCATTTCGGTGTCTTCTGGGGTCGACCTTGCATGTCGGGACCGAAGCGCGCTTATACGACAAAGATATGATGGCCAAAGACGAGGATTTGAAGCTTTGAAGCCTCAATCGATCGGATGGACAGTTCTACCCGATCGGTTCATGCATGTGTATCAGACCCGAGCAAAAAGCAATGAAGAGCAGACCCCACCTGATTGGTTCAGTGATCGGGTGGTCACGACAGTCTTCTCTGTCTTTTGAGCCGAACTCCACCGATCGTTGACTTGTCAACCGATCGGGTCACATGTAGGAAATTCTTCCCATGCTCGAGAGCCCAACGCTCACCCGATCGGTTCAGCGATCGGGTGAAGATTTTCAGGAGCTCTCACCCGATCGGTTGAAGTCCCAACCGATCGGGTGGCACGTTTTTAGCAGTTTTATTGGGTTTTTGGACCCGAACCGTTTGGGTTTGGTCAGTGGTCTATAAATATATGATGTTGGACGACTGATGGAGGACTCTCTCTATTTTTCAACAGCTTGCTACCCCCTTTCATGGGAGCCTTAGATTAGGTTAGATTAGGGGTTCTATTTGAATAAATCTTGTAATGGATTGATGGATTCAAGTGCCAGATAAGTATTTATTTTCTTATTTCCATTTTTTCGTGTTATTTTCAATAAGCTTGATGATGAATGTTTGTTTGGATTTATTATTGCTTGCTATCATGTTCTTCATCATTGAGTAGTTCTTGATGAACCCTAATATGGGTTAGAGTAGGATTGATGCTTAGGATATTTTATTTGACTTGATTGCATGGCAAGTGTTTGATGGAATGTGTCAATGGGGATGTCTAGCAATCTGAGACCAATTCGTATGGCAACACACTAGATGTTTTGAGGGTTGGGCTTCGGATGCTTGTCCCGTCAAGATCTGCTTTGATGTATTGCTAGAAATCACGTTCGACCTATTTGGTCATTAGGGTTACGTGGGGGCGTTTTATTGTCATTGGCGGGAGAAAGGCCGTCTCTGACCGTCGGGCCAAGGGAAAATAAAACGGGAGTTTGATCCCCTAGCCACAGCTCACACCCCTAGCGTTGACATCGAATCCTCGCGCGTGGGAACGGCTTGGATGAAATGTTGGGAGTTATCATTGTGGCCTTAATGCTCCCAGTTGTGGAGGGTGTTGGACATGGGAATGCCCACCGTCTGAAACCAGGTAGACCTAGCGTATCATCCTGGGCATCGATCGGAATATCGGACCCATGGGGCACTAGGTACCTCCTTTTGGGGCAATGTCTCACCCTGGGTCAAGTTGAATGCCAAGTGTCATGAGTGCTCTAGCCCGTGTTAGCGGGGATTCATTTCTTGTCTTTTACATTTCTTCCCTTTATTCCTACACTACCCACTCCTATCATCAATGTAGCTCTCACACAACCTAGGCGAGGCCAGTAGCCTTCAAGCCATCCACCTCCCTGTGTTCGATATACCCGCACCCTACACTAACCGTGCACTTGCAATAAAACAACACCGCGCCCTAATCATAAACGAGGCGCCGGTAGATGTCGATCTTCATGCTAGCGGCTTAGGTTAGGGTTTGCACGAGAGTGGGCCCTAATCTAGGTTGATATAGACTGGCGATAGCGCGAGAGCGTGAGCTTGGTTCTATATTCAGTTACGACTAGTTCACCTCAATTCAAGCCTTGCAACTTTGGGATTCACGATTTATTAAGATAAATAACGATCCGTAGTGGGGATTCCCTGGCCCTAGACACTTTTATTATATAGAATCCTATTTGTTAATTGAATGACCGTGACAACTTTCTCAAAACCATTCCATTCTACCACTAATAGCTAGGTGATTTAAATAGAGTAATGTCATTTGTCCTCCTTGTGTTCGATACCCGCTCGCCACTACACCGTGCGCTTGTGGTAAGACTACATTCGTTTTCCAGGTGTATATCCGGACGCGATCAATGACATGGTCCTGGATAGGCTGGGGCAGAGGATGGGACTGTGCAGGTTGAGGTTGAGCCTGGACACCCTGGGTAAAATCTGGGTCAGGTGGAAAAATGCACTGCACTGCAGCCTCGGCTCCGAAATGAGCAGTGTTTTGGAGAATGTTATAGGGAGTGTGGTTAATCCCATGAAGCCAAAGATATCTCTCACCCTGAAGAGCCTTAACCATATGCATGTTGGTTAGGACTGAGAGGTCTAGGGAAGTGGGGCCATGAATATGAATCATGGAGCCTAGGATCTTGTATGAGACATGATGGAGCATGGCAATGATAGTGATGAACCCTCCGTAGTAGATCCTAGAGTGTGGGCTGCTAAGGGTGTGGAAGAATCTCCGAGTTAACCATGACCGAAACGAAGGAGGTGTATGGGAAGTGCAGTGTCGTCATCCTGAACAAATCTAGGCTGAGTTGTGCACCCGAGAATGAAGAGCTCATCCTGAGAGACCTGGTCGGTCTCATACCTACAGAAAAGTGAGTGTGTTATAATGCATTGCACGACGCGAAGGCATGTGTGTATAATGCAAGAGGCATTTGCCATCGTAATAGGAAATGGACAAAGGCCGCTGATCTTCTCCCAGAATTCATTTTGGTCATACTCCTCATGATATGGAGAGTTGTGCTTGATGGAGTCGGGATCAAAATCTTCAGGCCAAGCAAATAGAGGGTTCAAAGAGTGTGTGGACATGTCGTAGTCCTTGTTCAGTAATCGGAACGAGAACCCCGACGGTTGTTGCTTAAGAAAGGAAAGTGATGTGTCCATGTTTTCTATACTTTTATCGCATCATTCCATATCATTTTGTCTCTCGAAACTTGTGTTTTATCACTCTATCGATCGTTTATCGAATCATATGATTTTCAGAGCTTTTATTACATTTTCAGGAGTTTCGATGCGATTTGAAGCAAAATGGAGCCATGGACACATCCGAGATGGCCGGAGCATCAATGGAATGGCTTGCTAGGTGCTCGACTTGGTGGAGAAGATGATTTGAGGAGAGGAAGAGGAAGGAAGCAGAAAAGGATCAAGAAGAATGAAGGAGAAGAAGGGCTGTCAGCATTTCCAGACCACTCTATCCGAGTAGAAATCCCACTCGGTCCAAGTGGGTAAGAAAAATAGAGGAGTAGCTGATACTTAGCTGATTGACGAGCGGAAAAAGCCACTCGGGCCGAGTAGCATTGCTACTCGGTCGAGTGAAAATTCTGACAGAACGATGTTTTAAAGCCAAATTCAGCCCTCTGAACTCGACCTAGTAGGCCTGCCACTCGGTCCGATTTGAAGACTAAGGCATCATCTAAAGGACCAATTCAGCTTTGGCCTGACTTGGACCAAGTGGCATCACCACTCAGTCAAGTCGGGCGGGTCTTCAGTGCTGGCGAAAATGGGTTTTGTTTTGTTTTAATGGGTTCAAACCCACATGTATATAAACAAATTGACTTTCCTAGGTTAGAGGGGCATCAAAACTAAGTTGTATTTTGTTTTTGGAGAAGCCCCTAATTCTCTTGAGCAAGGATTAGGGGTTTTTAAGGATTTGAGCTTGGAATCTTGGATATTTTATTGGGTTCTTCAATTTCTTCAATATATATTTGGATTCTCTTTGTTTGGTATTGAATTTCTTGTCTATCTCCATTGTTTTTATATGTATTACTGAAATGATGTTCAAATCTCTTATTGTTATTGTTTTTATTGCTTCCAACATGCTTAGTGAGTAGTTCCATCTAGGGCTAATGGATGAGCCCTAGGATTTTAGGTCTTAGATGTTAAACCCATGATTTTCTGGTTAGATTGGTGATTAGGGGTGTGATGTGATTGATTCAACCAAGTTTATGAGATTCTCATCTAGGGTTTGTGATCCACGATAGTGGCGCTTTGCCCTAGAAATTGCCCCATAAGCTTAATTAGGGTCATTAGTGGATTCGCATAGGGTTTGTGATCAACGATATTGGTACTCACTCTACGGGTCTCCACCGATGCCCTATATCCCTAATTGATGATCTACGATAGTAGCATCAATAAGAGCCATCACATCACAGATCAAAGCTCTAACTCACGATAGTGGCATGAGCGGAGATTGGAAATTAATTGTTGATCGTAATGCATGTGTCACGTGCGAGGCCATCCACGATGGTGGGGCTAAGCACGGGACACGTTAGATGAGTAGTTAAACGATAGTTGGCTACGATTTCACATTCAAGATGCGACAATCTCTCCCTAAGAACCAAATCCAACCTAAGGATAATGACCTCGCATCGACACCCAACGATCCTAGTGGTGATTCCTGGCACTCTAGTTTCCTTTTATTGTTCGTAATCGTGAGAGATAACTGTGAAAAAATCTTGGATGCACCCCACACTAACACAGTCACACCACTCTGAACCATAAGCCCGAGGCCCATACCAATCGCCTTCCCTTTGGATCTACAACCTATTCTATTCTACAAAGCTAGCGACACCCGTGCACTTGCGGGGACCATCGAACAAGCTTTTGACGCCGTTGTCGGGGAGGCAACGGTTGACTTGGATCGGTGTTTAATCAGAGATTTGTTAGTTTCTTCATCAACTCCTCACCCCACCGTACTTTTTATTCTTTTTGTTACTAATAGCTTCTCTGCGTTTCTTGATTGTGCATGAACACACATCTTGGGGGATCTGACAATTTGCTACCGTTTGACCCGGAGATTGAAAGAAATGCGAGGAAACTTAGAGTTGAGCAGAGGCAGAAATTGTTGGAGGACCAAATGGCAGATCCTCCACCTCCACCTCCACCTCCACCTCCACCTCCACGTGATAATAATATTCTGGATTATATGAAGCCCAACATTGCAAATATATCCTCTATCGTGAGACCGCAATTGGCGGCAGGAAACTTTGAGTTGAAGACGGGCTTGATATCGTTGATGCAGTAGGATGCCTTCCATGGACATCATGAGAATCCCAACCACCATATCGATTTGTTCTTGGCGAAGTGTGCTACCTTCCAAGTGAACAATGTGAGCGAAGACGCCATAAGACTTCGACGCTCCCATTCACACTTCGGGACACTGCAGTGTATTGGTTGAGGGCACAACCTACAAGTACATTCACGACTTGGAAGAAGCTAGCCCAAGCCTCCGTCAACGAATATTTTCCACTGTCCAAAACTGTGAGGCTTAGGAGTGCCATCACTTCTTTCAAGCAACGCCCATAGGAATCTCTATATGAAGCATGGGAGCGCTTCAAGAACTTGCAACACCAATACCCGCACCACGAAGTCCAAGATTGGGACCTCACCCAAAGCTTCTATAATGGGTTGAATTCGGACACAAAGATGATCATTGATGCTTCCGCTAATGGAGAAATTTTGGCTAAACTTCTGGAGGAGGCCACGTCGTTATTGGAACAAATGGCCTCTAACAACCAACAATGGAGCGATGATCGCTCAACATCATCAAGGAGTGCCGGTGGAAGTCACTCCGAGTTGAAGCAAGTTACAAATTATGATGGGCAATTCGATTGTCTATCAAAGCAAGTTGCTTGGATTGAACATACGCTAAGTGCTATGTCAACCCCTTCCAAGGCTCCAGTTTGTGTTGCATGGGATGATTATGCCAAGCAAGGGTACATTCCTAATGAAGGTTCTTATGATGGAACGGATGTGCCGGCGGAGCAAATCAACTACATTTTTGACGATAAGAGTAACTCAAGGCCACAATGGACAAATCTGTCTTGGAAGACACATCCAGGGTTCTCCTATAGCATCCCCAATGGAGCCACGCAATCACCTACTCAGCCAAGGCCACATCAGCCTCCACCTCAATAACAAGCACCTCCTCAATAGCAGCAGCAAGGATTTAGGCCAGCTGGGCCTTATATATTGCCAGGCTACAACAACCGTTCACCTTATCAACCACCTTATAAACAACCATATCAGCAATCGGCAGCGTCCAAACCAAATGTTGAAGGAGCATTGGAAGCTTTTATCAATGCCCAAGCTAAGCAAAATGCAGACATGGCTGGGCAAAAACACAGAGTTGTTGGCTAGTCAAAAGTAGCTTGCAATCACCGTGGACCAATTGACGACCCAAGTGAGCCAACTCACTAAGGCTCAAGGAAAGCTATCGGCTCAATCTGAGCCAAATCCAAGTGGGCACGTTAATGATGTGGTGGCGGTGACAACAAGAGGAGGAAAGACTACTGAAGCAGTCATGGCACCGGTTCCAAAGCTATCGGATCCACAAACCTCAGAAGTCATTGATGAAGAGAGTCACATAGCTTCGGAGCCGATTATATTAGTGAATGAGAAGAAGGAAACTAAGGACCATCTGGCGATGTAGAGAAGGAGACATCACCCATTCCTTTGGCCACTCCTATTGTTACAATCCCGATTGAGACTCCACCTTCCTTGGAGAAATCGGTCCAGACATTAAAGCCAAGGGATAAGGATAAAGACAAAGGAAGTCGTCCTCCAGTTCCATACCTTAAGAGGTTAGTCATGGCGAAGCTTGAGAAGAAATACGGCAAGTTCATAGAGCTTCTTAAGGGTGTTCACTTGAACATCCCTTTTATGGATGCATTAACAAAAATCCCGACGTATGCAAAATTCTTGAAGGACTTGATAGCGGGAAAGAGAAAACAAGAACCAATCATGCTTGTAGATGATTGCACATCGGTTCTCAAGAACACAATGCCCAAGAAGCTTCCTGATCCCGGTAGTTTCGCGGTACCGTGCTCTATTCGCGGTATCCCTATTAAGAGATCGTTGGTAGATTTGGGGCCGAGCATTAGCCTAATGCTGCTTTCTATCTTCAAGAGGCTAAGTACTGGGACAGAATTGGAGCCGACAGCGATGAGCATTCAGTTGGAAGATCAATCCGTCACCTACCTGGTAGGGATTGCCAAAGATGTCATTCTGCAAATACCAGGAGGAATCATTGTGCCAGTTGATTTCGTTATCATGGACATGTCTGAAGAAGGGAGTTCCCAATTGATTCAAGGACGTCCTTTTATGGATATGGCTGGAGTCCTTATCGATGTCCGACAAGGGACACTGTCAATGAATGTTGGGAATATCGAAGTCGAGTTCCACTTGCACAAGCCGATGAAAGAATGCTTCTCCAACGACGATGCAAGCTACTTGGAACTCCTGGAAGAGGAAACTGTTGATGACTTCACCATTGAGGAGGTCTTGAAGGATCCCATAAGGCAAGACATTGATGACGACGACGATGACATATACAATAGGGCGTTGGCCGCTTACTTGAAGGTGTTGGATGAAGAACCACCTGATGCGGCACATTCCCAAGGACATCCAAAAGCTGAAGATGATAACGACCCCAAAATCGTCGAGATCCTTAAGCACATCAACAAGGTGTTTTTGGAGCGCCAATCAAAGACGGACAAGATTGATGAGACCGCTGAAGGTCTACCGGATGCTATAGGCCTACTTCCACCTCATGGCCTAATCGGGAAGCATGATGAGCGCATCTCCTTCGTGCCAAACATCTTGAAGCAACAATGATAAAAAATCGAAAGGGGACGAGCTTATGACATTAAACAAGCACTTATCTGGAGGCAACCTGAGTTCTTTCCTTTTTCATTTGCATTTCCTTTCTTTATTTTCATCTTATTCAAAAACTGTACATAAAACAATTAAAATACAATTAATTTTTTTAAATTTGACAAACTATAAAAATTTCTGAAGTTTAAATTTTTGTATAGGTATTCGAAGAAGGGAGGAGCCAAAACGACGAGGAAATGAAAGAAAAATCAAGAAGAGAAGAGAAGAGTAGCTTTCTCCTCATTGGAGTGAAATTGAGGCCACTCGAGCCGAGTAGCAAGATGACTCGTTCCAGGTTGAGGGGGCTACAAAGCATCGAAAAATCGCACTCTGCCATGATTTTTACTCGATCGAGTGGAATAGGCCACTCGGTCGAGTGGAATTGCCGACAGAACACCCAAAAAGCCACTCTGCCATCAATTTTTACTCAGCCGAGTGACCTAGGTCACTCGGCTGAGTGACCGCTTAAAACGAGTGGGGGCCACGCTTAATCGAGTTGCTTGACTCGACTCGAGTTCTCTTTGAAACCCTAAAGCCCCTTGTCATTCTCTCATTCTCTCAAACACTCTCACTCGATCAGCTCAACATCCCCTTCTCAATTTCACTTGACTCGAGTACTCCATAGCCGTCATCGATGGTAGCTTCATCTCTGCTACTGATGACAACACCGCACAGCCGTCCACCCCCGTTTCACTTGGTTGATTGAGATAGGGAGACATCATTTTGAGCTTGGGATATTAGCTTCAAACAAGCTTGGGGAGGATTCACTTTCTAGGCATTGCACGAAGTTATTGCTTCCGAACGATCTCTTCGCTTCGTGAAATAGCTGGGTACACTCGCTCCTTTATCAGTTTTACGTACTTTATTTCGTGATTCTCTTTCGGTCGCATAATTTTTTATCATGTCGCCTAGAACACGGGGTCGAAAACCCTCGACGAAGAAGAAAAAGACTGGCGATGCCAGTGCTTCTTCCTCTCGGCAGGCACGTGCACACACACCATCTCCACCCTTACGTACACCCTCACCATCCCCACCATCACTCCCGCTCCCACCCCCACCCCCACATGAGCCCACACCTCCACCCCAACCCCCTCAGGGCGCTTTGAAGACCTATGTCATTATATTTAAGGATAACGCACTTCATCATAAGTTTGAGACCATATCAAGGCATCTTATCATCCCCACTAGGTTTGTTGATATCCCCGCCCTAGAGAGCTTAGGGTTGATTGCGGGAGTGCGTAGGCTCTACCAAGCCTTATGTTGGGGGGGATTTCTTATCGATGATGGCGAACACCTACGTTCGTCTCACCTTGGAGGCGTTGACTTCAATTTTTAGAACTCCTCAGGGTATTTCATTTAGGATCTTGGACCATGACGATGAGGTGACCTACGACATGCTCCGAGCTTCTTTAGATGACCTCCCATCCCCGATCCTGATTTAGCCTTTGCACCTGATACTGATCGCTTCTGGATGCAGTTCACTGGCCTACCCCATTTTAACCCTAGCTGATCAAAATCATCATCTATCATACATCTGTTTCTCTGCTATGCTTAGTTCCACTTAGCCACGACCATATTTTGTAGGCCTGAGCCTGGCACCATCTCCACCGCTGAGTTGATCCATCTGAAGGGAATGACCTGGACCATCAGACTACATGATGACGTCACCCTCCACCCTCACCTCCTTTTTGACACAGCCTGTTGGTTATGTGACCGCTTGCTTTCTATAGCCTCCTCTTCGAAGGAGATATGTTGTGGCGGTTTCTTCGCTCTTCTCACCCTCATGTTAAAACTAGATCTTCATGTTGATCTTGCGTCGACGCCATGGCCTACTGCTTTGACGACAAATGTTCTTGCACAGATGCATATCATTAGGCCCAACGTCGCCGACTGGGTCTATCTTCTAGGTCCTGGCCATGAGCAGCACATGGTCCTACCAAACCCTAATAGGACTCGTATTGAGGAGATTCATAGGAATTGGATTCTTCCAGGTGTACCTATCCCGCCCATCCCGTTGAGCCTGAGGGAGATATTGCTGAGGAGTGATATAGTGATTAGGATATTAGTAGTGATGAGGGAGAGCCTGAGAGAGCAGTAGCCACCACCACCACCTATGTTCCCATAGCGAGCACATCTATCCCCACCTCTGTTAGTGATCCTATGACTGTTCACACCACCATCCCCAAGATCCCCTTACATGTATTATCATCTACACCACCCGCTTCGAGGGTGTCTCTGTATCAGTTGAGCCTGCTTCTTCCATCCCCACATCTGTAGTTTCTACATATGTAGACTCCGTCCCCATTGTTTCTGTCCATGTCGAGTCTACACCGGCAGTGTCTGCGCCTCTGTCTGAGAGCACCGTTGCATCTATCGCTGCTGTATTTTCTAACAGTGTCGTGGTATCTGTCCCCACTTCTGTCACCACTGCGTCTGTATCTATTGAGACCCCTTCCATTCCAGTTTCTACATCCGAGCTCATTCCTGTCTCTACATCTGTCGAGATCCCATGTAAATCACCATCCCCGGAGCTTATACTTCGTCCTCGTGCACACGCACGACAGCATAGGGAGAGGGGCAAGACTAGTGGTGCCTGACCATCTGGCCGTTCCCACAACATTGATGCACGATTGACTGCAATAGATACTGAGGTTGTTGGCTTGAGACGTGACTTCACCGCCCTCACTCAGGCAGTCTCTACATATCATTTTGGAGTGTATGTGATCCAGCAAGATATTAGGGAGATTTTAGACCTTCTCCGTGCATGAGCTGCACCACCCGCACCACCAGTACCACCTCTAGTACCATCTGTGCCACCATTTGATGCCAAATCTTGTCTACAGCTGCGGGACCCATCACCACCTCCAGAGGGTGGTGTCGTTGTCTCATTTGATATTTTAATCCAGTTCTCCCATATTATTTCTGTACCCATCTATCTACACTTTCAGCGCACCACTTCAGATAGCTTGGGAGAGAACATATTTTGCTGCATCCATATCATTTCCATCATTTGTGTGCATGTTTTGCATTTAGGCATTAGGATCATATAGTTTCATTAGGATTATTTTTCATTTTTCATTCTCTCTTTTTAGGACTTTATTTTGCTTTCTTTTATTTTTTTCTTTTCACCCACCCACCCTCCCTTAGATTTCACCATGCAACTAACTGTTGTTCTCGTACACTTCTACGTTTAGCTTGGGGGTATCTCTTTCGCTTTTTTTATTTTCTTTATTTTTCGTCTTTTCTTTATTTTTAACCATTTTCCACTCATTTTACTTTTTTTTAGAATCATCATTTTAATTTTTTTCTTTTGAGTGCTTGCATGCTTGTTTTTCCATATTTCTTTCTTTTCTTTTCTTTTTTTAGACTAGAGATGATTCTCCTATGATTGCACTATAAGCTACGCACACTCAACTATTTCTTTACGCACTCACATAGCATTTTTGAGTCTATTGTGCTTAATTGGAAATATATGCTGGATTTTATTTCGAACTCTAAGCTTTGATGAATTAGAGCTAGTTCCTTGAATAACATGCTATTTTAATATCCTTTTTTATTGTTATGAATCAACTACTGGGGGAGGAACCCCCAGCCCTTTATTTATAGGCATGGTAGGAGAGTGGATACATCGAATACATAGATATGGGCGTATCTCTAAGATACCCGCAATCCTAACCGACTCTGGTTATTTCCATTCACAACACTCCCCCTTATCCAGCCATAGGTGTGGACTCCGCTCAAGAGTACTTCGGGATTCTGAGCGTGATAGGAGTCTCACATGGGGTGGATACTTCGGGATCCTAAGTTGGTGAGGTTTTCCTCGTTAAAACCTTTAGCTATGGAAAACCCAGTGGAAAAACCCATAGTTAAGGAAAAAGAGTGCAAACGCTCTTTAACTCCCCCTGATTTGTACAAGTGACTCTGCTCATGAATACTTCTGGATTCTGAGCGTCACTGAGGGGTGGATACTTCAGGATCCAGAGTTGATGTGATTTGCCTCGTTAAAACCTTTGGCTATGGAAAACCCAGTGGGAAAAACCATAGCTAAGGGAAAAGAGTACAAATTCTGTCAACTCCCCCTGATCTGTAAAAGCTCTTAGGCTTTCAGATCTCGTAGGCTTATCTCATCACTCCTATTTACAGTATTCCGAAAATGTACACAGATTACGAATTTTATCACCATCAAGCAGCTGCTGAATCCAGAAACTCTGAAGAGGTTGCTAAGTTTCGTCGCCTCTGATGTGGTCTTCAGACTATATGGTCAGCTCCACAGAACCAGCCTCTATCCCAGTCGTCACTGGGATGTGATGTACCACCAGGCGCCCTCAAATACACCATTGGTGTGATTCTGGAATGGTGAGGATCTAGGAATGATAGGATGAAGTTGCCTTCATAAGTTGCTTTGCAGATCTGCAGGGGATGGCCATCCCACTGTGGGTACCCGTTCGGTGATTTCTTAGCATAGGGACTGGACCTGAAACCTGCATTTGCATAAACATTGGAGGATGCTACTACATTTTGTAAGTCCAAATATTTCGACCCTTGGAGGAAGCGCAGAAGGCTTAACTCGGGTCTAATGGCCCTTTTTAGGTGCCAACTATCTCTGGCTAATGAGTTTACTGCAATTGCTATACCGAGACACATGCAGTTAGCCAGGAGTGCATGATTGCACTAAGATAAGGGACTTTAGGACCAGTTATATCCTCCCCCTCTTCCAGCGATCGGAAGGGTTCTTTTTGTTCATCCAGTAAGTGTACCACCGTAGGTGTACTTTGGATGACAATGGTCCTTTTAATATCTCCAACGCACTTCTGGGCGTTTGTAACAGGATTCTATGAGCCATGACTTTATATTTGCCTAGGTCTTTTTATTTCATGTTTAAAAGACAGGCTGGTACATTTATTTCGGTTTTCTCTTCAGGAGATCCGATGAGATGTTAGTTGTCTACAACTAAGATCTCTAATCCTGTTCTTTGCACAGATGCAAAGACAACCTTTAGTAGGAATCATTGACTTGTCAAGTGATTCTCTTGGTTGTACATTTATTTATACTTATTGTTTTTCTTGAATAGACGTCCCGAAGTCTATTCAGGCATTTTAAGGAAATGTGGAAATTATCTTTACAAGATATCCACGAAGGTATGCCGTCACAACATCCAATAACAGCATATCCAAAATTTTCCTTCGCCAAATCGTAAGGTATTCGCTTTTGATAACTTAGGGAGACTGATGCATCATTTATGAGACATGCTCATTTGAATTTGTTCGATCCCTAGTTTCAGCGAAATTTTCCTTGGGCTATAGGTTGTACCGTATAGCATACGATTTTGTATTTATTTTTCTTATGTTTGTAATACTTTGTTTTATCCACAGGTTTGACACCTTTTAGTGTCTGGACTTCAGGTCCGAACATTTCACGTTTCATAAGTGAGTCCAGTTCATCTTTTATTGCCACGTTCCACATTTTGGCCAATCTCTACGTTTGCCTTCTAGCAACGGAGTGTGGAACGATAATTTACAAACATCATCGCCATTGCGATGTATATGGCAATATAATACGTGAATACATTGTCGACAATTTATGTTCTATCTGTCCAACACCTCCCCAGTACGTACAACATTTACTTAATTTCACTTTTTCCCGGCAATTCCTCTGCAGTGGATTCCGAGAAGGGTGATGGTGTGGACAGGAGCTCATTGTCCTGTGGTAGTATTGTCTTAAGGTCTCCAGGAGTTTCTTGTCCTAGGAGCCTGGTGGTCTGCCTCTTTTCTGTTAAGGATCAGCCACTTCTGCTGCTGGTGGATTGCATCCATTCTCGAGGATGTCAATCCTAGCTGGAGTTTTTGCAGCAGGGATGTGTGATCTGACAATCTTCTGGTTGTCAATAAATGATTCCGGTAATTGGTAGACAATGTTCTGTATGTGGAGGATCTTCAGGATCTCATCTACACATTGTATTGTTACCGGATCATGGTGGGTCAAACTTTTTGTATCCCACGTTATAATTTTCTTCGCGCCAGATTTTCTAGTATCTGGGCATATTTTTGGGAAACTCGTCTCATCGAAATCACAGTCTTCAAGATGTGCCTTAAATGCGTCCCACGTTTGGGGTTCTAGGTATCTTATAAGTGAGGGTGAGTCAAACCCTGCATGGATACCTAGGCGACGTTGAGTACCGTTTTGGTTCTCTTTGGTGGTGCAATGTGGATTTAAGACTGCGCGACCGAAGATTCTCAGATGAGAAATGTTCGGTGGCATTCCATATGCAAATTGCATTGGGGACTCTGACCTCCAGAGGGTCTTATTTTCATTTACGATGCAGCATACAGAGTTTGCATGTCCCCATGCATTCATAGGCAATCGGGATTTAATGGGCGTTCAGTCCATTGGAGTCTACTTTTCAGTGACTCTGCCGACCCATTTTGGGTATGAACATGCGGCACTTGTATGTTCATTTTCAATTCCCGTTGATTGGCAGTACTCTTGAAAAGACTGGGAGGTATATTTTCCAACATTAACCAGACTTATTTACAACATTTTATTGTCTGGGAAATGTGCCCGCAACATTTTTATTCTTGTGCCAATAGCTTTGGAAAAGCTAAGTTGCGGGTCTTGTAGTAGACATACGTACGAATATTCTGAGGATGCATTTATCAGTACAATGAAGTACCAAAATAGCCCACTAGGGGTGGTGGATTTTATCCACATCTGTCTCCTTGTATTCTTTTTGAGGAAGCGTGGAGATCCTTTTTCAACTTTTCGTGGAGATGGCCTTGTAATTAATCTTCCCTCATAGTAAGGGATGCGAGGGAATTTTCCCTTCTGAAGAATCTTCTGGTTCTTCAAGTCATACCCATAGGATAAGATGCCGTGCATCATCACAAATCCAGGGTGGCCAAGTCCATCATGCCAGAGTAAAAACTCGGCTGATGTAGGGCACTTCAGGTGCTCCGTTTAATTCTGCTTCCTTTCTCCGAATCTTCGTATGGTAGAGGCCTATAAGGCTCTCAAAACGTTCAAGTGTGGATTTTACTCCTTTTTCTTGAGACGTTGCATACGGTAATTTTACATTTGCTGTTTCCAAGTGGGATCCGTTGAAACGGATGTCCTTGAAACTTAGAAAGTTTCTTTTTGGAATTCGGAGGGATTAGTGCATCCATTATTTTTGTGTCGTTTGGGGGCAACTGTGTTGCATTCCCTGGATCTTCAATATAGCCCTGATATTGGGCTTTGTATTGAAAGAGATCGTACGTGTTTATTGTCTACTAATTATTTATGAGAGCAGTTTCATCTATTAAAAGATGAATCGTTAGGCACATGCATATTCAGATAAACATTTTCATTTATTGTCTACCAAACATTTTCATTCAGAACAAATTTCATAATTAAAATGCTCTCATAAATTATTCTCAAAACAAATTGCTAAGATAAAAATAAAGGCTTATCAAGCAAGTCATCATTTTCGAAGTTGTCGGCTGAAAACTCGACTGGAGCATCAGAGGTCATCAGGTTTGTTTCAGCTTTTTTTTCTTCTTCTTCTTCTTTATACAAATCCTGGAGATGATGCGGAGTTCGGCACACTCTGGACCAGTGGCCTTTCATGCCACAATTTTGGCACTGTTCTTCCCATTCCCTCTTGGGTGGGGGTATATCATTTCTATTTTTGTTATTTCTGTGCCTCGTGAACTTCCGCTTACTTTCATTATTTCGCTGCTGTTGTTCATGGCCCTTGGCTTTTTTCTGTTGACCCCCCTTCTGTGGTCTTTCTTTTCTTTTATTATCCCTCTTCTTTTTGAAGGAATAGGAATGGTGAGCTTCTGGTAGAGGGGTAGTGCCGGGAGGGCGCATATTGTGAGTGGCGAGGAGAAGCTCTCTGTTTTGCTCGGCCATGAGTAAACATGACGGCAGCTCAGAATACTTGGTGAACCTGTGTTCACGGTATTGCTGCATGAGTATCGCATCTTTTCCATGGAAGGACGTATACGTCTTTTCCAGCATGCGATCTTCTGAGACATTCTCACCACACAACTTCAGGCGTAGGGTGATGCTAAAAAGTGCTGAGTTGTACTCAGCAATGGACTTAAAGTCCTGTAGTCTCATGTTCTCCCACTCATATCGTGCCCTTGGGAGTATAACATCTTTCTGATGTTTATACCTGTCCTCAAGGGCAGTCCATAGCTCAAGTGGATCTTTGACCGTAAGGTATTCAGCCTTTAAGGTCTTGTCCACATGGCGGCGAATATAGGTGATGGCTTGCGCCTTCTCTATATCGCTAACATTTTCTTTTTCAGTCACAGCAGCGATGAGGGACTTTGCCCGCAGGTGAAACTTTACATCTAGCTGCCAGCTTAGATAGTTTCTACCCGATGCTTCCATTACTTCGAAAATAACGCTTGCAATATTAGCTATTTATCTAGCAGAGCACAAACATGCATGAATTAATAATTAATTCAGAGAAAACATTTTCATGCGGATGCAATATTTAACGAAAAACTAAATGTGTGGATAGGCCAGTCCCACAAGAAAGAGTCCAAAAAAGTCCACAGTCCAAATTATACAAATTTGCAGCTTAAAGAAAATGAAAATACAACTTTGGAAACCCCGTGGGTCCCATATGATATCTCCATCTTCAAGCGTGGCCTCCGTCTCCATGGAAGTTGGTCTTCTTTCTTTGACATTTACATAGATTCCTCACTACAATTTCTCTCAAAAATAAAAGAAAAGTGCGGGAAATAAACTGTGAGACTAAACGGCCGATCCAAAAACCACATTTAGCAATTCATGCAGAAATATTGTGCTCATCAACATTTTCATTAGACATTTTCATCACAGGCATCACATGCATTTAATATTCGCAGAGATGGATAAATAATTTAAACACTTAATAATTATTGGACCACTGGGCAACGTCATACACCGTTAGGTTAGGTTACTAATGGCAGAGCGGTCGCAGGATCTTCCTAATTATTAAGTTTTAAATACAATGCACAACCACGCATATAATATCCAACAGAATATACCAGAGATGCAAAGCATGTAAATATGATTTTTGCAAAAAAAATCATTACAATGCAAAGGTTGTAAATTGAATGGGTTTAATCAATTAAATTGATTAAAAGCCCAAAATAAACATTTTCTTTGTCAGAGGGAAAAGTTTCCCTCATCATCCCAAAAGCCCCCCCCCCCCCCCCCCCCCCCAAGAATCCCCAAAAAGTTCTCGCCTGCCCAATATATGTCCCGTAATTTACCGTGATTTTTCACGAATATTTTGCCCTTAAATCCCCCTTTTAAATTAATTTTTAGGCTAGCAAGTTGCCTTTTAAGGCTTGTTAATAGCCTTTGCTCCCCCCCCCCCTTTTTTTCCAGATAAAACAGCCTGCGGGTCTGAAAACCCGTAGTTGGCCTATGGGCTTCAGGCCCATAGACTTCTTTTTTTTTAAAGAAAAATCGGCCTGTGGGCCTGAAGCCCACAGCCGGCCTGTGGGCTTCAGGCCCACAGGCTTTTTTTTTTTGAAGAAATAATTGGCATGTGGGCCTGAAGCCCACAGCCGGCCTGTGGGCTTCAGGCCCACAGGCTGTATCAGTTTTTTTTTCTTTCAGATTATGGTTTTGGGGGGGCGGTGCCGCCGCCGCCCCCTGCAGGGGGGCGCAGCCGCCGGGCCCGCCGCCCCCTGCAGGGGGGCGCGGCCTCGGGGGCCGCCGCCCCCTGCAGGGGGAGGCGGCCAAGGTGGGGGGTCCGGCGAGGGGGGTTCCGGCGAGGGGGGGTTTCCGGCGACGGCTAGCCGCCGGAGAGATCAAAATTAGGGTTTTAGCCCTAAAAATTGAGTTTTTGGATGAAAAGTCCGTCGTTTTCAAGGCGATAAATAATCCCCATATCGATCTTGCGAGATCTAGGGGAGGGGTAATCATACGTATGATTAAAAATATCGTTTTTAGTGTTTTTACCTCTATATCCGTCCTCCGGATATAGCGACGGTTCCTCGAAGCCCTACGCGGATGACGACCCTTGGTGGAGGAAGCCTTGCACCGCGCTCGTGGATCTCCCGTCTCGCCTTCGCAACGAACGGAAAAAAAAATTTTGTGGAAAAGAAAAATTTTTAGAGTCATGCTGATAACGTGTTATGAATCAACTACTGGGGGAGGAACCCCCAGCCCTTTATTTATAGGCATGGTAGGAGAGTAGATACATCGAATACATAGATATGGGCGTATCTCTAAGATACCCGCAATCCTAACCGACTCTGGTTATTTCCATTCACAACATTTATGATTTAATTTCATTTCTCCACGATGAATATTCTCAAAACAGTTATGCTGAATTTGCATGATTTAATCGAAAATTGAATGAAATTGCGGATGGAAAAAATCGGATTTTTATTGTAAAAATACAATTTTTAATCTTTGAATCAAGTAAAAAATTGATTTAACGCTTAAACATTGAATTTTGGTCCAAAAATGATTTAAAAACTGTTTTAAATAGAGATCTGTGTTTTAAAAATATGATTTTTCTTAAATATCTAAGCAGAAAAAGAGATTTCTAGCAGATCTAATAGAAAATAACACAGATTCATCATTATCATGCGCATGGACTATCAGATCTAGGGAACAAAGATGATTACCTCTAGATCCTACCCGCTGGATCTAGCGAAGTTTGGAGAAGAAATTACGATCCGCGTCCTCGCGATTTGTCCGTCGGCAGAGGTTTGGCTTAGCTGACGAGCATATTTGATAACATGTTATGAAGGTGACGTCTACTGAACTCGTAACCCTATATTTATAGAAAAGTAACGTAATAGGTGGATACCCAATAGGCCCAGTGGGCCTTATTCATAACATATTTTACTTAGTTACAAGTAATTTTCACCTACTTATTAATGACAATTAGAATTTAAAAGTATTTGATGTTATGAATGAGGGAGGCCTTTGGCCTCCCCTCCTTCATTACCCATTCATTAGGCCCCCATTACTTAGAGTAATGGGGACCCTTGGTCTCCTAGAGGCTTTTGGCCTCCCCACTATGAGATATATAAATAGAGCACCATGGCTCTTAGCGATGGTGACTTATTCTTAGCAATGAAATTCTCTCTCTCTCTCTCTCTTGAGTTCATTATCATACAACACGTTATCAGCACGATTGCTCTAAAATTCTTTGAGCTTTTCATCCCGTCTCCCCTCAAAAATTAAACCCGTACGCGCAAAGGAATCTATTGTTGCGGCGAAGCTTTGCGGAAATTTTTCTTTGGAGCGTATCGAGAGCGGAACTATCTACGGATTTTTAATATCACGATCTTCCATAGATCTTTGATCTAGAGGTAATTTCTTTTCGATCACGTAGATACCTACGAAATATAGTAAACTATGATTTTACAATGCTTCTTTTTATAGGCTTGTATAAATCTGCACTATTTTGTTTAATATCAAAATTTTTTTAAAAAAAATTGAGCAGCTCACGGAAATTTCCCTTAATTAGCCATGGCTCTGACTGTAAAAGTTGACGATGAGACATGCATATATCTGCTTGATGTCAATGCATCTATGTTGAATCTGTTCGGCATTTGAATTAATTTAACAGTTCGCAGTTAAGAGAAATAGACCATGACATTTACAGAATGGGAAAGGGTTTCATGTAGTCAACCCCAAATTTTGAAACAGAGACCTTATTTCTGCTGATGTTGTTATTGTTTACTAAAAACAATTTATGCTTTAAAAGGAATTGTCATATGACCGAGACAAGAGAAAGAAAAAAAAACAAATTGAAATTAAAAAAAACCAGTATGGAAGGGGGCCATGGGTACCATTTATTGAGAAGCCATGACTTGTATAAGCCATGTAACTACCATCTCCTTTCTGCTATTTTTTTTTCTTCATACTTTTAATCATTTATCAACTGAACACTCATAAGCTACAATAGATGTGGCCAGGGCAATCATATAACTTGCAGGCTATGTGACCATGCATGTATTAAGTCATACTATTTATGCAGTGCCCATCTCATGTATACAGTAAACAAAATATAGTACTCGGCTCCTTTTAGCTAAGTATTTGGATCCTGCCGGCTGCAGCCATTAATTTCTTAATATTACCCTAAATCCACAACAGTCACCCAACCGAGTCTCCCTATTCATGAAGGCAAGAATTATTTATAGCAGGCAGACAGGTTAATTACCACATGATATCATGCTGGTACATGGTCAATATTTAGGGTTCTTGAGGATTATTTGTATTCCCTAATCCAATAGTAGACTTAATTTAATTAAAAATTGAGAGTTGGGCCTGCAGCCCATTTGTGACTATCAAATATTTTAATTGGGCCTGCAGCCCTTATTACCTAACGGTATATATTTTAGCATACTATATAATGGCCTTATGCCAATTCCTTAACGGGACTCTCCCCTAAGTAAAATCAAAAATAATTTATATATTCCATGTTGACAAATTGTTTTAAACATCCCTCTTGCATATTATAATCTATGGTTTACTAGGACTCTATTTTTCAAAATATAATTATCTTAAAGATCCTGAGACCACTCTGCCGTTAGTCAACTAACCTAACGGTGTATGACGTTTCCACGTGGTCTACAAGATATTTATATTTTCTAGTTTCCCTTACCATATGTTTTGCTTGAGATATATGCGTGGTTGATTACTTTTATGCCCGTAGCATATTTAGAACTGCGTGGATGTTTAAATCAGTAAAAATGTGTTTTTCGGGATCGGCCATTGTATACCTATTTACTTTCCTTGCACTTTTATTTTCTTTTGAGAGAATTTGTAAGTGAGGAAATTTGTATTTTAAAGCCAAAGCTCGATGCAACAGCACATAGAATTGATGAAAACTCCTTCAATGGATCATGATGTCGGTCAATGTGCTTGGCTAAGTTTGCTGGACCAACCTAGCTTGACTGGGTAACAAGTGGTCCTGGCTTAGTCAATTCCCTGGCCGCGTCCGCTGGACCGCAAGGAGTCGATTCATGACTGTGTAAGCCAAAGCTCGATGCAACAGCACATAGAATTGATGAAAACTCATTCAATGGATCATGATGTCGGTCAATGTGCTTGGCTAAGTTTGCTGGACCAACCTAGCTTGACTGGGTAACAAGTGGTCCTGGCTTAGTCAATTCCCTGGCCGCGTCCGCTGGACCGCAAGGAGTCGATTCATGACTGTGTAAGCCAAAGCTCGATGCAACAGCATATGAAGACGGAGATATAGGGACCCAGTTCAGTTTGGGTTTCCAAAGTTGTATTATTTTTTTTTTCTATTATGGACTTTAAACAAACTTTGGACTGTATACTATTTTGGGTATCTGGCCGATCCCCGCATTTTTACTTGTTTATTTCTTTATGCATGAATTTTTGAATTTTAATTAATTCATGCTCATTTTAAAATACGTAGATAAATGGCAAAATTAGCAAGCGTCGATTTCGAGGTCCTCGATTCTGCAGGGACAAATTACCTGAGTTGGCGAGTGGACCTGAAGTTCCACTTACGTTCAATGGCCCTCCTTGGGTCCATTTTGGCTCCTTCCTCGGCCCCAGCAGCGGCCGAAGCTTCTGCTACAGCTAGCAGCAGCCCCACAACCACTGTATCCGATGTAGATAAGGCGAAAGCCATAATCTACATTAGAAAGCATATAGATCGGACCTTAAAGGCCGAATACTTAACGGTTGAGGACCCGAAGGACCTGTGGACAGCACTGGAAGCACGGTATAAACATCAAATTGATGTTATATTACCCCGTGCCAGTTATGAGTGGGAAAACCTCAGACTTCAGGACTATAAGTCCGTCGCTGAGTATAATTCTGCACTTCATAACATCACCTCACGCCTGAAGTTGTGCGGTGAAGAAGTGACAGAACAGCGCATGTTGGAAAAAACATTTACCTCGTTTCACGAGAAAGATGCAATCCTCATGCAGCAGTATCGTGAACGCAACTTCACGAGATTCTCCGATTTGATCTCATGCCTACTTAGAGCAGAGCAGAATCGAGATTTACTGCTAGCAACTCATAACTTACGTCCAGCTGGCACTGCCCCTATCCCTGAAGCCCACCACGTTTCTCCCCAGAAGTGGAAAAACAAGAGGAAGACTAAAAATACTAAAGGGAACGCGGTAATGAAGCAACCAAGAGGTGCAGCTCCCCAGACAAACAAAAACAATAAAGGGAAAAGAAACTTCACTTGGAAGCGAAAGGACACCAAGCACGTGTCACTTCCAAAGAAGACCTGGGAGGACAAATGCCATAGATGCGGCATGACTGGCCATTGGTCCAGAAACTGCCGCACTCCTCGCCACCTACAGGATCTATACCAGGCGAGCCAGAAGTCTCGACCTGAAACAAACTTGGCAGGTGTACAGCTGCCAACAGTCTTTACTGCTAAAGACTTCGAGAACGACGATCTGCTAGATTGAGCATCATCATTTATCTATGCATTTAGAATTCGATGTATCTTCATCTGTTATTTGCTTTAGTGCGGACTTTTATTTATGAATGTTGTCTACATTTTCCCTCAAATAAAATTTCTTTTTTTTGGCTTATATAGATGATGTCTGAGTGCCTAGTGGACAGTGCCTCGACGCACACAATCCTTCGCGATCATTGCTATTTTAATAGCTTACACAAATATGACGGTCCTGTTATCACAATTTCAGGACTGTCCCAAATAATCGAAGGAACTGGTGAAGCAATTATATTGCTCCCAAATAACACAAGACTTCAAATTAATAATGCATTATTCTCTCCTATATCAAACAGAAATCTCGTAAGTTTCAAGGATTTCCGTTTAAACGGATATCACTTAGAGACTAGGGATAAAAATAAGGTTGAATATCTAATTGTAACTCGTCAAAAAGATGACCGGAAGATCATCTGCGAGCGATTCAAGGGACTCCCGTCGGGTCTATACCAAACATACATTCAACCAGTAGAAGCCAATATGATTGAACACCAGACGTGCCAATCACTACCAGAATTCCAACTCTGGCACAATAGACTTGGTCACCCTGGAACAGCAATGATGCGTCGCATCATCACTGAATCCCGTGGACACAAATTGAAGAACCTGAAGATTCTTCAAAAGGGTGAATTTCCATGTCTCCCTTGTTTTAAGGGAAAACTAATAACGAGACCATCCCTCCTGAAAGTGGGATTAGAGTCTCCTGGCTTCCTTGAGAGAATTCATGGTGACATTTGCGGGCCTATTCACCCCGCAAGTGGTCCATTTCGGTACTTCATGGTACTGATTGATGCATTAACCAAATGGTCTTATGTGTGCCTCTTGTCCACCCGCAACCTAGCTTTTCCAAAGCTATTGGCACAAATAATAAGGTTGCGTGCTCATTTCCCCGATAACCATATCAAGAAACTACGTCTTGATAATGCGGGAGAATTTACTTCACAAGTCTTCGAAGACTATTGCCGGGCAACGGGTATTGAAGTTGAACATCCGGTAGCACATGTTCACACCCAAAACGGATTAGCTGAGGCTCTTATAAAGAGACTCCAATGGATTGCACGTCCATTGCTTATGCAATCCCAGTTGCCTGTGGGGCATGCTATTTTACATGCCGCATCACTTATTAGGATAAGACCCTCTGGAGGTCACACTTTATCCCCGATGCAACTAGCATACGGCGCACCTCCGGATATCTCTCATTTGAGAGTGTTTGGTTGTGCGGTATATGTCCCAATAGCACCACCGCAGAGGACCAAAATGGGTCCTCAGCATCGTCTAGGTATATATATTGGGTTTGATTCGCCCTCTATTATCAGATACCTTGAACCCCTGACGGGTGACGCATTCAAGGCACGTTTTGCAGACTGTGAATTTAATGAGAAATTTTTTCCAAAACTGGGCACACAGTCTAAGAAGCCAGAAGCTTCTGAGACCATTAGTTGGGACCAGAAGTCTTTGTCCCTATATGATCCGCGTACTAATCTGTGTGAAGATGAGATCCTGAAGATCCTTCACATCCAGAATACAGTACATCTTTTACCGGATAAATTCACGGACAACCAGAATATTGTCCGTTCACACGTCCCTGCTGCCAATACGCCAGCTAGGATTGACATCCCCATAGATGGATGCAGCCCACCGGCAGCAGAATTGGTTGTACCTCAAATGAAAAGAGGACGCCCACCAGGTTCAAAAGATAAAGTTCCTCGAAAGAGGAAGACTCCTGGCGATACAAAGATTATCCCTCCACAGGATGCTGAGCTCAGACCAGCTACTTATCCCCTCCTGATTTCCCCAGCAGAGGAAACAATAGGAGAAACATCATTAAATTTTGTACGTACCAGAGAAGTACTGGACAGAAATAGCATAGTCGTCGACGACGATTTTGCGTTCGATATTGCCGTTCACGTCACTAAATATGACGATGACGTCGAACCACGATCTCTAGCGGAATGTAAACGCAGAGATGATTGGCCAAAGTGGGACGAGGCAATAAGAGTAGAGCTGGACTCACTCTTGAAACGCAAAGTCTTTGGACCAGTAGTCCAAACACCAGTAGGTGTAAAACCTGTGGGATATAAGTGGGTTTTCATAAGAAAAAGAGATGTAAATAATGTGATCGTTCGCTATAAGGCACGCCTTGTAGCCCAGGGATTTTCCCAAAGACCGGGGATTGATTACGAAGATACGTATTCCCCGGTCATGGATTCGATCACCTTCCGATTTTTAATCAGACTAACTTCTCTGGAAAGCCTAGAAATGCAGCTCATGGACGTTGTGACTGCATATCTATATGGCGATATAGATAAAAATATCTATATGAGACTTCCTGATGGGTTTAATCTACCCCCAGAGATGAAAGAGATACCTCGGGACGTATTCTCTGTAAGGCTACATAGATCATTATATGGTCTAAAACAATCGGGCAAGATGTGGTATAACAGACTAAGTGATTTTCTTGCACAGCAAGGATTCACGAATAACGAAGTCTGCCCGTGTATCTTTATCAAAAGAACGGGAACAGGATTTGTCATCATAGCTGTATATGTAGATGACTTAAATCTCATAGGATCTCCTGCAGAGATCAAAGAGATATCTGAAAGCCTTAAACATACTTTTGAAATGAAAGACCTAGGCAAACCAAAGTATTGTCTTGGCTTACAGATAGAACACCTAAGAGGTGGAATCCTATTACACCAATCTAATTATACAAAGAAACTTCTACGCAAGTTTCATATGGATAAATGTCATCCTTTAGGTACTCCTATGGTCGTAAGATCACTAGATGTACATAAGGACCCCTTCCGGCCACTGGAAGATGGGGAGGAGATACTGGGTCCTGAAGTACCCTACCTCAGTGCCATTGGAGCACTTCTATATCTGGCTAACTGTACGCGTCCCGATATAGCGTTTACAGTTAATCTACTAGCCAGACACAGTGCTGCGCCCACAAAGCGCCACTGGAACGGAGTAAAGCATCTTCTGCGATACCTTCAGGGTTCCATTGATCTTGGACTTTACTACCAGAGAGGTGCCTCCCCCAAATTGTTTGGTTATGCTGATGTAGGTTATCTCTCTGATCCGCAAACGGCAAAATCTCAAACAGGTTTTGTATTTACCTACGGAGGTACTGTTATCTCTTGGAGATCGGTAAAACAAACCACTACTGCTACATCTTCCAACCATGCAGAGCTCATCGCGATCCATGAGGCGAGCAGAGAATGTTTTTGGCTACGCTCCGTCGTCCAACACATCCTCCAATCCACTGGCCTGAAGACCAGTGATCTGGAGCCTACTGCCCTATTCGAAGACAACGCCGCATGCATTGCTCAGCTTCAGAAGGGCTACATCAAAGGCGACAGGACAAAACACATTTCTCCCAAGTTTTTCTGGACGCACGAGCAGAAGAACGACAAGCAGATTGAAGTTCGACAGATCCAGTCATGCAACAACTTAGCTGATCTTTTTACTAAGGCATTGCCTAAATGTACTTTTGTAAAGCTTGTAAAGAACATTGGTATGCGACAGTTGAAAGACCTGCAAGCCTGAAGCTTGTACGGATCAGGGGGAGTAACATGTAGGTTGCACTCTTTTTCCTTAAGCTGTTGGGTTTTCCCACTGGGTTTTCCACAGCTAAGGTTTTAACGAGGCAAACACACTTACTCTGGATCCAGAAGTATCCACCCCTTGCCTCAGTAGCTGAGACCGGCGTGATGAATGTGTAAGGGGGAGTATTATGAATGAGGGAGGCCTTTGGCCTCCCCTCCTTCATTACCCATTCATTAGGCCCCCATTACTTAGAGTAATGGGGACCCTTGGTCTCCTAGAGGCTTTTGGCCTCCCCACTATGAGATATATAAATAGAGCACCATGGCTCTTAGCTATGGTGACTTATTCTTAGCAATGAAATTCTCTCTCTCTCTCTTGAGTTCATTATCATACAACATTTGATTTGTATAATACGTTCGCTATGGGGCATACATATGAGATTTGCTAATTGGTTTGGATGCGCGTGGATCCGACAAATTTATAGTGAACTTAACTTATAACAGATCCGCAAGTGGATCTTACAGCATCCGGCTCGAACCCGAACCTTAGCGTCGCGGAAAGCACAGTCTCATTTCCAATTTAGGCTGTTAATCTCTTCCATTAAAAAATTAGGTTATTAATCTATTCCATCAAAAAAATTACTGTTATGAATCAACTATCGAGGGGAGAGCCCTCAAGTCTATATTTATAGCCAAAGGGGAGAATACAAGTGGGTATGGGCCCAACCACTTGGGTTGGCCCAATAACTCACCAACCCAGTAAATACCCATTCACAACACTCCCCCTTATCCAGCCATGGTTATGGACCCCGCTCATGAATACTTCAGGATTCTGAGCCTGTATGGGTCTCACATGGGGTGGATACTTCAGGATCCTGAGTTGGTGAGATTTGCCTCGTTAAAACCTTTGGCTATGGAAAACCCAGTGGGAAAAACCATAGCTAAGGGAAAAGAGTACAAACTCTGCCAAGCTCCCCCTGATCTGTACAAGCTCTCAAGCTTTCAGATCTCTTAGGCGTCTCATTCCAATCCTATGTACAAGTTTTCTAAAGGTAGCAGTAGGAAGGGCTTTAGTGAACAAATCTGCCAAATTGTCGCATGACTGCACTTGTCGGATGTCGATCTTGCCATCTCTCTGTAGCTCGTGCGTCCAGAAAAACTTTGGTGAAATGTGTTTCGTTCTGTCGCCTTTGATGAAGCCACCTCGTAGCTGAGCTATGCAAGCAGCATTGTCCTCGAACATGGTAGTGGGCTCGAGGTCTCCAGTCTTCAGTCCGGTCGTGGACAAGATGTGGTGGATGACTGAGCGTAGCCATACACATTCTCTGCTTGCTTCATGGATGGCAATGATCTCCGAGTGATTGGATGAGGTTGCCGTCAAGGTTTGCTTGATGGATCTCCAGGAAATGGCTGTCCCTCCATAGGTAAACACGTACCCAGTCTGTGATTTTGCTTTGTGGGGATCAGACAAGTACCCTGCATCAGCATAACCTGCAAGTGTAGAGGATGTTCCATTTTTGTAGAAGAGTCCCAAATCTGTAGACCCTTGGAGGTAGCGCAGAAGGTGCTTTACCCCGGTCCAGTGGCGCTGCGTAGGCGCTGCACTGTATCTGGCAAGCAAATTTACTGCGAACGCTATATCGGGACGCGTGCAGTTTGCCAGATATAGTAATGCTCCGATGGCACTCAGATAGGGAACTTCCGGACCAAGTATATCATCCCCCTCTTCCAGCGGCCGGAAGGGGTCTTTATGTGCATCCAGGGATCGTACCACCATAGGTGTACTCAATGGATGGCAATGGTCCATATGGAATCTTTGCAACATTTTCTTCGTATATGTGGTTTGGTGTAATAGGATTCCGTCTTTCTGATGTTCAATCTGTAAGCCAAGGCAGAATTTGGTTTTGCCTAGGTCTTTCATTTCGAATTCTTTTGTTAGGCTTACAGATATCTCAGTGATCTCTTCGGGAGATCCTATGAGATTCAGATCGTCTACGTAGACAGCTATTATCACGAATCCTTTTCCCTTTGTTCTTATGAAGATACAAGGGCAGACTTCATTGTTCGTGAATCCTTGTTGAACAAGGAACTCACTGAGTCTATTATACCACATTCTTCCTGATTGTTTGAGACCATACAATGATCTTTGTAGCTTAACAGAATAGACGTCCCGAGGTCTATCTTTCAGTTCAGCAGGCATTGAAAAGCCATCAGGAAGTTTCATATAGATCTCCTTGTCGAGATTGCCGTATAGATACGCAGTCACAACATCCATTAGCTGCATATCTAGGCCTTCCTTTGCTGTTAAGCTTGTCAGGAATCTAAACGTGATCGCATCCATGACCGGGGAGTATGTTTCGTCATAGTCTATACCCGGTCTTTGGGAAAATCCCTGTGCTACAAGTCTAGCTTTGTAGCGTGCGATCTCATTATTTTCGTTTCTTTTTCTGACGAATACCCATTTGTATCCCACAGGTTTGACACCGGTAGGTGTCTGGACTATTTGCCCAAAGACTTTTCGTTTCTGAAGCGAGTCCAGCTCGGCTTCTATTGCCTGATTCCACTTTGGCCAATCATCTCTACGTTTGCATTCAGCAACGGAGTGTGGTTCATAATCATCATCGCTTCCGGCGACGTGAATGGCAATGTGAAACGCGAAGTCATCGTCGACGACTGTACTCTTTCTGTCCAATACCTCCCCTGTACGTACATAATTTAGTGATATTTCTGTTTCTCCCGGCAGTTCCTCTGCAGTGGATTCCGGGAGGGGAGAGGGTATGGACACGAGCTCGTTTCTCTGTGGGGGTATCGTCCCAAGGTCTCCGGATATTTTTCTTTTTCTTGGATTTTTATCCTTGGAGCCTGGTAGTCTGCCTCTTTTCTGTTGAGGTGCAGCCACTTCTGCTGCCGGTGGATTGCATCCATCTTTCGGGATGTCAATCCTAGCTGGAGTATTCGCAGCAGGGATGTGTGATCTGACAATCTTCTGGTTGTCAGTGAACGAGTCCGGTAATCTATGGACTGTGTCCTGGATGTGTAAGATCTTCCGGATCTCATCATCACATTGTCTTGTTACCGGATCGTAGTGGGTCAAGCTTTTTGTATCCCACGTCAACATTTGCTTTGCACTAGACTTTTCGATGTCTAGGCCCATTTTGGGGAAATACGTCTCATCAAAATTGCAGTCTTCAAGGCGTGCCTTGAAAGCGTCCCCCGTTTGGGGTTCTATGTATCTTATAATGGAGGGTGAGTCAAACCCTACGTAGATACCTAGGCGACGTTGAGGGCCCATCTTGGTCCTCTGTGGTGGTGCAATGGGGATATAAACTGCGCAGCCGAAGATTCTCAAGTGAGAGATGTTCGGCGGCGTTCCATATGCGAGTTGCATTGGAGATAGACTCTGACCTCCTGAGGGTCTAATTTTTATTAGTGATGCAGCATGCAAAATTGCATGTCCCCATGCATCCACCGGCAACTGGGATTTCATCAGCAATGGTCGTGCGATCCATTGGAGTCTTTTAATTAGCGACTCAGCTAACCCATTTTGGGTGTGAACATGTGGCACCGGATGTTCAATTTCTATTCCCGTTGCCTGGCAATATTCTTGGAATGACTGAGAGGTAAATTCCCCCGCATTATCCAGACGTATTTTCTTTATTTGGTTGTCTGGGAAATGCGCCCGCAACTTTATTATTTGTGCCAAAAGCTTTGGAAAAGCTAAGTTGCGGGTTGAAAGTAGACACACATACGAGTATTTTGAAGATGCATCAATCAGTACCATAAAGTACCGAAAGGGCCCGCTAGGGGGGTGGATAGGTCCACATATGTCTCCGTGTATTCTTTCAAGGAAGCTAGGAGACTCAATATCCACTTTAAGTGGTGATGGCCTTGTTATTAATTTACCCTTAAAGCAGGGTACACAAGGGAATTCTCCCTTCTGAAGAATCTTCTGGTTCTTCAGGTTATGCCCATGGGATTGTGCTAGGATGCGGTGCATCATCACAGATCCGGGGTGGCCAAGTCTATCGTGCCAAAGTAAGAATTTGGCCGATGTCGGGCACTTCAGGTGCTCCGTCAAGTTTGCTTCCTCTCTCCGAATTTTTGTATGGTAGATGCCTGATGAGAGGCTCTCAAAACGTTCAAGAAAGGTTTTAACTCCATTTTCTTGAGACGTTACATACAGTAATTCGTTTTCTTTGACATTTGCTGTTTCCAAGTGGAATCCGTTAAAACGGATATCTTTGAAACTTAGTAAGTTTCTCTTGGAATTCGGAGAGTAAAGTGCATCTTTTATTTTTATCTCTGTTCCATTGGGGAGCAACAAGGTTGCATTCCCAGAACCTTCAATTATGTCCGATGGCCCTGAAATTGTGTTTACAGGGCTCTTATACGGGATAATGCTATGAAAATAGCATTTGTGTTGAAGGATCGTATGTGTTGACGCGCTGTCTACTAAGCAGTCATGAGAGCATTCCATCTAAAAAATGAGTAAGCATTTGCATTCAGAGAAGCTAAATTTTATTCAGCAGAATTGAAGATACATAAAAGCTCTCATGAAATAGAAATGTTCATACAATAGAAATGCTAAGATAAATGATAACGGGCTAATCAAGCAGATTATCTGACTCGAAGTCTTTTGCTGTAAATTTGACTGCATTATTCGCAGCCACCAGGTTTGATTCAGCATTCTTTTTCTTGCTTTGTTTATAAAGCTCCTGGAGATGCACTGGGGTCCTGCACACTCTAGACCAGTGGCCTGTCATGCCACAGCTGTGGCACTGGTCTTCCCAGTCCCTCTTGGGTGGGGGTGCATTGTTTTTCTTGTTATCATTCCTGCGCCAGATGAACTTGCGCTTCCCTTCATTCTTGCGCTGCTGTGGTGGGCCCTTGGCTCTTTTCTGTTGCCCCCTTTCTGTGGTCTTTCTTTTCTTTTATTTTCCCTCTTCTTTTTGAAGGAAGAGGTATGGTGAGCTTCTGGCAGGGGGACAGTGCCGGGAGGGCGCATATTGTGAGTGGCGAGAAGAAGCTCTCTGTTTTGCTCGGCCATGAGAAGACATGACAGCAGCTCTGAATACTTGGTGAACTTACGTTCACGGTATTGCTGCATAAGTATCGCATCCTCTTCATGGAAAGACGTATACGTCTTTTCCAGCATGCGATCTTCTGAGACTTTTTCACCACACAACTTCAGGCGTGAGGTGATGCTAAAAAGTGCTGAGTTGTACTCAGCAATGGACTTAAAGTCCTGCAGTCTCAGGTTCTCCCACTCATATCTCGTCATTGGGAGTATAACATCTCTCTGATGTTTATACATGTCCTCAAGGGCGGTCCATAGCTCAAGTGGATCTTCGACCGTAAGGTACTCAGCCTTTAAGGTCTTGTCCACATGGCGGCGAATATAGATGATGGCTTGCGCCTTCTCTATATCGCTAACATTTTCTTTTTCAGTCACAGCAGTGATGAGGGACTTGGCCCGCAGGTGAAACTTAACATCTAGCTGCCAGCTTAGATAGTTTCTGCCTGATGCATCCAGCACTTCAAAGTCAACGCTTGCAATTTTAGCCATTTATCTAGCAGAGCACAAACATGCATGAATTAATAATCAACCAGAAAAACATTTTCATGCGGAAGCAATATTTAATGAAAAGCTAAATGTGTGGATCGGCCAGTCCCACAAGAAAGAGTCCAAGAGTCCATAGTCCGAATTATACAAATTTGCAGCTTGAATTAAAATGAAAATACAACTTTGGAAACCCCGTGGGTCCCATTTTAATATCTTCGTCTTCAAGCGTAGCTTCCGACTCCATGGAAGTAGGTCTTCTTTCTTTGACATTTACATAAATTCCTCACTACAATTTCTCTCAAAAATAAAAGAAAAGTGCGGGAATTAAACTGTGGGACTAAACGGCCGATCCAAAAACCACATTTAGCAATTCATGCAAGAATATTGTGCTCATCAACATTTTCATCCACAGACATCACAGGCAGTTTATTCATATGAGGATAAAGCAATATTTAATCACTTAATAATTATTGGACCACTGGGCAACGTCATACACCGTTAGGTTAGGTAACTAACGGCAGAGCGGTCGCAGGATCTTCCTAATTATTAAGTTTTTAAATAAAATGTACAACCACGCAAATAATATCCACATAATTTTGCCAGAGATGTAAAGCATGTAAAAGAGGTTACGATGCATAGGTTGTAGAGTAAATGGTTTAATCAATCAAATTGATTAAGAGCCAAAATTAACATTTTCTTTGTCAGAGGGAAAAGTCTCACTCGTCGTCCCAAAAAGTCCCCCAACAGATCCCCAAAACGCCCTTGTCTGCCCGATATTTTGCCCCCGTAATTTACCGTGATTTTTCACGAATATTTTTCCTTTGAATCCCCATTACTATTTTAGGCTAATGGGTTGCCTTTTGAGGCACATTCATAGCCCTATTGCCTCCCCCCGATCTTTTTTTTTGATGAAAATCTGTGGGCCTGAAGCCCACAGATCTGCTGTGGGCTTCAGGCCCACAGATCTGACTATTTTTTTTAGAAATCTGTGGGCCTGAAGCCCACAGATCTGCTGTGGGCTTCAGGCCCACAGATCTGAATTTTTTTTTGTGTGTGTTGAAGTCAGTGGGCCTGAAGCCCACAGATCTGCTGTGGGCTTCAGGCCCACAGCTCAAGCACAGTCTTTTTTTTCTTTTTTCTTTTTTTCGGTTTTAGGGTTACAGCGGGGGGGGCGCCGCCGCCGCCGCCCCGTATAGAGGGGGGGGGGGGCGGCCAGGGGGGCCGCCGCCCCCGCTGCGGGGGGGGGGGGACGGCGGGGGCCGTCGCCCCCCGCAGAGGGGGGCGTGGCCAGGGGGCCGCCGCCCCCCGCTGCGGGGGGGGGGGGGGGGGGGGGACGGCGGGGCCGTCGCCCCCCCGCAGCGGGGGGCGGCGGCCCGGCCGTCGCCCCCCTTCTGCGGGGGGGACGGCGGGCACGGGATGGGGGGCCGCCGCCCCCCCCCCTGCAGGGGGGGGGGGGGCGGCGTGGGGGGGGGGGGGGGGGGGGGGGGGGGGCGAGGCCGCCGGCGGGGTTAGATCTAGGGTTTGACAAAATCCAAAAAAACCCTAGAAAAAAATTGATTTTTGGGAAGAAAAATCCGTCGTTTTCAAGGCGACGATGAATCCCCATGACGATCTTGTGAGATCTAGGGGAGGGGTAATCATACGTATGATTTAAAAACTTTGTTTTTAGAGTTTTTACCTCTATATCCGTCCTCCGGATATAGCGACGGTTGCTCGAAGCCCTACGCGGATGACGACCCTTGATGGAGGAAGCCTTGCACCGCGCTCGTGGATCTACCGTCTCGCCTTCGCCTTCGCCTTCGCAACGAACGGAAAAATTTGTGGAAAAAAAAAATTTTAGAGACTCGTGCTGATAACGTGTTATGAATCAACTATCGAGGGGAGAGCCCTCAAGTCTATATTTATAGCCAAAGGGGAGAATACAAGTGGGTATGGGCCCAACCACTTGGGTTGGCCCAATAACTCACCAACCCAGTAAATACCCATTCACAACAATTACTTTATTCTTCCGTTAAAAAATTAAGGTTTATTAATCCCTGCGCAGCCTCCAATAACCCCTGGACAAAATAAGATTTTTGATTAAAAAAAAATCTTTTCCTTTTTCAAACGCCAAAATGGGTTAGAGATCATCAGATGCTGTCGATTTCTACTCTTTGATTCCCAACTGCTTTCTTTTTTGCCTTGCTGAGGTCCTGTTGAAGTTGTGGAGATTGAGGAGCTCATTGTAGGAGTGCGGTTTGTCTCCACAACAGAACAAATGCCGGTGGGGTTCTAATCATCATCTTGTTTGTTTTCTTTAGATCGTATTTAGTTCCTTTTCTTTTTTGGCTTTCCTGTTCAAATTCAAGTGAACTCTCAAGTGGGGTTGCGTAAAACAACCCCCATTCACTGATTGAATTCTTTCTTATTCATTAGTGGGCATTTTTAAAGGGGAAAAAAACAATAAAATCTTTAGAGTTGTAGATTGAGTAAAGGAGGCTCCTTTCTCTGTTTCTTCTGCTCGGTTATCGTGGAATCTGAAGTGGGTTAAAGGATTCTTGCCTGATATAGGCCCTTCTGTCTGCTGATCGATTTTTTGTTCAATTGCTTCAACGGATTTTTCTGCGAGGAGGGCTTTTTTTCTTGTTGAATCTGAATTGGGAAAACAAAACAATCCCCTTCAGCAATCAAAATTGTCTAATTTATCCGAAAATGTTTCATTTACTGGCTACAGTTTGGATTAGATTTGCTTCTTAATTTCTTCTATTAATCAGACTGCTTCTTTAACCTTATGCCTTGTTAATTTCCTCGAATTGAGTCATTATATAATTGTAAGATTGTTCCGTAGCATTCTTGTCTAAAGATTTATAGGGGTTATCCCATTTTAACGCCATGAAGAGTTGGAAGATTTTATCTGTCTTGGGTTCTATGAGAAATCTCTTCCTTTCAGACTCCGGCAAAGATACCCAACCCCACACATTCAATCCTCAATCATGGCTTCGGGTGGAAAGAGGAAAGCTCTCTATGTTCAGCTCACATTCCCCCTCTTCCATGTAAGTCTGCCTCAGCTTTCAAAGTTTTGATTCTTTGCATATTTTTTCTTGGATCAAAAATCTAATCTTGCTTCTGATGAACTCAGTGAGGGATTCATCAAGGTTGCAGAGCCACCAATACTCCCACTCTTCAAGCCTATTGACTATGTGGAAGTATTGGCTCAGATCCATGAAGAGCTGGAGTCCTGCCCACCATATGAGAAATCAAAGCTACACTTACTGCAATATCAGGTATTTAAAGGTCTTGGGGAGGTCATATTGTGCCAAAGAAGCCTCAGTTCCGCGCTGGAGATGGCAACCACGGTCTCTGAGAGGCTTATTTTTGGAGCTTGGTTAAAATATGAAAAGCAATGCGAAGAACCAATCTCCGATCTTCTGGCTTCTAGTGGGAATTGTTCTCAAGATTTTGAGAAGTTGGGTATTTATTCTCAAATTCATGTAGAGGCAACGGAGACACAATGTAGTAGTTGTAATGTGAATACATTGCATGCTTCCTCCTCCGTAACATTTAAGATAGGAGCAGAAAAAGTAGTATGTGATCGCTATAAGATTGCGGCTCTGTCTGCTCCGTTCCACACCATGCTTTATGGGTGCTTCGATGAATCTGTTCGCGAAGTTATAGATTTTTCGGAGGACGGCATATCACCTGTTGGCATGAGAGCAGTCGATCAGTTCAGTTACTCGGGTAGTCTAGGTGATCTAGCCCCAGATGTTGTGTTGGAAATCCGAATATTTGCGAACAAGTTCTGCTGTGAGAGGCTTAAAGATGCATGCGATAGGAAAATGACATCATTGGTTTCTTCGAGGCAAGATGTTATTGATCTAATGGAGTGTGCACTTGAAGAAAATTCTCCGGTTCTTGCCGCTTCGTGTCTTCAGATGTTCTTGCATGACCTACCTCATTGCCTGAATGATGAGCAGGTGGTCAAGATTTTCTCCAGTGCTACTGGAAGAGAGAGGTCCATTATGGTTGGCCGTGCCTCGTTCTCACTGTACTGTTTGCTAAGTGAAGTTGCAATGAACATGGATCCAAGATCGGAGGTTACTGCATGCTTTCTGGAGAAGTTAGTAGAATCGGCAACAGATTGCAGACAGAAGCAGTTGGCTTTACATTGGCTTGGATGTGTGAGGCTGTTGAGAAAGGAATATGAGGAAGCGGAAAGGCTTTTTGACGCTGCTCTGTCTTCTGGGCATGCCTATTCTATTGCTGGTCTAGCTAGAATAGCTTATTTTAAGGAAGACAAGATTTTATCTTATGAAATGATGAGCTCTGTTGTAACTTCCTGTGAGCCCCTCGGGTGGATGTACCAGGAGAGATCTCTGTATTCTGATGGGGAGAGCAATGAGGACGATCTCAATATGGCGACTGAATTAGACCCTACACTTATTTACCCTTACGTGTTTCGAGCAGCATCTTTGATGAGAAAGCAAAATGCAGAGGCTGCACTAATGGAGATCAACCGTGTTATTGGGTTCAAGTTGACTTTAGAATGCCTAGAGCTCCGGTTCTGCTTCTATTTGGTTCTTGAGGATTATAGAGCTGCACTATGTGATGTCCAAGCAATCCTTACATTGTCCCCTGGGTATCGGATGTTTGAAGGACGTGTCACTGCTTCTCAGCTGCATACACTTGTTCGAGAGCATGTGGAGGAGTGGACAACTGTAGATTGTTGGATTCAACTTTATGATCATTGGTCATCAGTAGATGACATAGGTTCCCTTTCGATAATCTATCAAATGCTTGAAGCACCAGATGCTCAGAAGGGCGTATTGTACTTCCGACAGTCTTTGCTTCTCTTGAGGTATATCACTTCCCTCAGTATATTGAGATGACAATTGCATTCAAAAAATTTGTTTCATTGTTTGTGTGTATGTTATGTTAGTTATAATATGATTTTAATTCATTGCTTTTTATTTGATGGTATCATGAAAATCCAATGTTGACATCAAATTCTTATAAACATTACTTTATAGTTACATAATTATCTTGCTTGAGCTAGTCCACTTTACATATTGTGACCGTCATTCCCTCTCATGTACCCTAGTCTTCCTCTCTCCCTCCTTTCCTCCCCCTCCGCTATTTGCCGCATGCATTACCATGTAGTGAATTTATAATTGGAAAATTTGGATGCCAATATGAAGGTCCTGTCATTCTGCTTGGTAGGTTGAACTGTCCTGAAGCAGCATTGTGTAGCCTTCAGCTTGCTCGTCGCTATGCCGCCAGCGAACATGAGCGTTTGGTCTATGAGGGATGGATTCTATATGATACTGGTCACTACCAGGAAGGCCTATTGAAAGCTAACGAGTCAATCTCCATCCAGAGGTCTTTCGAGGCTTTCTTCTTGAAGGCCTATGCCCTGGCAGATTCAAGCCCGGATCCTTCAAGCTTCGCAAATGTGGTATCACTTCTTGAAGATGCTCTGAAGTGTCCGTCAGATAGGCTGCGGAAGGGTCAGGTGTGCTATTTGATTTATCCTTTTTCAGCTGTATACTTCCGAATTACCTGGATACTTCGTATGTTTTTTCTTGAATTTGATTCTTGTCCATCTGAAGTATTCAGGAATCCTTTACATACATTTCTTTTCTTTCATTTGTTCTTTATTTTTTAGAATTTCATATCCACAAACTGAGTAATATAAGCTAACTGTTAAAATTTTATTGCATTACTTTTGCATTTTCTTGCCAATTTCATTGTTTTAGAAAGTTTGACATATATTTTGCTCTGTTCTGCTGCACAGTAGCATATTTAATTGAATGTAGCTGTTTTTCTAGTATAGAGATTTGCTTAAGGTTAAAACCAGAGGCTTGCTTGAGATTTTCAGTAGCAGGTTCATCACGCTTTTTTTCATCAGAAAATAACTGACCCGGTTGGTAATGATATAAAAGGGTGATAAAAAAGTTGGTAATGATATAAAAGGGTGATAAAAAAGTAGAGCAGCCAACTGATGTGAATGAAACGAATCTTTCAGCATTGGCCAGAAACTTATGTATAATCTCAATGTTATATTTTTAGAGTAAGAAGGGAATTGCTACGCCAACAGACCTTTTTGCAATTACCCCGTGCACATACCTAAATATTTTGAAAACCCGCATTTTTGCTCAGTTCACAAACTAGCTTATCGGGACATCAAGGTTTATACGCGCAAATGACGACGTGATCCCCAGCCTAGTTCGATATGGATGGGCTCGAGCCCACTTGAGAATTGAGTTAAAGTTGGACTTTGGGCTTTTCTATTTTACTTTGTTTCTTTCGTTTAGTCCCACATTGAGTACAACATGAGGGTTGATGGGTTGTAAGCCTATTTAAGGGCATGTACTTGTTGTTTGAAGGCAATAAAAGCTTAAGATTAAAATTCTCCCCAAACCTATGAAAGGTCCCCTTTGGTGTGAAGCCTTGGAATCCTTGGTGCGAAGCCAAATAACCCTAATTATATGCTCTTTTCACCAAATTTCCCGAAAATCTCGAAAATCGTTCGTATTCTACATCAAATTTGGTATCAGGTTCGATCATGCTGAAGGAGGCATCCCACTTAGTGATCGGTCTGCTAGTTCATGCAAATCCGAAGAAGTTATCACGGACGAGCCATATGCAGGAAAACTTGCACGTGTGGTTCTGGCTGGGCTTTCCTTCGGTATCTAATAACCTTACTTCTGCTCGGAACAATTCCTTTCTTTTCTCCAAATCTTCTCTTAACTTTCCCAAAAAAATTCCACAACCTTAATTCAGCTTCAACAACCACTATCTTCCGCCATCCAAAACTCTAACCCTAGCGCCATCTTCCACAGCCCTCCCCCACCACACTACCTCTGGCGGCCTCCTGGGTCTTCGCCGCCTCCGTCGTGACCTCATACGCGTCCATCGAAGCGGCTAGCGTCTGTAGATCCTATCGGCGCCACCGCTTCCCCTTTGATTGCATGTTGGCACCACATCACTACCTGGACTGGAGGCCCCACCATCTACCTCTCCCTCGGGCGACTCCATAGCAATAAGCGATGTGACGAACCGACACCGAAATCGTCGGAAAACGCCCTTGGCGCTATCGTGCATGTCGTTACCACAGTACGGTTTGATCAAGCCGTCTACGAGGTGGAGCCGAGCCGGTGCCACGAGCCGAATCGAACCAAGAATCGAGCCAGTTACGGTTCATCGGCTCGTCCCAAGCCGACTATGAGCTGAGCCGCCGACTCGAGTCGGCTCAGCCGAGCCGCCAGCCTGAGCTGTCGAGCCCTTGACTGGTCAACGGCTCAGCAGTGAGCCGTCGCTAATTTTTGCCGATTTTTCAGATATTTTCAGAGGATTTTTTGTGCAGCTTTCGTATTTTGACGATTGCAAGCCCGTTCGGAGTTCAAATTCAGAACGGTTCACGATAATGCTTAAAGGACTCAGCCATGGACTCACCACCACCCTACTTAGACCACCGACATAACTTGGACCTGTTCATCTTTGTTGCGGGAAGATCTGCTGTGATTAGGAGTGGGCATCGGGTAAACCCAAATTTTTAACCGAATTCAAATCCAAATCCGATTATATTCGGATGGGAAAAATAAGTCCGAATTCCGATTCCGAATCATAATTCAGACAGGATATTTGATCCGAATTCCGATTCTGATTCCGAAAATGTACAATTCCAATTTCGATTTCGATTCCGATTCCGATTCCGGAACCGGATGAAAATCTTTGTTATTTCTAAATTTATATATTCCATGAATCCCAAAAAATAAAAATAATTAAGAAGCTCAAAACCTCTATTGCGTCCAAAATTTCTAATATAGGCATACCAAAATGCAAATACAAACTCACCAAAATTTCAATAAACTAGAATTCAAAGTATCATCTCAATATAATGTTCACACAATCACTGTAACGCCCGAGGAATAGGTGCCGTTACACTCGATAATTTTGTAGGTCCTTCTGGGTACCAGTGAAGTCAATATATGATGAATAGAAATATACCAAGAAACATACTCGTCTTAACTTATTTGACCTCTTAGACTTTTCTATCTTTTAGTTCGTATCATATACTCAATCTCTCATGAATCAAATCATTTATCTCGTTCACATCCCCTCAGCATGTAACAACTTAATCATCCATCTTATCTTCCAAGCTCCTTCCGTTACCCTTATCTTAATTTTTGGAATTCCGAGGACGGAATTTCTTTGAAGGTGTATGAGGTGTAATTGCCCGTTTATTTTGAAGCCCAACTAAGATTTTCCCCTTCTCATTCTTTCTCATTTCTTTTTTCCCCTTGCAGTAAAGCCCAGGCCCACAAAACTTTCCCCTTTTAATAAATCCCCAACTCATTCTCTCTCCCCATCTCTCATTTTCTCACACCCGATCCCAGCGAAGGAAACAAAAACCCCCCGAACCCTAGCGGCCTCTCCCCCTCGTTTCGCTCGCAGCGAAGAAAATCCGATGCGGCCGAACTCCAGCGTCGCCTTCTCTCTCTCCCCCCACTCCTATTTCCCACGCACCCGAGCAGCGAGTAAACCCCCCGACGTTTTCCTCTCTCTCTCTCGCGGCGAACCCAAACCCCATTTTCCCTCTCCCTCTCTCGTTCTCTCATCGACCCATCAAAGAATAAATCCTAGTCGAGTCGCCGCCCTCTTTCTTCTCGTTCAAAACTCTTCCACTCTCAATCGGGATGTACCCTCTCTTCTCCAAGCAACTGAAAGGCAACATAGGACAGCCGTCCTCCTTCCAGCAAACTCATCTCCTCGTCCATCACGCGCCTTCGATTCAAAACCCTAATCGGGTCTTTTGGATCTCTGCCGCCTCCCTCACGATTCGATCTCTTCCGAGGCTCAATTTGTATCTCCAGGCCCTTCGATTAAGGTAGATTATCTCTATACCTAAGTTCTTGGTTTATGGTTTTGTTCTTGTTTTAATTTTTCTGAAGTTATTTGAGTCGGTAATTGATGGAAATTCGTTACATTTTGTTGGAATGATTCATTATTCTCCAGGTTGTATTTCTGTAGTGTACGATCTTTTGGCTGGCCAACACTTCCCAACATTCATCTTAATAGTAACACAATGATATACTGTTAATGAACACTGCAGGAAATTTTGTTTCTAAATTTTCTTCTACTGATTTGGATTATTATTAACAAATTGAGTTTACCTTGGTGTCAATTAGCTGTGCTTTTATGTCCTGTTGTTTTCAGTATAGCCTTATGTTTTTTATTTCTGTCGTTATCAATATTTTTCTTTTATATATAATAGCAATCCAACTGAAATTGCTTTGGGGCTAGTGGACCAGATTAATGTCCCAAAATCATGAATTATGGCGAACTCCTCTTCTTGGCTGGTTAACTTCGATATTCATTTAGGGTGCCGAATATGTCTGAATGTGATCTCAACATAATACCCTTCTTTAAATTTCTTTTAAATCGTTTTCTGAATGTTTTTCTTCCAGAACCATGTACATGCAAATGAATTGAGAATTGTAGCATTAATTATGTGATTAGGCTCTATGCACAATAATTATGGACATTGATATTTGAACACAGAGCATGCCACCACAGAGAACCAAATCTTAGACTTGATGCATAGCGTTGAATTATATAAATTAAGACATCCTGAAGCACAGCTAACTTGAGAATAACCTGACAATCATAGTACATGATTTCGACTTGGCACTTTACATGTGTCATGCTACAACTGTTGATAACCATGATGTACACTGAAACATATGATCATACATGCATTTGATTTGACCATTAAATATTCTACAAGCCCGAACTTTGCGCCTGATCATTGAATATTATACGCTGGCTGCAAACTCTGTATGTCGTGTATGAACATGTTGAGAACTAAGTGCTACATGGGACAAAGTGCCACGGTACGCCGGTGGTCACCTCTTGAACCCATGCGAGTTACCTCTAGAATCTCCTCCACACGAGAATACCTGCAACCAGTACAATGTCAAACACAATAATAGTAATGACATAAACACATGGCATGAAAACAATATAATATACATATACAATGATACTACACCTGACATCACGGGTTTTGGGGTAACTCATATTAGAGAGAGTGCGGGAGCGATTGAAGCCATGCTTTTGGTCCCTATCTGGGAGGATGTCCTTTCATGGATCCTGAGTTCTTGGTACAGTTGACCTTTATACTCGGCCCGGGGTAGCACCCCGCGGTCCAAGGTGGACTTCACGTTGCACAGCGTGCTCTCCAAATATGAGTCACATCACTAGAATAGGACATCTCAGTTTTGGTGTATGGTGGTATTTGTAGGAAAGATTGTCTCATGCTATGTTTATTGCTCCAGTTACTTGTTTGTCCTGCTTGTTTAAACATAGTAATGATTGATGTTATGGATGCGTGTTAGTGAGTTGCTTTCCTACTTTTCCTTCTACTGATTTGGATTATTATTAAGATGAATGTTGGGAAGTGTTGGCCAGCCAAAAGATCGTACACTACAGAAATACAACCTGGAGAATAATGAATCATTCCAACAAAATGTAACAAATTTCCATCAATTACCGACTCAAATAACTTCAGAAAAATTAAAACAAGAACAAAACCATAAACCAAGAACTTAGGTATAAAGATAATCTACCTTAATCGAAGGGGCCGGGAGATACAAATTGAGCCTCGGAAGAGATCAAATCGTGAGGGAGGCGGCAGAGATCCAAAAGACCCGATTAGGGTTTTGAATCGAAGGCGCGTGATGGGCGAGGAGATGAGTTTGCTGGAAGAAGGACGGCTGTCCTATGTTGCCTTTCAGTTGCTTGGAGAAGAGAGGGTACATCCCGATTGAGAGTGGAAGAGTTTTGAACGAGAAGAAAGAGGGCGACGACTCGACTAGGATTTATTCTTTGATGGGTCGATGAGAGAAAGAGAGAGGGAGAGGGAAAATGGGGTTTGGGTTCGCCGAGAGAGAGAGAGAGAGGAAAACGTCGGGGGGTTTACTCGCTGCTCGGGTGCGTGGGAAATAGGAGTGGGGGGGGGGGGGAGAGAAGGCGGCACTGGAGTTCGGCCGCATCGGATTTTCTTCGCTGCGAGCGAAACGAGGGGGAGAGGCCGCTAGGGTTCGGGGGGTTTTTGTTTCCTTCGCTGGGATCGGGTGTGATAAAATGAGAGATGGGGAGAGAGAATGAGTTGGGGATTTATTAAAAGGGGAAAGTTTTGTGGGCATGGGCTTTACTGCAAGGGGAAAAAAAGAAACGAGAAAGAATGAGAAGGGGAAAATCTTAGTTGGGCTTCAAAATAAACGGGCAATTACACCTCATACACCTTCAAAGAAATTCCGTCCTCGGAATTCCAAAAAGGAAGATAAGGGTAACGGAAGGAGCTTGGAAGATATGATGGATGATTAAGTTGTTACATGCTGAGGGGATGTGAACGAGATAAATGATTTGATTCATGAGAGATTGAGTATATGATACGAAGTAAAAGATAGAAAAGTCTAAGAGGTCAAATAAGTTAAGACGAGTATGTTTCTCGGTATATTTCTATTCATCCTATATTGACTTCACTGGTACCCAGCAGGACCTGCAAAATTATCGAGTGTAACGGCACCTGTTCCTGGGGCGTTACAATCACACTTCATAGTTAGGTTCATCCCAATATTTCAAATACAAACCCACCAACAGTTCACACTTCGTATAAGAACAATGAACAATGACAATTCACACTTCACATAATAACATTTAGATATATTATTAAGCTTACACTTCACACTTCACACTTCACAATTCACACTTCACACTTCACATAATATACAGTGATACATTAAATGTAAGAGCAAAATGAAGAACAATGACAATCAGTTCCAGAAGAACAATTGGGAAAAGAGTTTATAGATATCATTTACAAGTAGAAAGCTCTCTTTAAAGTCCATGGATATTATATATAATATTTTATCCCAAGAATCACTGGTGCTTTACTTCATTGCATCGGTTTGAATAAAAATAGATTAAGTCTCTTCAAAGATTCTATAAACATGACATTCTACATTAATATAAATATCATGCAAAACTCAAATCAATTCCATCATGAAGGGGCTTTTTGCATAAATATAAAACTCTTTAAATTATGTGTGTGAAGAATAATGGGTTTCACAAGACATGAGATCTCTCTTCAAGCATGATGATTATATTGGCCATCACATAGTTCTTTAAAGATTGTGTAGCTACCCAACGAAGAGAAAACTACATGACAAGGAATTAAAAACTCCTCCAATTAAACATGAAATTAGTTTTAAAAATCAAGAATGATTTATTTCCTAGACAACTTACTTGGATTTGTGTATAAACTCATATAAAAGTACATGACTCATAAATTAATTTAATACCTACTTGAACTGATAAAACTTTGAATAAAAAGATGACTTTTAACCATATTGCAATGCAACGTACAAAAGTTGTATCTTTTAGCTACAGATGGAAGAAACCTAGATGAAACCTAGAGCATTTAATAACAAAAGGAAAGCATAATTCAATAAGAATCAAAATTGTATATGTAATATTGTAATAGTTGTAGGCTGCTACTGTATGTTTGATTTGTCAATGGAAGAAGGAAAATATTGTCATTCGAGTCCACCACAGTCTTGGTTTTACCTGGAATTGTGTGTGATTTGAAATTTATGCACTTGCAGGTAGCCTTATGCGCTGTGTAAATTGCTATGGCATGTTTGTTAAAATCCTTGAAATATGAGAGTAGACCAATATCTCAAGGAGAAGCAATCCTGCAGGGATTGATCTTTGTTATTGTTTGAGATGTGCACACTAGACATAAATAACACACAATTGCCAGATTTTTATTTAGTCACACATCAGTTTCAAGCTGTTCTGAGATTTTGCACTGCAGAACAACACCTATCAGAAATTTGGGCTTGAGCATCCCGCGCTGCTGCTGCACATTGAGCCATCCCAAAGGCCATTGTTTCCACAGGAACACTCCCACTCTCCAACACCATTAAATCTCACAAATTCTGCAATACTTGCAGCCACAAACAATAATTTTTCTCCTTCTTGCGACGATCGATCTTTATCCTCCTAGCATGGGCATGCGCCCTGCTTTTGATGCCAACTACCGCCTCTCTATTCTTCTTCTTCTTCTTCGTATACTGTCCATGATTTTTTGTTGTTGCAGACGTTGAAGAGTTTGATAGGGTTGAAGAGGATGAGAAGGCATCGTAAACATAAGGGAAGTGGCGTCAACGACAACGGCATGCCTGTTGCTGGAGGAGAGGCGGTGGTTCGACGCTGGAGGAGAGAGGTCGATCGGAGGAGAGAGGCGGCGGTTCGTCGCCAGAGGAGAGAGGCCGAGCGGAGGAGGTCGGAGTTCAGCGTAGGATGTGAGAAAAAAGAACTGTGTAGGTTGGGAGATTATTTGAGAATAAATTAATTTTGTGAAGTTACATACATGCCCCTAACCATGTTTTAATTAAGTAAAAAGAAAAATCCAAAATTAATTTTCTATGTGCCACATGTCAAATAAGTATTGGGAAGTTGTAGTAGAGGTCATAGTAGCGGTCATCAAATAATTTCTCGCTATTTAAAGGGCTTTGATGCCTTAACTTGAGAAGTTAGCCAAACTATTAAGACTTCATTCAATACACTCTCAAGTGATTTTCAAGTCATCAATTCTTCACTAGAGCATTAAAGAGCATTCAAAGATATTCAAGCTCAAGTTTTATGTGTCAACTTGTCTCCAAAGCTTTCAAGATCAAGCTTCTAGCATTCATTGCTAATCTTCTTGAGACAAAGTAGTAAGTGCTCATACTCTCATCATTTAGAGCACATCACACACACCTCATTGCCTCATTCTAAAGAGTATTATTCAAAGCATATGTTGTGAAATTGTTTCATATTTTGGTTCTAATTTTCGCTTGATACTTAGGAAGTTCCTCTCAGTTGTGAGAGTAGTCCATTCCCGGGTTGTTGGAAGCGGAAGGAAGTGTATTGGTTTTTCACTTGTCAAGTTTTGGCAAGTGGGTATTAGTGGATCACTAATCACTAGCGGGTTTGCTAGTGTATTGTTGGAGTAGGATTCAAAGGAGTCAGGTAGACTCAGAGTCGGAGAGACTCACTGAATCGAACCAGGGTATATCCTTTGTGTTTGTTGCTCTCTCGTTCTATTTCCGCACTAAGATTGCATACGAGATATTTAATTGGGTGTAATTTCCTTATTATCTTTATAAGGCACTATTCACTCATCCTATAGTGTTTTCTTCTTATAGTTTCAGATCCTACAATATATACCAAGGTTTGTAAAATCTCGGTTTTGGTCATGATATCGGCCAATAATTTATACGTTATAGTATTGGTATCGTTTGTATCGGAAGCATCAGTTGATATGTATCATAACATAGTTATTAAAGATCCTATTTATGCTAATTTGACTTACTTTAACAAACTTAGTTAATAAAATTATGCGATAAAAATAACATTAATTTATTTTAATAGAAATTACGCTTAGTTTATAGATATTTGCTGATTTATGTAAATTTTATGGCAGTTATATTAAAATATTGTGCATCCAGGTGCCTGACATATTGTGCAGACGTCTGGAATGAGAACATCAGGCGTCTGTACTGGGTAGGGTTTTGGAGAACTGAATATGCATGAACACCAGGCATCTGGAGATCAACTGCCAGACGTCTGGGTAGGCTGAAAAACTCTATTTCGAGTTTATGCAAGTTCTAACCCTATGACACTCAATGATATATGATTTAGAGTATTGTGAGTGATATTCTATGAAGTCTATTCAAGTCTTAACATGATATTTCAACTAAAAAGTAAAGAAAGAAAGGTTTAATGTTTTATCCTCTTCACATCCTATTGAATTCCTTGAAGACTTCCACTTTGAGTTTGTTGAGTCCAACGCTTTGATTTTCTTACGTTTACTCCTTGATTTTCATGCTTCATTGATTGATGTCATTGCATCAATGATCCAAATCATCATCTTCATTTGATATGACTCTGTCTATATTGATGATACTTTCATTAACTACAAAATATGGGGATGAGTCACAATTGATTATGTTTCTTTCTCATCAAAATCACATTTGGGGAAACTAATATTCAACATTTTCTCCCTTTTTGATGATGACAAATATTCATAACCATAATCAATAATTGTGCTTGAATATAAAGATACTACTCCCACTGGATGCCAAAGATACTACTCGGCATTAGGCATCAAGCCAAGAGGTGTGGGTACCTGACCCTCAAGTTTAGCAACAATCTTTCAAACAAGGAAAGTCAGGAACTCAGGTCTTTTCCCGAATCTCAATCCTTTTCAATTAAGATTGAATAATGGAAACGACATTGGACATCTTATCCTTTAAGCCAGCATGTTCCTGACGCATGACCTCAATGTGATTCCTCAAGACTGTCTTGGCTTTTCTGCATTTTGGCCATACGATTCTTGGCCTGACGAGATGAAGAAGTAAGATCATCCAGCTCTTTGCTAAATGATTCAAACCTAGATGTCATCGTCGATGTCATAGTAGAAAACCCGTCTCCAAGGCTAAGAAGTTCAACCTTGAGGATATCAAGTGACTCATCTGATGGAGGAGGGTGAGCAGATGAGGATGGAATATCAGTAGCTGCAGGGTGAGGAGATGACTCAGGAAGTGGGTCAGCAGATGAAGGACCAACAGAACTGGAGATGCCGACAGCTTTAGATGCTGCACCTTTCAAAGTAGCATTGGATTTCTTCTCAAGGGTGGCATTGATAGGGGCCCCTGGGCGAATACGCTCACTGGGAAGGAGAGAAATCCGAAAGTGAGTGAATACATGGGTCAGCATGGTAGGGTAGATGAGCCAAGTAGAGGATATCATCCTGTCAAGTATGACTTGAGCCCAGTTCACCTAAATCCCTCTAAGAAGAGCATAGAGTGCTCTGTGATACTCCTCAGAAATGTAATCTAATCAGCTGAGCCAGTCTTATGGAGTAGATTTGACTTCAGAATGAGATTGGTTATCCACCCAAGATACCAGAGATCACTAGGCTTGAGGGGAGATGAGAGGCGATCGAGAACCACTGAATAGATCTGAGACAAAATGTTGTGGTTCGACATGTCAATAACAATGTCATCAAGGTGTTGGCCAGAGAATGGGATATGGAGAATTGCTCCCGATAAAACTTAGCCGTGAGCACGATAGGGACACCTTGAACCACATGTTGAGGCGATTGATCTCGTCCCTCACATGATTGGCGTAAAACAATCTAACGTGATTTGGATAGTAGATGTGGGCTTAGTGTCTCTCCAAATTTCCAACAACCCAGCACGCCAAAGACTTCTGATAGGCCAAAGAAATGGGAGAAAGTGATGTATCTCTCTGGGATAAATTTTGCAGACAGAAGATTGACAAAATCGAGTCTGACATTCTTGCTTACGACAGATCAGAAGAGGAAGTGCCGTCAGAGGCGGATTAGGATCTGACGACTGTGGCTGTCTAGATGAAAAGGGTTGTCTCGAGAATGATCTGTGGTAAGAACTATTTGATGTGATGCCTCAAGTGGGATGGTCCTCTTTGTACGGTTGCTCCTAGGTACAATTGTTGATGTACATGTGGAGGAGATGGAGAACGAGCCTTTCGTTTGCCTATTGGATTCTTAAGAGCCATTGGAGATGGAAGAACTCTAGGAGAACGATGGATGATGAACGATGATATGATTAAACGAAGGGTCAGACGAAAGAATGAAAATGATATAACTTAAACCCTAATTAAGTCGAAACGAAGCTTTACATCAGTTGGTCGAAACATCTCAGCCGTTGGATCAAAAGATGATCTGACTTAAAGTCCTTCGACAGACGTCTGGGGAGAAATATTTGGTCGTCTGGAGATTTAAAGAGATGCAAATGATTATATTGAGCCAGGTGTCTGGATCTGGACCAACAGACGTCTGGTCGAATGAGTAAATAGGATGAAAATCATACGAATTGATGATCAAGTGTCTGTATCAGACTAATCAGGCGTCTGACAGACTATCCAATCGTCTGGTATGTCAACATCAGACGTCTGACAAACTCTCGGGAAATTTTGACAGACTGACAAAACATTACTAGACGTCTGTAGAACAATGTCCAGGCGTCTGAAAATTGGTTTAGGCGTCTAGTAGGACAGCATCAGACGTTTGATCAGATGGAAAATTCTGAGAGACAGATGTATCTGATACGACTAGGTGTCTGGTTCGATCACACTAGACGTCTGACTTATATCTGTAAGCTTGTGTTGAACCTAGGAGAATTTCTATATGGGTTCTCAAGCTTAACGATAGAAGCAAACATCTTAACTAAGTATTCATTAATGCAAATCATATATACAATCATCATATATGGTATTCATTCAAACCAAATACATAATGCTCAAGAGTATCATATGAAACTTATATATCTCATGAGATAAATAAAAAATGAGAGATATATATCCAAAAGAAATTGATTTATAGCATGAGCATATCATAATGTGAGATGAAATATACTAATCAATAGGAAAATGATCTTCTAGAGTTCAGATTCACCCATAATACCCAATTCTCTCCTAAGTCTCATAAAAGCGTCTTCTTTAAGAGGTTTGGTAAAGATATCAATAATTTGGTTCTGTGTGTCGATGTACTCTAGACAAACATCCTTTTTGAGGACATGATCATTAATAAAATGATGCCTAACATCAATGTGTTTGTTATGAGAGTGTTGTACCGGGTTCTTGGATGACAAATAGCACTTTGGTTATCAACCATGATTGGACCTGTGACACACTCAATACAATTGTCTTTAAGTGTTTGTTTCATCCATAAAATTTGTGTACAACCTAATCCTGTGGCAATGTATTTTGCTTCGGTTGTAGAAAGAGATACCGAATTTTGTTTCTTGGAGAACCAATACACAAAGGAATTTCCTAAGAAATGACAAATGCCACTAATATTTTTCCTATTGGATTTACATCCAACAAAGTTGGCATCACTAAATAAAACTAGTTAATTATAGCACGACTTAGGATAAAGTAATCCATAGTCAAGTGATTGGTTTAAATAACAGAAAATCCGTTTGACCGCAATCAAATGTGATTGTTTTGGTCTAGATTGATACCGTGCACATAAGCATATCGAAAATATAATATCGGGCCTACTTGCGGTAAGATAGAGTAAGGTATCTATCATACCTCGATATTGACGAATGTCAACATCCGCTCCATGTTCATCTTTATCAAAATGTGTTGTAGTGCTCATTGGAGTACGCTTGGATGAAGAGGAGCACATCCTAAAGCGCTTGATCAATTCCACCGTGTACTTAGTTTGGTGGATGATGTTCACTTTCTCCAATTGACAGATTTGAAGTCCTAGAAAGTAGGTGAGCTCTCCAATGTGGCTCATCTCAAATTCGTTCTGCATTGACTTAGCAAAATCTTGACATAATGAAGAGTTAGTGGAACCAAATATAATGTCAACATATATTTGTATCAATAGTATATCATCATCGAAATACTTAGTGAAAAGTGATGAGTCAACTTCACTCATTTTGAAACCCAAATCAACAAGAAAATTCTTAAGTCGATCATACCATACTCTAGGAGCTTGTCTCGACCCATAAAGAGCTTTCTTGAGTTTAAACACATGATTTGGTGATTTTCCTTCAAATGAAACCGGGTAGTTGTGAAACATAAACTTCCTCAACTACATGTCGATTTAAAAATGCACTTTTCACATCCATTTGAAAGAGTTTAAACTTCTTGAATGATGCAAATGATAACAATAATCTAAAAGATTCTAATCAAGCTACCAGTGCAAATGATTCTTCACAATCAATACATTCTTCTTGCTGGTAACCTTACGCTACTAACCTTGCCTTATTTCGGATGACAACTTCATTTTCATCCGTCTTGTTTTTGAAGATCCACTTTGTTCCAATGACATTGCGATCTTCCGGAGGAGCAACTAATTCCTAAACATTGTTCCTTTCAAATTGATTGAGTTATTCTTCCATAGCCATGATCCATGAGCTATATTCACATGCCTCTTCAATGTTCCTTGATTTAATTGTTGAGACGAAGGCACAATGTAAGAATCGCTCTACCCTTGACCTTGTACGGACTCCATCTTTGATATTACCTATCACTTGATCATGTAGATGGTTTGGAACCGTAGCAAATGTCTTGGGTAACCCTAGATCATTTGGAACAACTTCAACTACATCATTAGTAGGGTTAGTTGCAAGAGAATCATCTATCTTAACATTATTAAGGAATCACATAGAAATTCAATATTCTCATCAAGTTGAGATAATGGATTATCAAAATCCTCATAAAAAGAAACATGAAGTGATTCTTCAACCGTTAAGGTTCTTTTATTGAATATCGGGTAGGCCTTGCTACGATTGGAGTATCCAATAAATATTCCTTCATCGGAATGTGAATCAAACTTATCCAAATTTCTGTGTGTTTTTGATAAAACATTTTTGAACCAAAAACACGGAAATAACGTAATTGAGGGATTTTATTATACAATAATTCATAACAAGTTTTGTTCGTACGTGTCTCACAAGAATCCTATTTAGTACATAGCACTTGGAATGATCGGCTTTCGCCCAAAAATTGTGAACAAATGCGGCTATATCACTAAGCAAAGTGCGTGCATACTCAATGAGTATTCTATTTTTCCTTTCTACAACACCATTTTGTGTTGAAGCACGCGGAAAGGAAAATGTGTGAGTTATCTCGTTCTCATCACAAAAGTTAGAGAATAGTTCATTATCAAATTCACATCTATGATCATTACGAATGGTGATTATTGAAGTGCCTTGAATCTTTTGAACTTTCTTGGATCAAATAATGAATCTATTAAGAGCTTCGTGTTTGCTATTCAAAAACATTACCCGAGTAAACCTAGAGAAGTCATCTATAACTACAGGTCTATAAAATGCATTTTCTAAGGATGCAACTCTAGTAGGCCTAAATAGATTTAGAAGTAGATATTACATTCTTTATCTTAAATGACGATTTATGAAGCTTGCCTTATTGCCATGAATCACAAAAACTTTTCTTATTAAAAGAAAGTTTTGGAAACCCTCTAATTAGGTTATGCTTGTACAACTTATGAAGGTGCTTGAAGTGTACATGACCAAAACGTCGATGCCACAAGAGTTGTTCATTAGTGTGAGCAACCAAGTATTGGTCTTGAGTGTGTGGCATATCCAATATATAAATATCTTTTTGCCGTGTGCCACAAAACAAAATATTATCATTAGCATTATTGAAAATACTACACAATCCATTATCAAAACTAATTTTGTAACCCTCGTCACAAAGTTGACTTATAGAAATAAGATTATGATTTAAACCATCTACAAGATAAATATTTTCTATGAGAGATTTAGAGGGGTTACCAACTTTTCCAATTCATATGATGGAGCCATTCTCATTGCCTCCGAATGTGACCGTTCCACCATTCTTGATGTTGATGATTTCGGGGAGAAAACTTAGGTCTCCCGTCATATGTTTGAAACACCCGCTATCGAATGTCCAAACATTCTTTTTGCATTTAAAGCAATCTTTTCCCATTTTGCTCTTTTTCCTCTTCTTGGGTACCTATAAAATTCACTATAAGCATATGGTACCCAAGTATGTTGGGTCCAAGTGGATTATCCCTTTGGAAGTCCAAGTGGACTTTGGCTTTCTAACATAGTTCACATTATCTATAATATCCCTAAAGTATGATTGCATTTACATTCCGTTAGCATACATGCTAGTATTTTAGGACCCCAAATCACATAACTCTTGGAAGTCCTATGCCTTATGGGTGCATGCATAAAAGATAGGTCTCTTATGGGAGCATGCGGTATGTGAGCATGTGAATGAGTATATGCATTTGGATGTGCATACGCATGTGGGTGATACATGCAAGGGTGTGCATGATTCATACTATGTGATCTCCATGTGATCTTGCACGATGTATGCGTACTTTGTGAACATTCATGTGATTTTTCACATTTGGCATATATGCATTAGGTGCATATGAATGTGAAGCATGGTAAACATGTGGATGAACATGTGTAAGCATGAGCATGTTGTGATTGTCCATAACCATGCGCACGAGTGTTTGTGCGGTCATGTGGAAATCTCACATGAGTTTGCATGTGCACGTTGGTGTGCTGCATTAAACTCGTCATACGTAGGAGCATGATGTGTAGGTGCTTTCCTACGTGGTTGGGTGCGTATGTACATATACGCATGTCCCTTCCTTGGTTGTCCACCAGTGGTGGGTTTCTTTCCAAAGAAGGATGTCACTAGAAATGTGCTAGTCTTGGTAGATAAACTACCCAAGGGGTTTGACGCTCCACTTGGGGATGCATTGAAGGATGGCCTCACAAAATCTATAGTGGCTTCACTATAAGATGTGCGATATGTAGATACATTATCATTTGAATATCCAAGTCCACCGCGGTAATTTGCGGAAGTTGGTTTTCCAAAATTGTGTTTAATTTGTCCTTTCCCTTGTTGAATCTATCAACGTTGGAGAACATGAGCTCATATCTCTTTGTAAGGGAAGAGACATTGGTATCCAAAGTGGATACTTGTGAATTTAGCTCTAGCACTTGGGATTTGAGAGCTACATTCTCATTTCCCAAAATTATGGTTTGAGATCGAAGTGATTCAATCTCAATATCGTCACAATCACTAATTTGGACTTTGTCCAATTGTGACTTGAGGGATATAACCTCATTCTTCAAACATTCATTTTGAGAAGCTAAAGTAGCTTTTTCTTTAAGAGTTGCAGTATGAGTAAAAGAGCTAGCATTCATGTCAAAATTCATGGATGAGGTGGCTATGCTAATGAGTTTGTCCTTAGCAATCATATATGAATTAAACAATTTTTTTATACTTATCAAATAATTGTTCAATTGCTAATTTGAGTTCATCTAAGTTACATCATTGGTGTCGCTATCACTATCACTAGATGAGTCCTTTGGAGAGCTCCCTTTGGCCATGAAACATGTGTGTGCTACCTCTTTCTTGTCCTCATCTGAGTCTTCACTACTCGTATCATCACTAGAATCATCCCATGTTCCAACTAGTCCTTTCTTCTTTTTGTTCCCTTTGTACACATCTTCCTTTTTGTACTTGGGAGCTTTCCATTTCTCCTTATATTTAAGTAAGAGACGATCCATCTTGATGTGCCCTGGCTTATTACAATTAAAATATAAAGAAGAATCATTAGTAGAAACAAATTTGTTTCTTGGTTTGAAGTAAACTCTTCGGTAAAACTGTTGGAACTTCCTTGCCATAAGAGGATTCCAAGTCAATCTCTTCATCAGAGTCTTCATTCTCCGAGACGACTTTGAAAGCAATTGCTTTCTTCTTAGGCCCGGGTATAGCTCTTAGTGCATTCCTTTCATCTCTATCCGCCTTCCTAATCTCATAAGCTGAGTTTTCCTATGAAGTCCTCAACGGTGTATGTCTCCGTGTTATTACCTTCCTCAACAGTTATTTTCTTCTTTTTCCATTCCGGAGTGACGGCCATAATGAGTTTCCTTACCTTTTCTACTTGGATGCACTCTTTCCTAATAGCTTTAAGCTCATTCACGATATCCGTGAACCTTGCATACATTCTAGAGATGTTTTCTGTCTCCTGCATTTGAAATATCTCAAAACGTTGTACAAAAACATGAAGCTTTAACAACCTTACCTGAGTTGTCCCTTTATGGGTAATTTGGAGATGTTTTCCAAATTTGGTGTGTGGTTGTGCAATTTGACACCTTGTTGAATTCGGTTGCATTCACTGCACATATAAGCGAGTTCATCGCTTTTGCATTGTTTGATTCCGCGAGCACTTGAGCCAGTGTCCATTTTGAGTAGTCGTCCTCAATCGGATCAACATACTCCTTATCAACCGTACGCCAAATAGAAGCACTCTTTAGGAAGATGATCATTTTAGCCTTCCAATATCCATGGTTTGACATGTTGAAGTGTGGAGGTCGGACTGTGGATTGGCATTCGACGATATACAAAGCACCATAGCGATTGTTGTTGTTGCTTGTGGTTGCCATAGTTTGAAAAAATCTTGCTCTGATACCAATTGTAGGATCTGAAACTATATGGAGAAATCACTAGGGGTGAATAATGCTTTATAAAGATACTAAGGAAATAATGACCAATTAAATATCTCGTATGCAATCTTAGTGCGGAAATAGAATGAGAGAGCAACAAACACAGGAAGGCAAACACAAACAGAGGATATACCCTGGTTCGGATTCATCGAGTCTCCACGACTCCTTTGAATCCTACTCCAGCAGCACACTAGCAAACCCGCTGGTGATTAGTGATCCACTAATAACCACTTGCCAAAACCTGACAAGTGAAAAACCAATACACTTCCTTCCACTTTCCACAACCCAGGAATGGACTACTCTCACAACCAAGAGGAACTTCTCAAGTATCAAGAGAAAATTAGAACCGAAATATAAAATAATTTCACAACCTATGCCTTGAATAATACTCTTTAGAATGATGCAATGAGGTGTGTGTGATGTGCTCTAAATGATGAGAGAATGAGCACTTACTACTCTGTCTCAAGAAAATTAGCAATGAATGCTAGAAGCTTGATCTTGAAAACTTTGGAGACAAGTTGACACTTAAAGCTTGAGCTTGAATATCTTTGAATGCTTTTTAATGCTCTAGTGAAAAATTGATGATTTTAAAATCACTTGAAAGTGTATTGAATGAAGTCTTAATAATTTGGCTAACTTCTCAAGTCAAGACATCAAAGTCCTTTAAATAGCTCACCAAATTGTCCAAAATCTGCTAAAATCCCAAGTATTAAATGCTGGAAACGGCTATTAACAGGCAGAAATCCTAGTCATTAGTCGCCTGAAGTAGAACGACCAGGCGATTGCTGTACTGTTCTGACTTGGTCATAAATGCAGTCTAACGGACACTTGGCAGACATCTGAAGAAGACTTCTCAGACGTCTGGTCCATTGTATAGTCGTCTGGCTCAAGGGCGACAAACGTCTGATCATTCAGACAGAGTGGGACTGAATTACTTGGAATAAATTGGTCTGAATATCCAGACGTCTGATGTTCATCATCTAGACGTCCGGTTGACCATATAGACGTCTGGAAATATATCTTCAGATGTTTTAATCAAGACTTGATTGCAGAGTTTAAGGTACTGGAAGTTTAGTTCGTAATTAACCAGACGTCTGATGTATATCATCTATGCGTCTGATACAAAGTGAAGACGTCTGAAAACATAACATCAGATGTCTGATTTCTGTCAGTCAGTATAGGTCGAGAATTAATCAGACGTCTGGAGTTCCTCATCCAAGCGCCTGACATATTGTATAGACGTCTGGAATGAGAACATCAGGCGCCTGTACTGGGTAGGGGTTTGGAGAACTGAATATGCATGAGCACCAGGCGTCTGGAGATCAACTACCAAACATCTGGGTAGGCTGAAAAACTCTTTTTCGAGTTTATGCAAGTTCTAAACCTATAACACTCAATGATATATGAGATAGAGTGTTGTGAGTGTTATGAGTGATATTCTATCAAGTCTATTCAAGTCTTAACATGCTATTTCAACTAAGAAGTAAAGAAAGAAATATATACATGTTTACTCCTCTTCACATCATATTGAATTCCTGGAAGACTTCCACTTTGAGTTTTTTGAGTCCAATGCTTTGATTTCCTTACGTTCACTCCTTGATTTGCATGCGTCATTGATTGATGTCCTTGAATCAATGATCCAAGTCATCTTTATTAGATATGACTCTGTCTATATTGATGCTACTTTCATTGACTTCAAAACATGGGGATTAGTCACAATTGATTATGTCTGTTTATAATCAAAACCACATTTGGGAAAACTAATATTCACACATATAACCATAAAATTGGGACGCAGCAATGAAATAGTATTTCTCTTCAATTCCAGAACGTGTGAGCAAATCAAATACCTGTCAATGTTCTAATTGCAGCATCATGCCCTTTATTGACTGTTTCAATGACATTTACCCGCATGGGACATGAAAGTGGGGTATTATACATGACAGGACTACGGATGCTCTGTTTGAAAAAGATTTATGAATCATGTATATGATATGTATATATACGTGCCTAAATGTGCGCATATAACGTCTTTAGCCCCACACACACACACACACACACACACATATAGGAAAATTTTCAAATGAGAACATTTCGCACCGTGCGAAAATGTTTTTAGTTTTTTTTTTCAAATTTTTTTCAAAAATTCTTTTTTCCACCCTCATTATTGTAAGGACCCTGTCTATGGGGAAAACACTAGAAGAGGGGTTGAATAGTGTTTATGCAAATTTAAAAGGAATTTACGCCAAATAAAATGCAATCCAACAAATAGTGCGGAATAGAAAAACAACCCAAAGGGAAACACACGCAAACGCAGATATGTTTCAAGGGTTCAGATTACCCAAGTCAACTCCCGACTTGTTCCCGGTAATCCTACGTCCCTACCACCCGGATACCACCGGATACTCAAGTTAGAACTCTAACTTGAGGTTTCCTTAAAAACCCACTTGTAGCAACCCTACAAGTGCAATCGAATACAATCGATGTCCTTGACTCCCACAACCAGGGAGCAAGCAAAAACCACTCTCACAACCGAGAGCACAATTCAAATAAAGAAGTTATGAAAACTGAAAGCAACACTTACAATCACCTATGCCTTGAAGTAGAACTTGAAGAAGAAGTGTGATGTGTGTTGAAGAACTCTCTTGGAAGAGAGGAGAAAAAGCCCTTTCTCTTGACTGCACCAAATGCCTAGAAGATCAATCTTTGGTTCTAGGTTGGAGAGCAAGAGAACAAGATTTGGAAATACTTAGGGCTTTGGATTTGAAAGCTTTAATCTTTGGAAATGAAAGCTTGAAGGATTTTGCAATGAATGAGTAACCTTCCAATGAAACAGTAGAAGCTCTATTTATAGCTTTCTCAAATCCACAAAACAGTTTAGGCAAAAACCCAATCGAAATCCGTGAGAAAAATCTCAACGGATATAATTTGAACTCGCGACAGTCGACTGTTGAACAAACCACAGTCGACTGTTGCACAGTCAGCAAGGGTATGTGAGAATTCATAACAGTAACTTACCACGTGGACAGTCGACTAATGAAGCCAAGACAGTCGTCTGTAAAACCAACAGGCGACTGTACATTCTTCGACAGGCGACTGGCCGAGAGAAGAGTAAGTTAGATAGAATACTGGAAATCTCATAAGATACAAGACAGACGACTGATGCAAGGAACACAGTCGACTGTCAATCAGAACAGGCGACTGTATATCCTTAAACAGACGACTGTTACAGACAGGAGAAATTTCCAGAGAGCTGAGTCAAAGAATAGACTTACAGACAGGCGACTGTTGCAGCATAGACAGTCGACTGATCTAATAGACAGTCAACTTTATATACAGCATTAGTCGACCGGCCGTAGAAATCGGATCAAACAGAGTTTGGACAAGGAGAGACAGGCGACTGATGAACCATTCACAGTCGATTGTCGCTAAGACAGGCACCTGATAAACGTTCAACAGTAACCTGTGCGAGATAATCAGAGAGGGCCCAAAAACTGCATTGTAATAGTCTGTGCAAAACAGGCGACTGTAGAACAAAACACAGTCGACTGTTTTTGAGACGGGCGACTGTAAATTGTTAAGCAGTCGGCTGTTATGAACAATCCTAGCACAAACAAAAGAGAATTGAATTGGGATCAAAGGACAAAGGTCTAGAGATGTCCTTTGACTGAATGAAGATGTGTGTGAGTGCTCCATCATAGTTCTACTTCTAAGCTACATACTAGAAGAGATAAAAGAAAAATTACATTGACGAATAATCTCTTCTTTCCATCGTATGAGCTTGAAGTCTTTACGGAGCTTCAATCATCAATCTACGATCATCCAATTCATATCATTTGCCTTCAATCACGTTTGTGAGTCATCCATTGCTAGTTGATCTTCATAGTAAGCTTAGGCAATGGATTAACTGCAAAATAGGGGATTAGTCACAAGTATTTATGTTTGCTCATCATTAACACCAAGTGGGGAGAAATCCAATACTCAACATTCTCCCCCCTTTTTATGATGACAAACAAACATAAACAAAAAGATAAATAATTGTGCGCAATGAAAACTTACTCCCCCTACATAGATGCCAATCAAGTTAGTCAACAAATATTAGAGCATCTACATAGCAATTGAAGCAAATGAGTGAGATATGAATGAATTTAATTCAAGAAATCTAGGAAATAAAATCCCTATTCATTGTAATCTTACTCCCCCTGAATCTAAGGCACGAAAATCTTAGATTCAAGCGTTAGAAACATACTTAGCACATCCATTATGAATCTTGTATGTTTATTTCTCTCCCCTATGGCATTATCCAAAAAGGTGGGAGCAAATAACAATAATAGTGCTAAAATACGAACTAACAACAATCACGGAGTATAAAGATATATCGAATCAAAAACTCATAAAATCTCATCATATACACATGTGAGTAATGTAATTGGAATCCAATATCAACATTTTAGATATTCGAAATGAAAATAATTTTCACAAATTCATCACATCAACGAAAGAGCATGAATTAACCAATATCAAATCCATGTATTGTCTCAAAAGCACAAATACATGGAGACAACATAACATACATCACACAGATATGATAAGCAATAAAGCAAAGTGTGACACAAAAGAGGGTGCAACATCATATATATAGATATAAAGCAGCTGAGTACATCAACAGATGAGCATCAACATGGCCATCCCAAAAAGATACATCATGATCAACAAAAAGAATACATCATGACGACATCAAAAAGTATATCATCATACATATATAAAAGTGTCGCAGACAGCATCATCCATCATACAAAGACAAAACATATATCAGAATCACTCAACCTAACCAAAAGCAGACCACACAAAATAAAAACAAGGTCTTCAGGTGAGTGAACAGAACAGCATCAGCATCAGCCTCAGTCAATCTGAATGACTGAGGGGTCCAACGGACGACCGGAAGATCGGAACAAAAGCCGAGCAGAGCGACGAGTATGAAAAGCTGGAGACTTCTTCTTAGAAGATGAAACACGAACATCAGATGAACCAACAGGAACATGAAGTGGAGTCTGGACAACGGAGGTCGGAGACACATGGGGTTTCGGCGTGAAGCCAAGAGGAGGAGAAACACAAGCAGGAGAAGTGTTCTCAGAGGTAGCAAACAGGTCACGAAGCTCGGGAGGAACAGGACAAGCAAGATGCTTACACGAGATAAGTTGAAGCTTAAGCAAAAGCGAAAGCTTCTCATCAAGGGAAACCGACAGCATTTCAAGAGCACAGACACGAGCGTCCAACTGACGAGGTAGAAACTCCGTGGACCGAGAAGGATGCTCAGCAGCCCGAGAAGAGTGTTCAGCAGCATGCACGGATGGGATAGGGTCACTGACAGAGATATGAAGAGGCTCTCCCGATGATTGAGGCGAAGAGGGAGCCGGATCAGGTTTTGGTGAAGGAACATGCTCATTGAGGAAGTCGAGAGAGACATTAGGGAAGAAGTGATCGAAAAGAGCCATGGCCGAGCACAGAGCTAGGGCAAGAAACAAAACAAACAAACCCTAACAAGTCACGAGATAGACGGAAGCGACCTAACCTCGTTGAGTGACAGAACAAAAAGCAACGACTCCTCGAGATTGACGCACGAAAGGGAGCGAAATTGATGGCAAAGGAGCATCAATCGAGCGGGAAAACACACAGTCGAAACGGAGGAGAAAGAGAATCGACGAGGGGTAATGATCGCTTCGACTGAATATAAAAAAGGGAAAATCAATCTGAGCCGTTGGATCAAGGAATCGACGGCTCGGATCAAATCACATGAACCGACACAGCATATGACAGTGGACTGATGAACAAAAGTCAGTCGACTGGATGAAGTGATAAAATCAAAGCTCAGAAAGATGGGCAGTCGACTGGCAAGTATAATGCAGACGCCTGTCCACTGGACAGTCGACTAACATATACACAACAGTCGGCTGGCCGAGAATTAATACAGATCACAAGAATAACAGAGAACACTGTAAACATTCGACAGAGAGTACAGTCGCCTGATAACCAAATTACAGTCGCATGTTAAGCTAACAGTCGACTGTAAAACAGTCATCAGTCGGCTGTGCGAAAGATATTAATTTTCATATGGAGGATATAGAGTAGGGCAGTCGACTGTCAAAAGAAAAACAGTCGTCTGTCCTGGTCCAAAAATGCACAGTGAGATAAAATTCCAGAGAATAAGAACACTCACCCTAGGACCTATACTCTAATCACAAATACATCTTAAAATCATTATGAAAACAATAAATCCATTGAAACACAAATTACTCCAATCAACTTCGAAAACTCATGAAATCAAATAAGTCACAATTGCCTTTCTTAATCTCATAAAACAATAAAGCACATGAAGAAAGACAATCAAGAATATGAGCTCAATAAGGAGTTATAGCATGAAAATTGAGCTTCTAGATTTCAGATTCACCCATAATTCCCAATTCTCCACGCAACATCACAAATGAATCTTCTTTAAGAGGTTTAGTGAAGATATCGGCAATTTGTTTTTGGGTTTCAATGTACTCTAAGATGATGTCCTTCTTAGCTACATGATCATTTATAAAATGGTGTCTCACGTCTATGTGTTTGGTACGGGAGTGGTGTACCGGATTCTTGGAAAGACAAATAGCACTTTGATTATCAACCATGATAGGACAAGTATCACAATTGACACCATAGTCACTAAGAGTGTGTCTCATCCAAAGAACTTGTGGACATGCAAGACCCGCGGCAATATATTCCGCTTCAGTCGTGGACAATGACACCTAATTATGTTTCTTAGAGAACCAAGAAACTAAGGAATTTCCTAAGAAATGGCATGTGCCACTAGTACTTTTCCTGTCGGACTTGCATCCGGCAAAGTCGGCATCACTATATGAGATTAACTCATACGTGCTAGACTTAGGGTAAAGTAACCCATAATTTAGGGATTGATTGAGATAACGAAATATTCGTTTAACCGCAATCAAGTGTGACTCCTTAGGTCTTGCTTGATATCTAGCACATATACATACGGAAAATATGATATCGGGCCTATTAGCGGTTAAGTAAAGTAAGCTACCGATCATACCTCGATATAGACGAACGTCTACATCTTTTCCGCTTTCATCCTTGTGCAGATGAGTAGTAGTACTCATGGGAGTCCTTTTGCTTGAAGACGATTCCATCCCGAATCGCTTAATAAGCTCCCCTGTGTACTTTGTCTGATGTATGAAAGTGCCATTCTCCATTTGTCGAATTTGCAATCCAAGGAAGTAGGTGAGCTCTCCCATGTGGCTCATTTCAAACTCATCCTTCATAGACTTGGAAAATTCTTGACAAAGATTAAAGTTAGTAGAACCGAAAGTAATATCATATACATAAACTTGAATCAAAAGAATGTCATTTTCATAATCTTTAATGAAGAGTGTAGAATCAACTTCTCCCATTTTAAAACCTAAATTCAAAAGAAAGGTCTTAAGGCGATCATACCAAGCTCTAGGAGCTTGTCTCAATTCATACAACGCTTTCTTAAGTTTGAAAACATGGTTTGGAAATTTCTCATGAATAAAACCGGGAGGTTGAGAAACATAGACTTCTTCATTTACAAATCCATTTAAAATGCACTTTTAACATCCATTTGAAATAATTTAAAATTCTTATGGGATGCAAAAGATAAAAGCAACCTAATAGCTTCTAATCTAGCTACGGGGGCAAAGGATTCTTCGAAATCAATACCTTCCTCTTGCCGGTAGCCTTGAGCTACTAACCTTGCTTTGTTCCGTGTGATTACCTCGTTTTCATCCGTCTTGTTCTTGAAGATCCATTTGGTCCCAATAGCTTGGTGACCACTTGGAAGAGGTACAAGTTCCCAAACTTCGTTTCTCTCGAATTGCGCTAGTTCTTCTTCCATTGCCACTATCCAAAAGCTATCCTCACAAGCTTCTTGAATGTTCTTTGGCTCAATGGTAGAGACGAATGCGCAATGGGAGAATTCTTCAATTCTTGATCTCGTTCGAACACCCACACCAATATCTCCAATAATTTGGTTATGGGGATGGTTGCGAACGGTTGGATAAGCTTTGGGTAAACCTGGATCACTAGGAACAACTTCAACAACTTCGTTAGAAGTGTTAGTCTCAACAATATTATCATTAATCTTAACATTACTAAGAGAGTCACAAAGAATTTCTATATTATCATCATCAACATGAGGAAAATCAAAATCTTCATAAAACGATACGTGAAGTGAGTTCTCAATCGTTGAAGAAGTTTTGTTGTATATCCGGTAGGCTTTGCTACGTGTGGAATATCCAACAAAAATTCCTTCATCGGATCTTGGCTCAAATTTGTCTAAATTACCAAATGTGTTCTTTATAAAACATTTTGAACCAAAGACACGAAAATATTTCACTTGAGACTTTTTATCATAAAACAACTCAAAACAAGTTTTGTTTGTTCGGGGTCTCACTAGGATCCTATTGAGCAAATAACATGCCCTGTGCACCGCTTCTGCCCAAAATTGTAGTCCTAAATGACTATCATGGAGCATAGTGCGAGCACACTCAATAAGAGTCCTATTCTTTCTTTCTACAACACCATTTTGTGGTGGTGCACGAGGAAAGGAAAAGTTATGAGTTATCCCGGAGTCATCACAAAACTTAGTAAAAGACGCATTCTCAAATTCTCCTCTATGATCACTGCGAATAGTGATAATGGTGGATCCTAAAAGATTCTGAATCTTCTTTGCAAATTTTGGTAAACTCTTCATGAGCTTCATTCTTATTAGTTAAGAATGAAACCCAAGTAAATCTAGAAAAGTCGTCAACGACAACTAGTCCATAATGAGCATTACCTAAAGAAGCGGTTCTAGTTGGCCCAAATAAATCTAGATGTAGAAGTTCCAGGGGCCTCTTAGAAGTAATCCCTTCTTTAAGCTTAAATGAAGATTTACTTAGTTTACCTCTTTGACAAGAATCACAAAAGTTTTTCTTATTAAAAACAATCTTAGGAAAACATTTGACTAGATCATGCTTAGCTAACTTATATAAGTGCTTGAAGTGAACATGACCAAAACGGCGATGCCATAATAGTTGTTCACTTGTGTTAGCAACTAAGCAATGTTCTACGGTTTTAGGCAAGCATAAATAATAAATATTTTTACGCCTAATACCGGAAAATAAAACATTTGAATCACAATCAACAATAGTACACAATCCTTCTCCGAAGTTAACCTTGTAACCTTTGTCACAAAGTTGACTTATGGAAATGAGGTTGTGACATAAACCACTAACAAGATAAACATTAGTAATTAGGGGTTTGGAAGGATTACCAACGATACCTGCTCCAATGATGGTTCCCTTTTGATTACCTCCAAAAGTGACTGTTGCACCATCTTTGATGTTAATCACTTCGGAGAGCAATGAGGGATCTCCCGTCATGTGTTTGGAGCAACCGCTATCAAGAATCCATCCTTTCCCTTTAGAGCTAATAAGACTTTTATTGCTCTTTTTCTTTCTCTTGGGTTCCTATATAATATACCATAAGCTTATGGTACCCAATGTTTGTTGGGTCCAAGGGGATTAGCCCTTTGGAAGTCAAGTCCAAGTGGACTTCCGCTTCCCAACATAGTTACTATTTCTAATTACATCATGAAAGTAGGAATCAACATAAGCATTCCTAACATTTAGACTAGTGTTCTTAGGACCCAAATAGTGTACATCTTGGGAGTCCTATTCCTAGTTACATGCATATGAGTTGGATTTCTATGTGGTGCATGCTTCTTAGGAACATGATTTCTAGCATAAAGATGAGGTGGAGGATATGCATTGTACATTCTAGAATGATATGTATTTTTGGGAACATGCATATTATATGAAGCATATTGATCATGCATGACATGTGGATGATGAACATACATGAAAGAATGATGTGTATGAGCATATGGGTGTGTGGGAGCACGTACATGAGTATTTCTCATGTATGGTTGTGTACGTGTCCGTGTGTGCGGAGCATAAAATGTGTCATGATTATCCACTTGTGAAGCAGGATGTTTCCTACGTGGATGAGTATTAGTGTACATATAAGCATGGCCTTTCTTTTGGTTTCCACCCTTAGTGGGTTTCTTGCCAAAAGGAAAAGAAGGTGACGTGGTGACATTCTTGGTAGGATTGCTACCTATAGTGTCTTTGACACCACTAGTGGATGCACCGGAGGAAGGCCTCACAAAATCTATAGTGACACCACTATAGGAGGTGCGATCATTAGATGCATTTGCTTTTACAAATCCAAGGCCAACACAATGTGTGGCCGGAAATTGATTTGCAAGCAAATCATCCAATTGTCCTTGTCCCTTATTGAATCTCACAATACGGGAGGACATGAGCTCATATTTCTCCTTTAAAGAAGAAATGTTGGTATCCAAAGTGGACACCCGTGCTTTGAGCTCGTGCACTTTGGTTTTAAGAGAATCATTCTCTAAACCCAATTGTGTGTGACGTGTAACTAGATCACTATTATCCATGGAATGTGTTTGATCTAGTTGAGATTTGAGGGAATTCACCTCATCTCTCAATGTGACATTTTGAGAAGCTAAGTTTGCTTTCTCAAGGGTTAAAGTATCAACGATGGTGTCATTGTTGATAATGCATGGAATGGATGACTTGCTAACTTTTGATTTCTTTAAGCTAGAGTATCTAAGCATTAAAGATTGGTATTTAGCAAATAGTTCTTCATTAGCTATGCGAAGTTCATCCATTGTTACCTCGGTGTTATCCGTGTCGGAATCACTCTCATCCGAGAGTGGGTCTTCAAGTGCCATGAAGCACATGTGGGCGCTCTCACCCTTCTCATCATCGGAATCGCTTGATGAGTCATCACTTGAGTCATCAAATGTACCGACGAGTCCTTTCTTCTTGTCTTTCTTGTTCTTTTTGGACTTGTGGTACTTTGGTGCCTTCCACTTTTCTTTGTTGTTTAGCATTGGGCAATCCCTCTTGATGTGCCCTGGCTTATTATAATTATAACAAAGAGAGGAAGTAGCATTAGTAGACTCAATACGTTTGTTGGAGGGAAATTTACCTTTGCGGAAGAAGCGTTGGAACTTCTTCGCCATTTGGGCCATTTCACCCAAATCCATCTCGTTCTCGGATTCATCACTTTCAGAGGATGACGAATTGGCGTTGAACGCCAAAGCTTTCTTCTTTGCCTCCGAGGGATTCATCATGGCTCGAATCTTCAATCAGTTATCCCGTCTTACTTCGTAAGACATAAGAGTCCCGATGAGATTCACCACGGTGTAGTTCTTCAAGTCATTGACCTCCTCGATGGCGATTGCTTTTCTTTTCCCATTTGGAGGTCATCCCCATGATGATCTTCCTTACCTTTTCAGGTTCGGTGTAGATTTGGCCAAGGGCTTCCAATTCGTTTGTGATGTCGGTAAATCGTCCGTACATCGACGCAATGCTCTCATTTTCCTGCATGTGAAACTAGTCGAAGTTTTGCACGGCAACATATAACTTTGAAAGCTTTACCTTATTTGTTCCCTCATGGGTAACGATGAGATGTTCCAAATTTGATATGCACTCTAACATGTGCATATCTTGTTGAACTCATTCGGGTGCAACGCACAATGAAGAGCGTTCATTGCTTTAGCGTTGTTGACTTCGGCGGACTTCTCGGAAGTCGTCCATTTCTCGAAATCATCTTCGGAGGGTTCGACGTACTCCTTGTGGAGAGTTCTCCAAAGAGAAGCACTCCTAAGGAATGTCTCCATCCTACACTTCCAATAACCAAAGTTAGTACCATTGAAACGTGGAGGACGTACCGTAGATTGACCTTCGAAAAGTGTGGACGCTCCATCACGGTCGTGATTGTTGTACGTAGGCGGAGGAGGAACGTTGTTGTTGTTGGATGCCATAGATAAATTTTGCGCTCTGATACCAATTGTAAGGACTCTGTCTATGGGGAAAACACTAGAAGTGGGGTTGAATAGTGTTTATGCAAATTTAAAAGGAATTTACGCCAAATAAAATGCAATCCAACAAATAGTACGGAATAGAAAAACAACCCAAAGGGAAACTGATGCGGACGCCCCTAGCCGTCGCCCGCTTTGCCGATTCACCGCACCCGGGTCCCACTTGATGATTAGGCTTTGGTGATTTAGTTATCTAGGGGTATTCTAGTCTTTTCAGACTAGATTAGTAAATCCCCTATTTTCTATTTATTAGGGCTAGCCGTCTTTTATTTCTGTATGCTTATTTTGTGAAGAACATTTGTAGGCATCGTGTGAGGGTGTTTAGGCTTTGATCCGTGCATTCAAAGCTAGGAGAGCGAGTCTCATCTCGAAAGAGACTCAATTATCAATCAATCTTTGTTCTTCGCAATTTTATTCCACCTAAAAATCCAATTTTTACATTTTCCTCTTTTAAAATCTGAAGTTTATTGATTCGATCCACCGGATCGTATCAAATTGGTATCAGAGCGTTGAGATCCGATGGCGACAAGCACTAGGTCAAAGGCGGATGGCGTGGATGAGAATGTGCAAGGGCTTCGGGAAGAATTCAACCGGGAGATCGAGGGGTTGAACAAAACCCTAGGAGAATCCATCAAAGACCATGCGCATTCACAGGAGGACATCCAAATCGAACTTCGGGCGATGAGGAGGGACGCCGCGCAAGCGGGACGCGACATCCAAGGGCTAAAGGATGCAACTTTAGATCTGAAAGAGGCAACTTCAGATCTGAAAATTTTGAGGGAGGCCACGTCGTCGATTCCGGAGATTAAAGCTATGCTCCAAGCCCTAACAATGGAGAGGGGAGGGGATCGGAGCAAGAAGACTCAAGGGGGAGACAACCAAGGAGATTCAACACTTGAATCGGCAAATCGGGAGCACCCGGTGGAGGCGACGGCTATAACGACAACTCTGGAGGCCGCCGCAGCCGTCGCAAACCCTAACGGGTCCGGACAGAGGCGGGGAGGGGCCGGAAGCCCCTGGAAGAGGGCGGCAGGCCCATTCGGGCCTGTAGCAAGCTCGGCAGGCCCTGCAGGGCCTGCGGCACCCTGTGCAGGCCTCGCCGGGCCTGCGGAACAGCAGCCTGGCCCGACAGGGCCTGCCGCAGCTGCTGCAGGCCCCGTCGGGCCTGCCGCAGCTGCTGCAGGCCCCGTCGGGCCTGCCGCTGTCCCAGCAGGCCCAAACAGGCCCGCGAGAGATCTTTGGGGGCCTGCCGCAATGCAGGCAGCCCCCTGGGGCCCCGCAGCGACGCAACCAGCCCCCTGGGGGCCCGCAGCAGCACAGACAGCCCCGTGGGGGCAAGACGGAGGCGGATGGGCCCGAGACGCGACTATTGGGGCTCCAGTAGCCCAATTTTGGGGACCAGAGGCTCATCCACAGGTACCGAGGCCGCAGGTTGATCCCGGGCAGGCTTTTGATGGCTTTCCGGGGCGGGGACAAGGCCCGGGAGGCTATTTTGGGGGACGGACAGCACCAGTACAGCCACACAGAGGGGCAGGAGGGCCCGTGTGGGCACGACAGCAGGAGTTTCCGGGGTACCATTACCAGCCGGAGGCGTGGGAGAGACCTGTTTGGTCCGAGGAGTTGTACGGGGTGGACGGGGAGAGACCTGTTTGGTCCGAGGAGTTGTACGGGGTGGACGGGGGAGGACCAGCAGAGACCGTCGGCGGAGGATTCGGCCATGGGGGTGACCGCGGTAGAGGTGGGGGACCTCAGGGGGACATCAATGCAGATCGCCGCCTTATGAAGCTGAAGATGCCGATTTTTGACGGCACGGATCCGGATGGGTGGATCTACCGGGCGGAGCGTTACTTCCATGTGATGCGGTTTACGGAGGAGGAGGTTCTGAGGGCCATCGGAATCTACTTCGAGGGCAAGGCGTTGGCCTGGTACAGATGGAAGGTGGCGCGGACCCCCTTTCGCACTTGGGAGGAGCTGTCCGCACTGATACTAGACCGGTTCCAGGAGACCCCAGGGGGAGATTTCTACGAGCAGTTATCTGCTCTGAGGCAGGAGGGGACGGTCAGGGATTATGTGGAGAAGTTCGAGATGCTGAATAGTAGGGTGAAGGGGGTGACCGACGAGGTGATGATTGGGAATTTCATGAGGGGGCTGAAGCCCTCTATACGAGCGGAACTGAGGATGCAGAGTCCGGGGACATTGGAGGATGTCCTTCGCCTGGCCCACAAGGCGGAGGAGAAGCATGCAGAGGAGAGACGCATTCGGGGGACTTGGGGAGCCCAGGGCCAGCGTAGTCAGACAGCACTAGCCCCACTTCCGGGGGTTACAGTAGCACCAGTTGACATGGAAATGAAGAGAGAGGAAACCCGACCAGTGATCCCTGGTAAACGGATGACTGAGGCTGATATGAGGGCGAGGCGTGCTGCAGGCCTCTGCTTCAGATGCGATGAGAAGTTCAGTCCCGGTCATCGATGTGTGAGCAGGCTGATGCAGATTGTGCTAGTACCGGACGAGGGGGAGTATGCAGATGATGGGGGGCCAGTGATGACGGAAGAGAGCGAAGTTGAGCACACACATCTGGATGTAGCGGAGGTGTCCCTGAACTCCTTGGTAGGGGTAACCACGAACCATACCATGAAGTTGTCAGTGCGATTGGACGACGCGCCGGTGACGGTACTCATAGACAGTGGGGCTACCCACAACTTCATCTCTCGACATTTGGTGGATCGTCATAGGTTGCAGGTGAGCACCTTGGAGACGTTTACGGTCCTCTTAGGGACAGGGAGGAGGGAGGAGAGCAGTGGGATGTGCAAGGGGCTGAGTCTGACCTTACAAGGGGTGCAGATCGTGGAGGACTTCTTGCCCCTAGAGTTGGACAATATCGATGTGATTCTGGGCGTACAGTGGCTGAGGGAGTTGGGCGAAGTGAAGATGAACTAGAAGCAGCTTAGGATGGAATTCCAGGAGGGGGGTCGCACGGTGGTTCTGACAGGTGGCCCTAGCCTCTGTTTTCCCTCGGGGGCCTTCAAAGCCAGATCTCCACCTTGAGGACAAGGTGGCTCTTTTAGGGGGATGTATTGATGCGGACGCCCCTAGCCGCCGCCCGCTTTGCCGATTCGCCGCACCCGGGTCCCACTTGATGATTAGGCTTTGGTGAGTTAGTTATCTAGGGGTATTCTAGTCTTTTCAGACTAGATTAATAAATCCCCTATTTTCTATTTATTAGGGCTAGCCGTCTTTTATTTCTGTATGCTTATTTTGTGAAGAACATTTGTAGGCATCGTGTGAGGGTGTTTAGGCTTTGATCCGTGCATTCAAAGCTAGGAGAGCGAGTCTCCTCTCGAAAGAGACTCAATTATCAATCAATCTTTGTTCTTCGCAATTTTATTCCACCTAAAAATCCAATTTTTACATTTTCCTCTTAAAATCTGAACTTTATTGATTCGATCCACCGGATCGTATCAGAAACACACGCAAACGCAGATATGTTTCAAGGGTTCGAATTACCCAAGTCAACTCCCGACTTGTTCCCGGTAATCCTATGTCCGTACCACCCAGATACCACCGGATACTCAAGTTAGAACCCTAACTTGAGGTTTCCTTAAAAACCCACTTGTAGCAACCCTACAAGTGCAATCGAATACAATCGATGTCCTTGACTACCACAACCAGGGAGCAAGCAAAAACCACTCTCACAACCGAGAGCACAATTCAAATAAAGAAGTTATGAAAACTGAAAGCAACACTTACAATCACCTATGCCTTGAAGTAGAACTTGAAGGAGAAGTGTGATGTGTGTTGAAGAACTCTCTTGGAAGAGAGGAGAAAAAGCCCTTTCTCTTGACTGCACCAAATGCCTAGAAGATCAATCTTTGGTTCTAGGTTGGAGAGCAAGAGAACAAGATTTGGAAATACTTAGGGCTTTGGATTTGAAAGCTTTAATCTTTGGAAATGAAAGCTTGAAGGATTTTGCAATGAATGAGTAACCTTCCAATGAAACAGTAGAAGCTCTATTTGTAGCCTTCTCAAATCCACAAAACAGTTTAGGCAAAAACCCAATCGAAATCCGTGAGAAAAATCTCAACGGATATAATCTGAACTCGTGACAGTCGACTGTTGAACAAACCACAGTCGACTGTTGCACAGTCAGCAAGGGTAGTTGAGAATTTATAACGGTAACTTACCACGTGGACAGTCGACTGATGAAGCGAAGACAGTCGTCTGTAAAACCAACAGGCGACTGTACATTCTTCGACAGGCGACTGGCCGAGAGAAGAGTAAGTTAGATAGAATACTGGAAATCTCACAAGATACAGGACAGACGACTGATGCAAGGAACACAGTCGACTGTCAATCAGAACAGGCGACTGTATATCCTTAAACAGACGACTGTCACAGACAGGAGAAATTTCCAGAGAGCTAAGTCAAAGAATAGACTTACAGACAGGCGACTGTTGCAGCATAGACAGTCGACTGATCTAATAGACAGCCAACTGTATATACAGCATAAGTCGACTGGCCGTAGAAATCGGATCAAACAGAGTTTGGGCAAGGAGAGACAGGCGACTGATGAACCATTAACATTCGACTGTCGCTAAGACAGGCACCTGATAAACGTTCAACAATAGCCTGTGCGAGATAATCAGAGAGGGCCCAAAACTGCATTGTAATAGTCTGTGCATAACAGGCAACTGTAGAACAAAACACAGTCGACTGTTTTTGAGACAGGCGACTGTAAACTGTTAAGCAGTCGGCTGTTATGAACAATCCTAGCACAAACAAAAGAGAATTGAATTGGGATCAAAGGACAAAAGTCTAGAGATGTCCTTTGACCGAATGAAGATGTGTGTGAGTGCTCCATCATAGTTCTACTTCTAAGCTACATACTAGAAGAGATAAAAGAAAAATTACATTGACGAATAATCTCTTCTTTCCATCGTATGAGCTTGAAGTCTTTACGGAGCTTCAATCATCAATCTACGATCATCCAATTCATATCATTTGCCTTCAATCACGTTTGTGAGTCATCCATTGCTAGTTGATCTTCATAGCAAGCTTAGGCAATGGATTAACTGCAAAATAGGGGATTAGTCACAAGTATTTATGTTTGCTCATCATTAACACCAAGTAGGGAGAAGTCCAATACTCAACAATTATATGTTGTTATACCCCCTCAAAAAATAATCGTTGAGAAATAATGTCATTTGGCCTTCGATCAAGGCATTTCATCAAATTCGCACGTTTTGAGACCGTTAAATTTGTAACGGGTGGATGTGTGCTCTAATCCCCAACGGGTTCACCCATTATTTTCCCTGGGGTATATAATTGTATGGATTAAATATCAAAAAAAGAAATTTTGAAATTTTTTTTCAAAAAAAAGATAAAAATCTTTTCTCACGGTGTGAAAAGCCTTTTTTTCGCAACCGAAGATCGCTATATATATATGAGATTAATGTGTATCATACGCCATATAAGAAAGTGTCTCATATGCCCTCTCACATAAAGGGGGCAAGTACAAGCCCACATACTTGTTGTACTTGACACCCTTTATGTGAGAGGGCATATGAGACACCCTCTTATATGGCGTATGATACCCATTAATCCATATATATATATATTTGGAGAATATGCTTTGCGTCTTTATTGATCTCACGGAAAAAATACAAGACACTCACGAGTGGAAGAAGGATGCTAGTAATGTGAGTAGAGGCACATGACGCCTACATCCCAGCAAATACTAGCACCTTCCGCTACCCGTAGGTCAAAAAGAAAGCAAAATACAAGTTAGGATCAGCCTAGTCTAGAAGCCCCCAATTTACGGGGGGAGCGCCGTCATCATCCTGATCCCATTCAACATGTCGCAGAGCAATTCTAACATCATCAGCAATATTGTCAAACAGGAGAGTCTGCATCAGACTGGTGCCATCGAATATTCTCCTGTTTCTCTCCCTCCATATGTGCCAAATCATCACAGCCAGGACCGTTCTGACAAGCTTACCTATGTTGTCCTTCCTATGGAAATGAGTCAGGATCAAATCACCTATTCCAGCCAGGGTAGATGGCAAAGTAGAGGTGATCCCAAGCTTAAGGAAACTCCTGCAAAGAATATATTTAGTATAGCTGCATTCAAAGAATATATGATCCCTATCTTCATGAATATTATCAGAACATAAGACACAAAAGGGTGAAGTAGGCACTCCCCATTTCACGAGCTTGTCACGGGTGAGAAGTTTCCCGTGAAAAGCTCGCAGTAAAGTGATTGCCATCTTGGGAATATGCCCCTGAAACCACACCACCTTGTAGTAGGGAAAGAGAGGTTTAATAACACGGGAACCATCCCAAGCACTGCGAAGAGATGGAGATTTAGAAACCCAGGACCAGGAGTCACTGCCAGAAGACAAAACTACCGAGTTGATAATGTGCCGGACAGCAGTAAGGGAATTACTCTCCACCAAACTACCATCAGCCCAATAATCGCTGACCATGTACCTCTCTTCCCTTTCAGGTACCTCATAAGAATCACCAAGAATTCCACAGGGGAACCGGAAAGCCTGCATCCAAAAACCCACCATGCCATATATAACAGACTTGACAAGTTCTATGCGTCCAGCAATGGATAGTAGCGAGGAAGACCAACCCTGAAGTCTGTTCTTGCATTTATCAATCAGACGGCCATACATTGTGGCATTGGGATACTTAGTAGAGAGGGGAGCCCCAAATACGTAGAAAGAGATTGCACACGACGAATGCCCAAGATATCAGCAAGATTGCCAGGCCCTCTGCTGCCCTTACTGAAAATACCCGCACTTTTATTCCAATTAACCTCAAGGCCAGTGAAAGATTTGAAAGTAGAGAGCAGATCTCTTAGACCCTCAAAAGATTTAACATTTGCTTTACAGAAAACCAATAAATCATCAGCAAAGAGAAGATGAGTGACAGCTCCCATTCTGTTCATAGGCATAATGTTGCGAGTGATATTAGCATTGGCCATGAGCAAGGAAAAAGCCTCCATAACAATCACAAATAGGTACGGAGATAGGGGATCTCCCTGTCTCAGCCCCCTATTAGACTGGAACATACCATTAGGAGAACCATTTATCATAACAGAAAAGGTTGGAGTGGAGATACATTCACATATCCAACCAATGAACTTGTGCCTGAACCCCATCCTATGCAGCATATAATAAACGAATTCTCTGTTAACACTGTCGAACGCTTTGCGTAGGTCCAATTTAAGACAAGCCCCCCCGGCTTCCCATAGGATTATTGAAGCCCCTAATATGCTCGTGGGCAAGTAGCGCACAATCAACAAGTAAACGATCCTGAAGGAAGGCAGCTTGATTTGGAGAGATAAGCTCAAGAACAGCTTTACTCAGGCGATTGCAGAGGATTTTGCTTATAACCTTGTAAATAATATTGCAACATGATATCGGCCTATAGTCCCCAAGCCCAGAAGCATTGGTACTTTTGGGTATGAGCGTAAGAAAAGTATGGTTAATCTGCCGAAATAATTTCCCAGATTTGAAGAAATTAATCACAGCTAAGGTGACATCCTCTCCTATGACATCCCACGAGTTTTGATAAAAGAAACCATTGAACCCGTCAGGACCAGGGGCCTTATCAGCCCCTATCTGAAAGACGGCTTTCTTAACCTCTTCGGCATTCACCGGTTTTCAACCCATTTAGCAGCATCATTAGTGAGAACCCGTTTAGTGGTGAGACAAGGGAAAACCCTCCAATAGTCATTCTGATTATATAAGCCAGAATAGAACACAGAAGCCTCAACTTTGAGGAGATCAATAGAATTATTGCGCGAGCCATCAATGGAAATAAGGTGCCCAAGATTGTTGTGGCTTTGTCTAGTCTTCATGGCAGTATAAAAGAACCGAGAATTACGGTCCCCAAGATGTAACCAATCTTGCCTACTTTTCTGCTTTAGATTGGATTCTTCAATATCCAAAGCCTCAGCTAGCAAAATAATGAGAGATTGCTCTCTTTTTTGCAACTCCGGACATATGGGTAGGGACGGATTATTTTGTATATCAATAAGCTCGGCACGAATCTTACTCACATCATTTGCTTCTCTATAAGCCGCACCGAATTTTTTCAATCCCATTTTCAGATTTTTCAGCTTGTCAGACAGTCGTATCATGGGACAGCCTTTGACCTTGATGTGCCAATGTTCCTTAAGTATATCAAGATACTCTGGGCTGCGAATCCAAGCATTAAAAAATTTGAATGGCTTGGGATCAGAACATCCTGGGCGATGAGAGTGAACAATGAGGATGGAGTGATCACTAGTACCACCAGCAATGTATTCACAATAAGAGGAAGTGAGGACACCCATCCAAATGCTATTGCAGAAAACCCGATCTAGGGTGGCCGAAATACGCTTTTGCCCAATACTACGATTGGTCCAACTCATGGTGTTACCCACCGTTTTGAGCTCCATGAGAGCACTCGAGTTAATGCAATCATTAAATTCATCAACCATGAACCCATCAATCACTCTGCCTCCCACCTTGTCCATGGCATATCTGACACAATTGAAGTCACCCCCAATGATCCAGGGAATGTTATTATAGATGTTGGCCTTGGCCACAATATCTCTCCAAAGATCTCTACGTTCTTGATAGGAATTAGACGCATAGACGATCGTAACCATTGAAGTGAACCCCGCAGTATTCACACATTTTAGCGAGATATGCTGAGCAGATAACCCATCCGTGCTACACTTCCACGTATCAGGGTTATACATAATAACAATGCGCCCGTTGTGATGAGCGCAACGATTATCAATGGAAAGCCAATTCTTGGGGAAGCATTTAAGAATTCTATGGGCATTGGCACCAACCACCTTGGTTTCAAGAAGACCAACCAGAGAGGGAGTTAGTTTTCGTAACTGGTCCTTGAGCTCTCTACGTCTAGCAACATTGTTGAGCCCTCTCGTATTCCAAATGAGCACAGTCATTGAGTGGAGGGGAGAGGATGTTCAACATCCTTATTTATTCTAGAGCTTTTGCGAGTACCCTTAGAGGAGGCCGCACCCCCTTTGCTCTTTTGGTTCTTACGTTCTTTACTTTTAAGTTTCAACTCAGCTTGCTCCTCATGCCACGCTTCATTAGCTATAGTCATATCAAAGGGCTCGTTATCGGAGTTAATGTTATCATTGGAATCATCAAGTAGTGAGGCTCCTAATCGAGAGATGCTGCCCGCCCTTAGGATGTTGAATGGGTTGTAATCTGATGGGCGTGTCATGCTGTAGGTGACCGACGTAGTAGTTGGGGGCATGGCGAGAGCCGTGCGCCCCGGGACCAACTCCGAGCTCCCCGACCCCTCCCCCCCCAATTTATTATTATTGATGTATGTCTTTCTACACGGAGCATCATCTCCCCCCGTAAAGCTAGTCGCAGCTAGCACAACTCTATTATCAAACACCACGCTCTGACGGCCAACTCCCGCCATACTGTCCTTAGCGCAATCAATATTGTTGAGACTTTCCGCTGCTTCCGTCCCCTTGTCTCCACAGTACCCAACTCCCCGTTGTAGGTAGATGTCATCCGTAGCAGCTCCAGAAGCCCCACTGATACAATCCACCTTAGTCTTCACCTGCTTATCAGTACCAACTACAGCCTTAGCATTAACCCTCTCCCTTTGAGCTTTTTTACAAATTCTCACGAATTTAAACACGTGAACCACCCCCAACAGATGGCTCCCTCCATAGCTACCGCCATCAACCTCCTGAGCACGCTGGATATTATCTAGGATGTCCGCTGCATTCCTCCTGTCATCACCGACAACATTCCCCCTATTGCTAGACGCAGCTAGCTCAGGGCACATCTTAGACGGCCTAGTCGCAGCTAGCCAAAAATTACACCCATCAGCATCAACCTTACTAACAACATTCTTCCTACTGTCCCTCGTCTCCCCCCAGATACTGACCCCATTACATTCATCAATTACAGTACATGGAGGCCGTAGATTGCTAGACACAGCTAGCAAGCATCCATCACCTTCCTTACATTCCCTGTCATTCATCCCCCCTCTAGCAATATCGGCAGCATCCACCCTAACATCACCCTGCCTATTACACGCCCCTATAGGCCCCAAAGAAACACCATCAGCCCCTATTGATACATCAGCAGCTCCTCCCGAGTCCTGCTTTTTACAAACCCCTTCGGGTCCCGTAGGCACAGCGCCATCAACATCCCCATTACCCCCTCCATTGCTGGAGCCACATTCCACATTTTTATACACAACACTTCCTTCAGTGCAATTTGAATTCATATTCCCTGCCCCCTCCCGCCCAGAAGAGGATAGAGGAGAATAGACATTATCAAGTTTAGGTTTGGAGTTACCATTCAGGGAGCCAACCACCTCATTTGGTCCACCAACATTAGTCGGGCATTGATGACCGAAGCATTTGCATTTTGCTGCATCGCGGAGGCTTCCCTTCATACCTCACCACCACCTCAAAGCTCTCTCCGTCCTCCGTCTTGGCTACGACCATCATGGGAAGCTCCTCAGCTGCTGAGACCTCCACCAAACACCTGGCGTACGTCATTCTCTCCAGAGTTGCCGTAGCCCTGTCCAAGCAAATTGGGGAGCCGACGACACTAGCAATAACATTGAGAATGTTGAGGGACCAGAATTTTAATGGAAGATTAGGGAACTGGACCCAAATAGGGACGGTGAAGAGCATATCGCGATCAAAGCACAGATCCGGCGTCCATCGCTGAAGCACAACCAGTCGCCCGTCGAACATCCAGGGTCCCCCAAACAACACCCCGTCGTAATCGACTTTCTCCTTGAAACGGAAGAAAAAGAACCCGTTCTCTCTAGAGAAGATGGTCATCCCCTGCTTCTTCCATGATCTTAGAGCCCAAGCTTTCATCTGCCCGTAGAATGGAATATTGCCGAGCACATACGCCACCAAGGTATTCTCCCAATTGCTAGCCGCTTCATCGATTGCATCTTGAGATAGCAACGCATAAGCCGCTCCAGCTTCATCAACAATCGGCGGGACATAGGCCATCTCTAAAGAGTCAGCAATCTTCCTTCTGTTGGAGCACACATCAATCCAGGAAAGCTTAGGTGCAAGGGGATTGATCTTGATGTTGATGGCCGGCCTCATCATCCTTCTTTCAAACGTTTTCCTAGCACCAGTCTTCGAAGGATCTTGAGCCTGGGCTTGAGGTCTGGAGTCGGATCTAGCCTCCCTCCCTCTTCTATTGACAACTCGCCATCCCCCAGCATCCTCGGAGTTCTTTAGCACTCCCTCAGAGATAGTCATATCAGAGATGAACCAATAAGCAAAAAGTCAGATCCAATCAAGAAATCGTCTCAGCAGATAGAGCAAGGTAAAGAATCTCACCGCCGGATCAAGAACTCCACCAGAGTTCTTGATCCGTCCAAGTATGAGCAGCCTTATCGCAAGCACCAGGACAGGCGGTTCCCGGCAAGAGCTCCAACACCAAGGCCAGATCCACCCCGCAAGAGGAATATCAGATCAGGAAGGAGCAGTAATCACTCAATGACAACAAGCTCAGAAAACTCACCGCTGGACCAAGAACTCCTCCCGAGTTCTTGATCCGACCACAAGAAGATCAGCTAGTAGACGAAGTCGACGAATCAACAGGATCCGCCCTCAGATCCACCAGCACACCTTGTCCGCAAATAGATCTGAAGAGAATCGATCCAACTCTAAAACCTCGCCTCGACAAGAACTCCGATCGAGGTCAAGATCCAAAATCAAAAAGAACTTCAGATCCAAAACGAAGACACCTCCTCGCGGGTCCTCGACACGAAACAGGATCGAAGGAATAGCCCTCAACTCCAGCAGCTCCCTCAGATCCGCCGGAAGCACGCCGATCCGATGCTTCCACCAGGCCAGCCGCGGGGCCGGCCGACCTCGAACGCCGTCCCGAAGAACTCGAATCGTCGGAGCTTCTCACTCTAGAGAGAGAGAGAGAGAGAGAGAGAGAGAGAGAGAGAGAGAGAGAGAGTTTTGGGTCAAAATATATATATAACACGAGTTTACCATGCACGTTGAACACACATTAGGAAATCAAAATACAATCTCTCTCTCTCTTGCGCGCGCGGGTTGGGGGGGGGGGGGGACTTTTAATGTGTTTTCATGTGAATTATAGGATGTAAATTCATATTGCTTGATGTTAACGATACAAAGAGTGTGGTGCAGCCATAGTCCATCAGCTTAGAAATTTACAATGTTTGTTTTGCTTGCATCACTTGATGAAATTTTGTTTGTGCAAGACTTGAAAATTCTAACACTAGTAAATCAATCTAGACATTCACTTATTCACATCTTTTTCAAGAGTATCCTTGTGTATAAATTATGGAACTGAACTTGTATTTTGATAGTTTGAAGTATAATTGTATAAACTGTTGATGTATATTTCTAACGGGTATGGCTGACTTGCAAGGCAAGACCCGCGTACCTTTCTGTTATAGCGGCAAGACCTAATGGTCCTAACCCAAGATTGTGTGTTCCAATGGGTTGATAACGTAGCTTACTTGCAACCCATGTAAATCTTATAGGATCTTATTTGGTAATCTGGATTTCTGGTCCACGATGTGAATTCCCTGTGCAAATTTTATAGGCTCTTATTTGGTTCTTCAGATTTATGATCCACGCTGTGAATTCCCTTGTGCAGGCATTGAACAATCTCGGAAGTGCTTATCTTGATTGTGGTGAACTAGACTTAGCAGCAGATTGCTACATCAATGCCCTCAACATTCAGCACACCCGTGCACATCAGGGCCTTGCTCGAGTTCATTTCCTTAAGTACAACAGGAAGGCAGCTCACGAGGAAATGACCAAATATATAGAGAAGGGCTGGAATAATGCCTCCGCATATGAGAAGAGGTCAGAATACTGCGACCGTGAGCGAGCAAAGGCAGATTTGCAGATGGCGACCAAATTGGATCCACTTCGAGTCTATCCTTACAGATACCGTGCTGCAGGTGAGATCCTTGTCCCACCTCATCCTTTGCAAGATGAAATTTGACTACATTGATATTCTTATACAAAGAATATAATCTGGTTTACATCGTTTTATCTTTCTACCACAGTGATTTCTTTTAATTCAAATTTCACTATAATTTGCTCACTGTTTGTAAAACATCAAGGGTACCTATCAGCTGGATAGTTTTTTGTTGGGTTTGCATCAGAAGGCTTCATATATTGGTTTCGAGTTGCCATGGGAGTGAGATTTGTTTCTGTTTGATTTGTGACAGTGCTGATGGATAACCGCAAGGAGAAAGAGGCGATAGCAGAGCTGACAAGGGCAATCGCCTTCAATCCGGACATTCACCTGCTCCACCTCCGAGCCGCGTTCCATGAGCACATCAAGGACACTCAGGGTGCGCTGCGGGACTGCAGAGTTGCTCTCTCTGTAGATCCCAACCATCAGGAGATTCTTGCGCTTCGTAACAGAGTTAACAGCCAAGAGCCATAGCTAATACTAATTCATGTTTCCATTCTTTCTTGTTAATCCCCCCCCCCCCCCCCCCCCCCCCCCCCCCCCCCCCCCCCCCCCCCCCAGTGTATACCACCGTTAGTCTATAGTTTATTTGTTGCATTGTGCTTGGACCGCAAGAGCTATGGCTGTCTAGAAATCTTGATATGTAAATGAAATGAAGGGTTTTTAGGGGGTTGCCAGGTTTGCCTTTGTGGCGTGGAATGCGCATGCTCGAACAATACATGTTCATGTGCGTGTGCTCCCGTTTAAGCAATGCTCTTGAAACAGTCGTATGTGATTCAAAACCAGCGCTTATTTAATTTGCAGGATTTCTGGTTTTTTATATGAATGGGTGAGTTGTTGACAAAGTTCAGTCCTAGGTATAAGAATAAGGGCTTGATCCTTGAAAGCCCTGTTTTTTTCCAAGTTTAATGTTCTGCAACTAAAGAAACACACCTGGTCTTGAAAAAGGTCTAAATAAAGAACACTGATACTCATGAATCACTCCTCACAATATGTCGATCATCGGACTTGAGAGTGCTGTTGGGTTCTGGTTTTTATTAGTTTTTTTAACTGTTTATTGACCGTTCAGCACTTCAATTGCGGCATACTATGAGTATGAAAAGCATTATCAATAAAGAAGGTTTATTTTCATGTATTTTTTGTACCCAGGAAAAAAAAAATCTATGGATCAGTATACAGAGGATCTGCATTTGGGCAAATATTGATAAGAGAATATTGTTGGTAGGTGACATATCATATCACATATATATCATGAGTTTAATGGGAATCAGATGGCCACGGCCAAGCATCTCCTCAATTTTTTGAAAATTTTTCCAGCCTTACTCCTCATAGGTGATCACACCACACCAAAAATCAAGTGAATCTAACACTTTTTGCACATCGATCTACCCGTTGCAAAAAGTTTTAAGTTATGTGACAGTTGATTTTGCAAGGATCGATGGGCAAAAAAGTGTTGGATTCACTTGATTTTGGTGTGGTAATCATCCATAAGGGTAGATCATATTGGAAAAAAAAAATTCAAAAATAATATGAGGGGCTTGGCTTGTGGTGAACCAATGAGGAGATTTCTTCTTTGGTCACCTGATTCCCATCAAACTCATATATCATATGTAGCACGGCCTACCGACGGAGGAGGTGTTCACAGTAGAGTTAGGGCTGACGACACAATTGATCCCTAGTTGGCACGTCTGGTAGATAAAGATCGCTGGTTGGCATGTCTGGTAGCTAAAGAATCTTTCGAAGTATCATATGACATATGTGAACTCTTCTACATAAATAACGTGGTGCATTCTTTGCCACCAGTTGAGTGTATATATATATTCCATATATTTGGAAAAAAAAACAGTGTCTGGCATCCTGTTTTCTGACGCTTAAGTGCAGAGGGTCGTTTTCAGTATTTCCTAGTCACAAGAAATTGGAGATATAAACAAAAGCATTTGTTTGTGTGCAATGTTCCACGTTGCATTAACGACAATAGAGATTTCATTCCTAGTGGTTTTTCTTGAAGAAGCTGCTTGCACGACAAATCCAATGGGCCATACACGTGGCATAGTCCCATCTGAGCACAGACGAGGTTTTGCTTAATTTGGGACCTCCTCGTGAATGGGGTGAAACTCTGTACACACAACCATTTTTGCACCGAGCACAATCCACTTTGCGCACGCACGGTTTTTTTTGAAAGGGAGCTGCTATCTGCATGTATGGAATTGCTCGTGTGCACAACCACTTATTTAGAAGTTTGCCATTCAAAATTTTAACACTATTCTATCCTCAGCGCGCACAACCGTGGAGGGGTTGTCGATCGCCCGAGCTAGCCGTTCGCTGTGGATGCCGGAGCTCGCCGTTCGCCGTTCATCTTGGATCTCCCACAAAAACTTCATCTTTTATTGACATTTTTCTTATCAAATAAAATTTCTTCTTCCTTCTTCCGATAGGGTTTTTGCATGTTTTGTATTGATTGTTGGAGATCTCGATGTGAGCAGCCGGGTAAATTTATCTCAAAAGAATCAAAACAGATAAGAATATGGATGCCTGATCTGGATTGTTGGATGAATTTGGTCTGCATCGACTTTCGATGTTTGACGTGGATTGTTGGAGATCTCGATGTCGTCGCGGCCTTTGATTCATTTCTCCGTCTCAAAAAACCCTTCGTGTTGGTTTCTACTCTCCCCAAATCAAACCCTTGGATCTCATCCAAAATTATACCAACAGCGACGACGAAGAACAAGAAGAAGCCGAATCCAAACCCCAACAAGATCCACATCGAAATCGAGAAGAAGGCGGCGAAGACGAAGACAAAGGAGATTCGTCTCCCCCTCACATCTCACTGCCATTGAAATCCGATGCCCCTCGAGTCGACGACACCGTCCTTCGCTCTGAATCGCTTAGTTCTGCAATCACCTGAAGAGAAATGAAACCAACGTCTTCTCGGACGAGGAATATGGCCGGAAAGATGGATGTCGCTCTTGCCAGCACCAACAATCGAACCCAGGTTCTCCACCAGTGAAGACCTTGCTCGAAGGAGATCGCCGTCCAGATCGACTGACTGGTTGTGCACGTTAGCAAAAAAACACTCGTAAGTTACAAGGGTTGTGTGTGCGGAGCAAAATCGCGTTTGATTGTGGATTTTTACGCACGGCGCACGACCAAGGGTATTTTCGCAAGTAAGCAATTCTAAGTGACAAACTTGTAAATAACTCAAACTCTGGACTTGCGCAGAGCAATTCGGTACATGCACATAGCAACTCCCTTTTAAAAATCCACTTTCATGCACACACCACTAGCTCCGAAGCATCATTGTTCTCAATTTCCATTTCTCTCTCCAAAACATTCCGACATCGCGGTGCTGCCGACAGCTCCTGTCGATTCCCGTCTCCCCCCTTCTTTCCATCTCCTCCTCATCATCCTCCTTGCCCGAGGGGTTTGTAGATAGTTAATTTTTTTTGCTTGAACGGATGATGAAGAATATAATGATGAAGATGAACAAGATAAAGGATAAAGATGAAGGTAATGAGACACCGGCGGGAGGAGGAGGAAGATGTGGTTGGGTGTGGTTATGGTTAGGTTTTGTGAAATTGATAAAATTAACGAAGATGATGGATTTGTAAGGATCGCCTTACCCTTACAATACTAACAACAACACACTAAGGGGGGGGGGGGGGGGGGGGGGGGGGGGGGTGAATAGTGTAATAGCAATGAATTGGAGAATAGTGTAATAGCCTTGCAATGAATAGTGTAATAGCAATGAATTGTCAAATTAAAATTAAACTTGCAAATGCGGAATAATTAATGCAAGAGGAAATAATTGACACAAACAATCCAAACGCAAACACAAGATTTTACCCTGGTTCCCCAAACTTGGATACGTCTAGCCACACCAATATTCACTATATTCCCACAAAGAGAAGTGAATACAAATTCCACAAAGAGATACCTCACCAAGAGGATTTTGCCCTACACAAGGACCCAACCAACCCTACACAGGGGGTCAAACTCCCACCAAGAGAATTACTAACTCCCACTCAAAGAATTAGGGTTAGCCCTACACTAGGACACTATACTCCCACTAAGAGAGTTACTCCCACAAAGAGAGTTATTCCCTCAAAGAGACTATCCTAATCCCACAAAGAGATAAACTCCCACAAAGAGAGAAAGACTAATTCACACAAAGAGAATTAGAGTTACAAGAATTACCAAGTAAAATAAATACTGTTACATATGCCTTGAGATGCTTACTCATAGATGAATGCAAGGCATGGAAGAGGATCTCCAAGTGTTGAGATTTGCTTGAAAGCACTTGGATGATTTCCCTTGAGCTGGACTTCAATGCATGAAGAGGAATGAAAGCTCAAAAAGGGAAATGAGAGAGTTTGAGAGTTGCTTTAAGAACTCTTATGATTTTCAATAGCATTAAGAAGTTCTAGAGATATCAGCACACCCATCATATATATAGGTGACGTCCCCATGGTGTTCGTGATCATAAGAGTACAATATTGGATTGGGGACGTGAGATTTAAATATTTATAACCGCAAGCGCACGATGTTGTAGTGTGGCTTGGGGGTCGAACTCAGGGAGGCGTGGTTGTGCTTGTGTCAGAAAGGACCGAATTCACCCTATGGACGAGCTAGCCCGAATCGGTGGATGGGTTGTCACAGAAATAGAATGCGAGGTATAAACAATATGAAGGGAAACCCGGGACTTCGGTTTCCACCCTATCATATGATTCTCGCTAATACGACCGACGGATAGGACAATGATCGGAATTAGGGTCTAGTGGTGAGACGTTGCCTCTAGGAGTGATACCAGCGTCCCATGGGTCCGATATTCCGGTCGGTGCCCAGGATGATACGCCGGACTACCTGGGTTCGGTCAGTGGGTATTCCCATGTCCATTAACACTGACCGACTCCGGGAGCACTAAGCTCGCAACGATAACTCCCAACATCTCATCCTGCCGCTCCCGCGTGCTAGGATTCGACGTTTACCCTAAGGGCGTGAGCTATGGCTAGGGAGTCAACCGCCAAGTTTATTCCCCCTTGGCCCAACAATCAAAGGCGATCTTTTTCCCGTCGATGACAATAAAACACCCCGCATAACTAATAGATTCCTAATCCATATCGATTTCCTAGTCCTATGGTCGCATTAGGGAGAACCCACGAATGGGTTTCCACCAAAATCCCAGATTTGGGAACTACTCACACATATTAGGTAAAAAGCAATCTAAATGAAAATCGACCATTAAAAACATAATCAAGCGATTGAAATAGAGTAGTAGCAATGAAATTAAGATAATATCAACGTTTGGTAAAGATCGAAACACTTACAAATAACAAGAAAATTACAGCCGTCGCAAGAGAGAAAAACAGCAAAAAATACAACTGCCCCGTTTCTCGAAACCTAGGGCTTCTATATATAGAAAACGACGTCACCCGATCGGGTGAAGAATCAACAGATCGGGTGACCTGCTTCGTTCTTTGGTAGCGCTCTTCAAGACATCACCCGGTCAGACCACACGATCGGTTGGTGGAAGCTGCTCGTCGTTTGGATCTTGAGCTCATCAGGTGAACGATCGGTTGGAATTGTTGCCCAAAAAGACAGAAAGTCGCGACGTTTTGGCACGGTCAGCTGGCCACCGGGTGAGCTCTCCGGGTCGTGTCCTTGAGGAAACGGCTACAGATGAACCGATCGGGTGAATATCACCCGATCGGTTGGATTTCAGCTCCAATTTCCCGAGAAGTTAGTCGGGTTGAACCGGTCATTGAACCGGTCAGTTGATGTTCTCGTTGCTTCAGCTGATGTCTGGGTGGTGCACGCGTGCATCACCCGATCGGTTGACTGTGTCCAACCGATCGGGTGGGGGTTGAAAGATGGCGATCTTCGTCGTTTGACCCCCCTGGATCACGCGTGACTCCTCCCGTTGCTCCGGGGACATATGATATCTTCGTTATGTGTCCCCTATGCTGGAAAACTTCTGTAAACATGCAAAAACACGGAAAAGTAAAAGAAAACGAGAAAACACAAGAAAAATGGATACGAGACGATGGAAAATAACGGAAAAACACGAAGAAGACGTGCGTGAATATATAAAATATACAGACACAAAATCACCCAAGCTGAACCCTTCCTCGTCCTCGAGGAAGACGAGTGAGAGTAGAAGCTCGGAGGGAGAAAATAGAGAGAAAGAGAGAAAAGGAGAAATTTAAATCCTAAATCGCCCGTCAGGGCCAACAAAATCAAAAACGACACATCAAGTAAGCAAACGACAAATCACCACACTAAACCAAAGAAAACGAGTCCAGACAAGTGTCATGGGCCCACGCGGTGAAGTATGCGTTAGTGTCACGCCCCGCTTCCCAAAACAGCGGAGGCGAAGCGTGACTAGGCCCGCTTAGGCCAGGGCTAAGGAGCCCTGACCCAATAAGCATCTGTGTGGTACCAAGACGAAGGTACATGTCCCTGCATGTTAGTACAGAACAATAAAAGTACAAGAAAGAAAGAACATCACATTTTATTCCAACATATCAAGAGTACCAAGTCTCAACGTCCGAAGGGCTACAACAGCAGAAAAATAAATCTAATGGTGCAAGCACCCAACCTAGACAAGGAAACAAAAGGTGCTACGCACCCAACTAAAGTAATAAACGTCTCTGAAAACTGTAACGAGGAGTCTCTAGCTCTGGTCCTCCTCAGGGTCGTACTCAGGATCAACGCTCTCCGGCTCCACGTCAGCTGGCAGGTCAGTCTCCTCGACGTACTCTGGCTCAATCCCTGACGTACAGCACCAAAAGAAGGAACTGTACGTCAGGTAAGGTCTACAAGAAAAAGGTTAGACCATACTACAAGTGCACCAATTACTTAACAACGTTTTACTGGTTGATTAACATGCTGAGGTTTAACAACAGAAGAACACGCAACAGGAAAGTAAACACGACAAGTAGTAGTCGTAGCGAGTGCTACCGACTACGGGACTAGCATACAGGTGTCAAGACAAAACAGAACACGGAAAGCCAGACACGACAAGACAAGACATGAAAGGGTTCACGCCTGTTCGGTTTGAGGGGGATCAGACCCTCTTGTCGCTTGCACGCTAAACCCTACCCCAAAACCCCAAGAATCGTGACAAGACAAGGGATCACTTGCTCTAGCTTGACAAGTGCCCTATTGCTCCCTGAGCTGTGTATCAATACATGGGATCACCTGCTCTAGCTTGACAGGTGCCCAATTGCCCATCGGGCTGTGAACTAGTACAAGGGATCACTCGCTCTGGCTTGGCGAGTGCACTATTGCCCAGCGGGCTGTGCAAGACGGAAAAGGACAAGACACGACAAAACATGAGGGGTTGTACTAGGGTGTCCAAAACTCACACACACGCATGTCAATCCTATGATGTCAAAATTGTTGTTGTTGGACTCAGATTTCGTTGTCAAATCTGAGCCATCAAGGCGTCCCGAACGCTATCATTTCACGTCCGGTTCTCATGGTTCAAAAAGTCTAATCTAGCAAGACTAAGGCCTAAGCATGGCAAAGAACGCAAGTGGTACACTTGCCTGCGGTGGCGAGTGCGTCGTCTACCTGGTACGTCTCGCCCAAACGTCTCGTGTTGCCAAACCAACCCTCTTCGCCTTTCTTTTGAATCGCCCTTTGAAGAGTAGGGGGCGAGCAGCCCTTAAACTAATAGGCCCGGAAAAAGGCTGTCGGCAGAAGAGCGTCTGAAAATCGTGACACGACGATGGTGTCAGTTCACGATTCAGAATTCCTATTAGGGTTGTGTCTAGGTTATCGGGACTACCCTATTAATCAAAAATCACATTTTTAATGTATTTAACCTAATCGACGATCTATCCTATGTGCACATGCATAAAGTCCATTCGTCGATTTCTATGGTTTGCACAACGTTTTAAAGATCAAAGGAAAGTAAATTTAATTTGATTAGGTTGCTGATTTTAATTAGGGTTTGATTATCTATTGTGTGGGTTACTACGAATTTAGGGGACCAACCTGAAAATGACGATTGCACGAAGATCCGGCGTCAGATCTGGAAAGATGGAAGCTTTGCGTCTTCCGGAAATTCCTAGGCCGCGAGTAGCGCAGCGAGGAATGTTGATTGTTGATGATGACGTTGGCCTCCGAAGGTGATGACAAAGATCTTGGCGTCTCCCGGGGTCGTCGTCGTCGGATCTGAGATAGGATTACCACGCGAGAGGAAGAAATGGATCTTGGAAGAAAAGGCATGGCCGGAGCTTGGCCGTGGGTTCAGATCTGGGAATATGAGGTGGTGGTCGGTTGTGGGGAATTTATGGAGGAGAAAGAGAACAAGAGAAAAGAAAGAGGGAGAAGAATGGAAGAAGGGAGGAAGGCCTTGAAGAAGGTGGGGGCTAAGGAGGAGGAAGGAGAGGCAAGGAGGGAGAAGGAGATGAGTTGGGGAAGAAGATGGCTCAAAGCAATGAGGAGAAAAGAAACTCAGCCGCACGTTTAAATAAGAAACGAAACGGCGGCTAGGTCAAAACTAGGGTTTCGGGGGTCAGTTAGTCGGTCTGAGAAGAGTGGTTGACCGACTAGTTCGAGAACTAGTCGTTCGGTCGTTTAACTGTGACCGACTAAAAGGCAAACAGAGAACAAGGTCGGTACAGGTGATCGCTCCGTATTTTACACCTTTTTTCTGCATGTTTGCATGCCATTTAGATCGCTCAAATCGTGTTTTTCACGTTTATTCGACAATATTGCGATGCTTTTCACGATTTGTTGTGTGTCGTATTTCAGGAGATTTGGAGCGATTTGGAGTGATTCTGAGATGCACCCACTCCGGAGTGTCACCGACGACTCTCTTGAGTGGTATTTTGCGATTGGAGAGGAGTGGAAGAAGAAAGAACGTCGTAGGAGAGACGAGGAGGAAAAAACACGAAGAATGGGCATTTTCAGCATGCCACTCGGCCGAGTGAAAGAGTCACTCGGCCGAGCATAGACAGCCCGCTCGGCCGGCCAGATCGGACACGCAACAGAGCCAATATCAGCGTGCACTTGGCCGAGCATTACCATACCACTCGGCCGAGCACCGAGTCATCCCTCGCCCGAGTGGAGCCAAGACGACGGCATCAAAAATGTTAAACTCTCTGGAATCCGTCAGTCAGCCCCAAAGACCGACTCGGCCGAGTGACGAACGACCGTCCGCCTGAGTGAAGAACGCTCACCGCCCGAGTGAAGAAAAGTCACTCGGCCGAGTGACTCCGGAGGAGACGACCCCCAAGACCCCCAACTCTCTGGAATCTGTCAGGGTCTCTCACTCGGCCGAGTGACATTTTTGTCACTCGGCCGAGTGAGCCGCGCTGCCTGTAGCGTAAACTGCGATTTTGAGGCTGCGCAGGGGCATTTTCGTCAGGGTTTTTTGGGCGATTTTGGGGGGTATTTAACCCCAGTTTTTAACCTAGTTTAGGGAGCTTTTTCAGAACTTTTTGCAGCCTTTTTAGATTAACTTTTTAGGGATTAGATTTAGCTTTTAGGGAGGAGAGAAAAGTGATAATTTGTTGGATGCTATCTAGTTCTTCATTGGTTTGTCTCTCTCTCTCTCAAAAACTCCATTTTTATTGATATTTTGAATATTGCTATGAATTCCGATGATTTTATTTGTGAATTTCTATTGAATTGCATGATGAATTGTGAGTAGTTTCATCGTCTTCGGGCGTAGGGATGAACCCTACGAACAATATTTCAAATTTGTGATGAATTGGTGAAATTATTGCTAGAATTGATTAGGGTTAGTTTGGGATTGCTATAATACGAATAGCTAGGGATTCATACCGATTGGGATTTATAAGATATTGGATCCCAACTCGATAGGAAGCCCTAGAAATTCAAATTGGGTTGCAATTGAATTTCTTCGGAATCGGTTTGCAAGAGATTGGACCGAAACTAGGGTTTTTGATTGTAATTCTATACCAATACCCGTTTGCAAGAGATTGGACGGGTAGGAACTATCCCAACCTTGGTCGTAGCTCGAGTTTGCACGAGAGTGGGCTCGAGATATGATTGAACGATGATGTTGTTCTTCACGCTAGTTTGCCTAGGTTAGGGTTTGCAAGAGATTGGACCCTACCCTAGGTTTGCTATAGACCGGTAATAGCGCGAGAGCGTGAGCTTGGTTCTACATTTAGTTGCAACTAGTTCACCCGAATTTCAAGTCTAGCAATTGTGAAACCTACGAATCACAATGATGAGATACGACAAGTAGCGGGGATTCCCTATCCCTAGGCGTCTTTATTAATTTGTTATTTCTTTTATACAATTGAACGACTGTGACCGCATTACTGCGAACGTTTCTCGACTTTTCTTATAGCCAGGTGACTGAAGAAGACACTGTTATTAGGCCTCCCTGTGTTCGATACCCGCTCGCCGCTACACCGTGCGCTTGCGGTAAGACTACAGTGTCGCCGCTCCGGGACGTGTATCCGGGGCGCGATCAAGTTTTTGGCGCCGTTGCCGGGGAAGTCCACACATATACCTTTTGATATTTATTTTGATTCAGATATTTTTGACACATCATACCTTTTGCAGCACACATACGATTATGGACCGGAGGTATGCTTGGACGTGTCACAGTTTGACGAGCCTATCGAGGAAGTCCACACATATGATCTAGATTTACCTGAGCAGCTTAGAGAGGACATCATGGAGACACCTATCACAGCACGGGAGGATATTGGATTTATTCCATGGAAGTATCGTCTACCATTATTTATTTCATATATTTCTATAGATGATCCTCTTTGGGATACTTTTATTACGAGGGTGAATTTTTTGCGGCGAACTGATGCATCCTATTCTCTGCAGGGTACAAGTGGAGTCCTTGTGGGAATGCTGGAGGATGCATTGCTAGAGTTCGTTGGAGTCCGTGGACATACACGCCTGGCAGAGCCACGGAAAGAGCAGTTGGAGCAGCTGCCTGCACCGGCAAAGATACTGTATCCGCCTTTTGCTATATGTGATATCAATCCAGTAGTGTAGAAATTTTTATGCTTTCAATAAACCCGAATCCTCTCGACAGCGAGGGGACCGTATAGATTTGATTGAATAAATATCACCTCTTATGACGACAACAAAAAATTTTACACCACAAACCCATTATATATATTAATTGCACTCTCCATATTTTGATGTGTCACATCCTTTTGCTCACCATCATCGAGCATTTCTTTCAAGTGAATACTCACTTCTTATTAATTTGACTTGGTCACGCTTTGCAAAGCCATGACATTTTTGATCGAGTCATTTGAATAGGATTGTTTAGTATAAGCTTGGGGGAAGGCGCTCTCATGCATCATTGTATGTGCAAGTAGTTGCATTAGGATTTCATGTCATTCATTTCATCATTTTTCATTCACCCCCTTATTATTATCGTTGTTCCTCATATTCTTTCATTATGATCACATTGAGGACAATGTGAAGTTTAAGCTTGGGGGAGTGCATTTCCATGCCATTTAGATGCATTAGTTGCATTTTTACTTTATTTAAGGATTTTAAAAAATTTTCAAAATTTTTTGCATCATCTTTTCAAATTTACCATTTTATTTTTCTTTTATGTGTGTTCATGCATCATATTGTGTGCTTGTTTTTTTTTCTTTTCTTTCCTCTCTTTTACTTTTATTTCTTTATTTTCCTTTTCTTTTCTTCCGCTAGATGAATTTCGTATGATGATATCTCTTATTGCTTTAGCAACCATCACGACGCTTATTATTCCTTGCCATGCTACTTAGAATATTTCAGTATCCTGCTATCCTTGTGCTTGCTCATATATTCTTTTGATGATTCCTCTATATGAATGCATGATATTAGTTGAAGCTGAATGTATGGATTAGTGTTTAGTATACTTTTGTTAGAAGTGCACCAAGATTCACGCATCAATTGTATAACGGGAGCATCTGCCTTATTGTCTTATTCACCTTCTGTTGCATGCTTGATATGAAAGTACTCGTTACCGCTTGACTTCGCTTTTTGTTGAGATGATTGAGAATATCCATGCTTACATATGAGTTTTAGTTGAAGTATTATCTTATTGAACCGTTCGTGCACATCTTAGAGTGAACCGAGTGTTACATTATTTCTTTCTCCACATATATTTTTTTATTCTCTACATGTCACTTGAGTTCACCTCCTAAAGCTACTTATATCGCATCTATTTCCCAAAAAAATCCCTACAAAAGAAAAGTTTGCTCCAAAAAGTCCAAAAAGCCAAAAAGGAGACAAAAAACCAAAAATACAAATCAAATAGCTCCTACAAAAATCCAAAAAGAAAAAAAATGAGAAACAAAGTCCAAAAGAAAAAGAAAAATGTTTCTCTACTTCATTATTGGAGCCACAAAATATTTGGGAAAACCAAGGCAAAAATCCCATTTTCCACTATCATATTCCTATAGATGTGATGCCTCAAGCTAAGCTTGGGGAGGTGAATTCATTTGACCATATGAGTGAGTGCGACATTAGAGTGGAGAGGTGCACGAATGGGGAAGTTTGATAATGCTGAAACTTAGCAAAATACTTTAGTTATGGAGATTTCTTATGAATCGATGTAAATATGTGAATGTCATGTCTCTTATTCCATTCTCTATTGCATGTTTGGTGTGATTCTTATATGCTTCTGTTATAACTCTTGATTGAAAAGTGTATCGCCAACATTTGTATATTAAATTCTATGAAATGCGTGATGTGGATATGAATTGATTGTATGAATTTAGAGAGTCCCTTTTGTTGTTCTTAAAAGCTTGCAAGTACCATGTTTAAGTAAGATATGAAATCTTTATAGCATGTGATTCGTGTTTTCCAAGTTATCGTGATGTGTAGCTTATGGCTTGAGACCTGAGAGAAGAATCTAGCGACCCCTTCCACTTCGTATTCTTTTATTTCATTTCCCTTATTTTTCATCTCCCGAGTTCGTCTCTTTACTCAACTTCCTCGAGGACGAGTAAGAGGTAAGCTTGGGGGATTTTGATCACTCCATATTTTACACCTTTTTTCTGCATATTTGCATGCCATTTCGGTTGCTCATATTGCGATTTTCACGATTATTCGATGATATTGTGTTACTTTTCACTATTTCTTGTTTTTGTCGGATTTCAGGAAATATGAGCAATTGGGAGCAAAAATGAGCTTAAAGGACTTGCACGCATAACGGAGCATCGCTCATGGACTTATTGAGGACCTATCAGCGATAGAAGACGGGTGGAAGAAGAAAGAACGTCGTAGGAGCGACGGGGAAGCGAAAAGATGAAGTTTGGGCATTCTCAGCATGCCACTCAGCCGAGTGAAGGACTCACTCGGTCGAGGAAAGAAGACCACTCGGCCGGCCAGATCGGACACGCAATTACTAGAAGATTAGCGTGCACTCGGCCGAGTGACGACATCCCACTCGGCCGAGTATGGAGACACCACTCGCCCGAGTGGCACATGAACGACTGCATCCAAAAGACCAGACTTACTGTAATCCGTCAGTCGACTACGAGCTCTGACTCGGCCGAGTACCAAAAGCCCCTCGGCCGAGTGACATTTGCCACTCGGTCGAGTGATGCCGATGACACACAGCGCCTAGAATTTCAGACTGCCTCTTACTCTTTTGAAATCTGCTATCATTCCAGCCATCAAATTATTTTTCTCATATATTTTATGGATAGTAGACTTCATGTCGATTCCAACGCTGCCAAGAACGTGCAAATCGGAGGTCGGATGAAATCTGGGGAATTTCTGCAAGTCGACGGTGCAGTGCTGGAATTCTCACTCGGCCGAGTGAGCTTTCCCCACTCGGCCGAGTCGTAACTTGCCCAGAATCCAAGTTGTACGCAGACTGTGTTTCGGGCGCGGGTTTCAGAGTTTTTTTGGGGGAGTTTTACTAGGGTTTTTGGGGGCTATTTAAGGGGGTTTGTAGCCGTCATTGAGGGAGGTTCCCATATGTTTTCTTAGGATTATTTTAGAGGTTAGGCCATGCCCTAGGCCCCCTCTTGGATCAAAAAGCTTGTATTTGGATTGAAGATCTTCATCAAAGCTAAGTATTTTTATTCTTATTATTTGAATCTTTGATTTGCTATCTTTTTACATGCAAGCAATGGTTTTTATTGATTCTCATATCGTTATTGCTATGCCTGGTTGATTGTTGTTCTAGGGATGGGGATGAACCCTACGAATCTAATTTCATATTTGTAATGAATAAATTTCTAAATTGATAGAATTTCTATGAGGTTAGGTTGTGATCGATTTATAACGGATAGCTAGGAATTTCCATCGATTTGGGGTTTGCAAGAGATTGGATTCCTATCGATGGGAAGGCCTAGATATTCGATTTAGATTTATAATCGAGATTCGCTAGACTTGGTTTGCAAGAGATTGGACCAAAGCTAGCATTTTTATTATAGATCTATACACATATTCGTTTACAAGAGATTGGACGAATACGAACTATCACAACCTAGATCGTAACTCGAGTTTGCAAGAGAGTGGGCTCGAGGGGCGATTGAACAATGATGTCGACCCTAATGCTAGTGGCTTAGATTAGGGTTTGCACAAGAGTGGGCCCTAATCTAGGTTGCTATAGACCGGCAATAGCGCGAGAGCATGAGCTTGGTTCTCTATTCAGTTACGACTAGTTCACCTCGACACAAGTCTAGTAATATTGAGATTTACTATTTACAAGGATGAATGACGACCCGTAGTGGGGATTTCCTAGCCCTAGACACTTTTATTATCTTATATTTGAATCGATATTTTATCCAACTTCTCTATCACCGACACCGACATCCATCACCATTTCCATTATATCATTCCATACCCATCTCCACCAATAAAACATTCGTAGTTGAGCCAACCTAGGATAGATGGGAACCAACACCACCTCCTCGTGTTCGATACCCGCTCGCCACTACACCGTGTGCTTGCGGTAAAACTACAGTGTCACCGCTCCGGGACGTGTATCCGGGGCACGATCAACAGGGTTGATAGATTTAGTCGGTCTGTGAAGGCTCGTCGACCGACTAGTTTGCAACCTAGTCGGTCGGCCAGTGTTCATTGACCGACTAAAGGGTAAAAGTGGTCGACAGGAAGTTTTGAAAATTAGTCGGTCTGAGAAGAAAACTTAACCGACTAGATCGTCAACTAGTCGGTCGGTATTCGTTCTTAAACCGATTAATGATAAACAGTAACTCGACTGCATGAAATGATCTCTGACTTAGTCGGTCTGCGGAGGAGTGTTAACCGACTAGTTCGACAACTAGTCGGTCGGTGGATGAACTTAGACCGACTAAACGTAAACAGTAACTCAAGGGAAAAACCTGACAGAAACTAGTCGGTCCATGAAGAGTTTCTGACCGACTAGATTGACATCTAGTCGATCGGTCCTTGTTCTTGAACCGACTAAAATGCACACCAAGTCTCCAAATGGAGTGCAAAGCTTCGGGATGGGTTCAAGGGACTCCTAAGATGGGTCTGGCTCCAAGACAAGAGCGTCATGAAGCACGCTAAGCTCCAGATTGGAAAAAGATACTGAAAAGAAAAGAAAGAAGGCGAACAATCACACACACACACACACATATATATATGAATAAATATCATCATACAAACACCAGCCGTTACATCCTACCCACCTTAAGAAAATTCCGCCCTCGGAATTTCTATCAGAATAGGTGAGGGTAACGCACTCTCATCTCATCCTCTCTTTCCCAAGTGGACTCTCCAGGTGATCCGTGACGCCACATCACTCTCACCAGGTCGACTACCTTGTTTCTCAACTGCTTCTATCGACGGTCTAAAATTTGCACGGGCTGCTGGTCATAGGTCAGGTCCGGACGGACCGTGATCTCCGAGAAATCCACTGTGTGTGACGGATCACTGACGTACCGACGTAACTGAGATACGTGGAAAACGTCGTGAACTCCCACCAAAGATGGTGGCAGAGCAAGGCGGTAGGCCACTGCTCCCACATGCTCCAGCACATCGAAAGGTCCGATGTACCTCGGACTCAGCTTCCCCTTCTTCCCGAATCGAATAACTCCGCGGTTCGGAGAAATCTTCAGGAAGACGTGGTCTCCCGGCTGAAACTCCAAAGGTCTCCTCTTCGCATCCGCCCAATGCTTGAATCGATCCTGTGCAACTCTGAGCTTCTCCCTGACGTCTCTCACGACATCCACAGCTTCAACTATCATCTCCGGACCCAACAGCTCCCGATCTCCAACGTCATCCCAGCTCAGTGGCGATCGACATTTCCTCCCATATAAGGCAGCAAACGGCGCCATGCCAATGCTCGCCAGGTAGCTGTTGTTATAAGAAAACTCCACCAAGTGGAGATGGTCCTCCCAAGATCCCTTCAAATCAAGCGTACAAGCTCGCAGCATATCCTCTAGTATCTGAATAGTCCTCTCGGACTGGCCATCGGTCTGCGGGTGGTACGCCGTGCTGAAACTCAGACTCATACCCAAATGCTCCTGCAGACTTCTCCAGAACTGAGATGTGAACCTCGTATCTCTGTCAGACACGATGCTCACGGGGACTCCGTGTAAGCGTACAATCTCCTGCACGTACACGGTCTCCATCACAACTAACCCGAAGAGGAAAAATCAAAATAGAAGTAAAAGAAGAAATTTTACCTCTAGATACTTCCTCGCCAAAGCTTCCGTAGTCTGGCCCACTCGGAAAGGAATGAAATGCGCAGACTTAGTCAACCGATCAACGATCACCCAGACTGCGTCGTTCTGTTTCGGGGTCCGAGGTAAACCAGTCACGAAATCCATCGTAATATGTTGCCACTTCCACTCCGAAATAGGAAGCGGTTACAGCAACCCAGCAGTACGATGGTGCTCGGCCTTCACCTGCTGGCATATCAAACACTTGGCAACGCTCCGTACCACACTCCTCTTCATGCCAATCCACCAGTAATTCAGTCGAAGGTCCTTATACATCTTGGTACCACCAGGATGTATAGAATAAGGCGAGCTATGAGCCTCGCTCAAAAGCTCCTCCCGAACATCACCTGCAGGTACGCAGAGTCTGCTGCCGTACCGCAGCGAACCATCCTCGTGAATCACAAACTCTGCACGCAGTCTAGCTTCAGCCTGCCTCCGGATCCTCTGTAACTTCGGATCTCCTGCCTGTGCTGCCTTGATCCGATCCACGATCGTGGACTGAATCTGCAAATTCATGAATGAAAGAACCACACCAGGTAGGACAACCTCCAAATCCATCTCCTTCAGCTCCTGCCGAATCCTCCAGTCAGCAGTATGCACCATAGCAGTAGGAAGTCTACTCAAAGCATCCAGCACTACGTTCACCTTCCCTGGATGATACTACAGATCTATCTCATAGTCAGCCATGAGCTCCAACCATCGCCTCTGATGCATGTTGAGCTCCTTCTGCGTGAATATGTACTTCAAACTTTTGTGATCGGTGAAAATCTTCACGCTCTCACTCAGTAAGAAGTGCCTCCAGATCTTCAATGCAAAGATCACCGCTGCCAATTCCAGATCGTGCGTCGGATAATTCTTCTCATGCGTCCTCAGCTGGCGAGAAGCATACGCGACCACATGGCCATGCTGATGTAGAACGCATCCTAGGCCCTTCCCTGATGCATCACAATATACTTCGAAGCCTCCACTTCGATCCGGTACTGCCAAAACTGGTGCCGTGGTCAACCTTGCCTTCAAGATACCGAAAGCCTCTTCACAAGCATCAGACCACTGAAACTCCACATCCTTCCTCATCAGCTTCGTCATCGGCTCAGTAATCTTCGAGAAATCCTTGATGAACCGCCGATAATAACCTGCTAGACCAAGGAAACTCCTGATGTCGGACGCTGACTGCGGAGTCGGCCAATCTCGAACTGCTCTGACCTTCTCCGGATCCACAGATATGCCATCACCAGACACCACGTGTCCCAAAAATGCGACTCTATCCAGCCAGAACTCGCACTTGCCATACTTGGCATACAACTTGTGTCGCCTCAGCGTCTCCAGCACTGTCCTCAGATGACAGCTGTGCTCCTCCTCAGACTTCGAGTAAATAAGAATGTCGTCAATAAAGATAACGACGAACTTATCCAGGAAGTCGTAGAAAATCAAGTTCATGAGGTTCATGAACACAGCTGGAGCATTGGTCACGCCGAAAGGCATCACCACAAACTCATAGTGCCCGTACTTCGTCCGGAAAGCTGTCTTCGGAATGTCATCCTTCTTCACCTTCATTTGATGATATCCGCTCCTCAAATCCAACTTCGAGAAAACTCTCGAACCTCCCAGCTGATCAAAAATGTCGTCGATGCGCGGTAGCGGATACTTGTTCTTCACGGTAACAGCATTCAATCCTCGATAGTCCACGCACATCCTGCGGGACCCATCCTTCTTCTTCACAAGCAACACAGGTGCACCCCACGGTGACACACTAGGGTGGATGAAACCCTTCTGCAACAGCTCATCCAACTGCTTCCGCAGTTCCTCAAGCTCCGCGGGAGCCATCCGATACGGCGCCTTCGATATCGGCTGCGCACCCGGCATCAGATCGATACCGAACTCCAAAGCCCTGTCGGGTGGCAGACCCGAGATATCCTCCAGGAAGACGTCGTCAAAGTCTCTGACAGCTGCTGGTCGGTTGATCTCCATCTCCATATGCAACGCTGCAACGATCGGCACCTCCGGCTTGACCTGAAATCTGATGGGCCCAAGCGACTCATCTCTGCTGCGGAACTCGAACTCCGGATGGCCTGGAATCCGAAATACCACTCTCTTGCTGTGACAATCGATCGAAGCGTGGAAATCTCCCAGCCAATCGATGCCAAGGACGACATCGAAATGCGGCAGATCGTGGACGATGAAATCTGCATATAACTCAGGTCCACTGACCACTAGAGGAATCGATCGACATCCCATGTTTACAGTCACCACTCCGTTCCATGTGGTGATGTCCCAACACTTAGGAAGCGTGTGGAAAGGAATGGAGTGCTTTGTCATAAACCTCCGGGATAAGATGCACATGGATGCACCGGAGTCAAACAAAGCCAAAGCAGGGTGAGAGGACACAAGAATGGTGCCTAGGAAAACAAAGGACTGAGGTCAAACACTACTCTAACAATCAAACAAACAAACAACTCTAACAAGACTAGCAATACAATATAGTTATGAAAAGGAACGACTAGGTCAAGATGTTACCTGCAATCACCCCATCCAGCTCCTCAGTCTCCACAGCTGTCATGGTATAGGCCGGCCTCGGAGGCTGCACTGCTCGCTGGTACATCTGCCGCTGTGGCACCAATGGTGGTCCATGAACCGCAGGTCCTCTCTGAGCTGGGGCAGGCGCCCTCATCTGCAATGGGGCTGGCGCTCCAACGACAGCACCGCGTGCTCTCGGACAATCCTTCGCAGCATGCGAAGCATCTCCACAAAGTAGGCACAGACCCAGCTTCCTCCTACAGTTGGTCTGAACATGTCCGGGCTTGCCGCAGAAATGGCACGGACCCTTTCTCTGCTGCTGCATTGGTGCTCCAGGTCTCTTGAACGACACAATCTGAACTGGCCTCATCACCGGCCTGCCAGGTGGCCGGTACTGCTCCATAGGGCGCTTTCCTCTGTCCTCTGGAGTGTCAGGCAGGTGCGAAATCATCTCATGATTCTTTGCAGCATCTAACACCTCCCTCATAGTCGAGAAACTAGCAGAGGACATGGAAGCCTGGACCTTCGGACGAAGTCCCTGACGGAACCACTCAGCTCGGTTCTCCTCCTTCTTCACCATGTGCGGGGCAAAACGGCTCAGCATCTCGAACTCAGCCTCATACTCGTCGATCGTCATGTCCCTCTGCTTCAGATCCACGAATATGCTCATTAGCTCTCTCCTAGCTGCCTTGGTGAAGTACTTCTCCTTCAACATGTGGCGAAAAGTCTTCCACTCCACAGACTTCTGCAGACGCCTCTCCTCAATACGCCACCAGTTCCGGGCAATCTCAGTCAGCTGCATCTTTGCGATCTCCACTCGAGTCTCATCTGGAATCTTGGCAGCTACCAACTTTTCCTCAGTGCTCTGGATCCACTCATCGGCACCCAGAGGTCCCTCCTTCCCAGAGAAGGTCTTCGGCTGAAGCTCGTTGAACTGCTTCACTCCTGGAGCAGCTCGCGGAGCAGGCGGAGGTGGAGGTGGTGCAACAGGTGGGGCCTGGGCAGCACGGTTGGACTGCTGCACCAGCTGATGCTGCACCTCAAGCATCTCTCGCATCACACCAAGGAACTGACGGAACTCTCCGCCCTGGTCTTCCTGAATCCCATCTCCAGTGCTCCCCGATCGGGTAGTACGTCGCCCTGCCATCCTATTGACAGAAAACACGTAGGTTAGACTCGTACAATGTTTGAATATTAAGAGTGAATGTCCTTACTCTTACTATTCTGTACTTGCAGGAAAATTGGGACGTTGACCTGCATGGGCCACCACTAAAACCTGTCACGCCCCGCTTCCCAAAACAGCGGAGGCGAAGCGTGATTAGGCCCGCTTAGGCCAGGGCTAAGGAGCCCTGACCCAATAAGCGTCTGTGTGGTACCAAGACGAAGGTACAGGTCCCTGCATGTTAGTACAGAACAATAAAAGTACAAGAAGGAAAGAACATCACATTTTATTCCAACATATCAAGAGTACCAAGTCTCAAAGCCCGAAGGGCTACAACAGCAGAAAAGTAAATCTAATGGTGCAAGCACCCAACCTAGACAAGGAAACAAAAGGTGCTACGCACCCAACTAAAGTAATAAACGTCTCTGGAAACTGCAACGAGGAGTCTCTAGCTCTGGTCCTCCTCAGGGTCGTACGCAGGATCAACGCTCTCCGGCTCCACGTCAGCTGGCAGGTCAGTCTCCTCGACGTACTCTGGCTCAATCCCTGACGTACAGCACCAAAAGAAGGAACTGTACGTCAGGTAAGGTCTACAAGAAAAAGGTTAGACCATACTACAAGTGCACCAATTACTTAACAACGTTTTACTGGTTGATTAACATGCCGAGGTTTAACAACAGAAGAACACGCAACAGGAAAGTAAACACGACAAGTAGTAGTCGTAGCGAGTGCTACCGACTACGGGACTAGCCTACAGGTGTCAAGACAAGACAGAACACGGAAAGCCAGACACGACAAGACAAGACACGAAAGGGTTCACGCCTGTTCGGTTCGAGGGGGATCAGACCCTCTTGCCGCTTGCACGCTCAACCCTACCCCAAAACCCCAAGAATCGTGACAAGACAAGGGATCACTTGCTCTAGCTTGACAAGTGCCCTATTGCTCTTTGAGCTGTGTATCAATACATGGGATCACCTGCTCTAGCTTGACAGGTGCCCAATTGCCCATCGGGCTGTGAACTAGTACAAGGGATCACTCGCTCTGGCTTGGCAAGTGTCCTATTGCCCAGCGGGTTGTGCAAGACGGAAAGGGACAAGACACGACAAAACAGGAGGGGTTGTACTAGGGTGTCCAAAACTCACACACACTCATGTCAATCCTATGATGTCAAAATTGTTGTTGTTGGACTCAGATTTCGTTGTCAAATCTGAGCCATCAAGGCGTCCCGGACGCTATCATTTCACGTCCGGTTCTCATGGTTCAAAAAGTCTAATCTAGCAAGACTAAGGCCTAAGCATGGCCAAGAACGCAAGTGGTACACTTGCCTGCGGTGGCGAGTGCGTCGTCTCCCTGGTACGTCTCGCCCAAACGTCTCGTCGGTGGAAGAGCGTCTGAAAATCGTGACACGGCGATGGTGTCACTTCATGATTCAGAATTCCTATTAGGGTTGTGTCTAGGTTATCGGGACTACCCTATTAATCAAAAATCATATTTTTAATGTATTTAACCTAATCGACGATCTATCCTATGTGCACATGCATAAAGTCCATTCGTCGATTTCTACGATTTGCACAACGTTTTAAAGATCAACGGAAAGTAAATTTAATTTGATTAGGTTGCTGATTTTAATTAGGGTTTGATTATCTATTGTGTGGGTTACTACGAATTTAGGGGACCAACCTGAAAATGACGATTGCACGAAGATCTGGCGTCAGATCTGGAAAGGTGGAAGCTTTGCGTCGTCCAGAAATTCCTAGGCCGCGGGTAGCGCAGCGAGGAATGTTGATTGTTGATGATGACGTTGGCCTCCGAAGGTGATGACGAAGATCTTGGCGTCTCCCGGGGTCGTCGTCGTCGTCGGATCTGAGATAGGATTACCACGCGAGAGGAAGAAATGGATCTTGGAAGAAAAGGCGCGGCCGGAGCTTGGCCGTGGGTTCAGATCTGGGGATATGAGGTGGTGGTCGGTTGTGGGGAATTTAGGGAGGAGAAAGAGAACAGGAGAAAAGAAAGAGGGAGAAGAATGGAAGAGGGGAGGAAGGCCTTGAAGAAGGTGGGGGCAAAGGAGGAGGAAGGAGAGGCAATGAGGGAGAAGGAGATGAGTTGGGGAAGAAGATGGCTCAAAGCAATGAGGAGAAAAGAAACTCAGCCGCGCGTTTAAATAAGAAACGAAATGGCGGCTAGGTCAAAACTAGGGTTTCGGGGGTCAGTTAGTCGGTCTGAGAAGAGTGGTTGACCGACTAGTTCGAGAACTAGTCGGTCGGTCGTTTAACTGTGACCGACTAAAAGGCAAACAGAGAACAGGGTCAGTACAGGGTTGATAGATTTAGTCGGTCTGTGAAGGCTCGTCGACCGACTAGTTTGCAACCTAGTCGGTCGGCCAGTGTTCATTGACCAACTAAAGGGTAAAGTGGTCGACATGAAGTTTTGAAAATTAGTCGGTCTGAGAAGAAAACTTAACCGACTAGTTCGTCAACTAGTCGGTCGGTATTCGTTCTTAAACAGACTAATGATAAACTGTAACTCGACTGCATGAAATGATCTCTGACTTAGTCAGTCTGCGAAGGAGTGTTGACCGACTAGTTCGACAACTAGTCGGTCGGTGGATGAACCTAGACCGACTAAACGTAAACAGTAACTCAAGGGAAAAGCCTGATAGAAACTAGTCGGTCCATGAAGAGTTTCTGACCGACTAGATTGACATCTAGTCGGTCGGTCCTTGTTCTTGAACCGACTAAAATGCACACCAAGTCTCCAAATGGAGTGTGAAGCTCGGGATGGGTTCTAGGGACTCCTAAGATGGGTCTGGCTCCAAGACAAGAGCGTCATGAAGCACGCTAAGCTCCAGATTGGAAAAAGATACGGAAAAGAAAAGAAAGAAGGCGAACAATCACATATATATATGAATAAATATCATCATACAAAAACCAGCCGTTACAGTTAGTGTGGTCGTGTGCTAGCCGACAGTGTCGCTATCTACATTGTGCCATAAGCTCCATATAAATGACCCAAATATCGATTCGATTTAGAATAAGCGGTGAATATATGGCTCAAGCATGCATGAGAAGAGTAAGAATTGAAACGTATCATGCATCGAGGACTCCACAGCTAGGAACTAGGAAATCACCTCATTACTGCCTAGATAATAGCTAGAAAGTCCATTTTCCAAGTGTTTTCGAAAACGATGGGGGTTGAGATGATGTGGAGAAGAATACTCGGTGCAAACTCTCGCCTTCCCTTTATTTTTGACAGGGAGGAAAATATTCACACACATTTTTTGGGCTTTGGGTATATGTATTTTTTTGGCTTTTGGCTATACATATACATATATATATATATATATATATATATATATTCTTTCTTTTACAAGCTACTCACCCATTATCCCTGAAAATCCAATTGCTTAAAACCTCATCTTCATCAGCACCTGAAGTCTCTTGATCTCTCATAACAAACCTGATATCAGACACAATTTCCTCAAAGAGCGCAATCTTGCACCGGTGTTTGTTTTCAAAAATTCTCCTATTTCTTTCACGCCAGATATGCCAGACTGTTTGGGCTTATTTATGTTGCGCTTATGCGGATTACTCTTCTTGCTAACTGGAGACTTTCGGCCTGTCTTTTTTCTTTTATATATGCTCCCTCCAGCCTAGCACATAATTGCAACTCGGAATTGTTTTCCCAACTTTCAAAGTTCTGTGTTTGCTGCTATTTGAAGATGTGCAGATATTAGCTCTGGGCGGTAATGCATTGTTGGTTGTACGGTGCCCATCATTGTCACAATTTGGGCGATATCTTCAACTAGGAACTTCTGGGATTGTTGACTGGTTGTATGTGTTTAATTCTAGTTTTTTAATAATTCTTGGCTGTCTATGTTTTGTGGCAGGCCTGACCCATGTATCTAACTTTGATGTGTTTTGAACTAAGGGTCTGGCAGGTAGTAGAGAGTGACGACGCCTGTGTCCGCTCCTCCCTCTATTTTGTCTAGTCCCTTTAATTCTACCACTTTGTACATGGTTGTATATTATAATATAAATCTTTTTACCTTTCAAAAAAATATATTCTTTCTTTTCTCTTTTCTTTTCTTTTTGGGTTTTTCTTTTCTCTTTTTTTTGGATTTTTTGGGCTTTTGGGGTATATACATGTGTGTACTCTCCCAAGTGGGAGAACGGTACACGACGAGGGAATTTGCACCAAGTAAAATAAAAAAGAAATCAGATTCTAAACACTTGGGCAAAGGATAATTTTTTTTGCTAATCAGAGCATAGGCTAAATGGGTTATCCTAGTCCTAGTTGTGGAATCCCGACACGTGCGAAATGAAGCATACGATATATATATATTCATGCACACAGAAGCAAATAAGAGAGGCAAATACCGCATATTCAAATCGAAGCATGATAATCTAGGGGTCATTCCTGGACAGGCATATAAAACACAATCACAAAGTAGAAGCACACCAAACAGCTAAGCACGACACACGACTCACATAAAAGCAAGTGGACCCACGATGCATGAAATGCAAGAGGACTCGGCTTCCTAGGGTTAGTGAATGCGATTATCGAAGCCATGCTAGGTGTGTGTGTGTGTGTGTGATTATTGTGGCAATTCATCATAGGGTTCATCTCTAGGAGAAAGAGATAAAAAGAAGAAAAGAGAAAATAAAAACACGAAGAAAGCGACTCAAAACGAAGAAAAAGACACAAATGACGCACGAGGTGTGACTCCCCCAAGCTGAAACTTGCATTGCCCTCAATGCAATAAAAGTGAATATGGGAGGGCAATGAAAATGGGGGGGGGGAGTCGCACCGACTCAAAAAGAAGTGAAAAACAAGAAAAACGCACGGACGAAAAAGGGAAATAAAGAAAATTACATAACACGACATACAAACAGAAAATAAAAATAGGAAATCACACCACACGACAAATAAACATGAAATAAAAATAGAAAAACATCACACGACAGCACGCAGAAAAATTGACTTCCCCCAAGCTAGACGTGACGATGCTAAGATATGATCGTGAAAATGCAGAGATATGCAAGGGGGAGGTCAGAAAACAAAATGGAATCAAAAAGCAGTAGAGGAGTCGTCATCGTCCTCCTCGGTGGAAGATGTGGGGGATGCGATGGAATGTGCGGGAGAGGTGACTGGGGTGCGGAGACGTGGAGAAAGTGGTCGGGGTGATGGATCGGTGGGTGTGGAGGTGTGAATGATATGTGGAGTGGTGGTGGTGATGGTGAGTGGGAGTGAAAGGGCGACCAAGGCGGTGGTAGATGGGGTAGAAACGACGGTGAATGGGGTGGATACGGCGACAGATGGGGTGGGTGCGACGATAGAAGAGGATGGTGGGGGGAGTGATCGCGATCGCACCTACAATTTCTTGCGACGCACGTATGGAGTGATGGAAGTGGAGGGTGGTGGATCTGAGGGGACGACAATGGAGGGAATTGAAACGGTGGGAGTAGATGAGGTGGTGGGAATGGAAGTGGTGATAGGGGGTATGGTCGCCTAGGGGGTGATGGTGGAGGTGAAGAATGTGATGGTGGAGGTGAAAATCGTCAAGGGGGTGAAGGTGGTGGATAGGGAGGTGGTGTGGGTGGAGGGGGCCTGTGGACGTGAGTGAGAAGGTGGAGGATGGCGGCCCTGTTCCTCTCAAGTGCGAGGAAACGTGGGTGAGTGAAGATGGAGGAGGATGGTACCGAGGAGGTGGAGGAAGATGCGCCAGTGTGCAAAGCAGCTAACTCAGCCTCGAGATGGAGACGAGTAGAAGCGGCCCGATGAAATGAGGAGGTGGTGGTAGTGCGGACCGGAGAGGTGGTGACGGTGGTGGCGGGAACAGAAGCAGGGACGGCACTACTAGGCCCAGCCCCGGGGTCTCCACGGGACGCAGGAATGTCCTGTTCGCCTAAGTGGGCGGCAGAGGAAGGTGATCTGGGTGCAGCCGGGATAACAGGAAGACGTAACCCCCAAGAAACTCAGGATCAGGTGGGAAAGTCCAGTCTGCCACAAGCTGGATGGTCATGCGAGCGAGGTTGGGCAGAATGGTATAGGGAGCTGGGGGGTGTCCGTAGTGAAAAGTGAAACGGCCATCGGGGCGGGGCTTAATCATGTGAATATGCCGCAGGACGTCTAGATCTAGATGTGAGGGTCCTGTGGCAGCAGGTAAATCTCGGGGGATGACAATGTTGTACTGGGGAGCGGAAGCTATGATCGTGATAAGGCCCCCGCAACAAAGCTTGCCCTTGACGACACGGCTAATCTCAAGAATCTTGGAAACAAGCCAAGCACCGGCATGGACGGGAACAACTAGGGCCCTAAAAGAAATCCCGTCATCCCCGCGAACAAAAAGAAAGGTCATGGCCCACAGAATGAAGAGATCAGGGATGGTCACGGTACCTGACTCATCCCTGGGGAAAAACATGCATAATATGATTCGGTGGGCCAGATGGAAGATGAGGTGAATGATGGAGGAGGCCTTGGCCTTACCTCGGGGATAGTGAGCGTGTAGGGTGAGACGGAACCAAAACTGATCGACGTCAAATTCGGGGGGATACCCGTAGGGACGGATAGCGTCGTCCCCAAGGATGGAAAAACCAAAGATGTTATTACTAGTGTTTAGATGAGTGCGGATGGTTTTGTTACGAATGCGGAAGATAACGATCGACCCTGACTCACAGACAAGTGTGGATAAAAATTCGAGTGTGAGGGAGGTGTAGGATACCGCGCTGGCGTTTAGGAAAGCTAACCAATCTAAATTTGCGAAGAGAGTCTCGACCTCGGTGAATACACCGAGATCGATAAGCGTTTGGGTGTGGGCAAATTTGGTCGAGAGATGCCCTCGTGCATCAAGTCTATGGTAAAAATCTTTGTGCACTTGATTCCTAAAGCGGTAGCCACGCGGGCCCATCAGTGGGTCCTCAACTGGGACGATAGGTTTGGGTTGGGGTTGTGCAGGTTGTGCTGGAGGAGGGCGTGAGTGTGGTGGACGTGTAGTCTTGCGTCTCTTGCGAGACGACTCCTCCTCTCGCATAATACCCTTACCCTTATCCTTATCTTTTGCAATGTGAGCATGTGTGAGTGAGTGTATGCAAGATGTGATGAATGTACACACACATGCAATCGAGCAAATAGAAATTTCTAGGGCAAAATATAAAATTGAGATAAGGAGCGAAGTTACCCAATCGAGATGAAGATCCTTGCTCGTAGATGTCCCAACGCAACGCGATGGGAATAAATGTGAAGCCGCGGCAACTCTTTTCAGCAAATTTTCGAAAATGGGGGGGGGGGGGGGGTTGGGCGGAAATTAGGGGTTTTGATGGGGTGAAATCAAAGAGAAAGAGAGAGAGATCGATGGGAAGATGGAAAAAGAGAGGAGAGAGATCGATCGAGAGGGTTTTGTGGTCGGTTGAGGGAGAAACGAGGCCGTTTGTAGCTTGGGAAAGTCGAAACGGCGATGGAGAGTCGAATTCGGGTGATGGTGAAATGAACGGGTGAGTGCGGGTTATTTATAGGGTTTAAGTCGAATCGATCGGGTGAAAACTCACCCTTTCACCCGATCGGTTGACAATTAGGTCGAAAGAATTGCTTAAAAGAGGCTACAGGCGAACCGATCGGTTGAGAACTCAACCGATCGTTTGGCCGCTTCACAATTTTTCCCGAAAGTTCAATGCAGCTCACCCGGTCAGCCACACGATCATGCTTCTTATCAACTGATCGGTTGATCAAATCCTAATTTTTCCCGAGACTTCTGCCCAGCTCACACGGTCTGCCACCTGGTCTCACGTTGCTTCACCCGACCGGTTCGTTGGGGCACAGATACGGCCATTGTCTGATACGTCTCACCCGATCAGTTGAGTGGTCACCCGATTGGGTGAGGGCTTGTTTCCTGCAAGAATTTACAAATGGCCTAAGTCTCTCGACGGAAGTTCCCGCGGCTGGATTTAATTATTAAAATAGAAAAAATAAAGCTAAAAATAATCCTAAAAATGAAGATGAAAGTTTTAGAGCATGGGTTGCCTCCCATGAAGCGTTTTTATTTAACGTCGTTTGCTCGACGTCCATAGATGATATTCAAGGTGGACGGGGGTGATGCCCTAAGATCGGCATTGCTTCAGATTCAGAGTTGGTGCCCTTCGGTGTCGTCGGCGGTGACAAGTAGACTTGCTCGACGACTCTCCCTTTGTTGACGGGATCCAGGGGTTTCTCCCTTATACTGGCGTCTACCGCCACTCGTTTCAAGATCCGGATCTCCTCACCGGTGAGCCCCATGGGCTCTTTCCCTTTCCTCCTCGTCGGAGGGGCTTTTTGAAATCCGAGAGGGACCGTATGTGCCGCATCCGCTTTCCCAGCAACATCATCTTTCTTCAGGCTGTCGTGTTCTTCTAAGTCCCCCAAGTTGTCGGGGGGATTCCTTGAAAGTATTTCCCAGGCCGCGACTTCCACAACTCTTTCTTCTTTTATCTCCAGCATATTGCATCTTGGATCATCCGGGGGATTAGGGTGCTTCATAGACAACCCTAAGTCAAACTCGACTTTTTCGTTGCCGACGTTAAGGGAAAGCTTTCCCTTCTTCACATCTATTAAAACGCCGACAGTGGCCATGAAAGGCCGTCCAAGGATGATGGGGGTGTGTGTATCTTCAGGAATGTCCATAACAACGAAGTCCACTGGCACATGTACCCCACTTACGCTGACATGCAGGTCATCTACAACCCCCATCGGATATTTGACCGATCGGTCTGCAAGCTGTAGGGTCATACCGGTGGGCTCCAGGTCGCCCATCCCTATTCTCCTATATAGCGAAAGGGGCATTAAACTGACGCTCGCTCCAAGATCAATGAGCGCGCGATGGATCTTTACCTCCCCGATCGCACAAGGGATAGAGAAGCTCCTCGGGTCTTTAAGCTTAGGCGGATTTGCTCTCTGAATGAGAGCGCTGCATTCCGTCGTTAATACGACCTTCTCCTTTCTGGACCCTTTTGTCACCAAATCATTTAGAAATTTGGCATAGGATGGAATCGTCTCGATAGCTTCAAGGAAGGAGATTTGCAAGCTTAGATCCTTGACCATGGTAAAGAATTTGCCATACTTCTCGTCTATCTTGGCTTGGGCTAGCCGTTGTGGAAAAGGCACAATTGGCTTGAATACTTTGAGGCTCTCTTCCTCGTCCTCCTTCTTCTCCTCTTTAGGGACTCCCTCCGGAGTCGTAGTTTTTGGTGACGAAGCACCATTGTCATTGGTTTTTTCAATTGGTCGCTCTACAACCAACGATGCTTCCGGTTCTTTGGCGGGCACTCTTATGGGGATTTGTGTTTCGCTCCTCAACACGATAGCAGACACATTCGCATGCTCGTGCGTGAGTACCAAAGTCTGGTTTGCTCCCCTCGGGTTCACTTCCGGTTGTGGCGGCAATAGATTTTGCGACCTTTGAAGGTTCGCCACTTGTAACCCCAGCTGGGTTACTTGGTCAGTGAGAGTCATTTGCCCCATTTCCAGTTTCAAATTTATCTTCTCCTGGTTTGTAATGTATTGAGTCAAGAGGGACTCAACCAGAGAGATGGCCCTCTGCTGGCCATACTGCTGCTGCTGCTGCTGAATGGGCTGCTGGTTCCTTGGAGCATATTGCTGATATTGTTGTGGAGGCTACTGCTGTTAAAACTGCTGTTGCGGTTGAAACTGCTGCTGCGGTTGCCTAGGCGGCTGGTATACTAGCTGCTGCTGTTGCTGAGGAGGCAGCTGATGATACGGTGCCCGGTAGGTAAGATTGGGGTGGTTTTGGTTGTTTGGAGAGTAGGCCGGGTTGGAGCTAGTCCGTGGTGGGTACGTCCCATTTCCCGTAGGATTGTTGAATAGTGCGCTCGCTTGGTCCAATGGTGGTGAGATGTCACCACCCTCGAAGTCCCCCATGACTTCTGCTTCCACCGCCGCGATATGTTGTGTACTGGTACCACCGGCTCCTACCATGAGCGCTGAGATCTGGATCGACAGTAAGTCAAACTTGCTGAATAATTTGTCTACGTCCTCGACCCTGTGGATACCCCCAGATCTAGGTGTGGCTCTCTGATCGCGCCCCGGATACACGTCCGGAGCGGTGACACTGTAGTCTTACCGCAAGCGCACGGTGTAGCGGCAAGCGGGTATCGAACACAGGGAGGCCTAATAACAGTGTCTTCTTCAGTCACCTGGCTATAAAAAAAGTAGAGAAACGTTCACAGTAATGCGATCACAGTCATTCAATTGTATAAAAGAAATAACAAATTAATAAAGACGCCTAGGGATAGGGAATCCCCGCTACTTGCCGTATCTCATCATTGTGATTCGTAGGTTTCACAATTGCTAGACTTGAAATTCGGGTGAACTAGTTGCAACTAAATGTAGAACCACGCTCATGCTCTCGCGCTATTGCCGGTCTATAGCAAACCTAGGATAGGGTCCAATCTCTTGCAAACCCTAACCTAGGCAAACTAGCGTGAAGAACAACATCATCGTTCAATCGTATCTCGAGCCCACTCTCGTGCAAACTCGAGCTACGACCAAGGTTGGGATATTTCCTACCCGTCCAATCTCTTGCAAACGGGTACTGGTATAGAATTACAATCGAAAACCCTAGTTTCGGTCCAATCTCTTGCAAACCGATTCCGGAGAAATTCAATTGCAACCCAATTCGAATTTCTAGGGCTTCCTATCGAGTTGGGATCCAATCTCTTGCAAATCCCAATCGGTATGAATCCCTAGCTATTCGTATTATAGCAATCCCAAACTAACCCTAATCAATTCTAGCAATAATTTCACCAATTCATCATAAATTTGAAATAGGGTTTGTAGGGTTCATCCATACGCCCTAAGACGATAAAACTACTCACAATTCATCATGCAATTCAATAAAAATTCACAAATAAAACCATCGGAATTCATAGCAATATTCAAAATATCAATAAAAATGGAGTTTTTGAGGGAGAGAGAGACAAACCAATGAAGAACAAGATAGCATCCAACAAATTATCACTTTTCTCTCCTCCCTAAAAGCTAAATCTAATCTCTAAAAAGTTAATCTAAAAAGGCTGCAAAAAGTTCTGAAAAAGCTCCCTAAACTAGGTTAAAAACTGGGGTTAAATACCCCCCAAAATCGCCCAAAAAACCCTGACGAAAATACCCCTGCGCAGCCTCAAAATCGCAGTTTACGCTACAGGCAGCGCGGCTCACTCGGCCGAGTGACAAATGTCACTCGGCCGAGTGAGAGACCCTGACAGATTCCAGAGAGTTGGGGGTCTTGGGGGTCGTCTCCTCGGGAGTCACTCGGCCGAGTGACTTTTCTTCACTTGGACGGTGAGCGTTCTTCACTCGGCCGGACGGTCGTTCGTCACTCGGCCGAGTCAGTCTTTGGGGCTGACTGACGGATTCCCGAGAGTTCAACATTTTTGATGTCGTCGTCTTGGCTCCACTCGGGCGAGGGATGACTCGGTGCTCGGCCGAGTGGTATGGTGATGCTCGGCCGAGTGCACGTTGATATTGGCTCTGTTGCGTGTCCGATCTGGCCGACCGAACGGGCTGTCTATGCTCGGCCGAGTGACTCTTTCACTCGGCCGAGTGGCATGCTGAAAATGCCCATTCTTCGTGTTTTTGCCTCCTCGTCGCTCCTACGACGTTCTTTCTTCTTCCACTCCTCTCCAATCGCAAAATACCCCTCAAGAGAGTCGTCGGTGACACTCCGGAGTGGGTGCATCTCAGAATCACTCCAAATCGCTCCAAATCTCCTGAAATACGACAAAAACAACAAATCGTGAAAAGCATCGTAATATTGTTGAATAAACATGAAAACCACGATTTGAGCGATCTAAATGGCATGCAAACATGCAGAACAAAGGTGTAAAATACGGAGCGATCAAAATCCCCCAAGCTTACCTCTTACTCGTCCTCGAGGAAGATGAGTAAAAAGCGAACCCGGTGGATAAAGATAAAATAAAAACGATGGAAAGGCGGAAAATGGAAAACGAAAAACAAAATAGAAAACGAAGAGGGAAGTTGCTAGATCATTTTTCTCAGGACGTGGGTTTTGCTTACTCATATAGCATGCATCGAATATAAACCACATGTCAAAGACTTTTATTTTGATATCATAGTATAATGGTGCATTTGATATAGAAAACCCAAGAATATCAATATAGCATGAAAAATGGAATAATTCTAAGATTAACATCGTCTGAAGCATCTAAAGCGGTATACAATATCGTAGATCACACACTTTTCAATTGAATGCTTTCTATAAGGAGTATAAGAGATATCACACGATAGAGTAGTAAGAATAGAAAAAGTGTGGTTTTCATGAAATGAATGCTAAGCGTAGATTTCTGGATTTCATAAAACTTTAGCAATCTCACCGAGTATAAAATATTACTTAGCCTAGGTTGTCATGCACCGTCAGGTAGTCACTCTCTCACACATCATTGGATTCTCTCCCCCAAGCTTATCTATAAGCGTGGTGGCATACACAAAACAATATTTACATCCTCGTTTCGTATGAAGCTCCAAAAATCAAAGAAAACAAAAATAGAAGCAAAAGAAGGAAGAAAGAGAGAAAGGATATGAGATGGGATCGTTTTCGAACTTCTTTTCTCTTTTCTTCACTTATTCTCAAATCTTTTTCTTTTTCTTTTTTTTCTTTTTTTTCATAATAGAATATTTACACAAATGATCCCAAATCAAAGAGGAGGATATACAAGTATTTTTTTCTTTGGGTTTTGGGGAATTTGGAGCATGTGATTTAATAACGGGGGATGCCAATAATAGAATTGCTAAGGGGAGATTCACCACTGAATATAAAATAGAGAAATAATGTTCAAGATATGTGGAGAAAGAAATAAATGTATCTCTCAGTTCACTCTATAGGACGTGCATGACAACTTCAGCAGGGTAATATAATCTACTCAGTTTAATCTCAAAAAGTAAACTAATCCAGATTTATCAAAGCTAGTAAACATTTAATCAACCTGAAGTGAAGCGTACAAATCATGCAATAAGAAGTGATATGAGAAAAGAAAGCAGTACTCCAGATATAAGCAATCAATGCGTGAATCTTGGTGTGTTTTCTACGATAGCATACATATGAATCATCAGACATTAGCTAATAATAGAATTTCATCCATTTTCATACAGCAAAAGAGAGTGGGTTACTATTTCTAAATGCAAAGCAGAACATAGCATATGATATCAGAAATAAAAAGCTATGACACGACAAATATAGCATGCATATAGAGAAAAGCTAACACCACGTCATCATCATCACAGAAAAGTCATCTCTAGCAAAAGATGAAAGAAATAAAGATAAACGAAAAACAAAGATATTTACAATGCAGCACACAAGGAAAATAAGAAAAAACGTGATGCATGGTAAAAAAAAGAAAAACGTGATGAAAAATGGGTGCAAAAGTGGAAACAACGTGGAAAAACTGAAAATAAAAGGTGATAAAAGCAAAAAGCGTGAGAACTCACTCCCCCAAGCTAAAGTGCACAGTGTCCTCAATGTGCGAAGTGTGGCACACCGAGAGACGGGTAATGGGTGGGGGTGGGTATGCATGCATGATAAAAAGAAAGAAAAATAACAAAATGAAAAAAAATATGATGCGAATGTGATGCATGCAAGGATAAGAGTGATGCGGATATGTGTGTGTCACCAAAAATACTCTCCCTCACTCCCGAAAAAGGATATAGAATGATATGATCAAAATGTGGACAAAAATAGTGATGAGAGGAGGGGTGGACAAAAATCATCAGGACCAAGCAGAGAATGGGCAGCATAACGGCAAAAAATATCAATGGCATCGAGGATGTGCCTAAGCTGGTGGTGCTGTGCCATCTCTGTCCTGAGGCGGAGGGGGGTGGTGGTGGCTGGGTAACAGTCTGCTGGGTGGGTGGTGGTGGGGGTGGTGGTCGTGGAACAGTCTGCTGGGTGGGTGGTGGTCGTGGCAGTCGCTCGAGAATCTGGGTCAGGCAAAAGTGAATGCCGGGAAGTAGCTCGAGGCGGTGCTGCATGGCGGTGACTGTGGAAGACAGAGCCCTAAAATCGCCCCTGAGTCCACTCATCGCCCCCTCAAGAGCACGAACGCTCTGAACTAAGGCGTCAGGGGGTGGTGGAGTGGAGGGACGGACAGGTCTAGACTGAGCAGGTCAGGGCTGTCTGATACGGGCAGTGTAGGTGATCGGGACAGCAGGCATGGGTGGAAAGGGGGCTGTGCTCACTAGTGGATGCCCAGCCTCAGTGCGAGGCTGGGACACAGGCTGGTGTGAGGTGGAAGCAGCAGCAGTGGAAGTGGAAGACAAAATCGGTGACGAGGCGGCAAGAGAGGTCAGTGACACAGACGTGGGAACAGACGTCATGACACTCTCAGACAGGATAGCTACGGTGGAGACAGAATGGTCGACCGCTGGGGAGGAAGTGTGGGGAACAAAAGGCGAAACCCCAGCAGAGATCAAAGTGGATAGGGTCTCCACGACGGAAGCGAAGGAAGACTCGCCGCTCTCAAGTATGGTGGGTGGACGCTCGGGTAGCAGAGAGGTGAGGGGCTCAACCGACAGGGGCACAACAGTGGTGGGGGTAGTGGTAGACGTGGTGGGCGTGGAGGACGGCTCAGCAAGTGTACTCCCGACACCGGCAGAAGTATGGACAGAGGTGTCGGGAGCGGCAGAAAGTGCAGGCTCAGGCTGAGGGATCACAGGGTCAACAGGTGCAGGGTGTGCCTGCTCAGCCTCCTCGGCCTCAAGCACGTAGGCGGCGGGGATCAGGAGATCCATCGCCGGAAGCCAGTCCTCGTGTGACGGTCCTATGTGTGTCCGAGCGGGACTCGGGAGGATCATGTAGTCAGCACCGATGGGACCGTGCAACCATACCCAGTGCCGCTGGCCGTGCGGACGAAACATCTTCATCCGGGCCATGACATCTATCGAAAGTGAAGTGGGGCCCGAAGGTCGATGCAGGTCGGTCGGAAGGTCCTCGCCGGTCATCGGGGCTAACATGGTGATCAGGCCGCCGCAACATATCGGGGAGCGAGCGCCCACCGATATGATGATGCGGTCCAAAAACCAGCTAGCGACGTCAATCTCAACGGCGGGGACCATCGTAACACCATCCCTATCCAGAACTCTGGGGCGAGTCATCGCGTAGAGCATATAGAGCTCAGGCGTAGACATCGTCCCAGGCTCGTACCTCGCTAAAAAAGTGGTCGCCATAAGACGCTGGACTATGCGGAGGCAGGGGTGGACTATGGCCGAGGCCTTGGCCCTACTAGGGTCAAAGGCGTGTGGTAAACCCGTGATCCTGGCCCAAAAGGCGTGGGAATCGAAAGATGGGGGAGGGATGTGTGTGGGGGCGTAGGCTCGGTCGGGCGTGGGGACTGCGGGCCACTGAAAGAATGCTCTAAGCATATCGAGAGTGATCCGACACTCTCGATCCATGAGTCTAAAGGAGCATTCCTCATCGGACCGGGCGATCCAGCTGAGTACCTCGAGTGTCGGACAGACGTAGGTGTCCACCGACACAAAAAGAAAATCTCGCCAACCCACGTTGTCGTACAACGTGAGCATCCCCTCAAGTACCCCCAGGCGGTCTAGTTCAGCTAAATGGGCAAACCTGGAGGGTACTATCGGGCACTGGGCGATACGCTCAAATCGGACGCGCTGTGCGTCGTCTCTGAACGTAATCCCCAGCGGCCCGACAACGGGAGCCGGTGGTGGCTGTGCGTGAACGGGGTCGGCTGGAAGTGGCTGTGTGGGGTGAGGTGGTGAAGGTGGAGGGGAGTCCTCCCTATCGTGGGAGGGGCCGGGCTCATCCGTCCGCTTCCGCTTGGCGGAAGCTCCCCGAGTGCGTGGCCGTGTACGGGGCGGCATGTGTGCCCCGATTGCTCACCCAACTAATAAAAAATGCGGCGTGCTAAAAAAATGGAACGAATGTACCTGAACACGCCGCGAGAGCAAAACAGCGGGTAGGTGTGAAGACGCCGCCTCCACGAAGCCAATAGCACGTCCGAAAGCTCCCCTAAGCTCCCCCAAGATAGCCGGCACATCAAACAATGATATCAGCGTATAAAATTCAAAATACATGGGGGAGATGGGGTATAACAGATAAATAAAGAAGTCGATTTGAGTTAGGGGCTCAATGGGTACTCGGATCGTCAAAAATGGGGAGAAAATAGGATTTAACGTGAAATAGGGGTTACCGGAGCTTGGCCGGATGCGAGGAGGGTCGCCGGCGGTGGGGGGGGTCGGCGGTCGGTGGTCGGAGCTCGGTCGCCGGCGGTCGGGCTAGCGAGGGCGGCGACGATGGTGTTCGAGCGAGTGAGTGGTGATCGCAGCGGGCGGGAGCTGAAGGGGCTCGGGTGAAAACTAGGATTTGGGCGTTTTGAAAGTCGCGCCGAGCCCGTTCGCCTTATATAAGTGAAATTACGACTCGGCCGAGTGACTATGTCACTCGGCCGAGTGATCGTAACGGAAAAGTTTTTTTAAATTTTCTCCCCCTGCTTACGACTCGGCCGAGTGTCTTTGCCACACTCGGCCGAGTGGAGAAAGTCCATTCGGTCGAGTGGCACAAGCTACTCGGCAATTTTCGCCCTAGGAGGGTATCAGTTTCACTCGGCCGAGTGAATAAATATACTCGGCCGAGTGGCAGTTCATACTGAAATCACAAAAAGGACAGAGAGTTAGGTACAGTAGACTTCCCTCATTGGTGCGCCACTCGGGCGGACGGCTTTCTTTGCTCGGTCGAGTGTCTATGGTACTCAGCCGAGTGGGGCTCTGTTTTCTGCTTCGAGGCTCCGTTTTGGCTCTACTCTCTGTTTTTCTTCCTCCAGGTGGTTTCTTCCTCCTCCTAAGCCTCGAGCACATTCCTGGAGTGCTCTTCTTCGCCTCGGTCATCCTCCTTATGATAGATATCCTTTTCTCCTCATCCTGTCAAAGAAAATAGGACCCGTTGTCACAATTTTTCGGGCAAACGACTCAAAAACACTAATAAAGTCTAAAACAAAAATAAAAACTAAAATAGAAATAATGTGATAACCGTCGGGTTGCCTCCCGACAAGCGCTCGTTTAAGGTCTTGAGCTCGACCCCTTTAAATTTTCTATTTAACGCGGGATGTTGGGTGCATATGAGATGCACCCGTCGAATTTGTCGGGAAGACTGCTCGGATTTGGATCATGGTGGTGTGTGGTCTTCCTCAGTGCCCCTTCGTCATGGGCAATGTTGGGGGGTGGCTCCCCAAAGCTAGAGCTTGCTCCGGTCTTCGACTTTGCCGGTGACACCGATCGTCGTATCGGTGGAGCTTTCTTCGGAGTACTCAACTTCGAGAGCTTGCAGAGCTCCCGTATTCTTGTGACATCAGCGTCGCAATCATCAATGACCTCATCGAGGAGGTCCATGTAATACAGCTCCTCATGATACGACATGTGCTTCATTGCCTTCGGTATATGGAGCTCCACTTCGATGTTACCGACATTCAAGGTAAGAGTCCCCTCCCACACATCGACGATGACACCGGCGGTGGCGAGGAATGGGCGTCCAAGTATGAGCGATGTATCGCCCTCCTCCTTGATGTCCATTATCACAAAATCGCATGGCAAACATATGCCCCCCGGAACTTGGAGTGGGATGTCCTCTGCGATCCCGACCGGCCTTGTAATCCGCCCGTCCGCTAGTTGAATCCGCATGTCGGTAGGCTTTAAATCCGTGCCGGTATTCAACTTCCAGAACATGGAGAGAGGCATGAGGCTAACACTAGCCCCCAAATCTACCAATGCTTTTTGTAGGGGGACGCCGCCTAGAGTGCAAGGAATCCGGAAACTCTCTGGATCTTTAAATTTGGCGGGATCTTTAAATTTGGCAGGATCTTTTTCCCTCTTTGTGAACCAAGTCCCTTCCTCCGCGAGCATGATCTTCTCCTTCCTCTTCCTTCCCGTAATCAAGTCCTTTAAGAACTTGGCATAAGATGGGATTTCCACTATAGCGTCGAGGAAGGGGATATTAAGGCTCACCCCTCTCAAATACTCGAGAAACTTGGCTAGCCGTTTCTCCATCTTGGCTCTAGCTAACCGTTGAGGGAAGGGCACCGATGGCATAAATCGGCGCTCATCAATAAGCTCTTCCTCAATAGACTTTGCTCCTTCTTGCGGCTCCTTCTCTTTTTCAACTTCAATTGTCGGCTCGCTCTCTTGTAGATTCTCCACCACGTGTTCCTTAATTTGTGTCATGGGGGGTGGTATCCTTCCCTCCTCTTGTTGTAACCGCAACGACCGCATTGATATGGTCGGTGTTGCCCCGTGGATTCGGCTCTGGTTGAGCCGGCAATTGTTGGTTGTTCCTATTGAGCAAAGCAAGTTGCTCTCCAATTTGAGCGACGACGGTGGCGAGAGAATCTTGTCCTACCTTCAACGTGGCGTTAATCTTTCTTTGTTCCGACATAAACTCATCCACCTTAGCTTCAAAATCCGAACGTTGTTGAGCTTGTGGAGGGTTAGGATTTCTCCACACTTGATTATACCCGGGTGGCCTATAAGGTCCCACTTGTTGCCTCGGTGGGAAGTTTTGTTGCGGTGGCCCCCTTGGTGGATAATTGGGTTGTGGTGGTGGAGCCCGAGCTTGAGGAGGTTGTTGAGGCGGGGGGTTCAATGCCCCATCATTATTGGCATATGAGAAACCCGGATGGTTTCTAGCGGCCGGGTTGGCCCAATATCCGGAATTCCCCGCAACATATTGAATTTGCTGCAAAGCTCCTTCTCCTTTCTCTCCTCCTACATACATGGCTTGGGATTGGTCTTGCCAATCGCTCATATGATTTGTCGGCGTGGATGTAGAAGGGGCTCCTTGAGGCTCCGTAATGAATTTCTCCAATCTCTCCACTACCTTGTGGAGAGAATCAAATTTGTTGGCTAGCTCCGCGACGGCCTTGGCCTCATAAATGCTAGACGGCTTCAAGGAGGACGAAGAGTGTTCTTGCTCATCACCCCACTGTTGGTTGTTCGAGTTCATCTCCTCAAGCAAGGCCGTAGCTTCATCGGGAGTCTTCGACAAAATGGCTCCATTTGCGGTGGCATCAATAATCTGTTTCGTGCCCGGTTGGAGTCCATTGTAGAAGCTATGGACAAGCTCTCAATCCTCAATGCTATGATGGGGGCATTGATGTTTCAAGTCCTTGAAGCGCTCCCATGCTTCATAGAGAGTTTCTTGTGGTCCTTGCTTGAAGGACATGAGAGCACTTCGTATCTTCACCGTCTTGGAGGGCGGGTAAAATTTGTCGACGAAGGCACTCGCCAATTCATCCCAAGTGGTGAAGATTCCTTCAGCTTGTGTCCTCAACCAATATAAGGCCTTGTCCTTAAGTGTGAAAGGGAAGAGGCGTAGTCTGATAGCATCTACGGAGACGCCCGGCATTTGGAAGGTGGCACATTTTGATAGGAAGAGTTGGATGTGGTAATGAGGGTTTTCATGGGAGTTCCCATGAAAAGGATCTTGTTGCATAAGAACCACCAATCCGGTCTTCAACTCGAAATTTTTGTCGGCCGCCAACTCCGGCATGGCTATGGACGAGGTCGTGGAAGAAGTCTTAGGCCGAAGCCTATCTCTTATGGAAATAATCCTCGCCATTCGCTCTGCCAATTCTTCAGGTGTCTCAGGATGGGTCATAAAATTTTCTTCCGTAACAGGTCTCCTCTCCGCTCGGATCCTCCTTAATGTACGCTCGATCTTCAGATCGTATAGTATTTCTTCGGGGTTCGCCGAGGATCTCGTGTACATGCAAGGGAAAACAGAGTTTCAAAGAAATAGTTAGCACGATGGAAGGGCAAAATAAAAATAGAAATAATAGAACAAAAAAGAAAAATAGCTAGGTAGGTAGAATCAAACACTATTGCATCCCCGGCAACGGCGCCAAAAACTTGATCGCGCCCCGGATACACGTCCCGGAGCGGTGACACTGTAGTTTTACCGCAAACGGACGGTGTAGTGGCGAGCGGGTATCGAACACGAGGAGGTGGTGTTGGTTCCAATCTATCCTAGGTTGGCTCAACTACGAATGTTTTATTGGTGGAGATGGGTATGGAATGATATAATGGAAATGGTGATGGATGTCGGTGTCGGTGATAGAGAAGTTGGATAAAATATCGATTCAAATATAAGATAATAAAAGTGTCTAGGGCTAGGAAATCCCCACTACGGGTCGTCATTCATCCTTGTAAATAGTAAATCTCAATATTACTAGACTTGTGTCGAGGTGAACTAGTCGTAACTGAATAGAGAACCAAGCTCTCGCTCTCGCGCTATTGTCGGTCTATAGCAACCTAGATTAGGGCACACTCTCGTGCAAACCCTAATCTAAGCCACTAGCATTAGGGTCGACATCATTGTTCAATCGCCCCTCGAGCCCACTCTCGTGCAAACTTGAGTTACGATCTAGGTTGTGATAGTTCGTATTCGTCCAATCACTTGCAAACGAATATGTGTATAGATCTATAATAAAAATGCTAGCTTTGGTCCAATCTCTTGCAAACCAAGTCTAGCGAATCTCGATTATAAATCTAAATCGATTATCTAGGCCTTCCCATCGATAGGAATCCAATCTCTTGCAAACCCCAAATCGATGGAAATTCCTAGCTATCCGTAATAAATCGATCACAACCTAACCTCATAGAAATTCTAGAAATTTAGAAATTTATTCATTACAAATATGAAATTAGATCCGTAGGGTTCATCCCCATCCCTAGAACAAGAATCAACCAAGCATAGCAATAACGATATGAGAATCAATAAAAACCATTGCTTGCATGTAAAAAGATAGCAAATCAAAGATTCAAATAATAAGAATAAAAATACTTAGCTTTGATGAAGATCTTCAATCCAAATACAAGCTTTTTTGATCCAAGAGGGGGCCTAGGGCATGGCCTAACATCTAAAATAATCCTAAGAAAACATATGGGAACCTCCCTCAATGACGGCTACAAACCCCCTTAAATAGCCCCCAAAAACCCTAGTAAAACTCCCCCAAAAAAACTCTGAAACCCGCGCCCGAAACACAGTCTGCGTACAGCTTGGATTCTGGGCAAGTTACGACTCGGCCGAGTGGGGAAAGCTCACTCGGCCGAGTGAGAATTCCAGCACTGCAGCGTCGACTTGCAGAAATTCCCCAGATTTCATCCGACCTCCGATTTGTAGGTTCTTGGCGGCGTTGGAATCTTCATGAAGTCTACTATCCATAAAAATATGAGAAAAATACTTTGATGGCTGGAATGATAGAATATTTCAAAATATTAAGAGGCGGTATGAAATTCTGGGCGCTGTGTGTCCTCGGCATCACTCGGCCAAGTGGCAAATGTCACTCGGCCGAGGGGCTTTTGGTACTCGGCCGAGTCGGAGCTCGTAGTCGACTGACGGATTACAGTAAGTCTGGTCTTTTGGATGCCGTCGTTCGTGTGCCACTCGGGCGAGTGGTGTCTCCATACTCGGCCGAGTGGGATGTCATCACTCGGCCGAGTGCACGCTAATCTTCAAGTAATTGTGTGTCCGATCTGGCCGGTCGAGTGTACTTCTTTCCTCGACCGAGTGAGTCCTTCACTCGACCGAGTGGCATGATGAGAATGCTCAAACTTCATCTTTTCACTTCCCCGTCGCTCCTACGACGTTCTTTCTTCTTCCACCCGTCTTCTATCGCTGTTAGGTCTCAAAAAGTCCATGAGCGATGCTCCGTTATGCGTGCAAGTCCTTTAAGCTCATTTTTGCTCCCAATTGCTCATATTTTCTGAAATCTGACAAAAACAAGAAATAGTGAAAAGTAACACAATATCATCGAATAATCGTGAAAATCGCAATATGAGCAACCGAAATGGCATGCAAATATGCAGAAAAAAGGTGTAAAATATGGAGTGATCACTCTCTCGTCACACCACCGCTCATTGTTCGATGCCATGTTTTCTAATATGTTCCCAGCATCTTCTTCACTCCTAGACATGAAGGACCCTCCAGCCGCCGCGTCCATCGAAGATTTTAAATCATCCCTCAGTCCATTGTAGAACAGATTAATTATCTACAACTTGGGAAGCTCGTGATGAGGGCATCTCCGTTGCATTTCTTTGTACCTCGTCCAAGCTTCATGCAGGGACTCGTGGCTGGCCTGGGAGAAGGAGGAGATCTCACTCCTCAGCTTCATGGTCTTCCCCGGAGGAAAGAACTTCGTCAGGAAGGCATTTGAGAGCTTCTCCCAAGTGTTGAACGTGTTCGGGTCCTTTCCCCTAAGCCACATCTTGGCCTTATCCCTCAGAGAGAAGGGGAATAACTTCAGACGGATTGCTTCAGCCATGACACCATTTATTCGGAAGGTGTCACATTTCTCGAGGAAGGAGTCCAGATATTCGATGGGGCTCTCCATGGGCGCTCTAGAGAATTGATCCTGCTGGATCCACGTCACCAAAAACGGCTTAAGCTCGAAGCTTTGCGCCGTAATAGCAGGAGAACGGATGGCGAAGGTGGACTCGATGGATGGCATCGAGTATGCCAGTAGGGACTTGTGAGGTGGGGTGTTCTCCCCCATGGTTTCAGGCTCTTCTCTTCTTCTCTTCTCTGTGGCCAGACGCCTTAGGGTGGCGTTTATCTCGGGATCAACAGGAATCAAGTCGTCAAGACTCCTTGTGTTCCTATGCATTAAGAACAACAAACACCCGTGAAGCGACAAGCGGGAAAGAAACATATAAAATAGAAAATAAAGATAAGAAAAAAAAATGAAAAAGAATAATGCAAAAATTATCGCGAGGTAGGGATGTGAGCTAGACTCAAGGGTTCAAAAGATCCAAAAATAACAAGCACGTTGCCTCCCTGGTAATGGCGCCATAAAGCTTGACGTCCCCACGGTGTTCGTGATCATAAGAGTGCAATATTGGATTGGGGACGTGAGATTTAAATATTTATAACCGTAAGAGCACGGTGTTGTAGTGTGACTTGGGGGTCGAACTTATGGAGGCATGGTTGTGCTTGTGTCAGAAAGAACCGAATTCACCCTATGGGCGAGCTAGCCCGAATCGGTGGATGTGTTGTCACAGAAATAAAATGCAAGGGATAAACAATATAAAGGGAAACCCGGGACTTCGGTTTCCACCCTATCATATGATTCTCGCTAATATGACCGACGGATGGGACAATGATCGAAATTAGGATCTAGTGGTGAGACATTGCCTCTAGGAGTGATACCAGTGTCCCATGGGCTCGATATTTCGGTCGGTGCCCAGGATGATACGCCGGACTAACCGGGTTCGGTCAGTGGGCATTCTCATGTCCATTAACACTGACCGACTCTGGGAGCACTAAGCTCGCAACGATAACTCCCAACATCTCATCCTGCCGCTCTCGCGTGCTAGGATTCGACGTCTACGCTAAGGACGTGAGCTATGGCTAGGGAGTCAATCGCCAAGTTTATTCCCCCTTGGCCCAACGGTCAAAGTCGGTCTTTTTCCCGTCGATGACAATAAAACACCCCGCGTAACCAATAGATTCCTAATCCCTATCGATTTCCTAGTCCTATGGTCGCATTAGGGAGAACCCACGAAGGGGTTTCCACCAAAATCCCAAATTTGGGAACTACTCACACATATTAGGTAAAAAGCAATCTAAATGAAAATCGATCGTTAAAAACATAATCAGGTGATTGAAATAGAGTAGTAGCAATGTAATTAAGATAATATCAAAGTTTGGTAAAGATCGGAACACTTACAAATAACAAGAAAATTACAGCCGTCACAAGAGAGAAAAACAGCAAAAATACAACTGCACTGTTTCTGGAAACCTAGGGCTTTTATATATAGAAAATGACGTCACCCGATCGGGTGAAGAATCAACAGATCGGGTGACCTGCTTCGTTCTTCGGCAGTGCTCTTCAAGACTTCACCCGGTCAGACGACACGATCGGTTGGTGGAAGCTGCTCGTCATTTGGATCTTGAGCTCATCAGGTGAACCGATCGGTTGGAATTGTCGTCCAAAAGACAAAAAGTCGCGACGTTTTGGCACGGTCAGCTGGCCACCGGGTGAGCTCTCCGGTTCGTGTCCTTGAGGAAACGGCTACAGATGAACCGATCGGGTGAATATCACCCGATCGGTTGGATTTCAGCTCCAATTTCCTGAGACGTTTGCCGGGTTGAACCGGTCATCGAACCGGTCGGTTGATGTTCTCGTTGCTTCAGCTGCTGTCTGGGTGGTGCATGCGTGCATCACCCGATCGGTTGACTGTGTCCAACCGATCGGGTGGGGGTTGAAAGATGGCGATCTTCGTCGTTTGACCCCCTTGGATCACGCGTGACTCCTCCCGTTGCTTCGGGGACTTACGATATCTTCGTTATGTGTCCCATATGCTGGCAAACTTCTGCAAACACGCAAAAATACGGAAAAGTGAAAGAAAACAAGAAAACACGAGAAAAATGGATACGAGACGGCGGAAAATAACGGAAAAACATGAAGAAGACGTGCGTGAATATATAAAATATACAGACACGTCAATAGGAACCCAATATCAACCCTCAAAACCCAAGAAAACAACCAACAGCTCAAAGCTGCAACGGCTAGAAACTGGGCGAAAACGATACCAATAATCGACTGATGATCATAAGACAGTCGACTGATCAACGGCTAGAAAAATATCCAACGGCTATAATCTGAGCCAGGACAGTCGACTGATGAAGTCGATACAGTCGACTGTAAACAGGACATGCGCCTGTAAAACCTTCAGCAGGCGACTGCTGCAGGGGATGGAATAAAACAGAGAGTTGTACTCTTTCTCCAGATAAACACACAGGCGACTGATGTCAATAATATAGTCGACTGTCAAATAGTCAGGCAACTGTAAAACCTTCATCAGTCGTCTGCTGCAGAAGATGGAGAAAAACAGAAAGATGCAGAGATTGCACTTACGCTTCTCAGACAACTGTTGACCAATCCACAGACGACTGTAAATATACAGGCGACTGTAAACTGAGTATCAGTCGACTGTTGCGTAAAGCTCAAGTAGAGTCAATGGAAATGTTGACTTGAGCAATGCATATCAGTCGACTGTAGAAGGATCGACAGGCGACTGGAAATCACCCAGTCGACTGTGAATCCTTCAGCAGGCGACTGAAGGAAAGCCAAAGACTCTACGTGAGTCTTTGGACAAGATGAACCTATTAGGTTGGATTCTATGATAATCCTAAGGCTCACTAAGATGGCTAAATGCATATGCATGAATGAGTAGACCATCTATCAAGGCAATACATTAACCTAGACTCAAATGAGAGAGAAGTCAATAAAGTAAATATTACATGGATTACATTGCTTTCCTTAGAGTCTAAGTCTTCCATCTTGATGCCTTAATGCTCTCCATCATCTCCATGCTTTGGCACCCCTTGAGTCCAAGCTTTGGCCCTTCTTCACTTGATGTCGATCCTTGCACCAAGTGTTTAGTCTCCAAGAAAGGTATTCTAAAACTGAAACTGTGAGACTTAAAACATGAGTCATTAGCAACAATATAATGTTGTGATCATCATCAAAATAAGATTGGTATTAAACACCAATACTCAACAGGATTTGATGAAATGGAAGAAGGTGAAGAAGAGGAAGAGAAGATGAAGGGGATGCGGTGACGGTGATAACGGTGATGGGTGGAGGAGGATGCGATAAGTGGGGATGATGAGAAAATTTTGAGGGGTGTGTGACATTACACTTTTTTTTAAAATTGCTAAACTTGTAACATTTTCTTTCAAAATCCCCGTTTTATCTCTCTTCCTCATCTTCTCTATTCCTCCATCGTCTCCTCCACCTATCCATCTCCAACTCCTCATTTGTCGCATCATCCACCTCTCCCTCCACATTCTTATCCAACGTCTCTTCTAACTCCTTTCCATCCTCCTCATCCATATGCTCCTCTCGGAATTAAACCCAAAAACTTCCAAAAAAAAGTTAATTAAACCAAACAAGATGAATTCAATACAAAAAATTTATTTGAAAAAAATCAACTGTACCTAAAAAACTTGAAACCCAACAAAAATTAATCAAAGTCTGAAAAGTCGATGCACTTGGACTTTCTGGGATAAACGCCATATGTGATGCTTGGGTCTATATCCTCGTATACTATATGTGATGCTAGAACTTATATCCCCAACACCATATGTGATGGTAGGGGATACAGATCCGAGTGCCACAAATTATTTTTCAAAATAAACCCTAGCAATAATTTTAAATTATTTTCAAAATAATTTAAAATTATTGCTAGGGTTCTTTAACCCGAGCAATCAAAATGGAGCTCGGGTTTATAGGCCCAAACATCAAATCAATTGTTCGTGTTACGAGAATCTGAGCAACGATTTTGATTTTTTTCTGAAAACTCGAGCAACGTTGGAGACGAGGAGGATGAGGAGGCGGCGGCCGCGGTGTCAAAGGGTGGATGATATGTGTATTGGTGTAAAGAGAGAAAAATGGTAAAATTGGGATTTTAGTTGTGGATAGAAAAGGTAATGAGAAATGTCAGCCTGTAAATAAAAATGTAATATCTTCAACAAAATTTGTAATATGACTAGCATCACTCAAATTGGTTTGCGCATAGAATTCCCCATCTATTTATAGATATGATTGGGCGGTTTTTAAGGAGCCCCCAGAGAGCAGGGAAGCACACATCCATGGCTCTAGAGGTATGGTTTCACCCAACGTTTCATTCTTTAATATTATTGTTCAACCAATCGACCACGCTATTTCTTTCTTCTCTTTTTTTGTGAGAAATTTGTCACTTATTTTTGTTTAAATTTTCTGAATTTTTGTTTCCTTTGTGTTAATCAAAAGGCTTGGTACATGGAGGAAAGTGATGAGGACAAGAGTCTTCCTCACCACAAAAGCCCAAAGGAGTTTGTGTCCTTAAGCAACCTTGCAGGTATTCATCCATCTCTTTTCCTTTTCTGGGGAAAGCTTGATCACTGTGTTTGTGGTCAGCAAAATTGAACTGTAACGAAGAGAATTGCAAATATGATTGGTCATTTGCTGCTCAATAATCAACTTAATTTAGGGATTTAACAATCATGTAGTATATTAGGATATATGAAATTACCAGACGACTTCATGATTTGAGATTTGAAAATTTGTTGAAATAAAACGAGATCAAAGTGATTTCTCTTTTTTATCCAGGTATTTTATCCTGTATTTTAAGTAGTGACTGCTGACTGCATCGTATGACATTTGGAGTTTATCTTGTAGAACTTATTAGGTTGGTTCATATTGCAACTTGCAAGATTAGTGCAGTTCTAGTTCATATAAACTTGCCATCTGCTGTAGTTCATATGTATCTCTTAGATTATCCTATATTCTAATGTAGATCTCCACTCAGAACCACCCTCTTCTTTAAGAGTTGAAAGAGTTATGATCGTCGTGTTCCAAAAGTTATTTCGTGTCAAGGAACTAGATCTCCTTATTATCTCATGTAGTTCTTCATGTTGTGTTATATTTTGTTTGATTCTTGTGCTGCACTGCCAGTAAGCATTTGGGGTGTAATTGAGCCATGCTATCTGCCACGGTCAACTTATTTATGTGTGGGCGCACTCCGTTCTTATTTTGAAGCAGTATTTTGTGTTCTAGCTATGTTTGATCAGAGGGAACGAATAAACACTTTCTTGCTTGCTGTTGATTGAATTCAAAATTTAACAAAATGTACTGTCATGCCCATTCAAGATTATCATTATTGCTTGTCTTTAGCAGACTCCCATTTGTTGCAATTCACAACTGACCAATGAAGTGTAGCTTGTTTTTCAACCAGTTGATCAGCTGGTTTAAAAGCATACATATTCGACTATGAAGATGTTGAAAATTTACCGTCCAATTGACACTCACTCAATATCTTGTGGGATGAATTTGCAGAATCCCCCAATCCCACACAGACATGCACGCCCTGAAACTGCTTTACTTTGGTGAAGACCGCCCCATCTCACAAAAAAATCACATGCGCGTCCACGAGTGGACATACACACATACACAGAGTTTCGTTCTGTTGACCCTGCATCAGATTCACCAAGTTATACACATCCTATTTATGTTGACAAGATCTTTTAACTAATACCAGCTCAGCAAATAATACCCATGATTCGATTACTTTTTTAAGATACCGCTGTAGTAATGCGAGGTCAACTAAGCTAATGCTAGTACATGGGAGTTGTCTCCTTTAACTAACATAATGCAAGTAGTGAAGTTTAGAAGTGGAAAGAACAAGTGTTTGCCTAGTGATTCTAATAGGAAATAGGTTTTAGTGCAAAACCCTTTACAACACCAAGGAATGATGATTTGCCTGTTTTATCTTGGTTTAACCTGTTTCATCCTAATTATGTTGAGTTTCAGTTTGTAACCGGCATATAATTTGGGTTTCGCTAAGTTATGGTGGGTATTGGCTAATTGCAAACAAGTTCAGTCACTTTTGGAGAAACATGTTAAAACATAACAATAATTTAATAATAAAGGTGGAATCCAATGCCCTTAATTCTTGATAAATATCAGCTTCCAGCAATTTCTGTAGCATTTTGAAATTCATAAATCTCGTTTGTTATTATTTTATTAACTCTGATTGTGGTCTCAATTTAATTTTAAATTAACGGCTTTCGTATTACGTCCGATTAATATTTGGGACAAATGGTTGCGTATTATAGGTTGAGTTGTCATCATTGACCTTCACTTGATGTATGTCTTCATATGATATACTCCTTAGTCACTATATACGTAAACAACTTGGGATCGTGACATGTGTTATGGTTGTGGATGCTTATACTATATATTTTTACATGTCAGAATCGAAACCAAAACTTTGAACAAAGCATTTGAAGCTAACAACACATAGCAACACCTTTAATTTAGAAAGGGTCCGAAACGAACATCGAGTTCTCAAGCATTGGATGTTATGGGAGGATTTTTGATAGGAACCAAAGAAAGATTTGATTTTTTTTGATAAAAACTGAAAAAATAGATAACTTGACCATAATTGTAGAGGTAGCCGCTTTCTCAAAATGCTAATTGAAGAGGACGTCCGCACTCTCCCAAAGAACGAGTGATAATCTCACCTCTAATATCAATATTCTCGTAAAATCAACATAATAAATCCCTCGGTCCATCTCCACTATAAACAGAGTTCAGAAGTAAGCAAGATTACAGAAAAACCCAAAAGACCGAAAATTCCCAAAACGCCCCTAAGATTTTCAAAACGTCCCTAATGGGTCCAAAACACCTAAAAAGTGCAGATATATCATTACGCCCCCCGAAAATCGCATTGTCCTCAAGGTGGTGCGTGAAGTCCACGTCAACCCAACTCCAAGTGGAGCTATCTCTCCTCCAGGCTCTTTCTCCCATATATCCACATCGTCTTCTTCCACTATCAGCAGCTGAAGCTTGCGCACTCCATAATGGTGCCCTAGGATAAACATCTCATCGAATCTGAAGCACATCACCTTCTGCCTCATCTCCCGCATCTTCGCATCCATCATTTTTCTGAAGTGGCACCCCGTTCTTCTCCTGACTGGACGAGTCTGTCCCTGTCATGATCTTCTGTTGTCCTTCAATAAGGGCTGGCTATAGAAAGAGGAGCCGCATCCAGTCCCTCTAGCTTTTTTCTCCTCCATCAGACGATTCTCCACCATCTGGGCCAACTCCATGGTGTCCATTAGATCCTGGGGCTTCTGTAGGCGAAGTTTTGTGCAAATAGTGGCCTTCAACTCCTCCATGAAGCTGCTCTCTAATTTCTCATCCTGGATCCCTATACCTAGCCTGACAGTGCCTCGAACCACTCCTTATACTCCTTCATCGTGCCATCATGCCTGAGAGAAAGCAACTGCTCCTTCAAATTCTCTACAAGCGTCTTACGGAACCTCTCTACCAAACCGTCCTTAATCTCCTCCCACAAACGGAAATGATGTCACTGCTCTCTCCACTGGAACTAAGAGAAGGCCTTTCTTTCCAAACACATCGCCACCGCATTCAGTTTCTGCTCCTCAGTCATGCAAGACAATGTAAAAAATTACTCTGATCGGTATATCTAGCCATACAGAGCATCCTCCTCGAAGATGTGCATCTTCAGCTTCCGGATCCTGCTATCCACTCTAAAATTCCATTGCTCATCTCGTCTCTCGTAATGTCTAAGATGGTTGGGATGGTATGTGCATCTGTGCCCATCAAAGCCTCTCCGTTGCCCCCATCTCTGTCCGCATACTCACCCCAGTCATCTCCGCCATCATAAAAACACTGATCATCTTGCTCATGCCCCCTCACACTGTCGTCGCAGAGCTCCCACAAGTACTCGGGAGGGTAGTCGTCGTCGTATCGTATTGTTGGGGGACTCGGGGTCTTCCTCGGACTCCAGGATTTACGCCGGATCTGTCTCGCTGCTCCTGAGGCTCGATTCGTTGTTGTTGTGGGCCCCGGGTTTGTTGTTTTGGGTCGAATCCCCTTGATCTGGGCCTGGATGAGCCCTACACCCCTGCTGGAGGGGCTAGCACCCCCAGGTCTCTGGACAGGGGCCGCAGCCCATGTTTCACTGCCGAAGCCGTCTTCTCCCGCTATTTTGACGCTCTAGGTTTTTGGGGTTCGCGGCTTTGTATCGTGGGCTCCTCATCTTTCCAGTAGTACTCGTCGGCGTCGAAAAGCAACACTTCTTTGTATTCTTCAAATTTGTCCGTTTCCTTCTCCAAAGTTGTCGCCTTTCGCCCAAAAGTAGGGTTTTCGTCGATGTCGGCCCCCTTCGCCGCAAGGAGCGTGAGTTGTTACATGATTTGAGTTAGGGCTTCTCCTTATTTCTCTTGATTCTCTGAAATCTTTGCTATGGCTTCACCATGCTTTTCTAGGGATTACTTCATGCCCCAAGTTTGTCGTTGAATTTTTCCTCCAAAGCGTCGATTTTGTCTTTAGATCTCGTCGCCACCGTCATGGATCTTGATGCTCTGATACCAAATCGATAGGAACCAAAGTAAGATTCAATTTTTAGATTAAAACTGAGATAAAAAGATAACTTGACCACAATTGTAGAGGTGGTCGCTCTCCCAATATGTCAATTGAAGAGGATGTTCGTACTATTTCGAAGAACGAGGGATAAACTCACACCTAATATCAATATTCTCTCAAAATCAACATAATAAATCTCTTAGCCCTTCCATCTACAAATAGAGTTCAGAAATAAGCAAGATTACAGAAAAATCCAAAAAGACTGAAAATTCCCAAAACGCCCCTAAAAATCCGAAAATTCCCAAAACGTCCCCAATGGGCCCAATTCGCCTAAGAAGTTCAGATCTATCAGTTTTTTGCAATGTACCTTATTTTATACTAGCGTACTGTCTAATGTAATGCACAATATGACAAACATGAAAAAATATCAGAAAATAGTTATTATGATATATCAATTGGTAGAGTTATTATTATGTAGCCATGTTTATCATATGCAAATCATAATTCTAACTATAATTATTTATCTGTAAAAAAGAAATTTGTGTGATTAATAATGAAAGTTTAAAAATATAAAAGTTCATATATTTTCTTAAATGACTAGCATCTATAACATGATTATAAGTTAGTAAACAATAGTTAATTATCATAAATCTAAATGTTTATCCAATAAATCCATCCATAGAGTGTATTAAGTTAATTTGAGTACCATGGTGTGGATTGAAAGATTTTAGCTTATTTTTAGGGCTAGTATTGTGAGCTTAGCTAATAATCGGGAGGAGAACCTAAAGAGAATAGAGAGAGAGAGAGAGAGAGAGAGAGAGAGAGAGAGAGAGAGAGAGAGAGAGTGGTCTTAATCATTAAAAACTATGTAGAAACATTTATTTTACTAGGAAAATAACAGAAAAGAATCGTGTGGTAAAGTGAACTCTAACAAGAATTTATACTGATAATTAGAATTTTCAAATAAAGAATTCCTGAAGTTCTTCTTTGCATGGTTGAAGATGTCCTCTTGTAAGTTGGATTTAGGAGCGGTCAGATTTGACTGCTGTTATTCTGTAATAAAAGAAAATAACTCGTGGAATTTAGACCCTGTTTGTAGTTCACTTCCTTTCCCCTATCCTTGATTCATTCTGGAAGCCTGAACATTGATACACTGACCCAAATAGGGTATGGTGTGCCAAACATGACTACTAAAGTAGTACCCTTAAAACAATGCGGACACGATATAGCCCTTGTGACAAATACATGCTTGACAAGGATATAGCTTGAGAATAGAAGTGTTTATAGATACAATGACCAAACATGGCATGATTGCCATCATATGGGCACTTAAGTACTAGCCTGGAAAACAATGCAGATACAATGTAAGTAATGTGACCCTTGTGTCTGATACATGCTTGACATGTAGATGGCTTGAGAATAGAACTGTTTATTCTACGTGGGCTTTGATTGCTTTGGCAAAATGCACAATATAATTTTTTCAGAATCCTACATTTTCAACTTTTTTTTGCATGTCATATTTACTTAAGCCAGGAAAACCTAAAATTAAATAAGTGAAACATGATCTGTGAGGAAAAAAAAAATGAAGCATGTACATATTTTGTTGGAATCTAAACCCAGACATATGGAGTGGAAAGGCTAAACTGCCAAAAACTTACTAGACTAGTCATGAAATCTAATAGCTCGGAAGATGCTCACACATTTAATGTTGAGCAAATATCTAATTGATATTAAGATCAGCATTACCGTAATGTGTTTGACTTTATGTAAAGAACACCACTTACATTGTCTAATAAATCCTATATACTTTTTCCCGTCACAAACAATCAAAGAACCGAATAAGAGTTCATTTGCATTTGCCCAAAGGATTTTGATGTCTGTATATGCATTAATGTACTAGAATAAAGTAAAATCTGATCTCTACATGTGAACACGGGCGTATTGCATATTCTTTGCGGAATTTGTTTCTGATGCGGTGACATGTCATGAAATAATTATTCGTCCGTGATGCTTATGGACAAATTTTTTGGGTGCAGAAATTGGGATTTTATATTGGCATTTGAATCCGAAAAACTATGAAAATGATGAAGAACTGAAGGAGATTCGGGAAACCCGAGGGTACAACTATATGGTCTCTCTCTCTCTCTCTCTCTCTCTCTCTCTCTCTCTCTCGCGATCACACACACACACACACACACACACACGTGTGTGTGTGAATTCACAATACTGAAATCATTCATTTCATTTTCGTATAAACCCTTGGTTGATTTACATATAATCCAGTTGATATGGATGAATCAAAACTGTTGTACTCTGCCAAGTATTTCTGTATGCGTGGGAGGAAAATTATCAGGTTATAGATCTTTCACGTTGTCCACATTTAAACCCACAGTTTATTTAGATAAATTTCACTGTATATGGATAATTTCATATTTGTAGTTCTTATTTAATTTGCCTTTATTTGCAGTAAAGACTTGTGATATTGCAATAAATTCTCATGTACAGATCCTACCCCCTACATTTGGGAACTAAAACATAACTGGAAGCTATAATTTATATTAGTTATGGAAACATCATTCCCAATGTCTTTTTCTTTTTAAACTATGATATACAACTACTCAATTTTAATCGTTTCCAATGCTTAGGACCGCTCATTTAAAAAATAGATTAGAAGGGATGTGGTTCTAGAGCAAAAATCAATTATATAATAGACATGGACGGATGCTCATTTATAAAATATAATCACATGTATACTTAAAGCATGTATACTTAAAGCGGAGACGTACTATTGGAATTTTAAGTGATCTAGAGGACCTACATTGAAGCAGAAATCATCTGGGGCTCTATTAGACCAACACCACTTTTATGAGTTAGAATGTTGGGTAGCTAAGAAACAGAATGTCCAGGAAATAAATGTAGAACATGTAAGAAGGCTGAGTTGAATGAGTGGAAAATTGCTAACAGAGAAGATCAGAAATGGATGAATCCTTTGGAGGTTAGAGTTCTATCCATTAACGACTAAAAGATGATTTTGAGAAATGGTCTGGGAATGTGCAACAGAGGTCAGTAAGTGCTCTCTGTATAGAAGAATTGATAGTATTGTGACATGGTATGTTAGTTTTAAATTTAATTGAGTAGATATATGCTTTAAGAAAGCTGAATGGAAGAAAATGATCCGCGTAGCCGACCCCAAAAGATTAGGACAAGGCTTTGTTGCTGTTGCTGTTGTCATTGAGTCTGCAACTTTTCTACCATGCACTGGAAAGACGACTACAACTTCTATGAAATTGTCGATTGAAACTACTAATTTACAATTTGTCTTGTTTTCTTCTTATGTTAAACCTTTGGGTGGTCTTTGGTTCCCTTGGAAATCTACAATTGGCATTTCACAACTAACTGCCCATTTGATGAGACCGCATTCTATGAAATGAAATTTTTGGAGTCTTAGGGGCGTTTTCGTAATTTTTGGTTTTAAGGGGTCTTTTTGTAATTTTAAGCTTTAGGGTTATTTTTGAAATTTTGTATTTTCAGTTTATTATTTATATGAAGTTAGGAGGATTAGAGAAGGGGGTGTTGAATCTTGAGAAGCAACTTTTTTATTAGAGATTGCAGACTCGTCTCGAATAGAAGCTTGGGAGAATGGTTCACCTCTCGAACGTGATCAGGGGGTACGAGTTTCTCTCGAAAGAACTCAAATCTATCTTATATGTCTTTTATATTCCAGTTATATCAATAAAAATATCACATTTCCACATATCTCTTAAATTAAACCATAAAAATCCCTCTCTTCCACTGAAAATCTCAACTTTCCATCAAAAATACCAACTTTATCCATCGAAACCCTATTGAATCCTATCAATTTGGTATCAAAGCGGTGCGATCCTCATTGCGGGAAAAAGTTCGAAGGAAAAGTTCGAAGTTTTGGAGGAAAAATACTACTGCGAAATTAAAGATATGAAGAAATCCATGGAGGAGCATTTCGCGTTGGTGGAATTCATAAAGTCTTTATTGAAGGCATTAGTGGAAGGGCCTGAGGCACGGATAGATGCAAGATTGGTGCGGATGGATGCAAAATTTGATGCTTTCATGCGAATACTAACTCAAAAATCTTGTGATCCCAAGGCAAAATCCATGGAGAAAGGGAAGTAAAAAGCAGAAGATTTTGTCAAAGGACTATTCAAGGATTCGGATCACTACTTCGAGGAGGACGAGGAAGGCGGGGAGGAGGGATATCAACCCTCGCATGGGAGTCTGCAAGGCTGCCTAGCCCCTACAGGGCGGCTGCAGGGCCCGCAGGCCCCTGCAGTGCAGCTGTAGGGCCCGCATGCCCTTACGGGGTCTTGACAGGTCCATCAGGGCCCTGATGCACCCCTGGTAGGCTCGTTCGAGGTCCACCGAGCTTCGACCGGCTCGCCAGGGGCCTCACGGCTTTTTGGCGGCCCGTTGAGACGCCGACGATGATTTTCAGCGTCTTCCGAGACTTTTTGATGAATTGGAAGACCTCCAGGGACTTCATGGGCTGCGATTTGTTATAGAGAGGTGATGGTGCCGAGTCCTTTCGACATACGGAGAGTTTCGGGATGATTATTATCAGGACCCAAGATTTGAGAATGATGTTGACAACTACTCTTAGGATGTGGATGACTGGGACGACAATGGAGGTAGAGGCGATGACCCGTGGAGGGGCTATGAGCGACACATGGAGATACGACGTGACAATTATCACATCCCTTACTTTGGACTTACTTTGGACATGCAGGATGACGAGTGGGTTAGGAGAAACTTGGGATCAATGACATGGTGAGGAAGCTGAAGATTTCACTATTCAAAGAGAATGATCCTTATGGTTGGATCTACCGAGCGGAGAGGTTCTTTGTAGTGACACGTCTAACGGAGAGGCAAACATTAGGGACGACTGGCATATGTTTTGAAGGAAAGGCACTCTAGTGGTTCAGTAAAAGTAACACCCATGCTATTTCTATTCACAGGAGGAGCTCAAGGATTTCTTGGAGGACAGATTCAGAGATACCCTTGGTGGAAACATGTAGGATCAACTGTTAGCCCTCAGACATGATGTGATTGTCAGGGAGTATATAGAGAAGTTCGAGGCCCACTCAGGACATGTGAGAGAAATACCTGAGGAGATATTAGAGGGAAGCTTCATGAAAGGTCTCAAGGTGACAATTCACGTTGAGCTCCTCATACAGATGCATGTGGGACCGATGTAAATGATGAACTTGGCCCAGTTGGTAGATGATCGTCTTGCAGAGGGGCAGAGGTCCAAGGGGGCATGAGGCGATCCAATCTTTGTAACCAGGAACTGATAGTGGACAAAAGGCACCAGCAGGAGGAGACCAGACCAGTAAGGAGAAGAATAATAAGCTATGACAAAAAAGACAATAGAGGCTCATGACAAATGTTGAGATGAGAGAAAACTGGTCGAAGGGATTGTGTTTCAACTACGATAAAAAGTTACTCCTAAGACATCGTCGTTGCAACTGTACTCTCCAATTGATGATAGCAGGTGAAGATGAGACAGTGGAGGGAGAAGAGACAGGAGGAGACGAGCATCTCCACTTGTAGTAGAATGCCCATGTATTTCACGCACCACCTTGAGTGAAAAGTGGTTCTTCGGAGGCAGAGTAATGATGAGAGTGTATTATATGAAAATAGGACAGATCGTCTTAGGAGTATTTTCGTAATTTTCGGTTTTAGAGAGTCCTTTTGTAATTTTCAGCTTGAAATTTATTTTTGTAATTTTGTATTTTGTAGTTTATTATTTATATGGGGCTATGGGGATTAGAGAATGACGTATTGAATCTTGAGAGAATAAACTGTAAGGATCGTCTTACCCTTGCAATACTAACAACACATACTAGAGGGGGTGAATAGTGTAATGGCAATAAAATTGTCCAATTAAAATTTAACTTGCAAATCGGAATTATAAATGCAAGAGGAATTAAAAGGCACAATCAATCCAAACGCAAACACACAGTTTTATCCTGGTTCCCCAAACTTGGGTACATCCAGCCACACCAATATTCACTATATTTCCACACAGAGAAGTGAATACAAATCTCACAAGGAGATACCACACAAAGAGGATTTATGCCATACACAAGGACCCAACCAATCCTACATGAGGATCAAGACTCCCACACAGAGAATCACTAACTCCCACTCAGAGAATTAGGGTTAGCCCTACACTAGGACTCTAAACTCCCACAAAGAGAGTTACTCCCACAAAGAGAATTATTCCCACAAAGAGAATATCCTAAGTTCCACAAAGAGACAATCTCCCACAAAGAGAAAAAGTTCTAATTCCCACAAAGAGAATTAGAGACACAAATTACACCAAGTAAATACTCTTACCTATGCCTTGAGATGCTTACTCATGAATGGATGTAATGCATGAAAGAGGATCTCCAAGTGTTGAGATATGCTTGAAAGCACTTGGATGAATTCCCTTGAGCTGGACTTCAATGCATGAAGATGAATGAGAGCTCTTGAGAGGGAATTGAGGGAGTCTAAGAGTTTCTTATAGATCTCTTGAGATATTCAATAGCATCAAGAAGTATAAGAGATGGCAGCACACTCATATATATAGGAACCCTATATCAAACCCCAAAATCTAAGGAAACATCCAAAGCAAGAATTCTGCAACGGTTAGAAACTGGGCGAAAACGACAAGAACAGTCGACTGATGATCAAAAGACAGTCGACTGATCAACGGCTAGAAAATATCCAACGGCTATATTCTGAGCCAGGACAGTCGACTGATGAAGACAATACAGTCGACTGACAGACAGGACATGCGCCTGTTAATCCTTCAGCAGATGACTGCTACAGGGGATGGATCGAAACAGAGAGCTGTACTCTTTCTCCAGAAGACCATACAGGCGACTGATGTTAATAGGGGTGGACAAAGATCCGATTAAACGATTGAATCCACCCGATCCGATCTGAAAAAGTAGATCGGATATCCGATCCGATGAAAGTGACTTGTTATTAATAAGCAGATCCGACCGATCCGTTTGAAACTGATTCGGATTCAGATTTTAGTTTTCATTCGACAGAATGTGATCCGATCCGATTAGGTTTTGAGCGGATTGTGTTATTGTCTAAGTTCATCCGAATATCCGATTCTCAATCCGATCTGATTGTTTTTCACTACTACCTAAAAGCCCATGAATCAATGCATCATGGCTATTGGTTAAGAAGACTAACAGACTCAATTGCATCCCGCATCGGTCCCATTCGGTTCCCTAGACCCATGCAGATGCAGTGCCTCCGCGTCTCCTTGAAGTTGATATCTTTGTGGAAGGAGAGCTCTGATTTTTTTTGGTTTTTTATCATTTTTGCTGGAAGGAGAGCTCTTGGTTGTCAAGCTCATTCTCCTTGAAGTTGATGCCAAACTAGTATGAAGATATTGCAAACAGAGATAGCTTCTTTATGTTATTCTAGCAATTTGTATTTTGTAAGGATATTTCGTTTCGACATTGGAATTGACTTCAGTGTTTAAAAGTTAAACTTTTAGAATCTAATGAAATGAGTTACAAATTGTGGCATCAATAACTTTAAAATTTCAATAAAGTTAATATTAATCCGATCCGAATCGTATCCGATCCGAAATTCTAATCATCCGAATTTTCAGATTAACTTTTTTTATTAGTGGATGCAGATCAGATTTTTCATCATCCGAGTCAATCGGATCGGATGGTGGATTGAGGCATAATCCGATCCGAATATTCGGATGCCCACCCCTAGATGTTAATACTACAGTCGACTGTCAAATAGTCAGGCGACTATACATTCTTCATCAGTCGTCTGCTGTATAATATAGAGAGAAGATAGAGAGATGCGGAGATTGCACTTACGCTAGATAGGCGAGTGTTGGCCAATTTCCAGGCGACTGTAAGAATACAGGTGACTGTAAACGGTGACTGTAAACTGATCGACAGACGACTGTACGTAAAGCTCAAGTTTGAGTCAATTGAAATGTTGATTTGAGCTGTGTATATCAGGCGACTGTAGAAAGATCTACAGGCGACTAGAAATCACCCAGTCGACTGTGTTTCCTTCAGCAGGCGACTGATGGAAAGCCAGAGACTCCAAATGAGTATTTGGACAGAGTGAACCTATTGGGTTGGATTCTATGATAATCCTAAGACTCACTAAGATGGTTAGATGCATATGCATGAATGAGTAAACCATCTAACAAGGCATTACATTAATCCTAAACTCAAAAGAGAGAGAGAAAGCTATAAAGTAAATTACATGGATTACAATGCTTTCCTTAGAGTCTAAGTCTTCAATCTTGATGCCTTGATTGCTCTCTATCATCTCCAAGCTTTGGCACTTGTTGAGTCCAAGCTTTGGCTCTTCTCCACTTGATGTCCATCCTTGCACCAAGTGATTAGTCTCCAAGAAAGATATTCTAGGAAATAAACTGTGAGACTAAAATATGAGATTTATTAGCAACAACATAATGTTGTGATCATTATCAAAATAAGATTGGTATGAAACACCAATACTCAACATAAACTCTTTTGTTGGAGATTGCGGCTTCGTCTCGAATAGAAGCTTGGGAGAGCGGTCCACCTCTTGAACGTGGTCAAGGGAGAGCGAGTTCCTCTCCAAAGAACTCAAATATATTTTGTAACTCTTTTATATTCCAGTTATATCAATAAAAATCACACCCTTTCCCATATCTTTTCTATTAAATCATAAAAATCCCACTTTCCACTAAAATTCTCATCTTTCCACCAAAAACCCAAACTTTATTCATCGAAACCTTAGCGGATCCTATCACCATTCCAAACTTTAATGTTCTAAGGAAACTGTGGACTGATCTATCTTTTATGTGGTAAACATAAAAGCTTGTTAGTTGGGTTGGGATTGATACCGGGCTTGGAAATCTTGATGCTCTGTTTGGATCTGGCTTGGTATATGTTCATTCAGATTTGATAACCTAAATTACCTGAATTATCCCAACAATCTCGTCTTTTTTTAAATTGGTCGAAGGAGCTTGGACATAGTTGGGCTCAGCTCAACTTGTGTTTAAAATTGGCGCACTGATCGATAGAGTCAGCTCAATTTGTAGTTCAAGCTCAACAAGTGAAAGGCTAGATTAATTGGAGCAGGATTATCTCATTAAATATTTCTACCAAGTCTAGTTTTCCATTTTGTCTCTAATATATATAATAGATTAACAATATTTAATATCTATTCATTAAGATCTTTGAGGATATGGTAATGCTGTAACTAGTTGTGTAAATTAGATTACTATCTAGATTCTAGATTTTGGGCCTATCTTTAATCCTCCAAATGGATAATAGTTAAAAATAAATTCCTAGAGTTGCTAAAGTTTCATTTTTATTGCCATTTTTAGTAATAATCATCTGATCAAAATTTCTTGACAATCAAATTGTGAAAGTTAGATTGATGAGAATTTTTGGAAAGGTAAATTTTAAAAAACCACATGAACTTTGGGTCATTTAAGAAAAACTCCTCTAAACTTTGAAACTTAGAAAAAAGCCTCTCGAATTATGCTGTACTTTTTGAAAGAAGTTCAGCTGATCATCAGCTGACGTTGGAAAAACTCACTTGAGTGTTTCGTGATCATTTGTTGTGATCAAAAGACCACTCTATTTCTCTTAATCCCCTTGCACAATTTTTGTTAGGGTGGGGGGTTTTGCAAAATTTTTGAGGTTTGACAGTGACAGAAAGTGGAGTAATTATGAATGATGATGATGATTTTGGAGATTTTTGAAAGATTAATGATGATAGATGATGAGTTTTTGAAGACGATGAATAATTTTTGGAGAACACGAAGGATGTAGGATGATGGAAGAAGATGTTGGATTTTATGCTATGGATGATGATGAGTCATGGTGGGATGATGGAAGATGATGTATCTAGATAGGTTCATAGAAGGAAAGATAATGCTGGGTCACGCCGGGTTCATGGAAAGATTTTTAATTAGGGTTTGCAGTGATTTTATAGAGAAAGATGATGGATTGCGGCTTAATGAGATGATGGATTGCAGGGTTTGCAGTAATTTAGGTTAATAAGAAGTGATAGTTTATGAGAATTTTGGGGGATTTTTAAATTATTTTTAAGCAAAAAATCTAAAAATTTGTAGAAAACTGCACAAAAATATAATCCATGATTTTCACCTTTTTTGTATTTTTATTTTTAACCTGAATATTTTTTATTTTTAAACTTAAAATAGTAAAAGGTAAAATTTCAAAAAAAAATATAAAGCAGGTAAATTTTGGAAAAATATGGAAAAAAAAGAAAACTCAAAAAATTTAAAAATATAAACAATAAAAAGTTTTTTTTCCGTTTCTTTTGATTTTTTTGATTTTTTGATTTTTCTTTTTTTATATTATTTAAAATTTATATTTTTCTGAATTTTTCTTTGAATTTTTGTTTTGTTGGAATTTTTGGATTTTTAAAACTTTGTTCTGAATTGTTGAATGGAATAATTGTGGCTATGGGTAAAAATATTATTGTCCAATTTCCGCTAACGATAATAGGAACTTTATTGAAAGGAGCAAAGTTCGAGAGGATATCTTGAGAGTTTCTTAATTTAGGGAAGTTTTCTCGAATGAGGGGGTTATATGAAATTCACTCTTTTGGAAAGAGTTCAAGTAGCATTTTGAAATCTATAAAGTTTATAGTAGTATCTTGGGAAAACCAAAGAAAATTCATGGTAGTTCTGTTTAATTTTGTCAAATTAATGTGATTAATATCATATGCTCTTATCATGAAGTATTGCACTGTGTGAAATTGGAATGCTCATTGTTGCCATTAGGTTTTAGTAATTACTTCACATAATTTAGTTGCAGGAATAATGTATATGAGGATCAAGAAGCAAGAACCAAGTGCATATCAATAATAAGGGCAATGCTATCATCAGCTGACGGACAAGAAGTCATTCGCTCGTTCCGAGCGAAGACATGTGATCCCGTCTGCAGGCAAAGATGAGCCATTCAGCTGACCTCAAGTAGAAGCTTAATGAGAAGTGAGCGTCTCAAGATCCCTCCGTAGTAGATCAGATCACAGATCTACATCGTCAGCTCGACTGGCTTCAGCAAGAAAACATCGACCCCCGAGGACACAAGCTTACTCACTGCTTCACCCTTCACCACTGCCATCCTCAACACAATACCTTTGGAGGTATGCCCCTCCTCTCCCAGATCTTGAAGTATTCTAGTTTTGGCGACCAGTTGATCATTTGAAGACATATACAGATTATATGCAGTCGAAGGGTTACTCTCTAGATCTTATGTGTTGGGCCTTCCTTGCTGCTTGGCTTGGGTAGCCCAGCAGTGGTTTAGTAACATTCCAAGAGGGTTGGTCGTCTCTTTCACCGACCTCCAAAACTCTTCCACTTTGCTGCCTAGAATGTGACAAAGAAGTATCACGAGTCCATGGCTTCCATCAGGAAGGGGCCCGACAAGTTCCACTGAGCTTTCCTTGCTCGTTCCACCAGAGCTCATATGGTGATTGACATCTGCCTCGACAACATCGCTAAGAGGCACGCTTTCGTGATGGGTCTGACATGAAGTTCGAGATCTGCAAGCAGAGATCTTCGACCTTCGCTCACCTAGTGCATCAGGTCAACAAATTCATAGCCGCAGAGGAGGCTTGTGGGCGTCATCCACCAACCACATGTCCTCTTGCAAGAGGACATACCTTGACCATAATCCTCTAGCAAACGTCTTAGGAACGAGAGGCACATCGATTGAGCTGAGCGCCCTCGAGCTAATGACGGGAGACTCAGGTCTCCCAAGGTGTGGGTCAACACCACTCTGATGTCGTCAGTGATACTAGCCAAAGCGGTAAAAGAGTTTGATCCTCCATGCTCTCTACAAGATAACTCCAAGGTGGACAAGTCCAAATACTGCGACTTCCAAAAGGGATTCGACAATGTCGCTTACGACTGTCGGATATTCAAGGATCAGATCGAGCGTCTTATTCAGAAGGGGCGACTCCGGGAGTTCAAAGCTCTAGAGTTGGAGGGCCGAGTAGGTGATTTTAGGAGAATATGATTTATTTATACACCTTATTCATGTGCATTTTGTGCAAATATATATTGTGTTCATTTTGGCTCCGATACATGCATTTTCTTAATATCATGAACTATTAGAGCATATCATTTGTTTATGTACAAAATACAATTTTAAGGCTAGTTGTCTTTCCTTATTTTTCAGATGAAGATGACAATTTTTCGAGACCAACGACTATTTTTTCAAATTTTACTGAGCTCGATAGCATGTTCTACATTTTCTGAAAGGCAATAGCTAATGTCCCAGCCAAGCGTCTGGAAGCCGTGCTCCAGACGTCTGAACCCCAATCGGATGACTAAGCCAGTCAGCACCCAACCCAGAGGGTTGTAAATAATTACCGTAAATGCCCAGGCGTCTAATGGAGCTCAGCCAGGCACCTAATTGACTAGCAGTTGAAAATTCAGATACTCTAGCCGCCTGGAACCATTGGACCAGGCGGCTCACAAACTTGACTACCGCTAGTCGGCTGGGCAATCTTCCTGATTTCAACTAAACTCAGTATGTTTTTAATCGTATCTTGTAATCAAGGGCCATGATTTAAATGGATTTTGGGTAGTATAAATAGAAATCCTTAGGGCTCATTTTAGCAAAATGAACTAGTGAGAGGTCCACACTACTAATCAAATTGGAGGGGAATAGGGAAAAGTAGGCGGACCTCACTTTTTTCCCCTCGCACAAATTGAGCTATCAGCTCATATACATTTCATTTTAGTATATGCCCCGATGTTTTTATCAATTAATGTTTTACATGAGATGCAAAATTTAATCTAAAGTTTTTATGTTTATATGATGTAGAGATTTTCAAATGCATTTAATATAAGTTGCATAGGGTTGTAAGTAGGACTGAGAAGCTAGAGCTTGTTGCTAAGGCATGTTCCATAACCTAAAAGTAACTACTATTCTATAAAATTTAGTTCCATAACCTAAAAGTAACTACTCTTCTATAAAATTTAAGCTTTCTTAAATAATTGAACAAGCTCAGCCCTATGTTTGGCTATCAGTATGGCTGAAGGACATTTTAATGCTATGTGAAAAAAACTCCAGACTTTTAATTCATAGTTTAAGAGATAGAGATCCAATTTGAAAATGTGATAAGAATGCTTTTTTATTTTATTTTAGATGTTAGATAAAGACATAGTTTGAGGCCATTGAGTATTCTAGTTATTTTAACACTGTTGGTTATTTTATTTAGGATAGAGTTTGAGTTATTTTGAATCGTTTATTTATTTTATATTTTATGATTATTTTAGAGTTTTTATCCTACATTGGATGTGAATTTTGAAAGCTAAGTTTTAAGTATATATAAAGGCCACAAATTTATTTATTTATTAATATCAGTGAATGAATGAAAATAAAATTCCTTTGAGGAAAATATCTCTGTTAAATATTCCTTGTGAGATGCGAGAGAGAACAAGAGAGCCTTGGCGAGAAACTTAGATCTCTAAATTTCTGACATGTTGATTTGTTGGAGTGGATGGAGGATGACCTGGGTGAGAAACTTTCAACGTCATTTATTTATTTAGAATCCCTAATTTTCTCAATTTGTTATTACCCATTTTTTTCAAATTTTCCACTTTAAACCCTTAGATTTATTTTTTTATTTTTTCTCTTTATATCTTCCGTCCTACGTCAAATTTGGTATCAGAGCAAAAACTTGGATAAAACTTGAGTTGTCTTCTTATTTTCTTTTCTTCTCACCATAACAAACTCTTTTTTCTTTTTCTTTTAGTTAGATCTTAGATCAAAGAGAAAAAAATTCTTTTTTCCTTTTTCTTTAAAAAAAATCTTTTTTTCTTTTAGTTATATTCTATATTAAAGATTAAAAAATCTTATTTTTATACCTTTTAAATCTTTTTTCATCATTACCTCCTTATCTTTAAGATTTTAGATTAAAAACCACAACTTTTTTTCCATCTTTTTTCCTATTCATAAAAACACCTCATTTTTATTTTTATTTTTATTTTTTCTTGTCTTATAATTAAATTTGGAGTTTTTAAAAAAGTGAGGAAAAAAAATCAAAAAAGAGGAGTTTAAAAAGAGAGCAAAAAAATCAAAAGAGAGATACGAAATAAAAGAGAGATTCAAAAAAGTAAAAAAGTAAAAAAAAAGTGAGATTAAAAAGTGAGAGAGATAAAAAAATATTCAAGAAAAAAATTAAAATGAGAAGAATTTTGCCGAAACCAAAAAATAGAGAAAAGGGGGAAAACTGTTTTACTATCCTCGCACCTCAAAACGTAGCTCCATTGTCGGCTACGTTCGTCGTCATCGCGAAACCTTTTGATCTTACATGTGGTACAATTTGAAAGAATGATTGAAGATGTTTATGCACTTGAAAGTACTACTCACACTAATGAAGATTTATATGAATATGATGTTTATGCCAATATCATTAGATGTCTGTCTACAATACTTGAAGATGAGAAAAATTGGTGGACTTGTTTTTCCATACATACATCATGATATGTGATAAATTCTACAAATTAATAATTGATAAATGTAGTTATGTTAATGTTATCGTTAAGTCAGCCTTAAAAAGAATAGGCCTAGCAGCTGAGTCTCATCACAACCATATAACATTAGTTAGATTAATAAGACTGCTTATTCTGTTATCCGACGATGTAATTAGTATGTAACGACGGGTTTTCATGTATGGATTTTATTATAAATATTTATATATTTGGTTGCTTTTCCTTGTTGAGATTTTCATTTCCGTCTCCGTAGTTTCATTTTCGTTCGTTTCGTCGTGATTCTCTAGATTCTTCCGTCGGTCGGCGTGTTTGAAGTAAGTCATTCGTGACGGGCTTCATAACGTCGATATCTTAGAGTTAGATCGAGCCTAGGAGACTTAGAAAACCATCCCGGAGCTTCGCGCTCCATTTCGAAACTTTTGGTGCACGTTAGCCGGTATAAGAAGGGGCACCGACCGACTAGATGACGATCCAGTCGGTCGAAAAACCTTCTTGAACCGACTAGCGGGTTTGAAAAGTTATTCAGGAGTTACTGTTTGTCATTAGTCGGTCTAAGAACGTTGGTTGACCGACTAGGTTGCAAACTAGTCGGTCAGTAATGCTTCTTTAACCGACTAACTCAATTACTAATTTTTGGTATTAGTACTGTTCTTTCTTAGTCGGTCTAAGTTTATCTTTCGACCGACTAGTTGTTAAACTAGTCGGTTAAGTTTTGTACTCAGACCGACTAATTCTTAGTTCTTCTGTACAGTTGAGTTACTGTTTACTCTTAAGTCGGTCTAAGAACGTTCATCGACCGACTAAATGTCAAACTAGTCGGTCAGTAGTTGTTCTTTGACCGACTAACTCTTAGTTCAGGTTTTCGTCTGGGTTACTGTTTACTCTTAGCCGGTCTGCGTTGGTCAACCGACCGACTAGTTCCCAAACTAGTCGGTCAGTGGTTGTTCTTTGACCGACTAACCAGTGCTGTAAACCCTAGTTTTGCCCTAGCCGCCACCAAACTCTATAAATACCCCTCCAAACGTTTTCTTCTCCTCCCTCACGACCTAAAACCCTAATTTCTCCCCCATTGAGCCCCCATCTTCCTCAAACCATTAACCCTTCATCCCAAGCTTATCCTCCATCATCCAAACCCTCCCTTGTCACAACCCACCTTCCATCTTCCCCAAACTGTCATCAAACCCCCAAAATCCACATCAAAACCCATTTCTCCAGATTTTTCCCTCATTTCCAGATCTGAACCAGATCGTTCTTTCGTTGCCGTGGTTGCTCGACATCGTCCCTTCGTTTCTTCACGGTAATACTCGATTCTTTAGTTTTAGCATAACCCATTTGTGTTCTTATGAAAACCCTAATGAAATGAATATTGTTTGTTGATTGTTTCTCCATAACAGCGACTTCCCCGTAGATTAGCGTCCGTGGGACGAACCCTCGTTGATCGTCATCCTCGGTGCTAGGCAAATGAAACTTGCCACTTAGGGTTTAGGCCATGTTTTAGGCCATTTGCTAGTTGTAGGCGTAAAAGAGACTAGGCGACGAAATGATACTCGCCTAGGCGCAAATTTAGGAACTAGCTTGACAACGAAGCTAGATCCGATATTTATCATGTTGCACAATTACCATGTCATGTTTAATTTCCATTAACGGTACGCAAATTAATTGTCATGTCATTGCATTCTTTAAGTGTTTCCGTGATTGCGTAGCTTCGCTACAATGCTTGTGTTCCTGGCTCGTGTTCCAGAAGCGGACCATGTGTTGGTTGATAGCCAATGCCCGAATTGCATGTTTCCGGCTAGGTGCACCCCTTCGCCAAATGCTTATGAATCGTGAACTAGAATGCGAGCTCCTGTGCGGGACAACACTGGCTCATTTACTGAGCTCGTGTGCGGGGACCCTGGCTCGTTTACATGTGGGTATTTGGGGTAAGAGTTAAGCGGCCAATCAACTGGGAGTCTGCCCGATCAGCAACTGCAGTAGTAAGGCGTAAACTCTGGGTTTTGGGGTAGTGTTAAGCGGCCAATCAGCGTGAATGCCAAACCATTCAGCTGTAAGGCGTAAACATTTACAAACAACTTGAAACGTGACTAGTGAATTGATTGAGATTGTTAGTAGCTTGGCTACTCTTGTCTTGTCCCGATAATTGTTCTCTTGTACTTATTGTTTCAACATGTCCTGCTTGTGCACTCATGTTATAACTGCCATGTCATGCATACTATAACTGCTAGGTTGTTAGTTGCTTTACTTACAGTTTCCTTGCCCAAGTCTTTTAGACTTGCTGACATGTGCCCCTTTACTCTTTTGGGTGACACATGTTAGATCCCGAGCCTGTGTACCTTGTTGAGGACGAGGTGTTTGCTGACGCCGAGCCCGAGCCTGTGTTCGGCGAGGAGTACGTGGACACTGGGGACCAGTCCTAGTGTCTCCGTTGTGCTTTCCTCTTTTATTTTAGACTGCTGTTTTGTTGTCGGTGCGTAGCACCTATACTCTGTTACGTTTGTCTTTGTTTGGCCTTGTTCTGGGCCTTTAGACTCTTTCTTTTAGCCTGGTGGCTTTTCTGGATGTTGAACTTAATTTTCATGTTGAACAATTTATGAGATATAAGGATTTTATTTCTGCCTCTCCTTGTGTTATTATTGTCGTTCCGCTTGTGGTTACAGGGACCTGCTTATGTTTTATTGACGCTTATCGGGTTTGGGGCTTCACAGCTCCACTCTCGTGCGGACCTTCTCATGTCTCGCCTCCATTTTAGGGAAGCGGGGCGTGACAGGTTTTGTTGGTGGCCCATGCAGGTCCTTTCTGTAACTACAATTATCGGGATAACGATAATAATATAAGATTGTCCAGCAAATAAGTTCGACATCTTAGCCCTAAGCTATGAGTCTAATTGTTTCGTTTTCTGTGTCATTAGATGGCAGGAAGGCGAATCACCCGTGGTGGTGGTAGTGGTCCGCCCCCTCATGACGAGGAGCCTGAGCGGGAGCCCACTAACGGAGAGATGATGCGGATGATGATGCATAGATGCAAGTTCAGCAGGGTGTGCTTCTGCAGGTACAGAATGCTCCGGTGGCTCGAGCTGCTCGGGTGGTGGAAGCCCCTCGCCCTGAGCCCGGGGCGAAGCAGTTCAGGGAGCTGGGTCCTGCATATTTTGATGGAACCGAAGGTCCACTAGCTGCTGATGAATGGATGAGGAATATCGAGGACAATCTGAAGATGTCCAAGGTCAACGAAGTTAGTTGGGTTGACTTGGCGAAGCGCCAGCTGAGGGATAACGCCAGGAATTGGTGGGATGCTGAAGAGAAGATGTTGGGGGAGCCGATCGTTTGGGCTACCTTCAAGGCCAGATTTGATGGTGAGTTCTTCCCAAAAGCTGCCAGGGAAGAGATGCTGCAGCGTTTTATCGATCTGAAAGAAGGAAGCTCGTCGGTGGACAGGTATCACCAAGAGTTCATGAGGCTGAGTCGGTTTGCACCAAAGATGGTGCAGGACGCTGTGGAGAGAGCTCAGAGGTTCCTGCAGGGACTTGCTTCGGAGCTACAGAGTTTTGTGACCTCTTCTGACCGGGAATCTTATCAGAAGGTTCTAGTAGCAGCCAAGAGGCAGGAGCTGCTCGTGAACCAGAGGAGGGGGTCTATTGTTGGTGCTGGGAAGAGGCCTGTGGAACAGGCGAGAGCTGTGGTTAGACCTGGATTCAGGCCGAAGCAGCCTGTTCAGTTTAAGAGGCCGGGAGGGCCTGTACGGAAGACTTGCCATTTCTGTGGCAAGGAGGGCCATATCAAGGAATCGTGTAGGAAGTTCTTGGGGCAATGTATTGCCTGTGGAGATCCCGCCCATGCTCTCAGGGAGTGCCCGAGGTTGAAGCAGCCTTGGAAGGCACCTATTGCTGCCCCGCCGTTGCAGCAGAGAGCCCCGGTGCCCGCTGGTCGTGGGGTACCCCTTGTTCCACAAGGGCATGCCTTTCGGCAGGCTGTTCCGCTGAGGAGGCAGGCGTTTCTGATGACCGAGGAGGAGTTTTGGCCATGGATGAGGTCATTGCAGGTAACTTTCAATCTAGTTGTTCCTTTCTTAATTAGTTGATTGTTAAATTATGTTGGTTGCTTGTGTATGAATGTTGATAGAATAAGATTTGATTGATTAGACTGTTTGTTAGGTGTGGTTTTGGTTTGCACATTCCCTGCCCGAGTCCTCTTTGACTCAGGTGCGTCGATGTGCATTTTGGCCCAGAGCTTCGTGGAGAAGCATTCCTTGTCGACGTCCCCTCTCTCCAAGAGTTGGAACATCGTTACGGGAAATGGAGTAGTCTCGGTGCATCGTGGGTGCAGCCCTTGCCCTGTGGTGGTTTGTGAACATGAGCTTTATGCTGATTTTATGGTCCACAACATCACCAACTACGATGCGGTCTTTGGGATGGATTGGCTTGCGAGCTTCTATGCTACGATTAACTGTCGAAGGAAGAGTGTGGTGTTCGAGATTCCTGGACATCCAGTGTTTGAGTTCAGCCGTGGTAGCAGTTCGCTTGGTCCTGTCAGATTTCGGGCCAGACCGGTGGAGGTGGTGGCTATGCAGATGGAGTTGGAGAGGCCAGCTGTGGTGCGAGATTTTGATGACGTCTTCCCCGAGGAGATGTCTGGTTTGCCACCTGATCGAGCTTTAGAATTTTCTATTGATCTTGTTCCGGGTGCGCAGCCCATTTCGAAGGCGCCGTATCGTATGGCACCCACTGAGTTGGAGGAATTGCGGAAGCAGCTGGATGAGCTTTTGCAGAAGGGTTATATCAACCCTAGTGTGTCTCCGTGGGGAGCACCGGTGCTGCTGGTGAAGAAGAAGGATGATTCGCGTCGCATGTGCGTGGACTATCGGGAGTTGAATGCGGTGACCATCAAGAATAAATACCCGTTGCCTCGCATCGATGATATCTTTGATCAGCTTGGAGGTTCGAGGGTGTTTTCTAAATTGGATTTGAGGAGTGGTTATCATTAGTTGAAGGTGAAGAAGGATGATGTGCCGAAGACCGCTTTCAGGACGAAGTATGGACACTATGAGTTCGTGGTTATGCCTTTCGGTGTAACTAACGCGCCTGCAGTTTTCATGAATTTGATGAATCTGATTTTCTATGATTTTCTGGATAAGTTTGTCGTTATCTTTATTGACGACATTCTGATCTATTCGAAGTCGGAGGAAGAGCATGCCTCGCACTTGAGGATGGTGTTGGAGATTTTGAGGAAGCATCGGTTGTATGCTAAGTTTTCAAAGTGCGAGTTTTGGCTGGACCGAGTTGCTTTTCTGGGGCATGTGGTGACTGGAGAGGGTATTTCAGTGGATCCCGAGAAGATTAGGGCAATCAGAGAGTGGCCTGTTCCGTCGTCTGCGTCTGAGATTCGGAGTTTCCTTGGACTTGCTGGTTACTATCGGCGTTTCATTAAGGACTTTTCCCGTATTGCTGAGCCGATGACCAGGTTGACGCGGAAGGATGTACCTTTTGTTTGGTCGGGTGATTGTGAGAGTGCTTTTGGTGTTTTGAGGGAGAGGTTGACGACTGCCCCTATTCTTGTTGTGCCTGATCGCAACGGTGGATTTGAGATCTTTTGCGATGCTTCTGGCAAGGGTCTCGGTTGTGTGTTGCATCAGCACGGACATGTTGTGGCGTATGCGTCTCGTCAGCTCAAGGCTCATGAGAAGAATTACCCGACGCATGATTTGGAGTTGGCTGCCGTTGTGTTTGCTCTTAAGATTTGGAGGCACTTCTTGCTGAGTGAGAAAGTGAAGATCTTCACCGATCACAAAAGCTTGAAGTATATTTTTACTCAGAAGGAGCTCAACATGCGACATCGTCGATGGTTGGAGCTCATGGCGGATTATGAGATTGATTTGCAGTATCACCCTGGCAAGGTGAATGTGGTGCCAGATGCTTTGAGTAGGCTTCCCGCGGTAATGATTTTGACCTCGCAGTGGAGATTGCAGCAGGATTTTTGCGAGTCTGGTATGGAGATTGTTCTTCCCGGGGAGGCTTCTTCGTTGATGTACATGCAGGTACAGTCGACGATCATGGATCGGATTAAGGCTGGCCAGGCTGAGGATCCGAAGCTGGTGAAGATTCGGGAGCAGGTTGAAGCCGGTCTGCGGACTGACTTTTTGATTCATGAGGATGGCTCGCTGAGGTTTGGGGCCAGGTTGTGTGTGCCAGCTGGGGATGTTAGAGAGGAGTTGATGGTGGAGGCACACAGTTCGCCGTATTCTGTGCATCCTGGTGGCACCAAGATGTACCAGGATCTTCGTCGGAATTATTGGTGGCATGGCATGAAGAGGAGCGTGGCTCGGAGTGTAGCAAAGTGCTTGGTTTGTCAGCAAGTGAAGGCGGAGCATCAGCGTACGGCCGGGTTGCTACAACCGCTTCCGATTCCGGAGTGGAAATGGCAACACATCACTATGGATTTCGTGACTGGACTACCTCGGAGTCCGAAGCAGAATGACGCGATTTGGGTGATCGTAGATCGATTGACCAAATCCGCGCACTTTATTCCGTTCCGAGTGGGACATTCCACTGAGGCGCTAGCAAGGAGATATATGGAGGTAAAATTCTTTTACTCTCCGTTTTTATTTCCTTTTTCCTAGTTTGGATGGTGATGTAACGTGAATCGTACAGGAGGTCGTGCGACTTCACGGAGTCCCCGTGAGTATCGTGTCAGACAGAGACACGAGGTTCACATCTCAGTTCTGGCAGAGTTTGCAGAAAGGTTTGGGTATGCGTCTGAGTTTCAGCACGGCGTACCATCCGTAGACGGATGGCCAGTCCGAGAGGACGATTCAGATTTTGGAAGACATGCTGAGGGCGTGCATGTTGGATTTCAAGGGTTCGTGGGAGGACCATCTACACTTGGTGGAGTTCTCTTACAACAACAGCTACCAGGCGTCTATTGGCATGGCGCCTTTCGCCGCTTTGTATGGGAGAAAATGTCGATCGCCATTGAGTTGGGATGACGTTGGCGATCGGGAGCTGTTGGGGCCTGAGATGATTGTGGAGGCTGTGGATATCGTCAGGAACATTCGGGAGAGGCTGAGGATTACTCAGGACCGTTTTAAGCATTGGGCGGATGCGAAACGTCGTCCTTTGGAGTTTCAGCCGGGCGATCATGTGTTTCTGAGGATTTCTCCGAATCGTGGAGTGATTCGTTTTGGGAAGCGAGGGAAGTTGAGCCCGCGATACATTGGACCGTTTGATGTTTTGGAGAGGGTCGGCGAAGTAGCTTACCGCTTAGCCTTGCCGCCATCTTTGGAAGGAGTCCATGATGTTTTCCATGTGTCGCAGCTTCGTCGATACATCAGCGATCCGTCTCATGCCGTAGATTTCTCGGAGATCGCCGTTCGTCCAGATTTGACGTATGACCAGCATCCAGTGCAGATTCTGGACAGGCGTCAGAAGTCACTTCGGAACAAGGTCGTCGATCTTGTTAGAGTCATGTGGCGGCACGGTTCGTCGGGAGAGTCTACTTGGGAGAGAGAAGATGAGATGCGAGAGCGCTACCCACTTTTGTTTCCGGACACGTGAGTGTTGGGAATTCCGAGGACGGAATTTTCTTAAGTTGGGGAGGATGTAACGACTGGTTTTCATGTATGGATTTTATTATAAATATTTATATATTTGGTTGCTTTCCCTTGTTGAGATTTCCGTTTCCGTCTCCGTAGTTTCATTTTCGTTCGTTTCGTCGTGATTCTCTAGATTCTTCCGTCGGTCGGCGTGTTTGAAGTAAGTCATTCGTGACGGGCTTCATAACGTCGATATCTTAGAGTTAGATCGAGCCTAGGAGACTTAGAAAACCATCCCGGAGCTTCGCGCTCCATTTTGGAACTTTTGGTGCACGTTAGCCGGTATAAGAAGGGGCACCGACCGACTAGATGACGATCCAGTCGGTCGGAAAACCTTCTTGAACCGACTAGCGGGCTTGAAAAGTTATTCAGGAGTTACTGTTTGTCGTTAGTCGGTCTAAGAACGTTGGTTGACCGACTAGGTTGCAAACTAGTCGGTCAGCAATGCTTCTTTCAACCGACTAACTCAATTACTAATTTTTGGTATCAGTACTGTTCTTTCTTAGTCGGTCTAAGTTCATCTTTCGACCGACTAGTTGTTAAACTAGTCAGTTAAGTTTTGTACTCAGACCGACTAATTCTTAGTTCTTCTGTACAGTCGAGTTACTGTTTACTCTTAGTCGGTCTAAGAACGTTCATCGACCGACTAGATATCAAACTAGTCGATCAGTAGTTGTTCTTTGACCGACTAACTCTTAGTTCAGGTTTTCGTCTGGGTTACTGTTTACTCTTAGTCGGTCTGCGTTGGTCAACCGACCGACTAGTTCCCAAACTAGTCGGTCAGTGGTTGTTCTTTGACCGACTAACCAGTGCTGTAAACCCTAGTTTTGCCCTAGCCGCCACCAAACTCTATAAATACCACTCCAAACGTTTTCTTCTCCTCTCTCACGACCTAAAACCCTAATTTCTCCCCCATTGAGCCCCCATCTTCCTCAAACCATTAACCCTTCATCCCAAGCTCATCCTCCATCATCCAAACCCTCCCTTGTCACAACCCACCTTTCATCTTCCCCAAACTGTCATCAAACCCCCAAAATCCACATCAAAACCCATTTCTCCAGATTTTTCCCTCATTTCCAGATCTGAACCGGATCGTTCTTCCGTTGCCGTGGTTGCTCGGCATCGTCCCTTCGTTTCTTCACGGTAATACTCGATTCTTTAGTTTTAGCATAACCCATTTGTGTTCTTATGAAAACCCTAATGAAATGAATATTGTTTGTTGATTGTTTCTCCATAACAGCGACTTCCCCGTAGATTAGCGTCCGTGGGACGAACCCTCGTTGATCGTCATCCTCGGTGCTAGGCAAGTGAAACTTGCCACTTAGGGTTTAGGCCATGTTTTAGGCCATTTGCTAGTTGTAGGCGTAAAAGAGACTAGGCGACGAAATGATACTCACCTAGGCGCAAATTTAGGAACTAGCTTGACAACGAAGCTAGATCCGACATTTATCATGTTGCACAATTACCATGTCATGTTTAATTTCCATTAACGGTACGTAAATTAATTGTCATGTCATTGCATTCTTTAAGTGTTTCCGTGATTGCGTAGCTTCGCTACAATGCTTGTGTTCCTGGCTCGTGTTCCAGAAGCGGGCCATGTGTTGGTTGATAGCCAATGCCCGAATTGCTTGTTTCCGGCTAGGTGCACCCCTACGCCAAATGCTTATGAATCGTGAACTAGAATGCGAGCTCCTGTGCGGGGCAACCCTGGCTCATATACTGAGCTCGTGTGCGGGGACCCTGGCTCGTTTACATGTGGGCATTGGGGGTAAGAGTTAAGCGGCCAATCAACTGGGAGTCTGCCCGATCAGTAACTGCAGTAGTAAGGCGTAAACTCTGGGTTTTGGGGTAGTGTTAAGCGGCCAATCAGCGTGAATGCCAAACCATTCATCTGTAAGGCGTAAACATCTACAAACAACTTGAAACGTGACTAGTGAATTGATTGAGATTGTTAGTAGCTTGGCTACTCTTGTCTTGTCCCGATAATTGTTCTCTTGTACTTATTGTTTCACCATGTCCTGCTTGTGCACTCATGTTATAACTGCCATGTCATGCATACTATAACTGCTAGGTTGTTAGTTGCTTTACTTACAGTTTCCTTGCCCAAGTCTTTTAGACTTGCTGACATGTGTCTCTTTACTCTTTTGAGGGACACATGTTAGATCCCGAGCCTGAGTACCTTGTTGAGGACGTGATGTTTGCTGACGCCGAGCCCGAGCCTGTGTTCGGCGAGGAGTACGTGGACACTGGGGACCAGTCCTAGTGTCTCTGTTGTGCTTTCCTCTTTTGTTTTAGACTGTTGTTTTGTTGTCGGTGCGTAGCACCTATACTCTGTTACGTTTGTCTTTGTTTGGCCTTGTTCTGGGCCTTTAGACTCTTTCTTTTAGCCTGGTGGCTTTTCTGGATGTTGAACTTAATTTTCATGTTGGACAATTTATGAGATATGAGGATTTTATTTGTCTCTCCTTGTGTTATTATTGTCGTTCCGCTAGTGGTTACAGGGATCTGCTTATGTTTTATTGACGCTTATCGGGTTTGGGGCTTCACAGCTCCACTCTCGTGCGGACCTTCTCACGTCTCGCCTCCATTTTAGGGAAGCGGGGCGTGACATAGTATCTATATAGTTTGCAAACTACCATGATGGTGTGATGTTATACATCTGGATGCATCACATTTTTTGTTAAAAAGACTTTGGTTGTATGAACCTAGATGTGATGAATTCCAAAAGGTTAAATGTACCCACATTCATATTTAAAGAGGAGAAATATGCCGAAACCAGGGTTTTAAGTCTCGGTATTGGTCTACCAGAAATTTGGGTATCTGTATTGGTATCGCCCATTTTGGTGGTTTCGGAAGTACGTTTCATTTCGTCTGTATCGGTAGTTTCAAATACTTAAATACATATCAAATACTATCAAATACTAAAGCATTAAATATGTTTTTTACAAGTTACACATTTTGCGAAATATATAAAAATATATTATAATTTTTTGCTAAATATATTTTGCTCTGCATGCTGCATTTTGATCCTCCCGTAACCTCAAATTGTTTCTACTTTCTTCTTCCTTGAGCCTTGCTGCTATAAGAGATGTGCTGCACTCTTCAACAACTCGTTGGATGATATCAAGCATTTTTCAGAAGTCGGGGGCCCTTCAATCTGCATAAACACAACACAACACAACCCATTGAAATGGCGAACTTGTAAATAAATGAATCATGTTTGGCACCCTTGTAAATAAATAAATGAATCACCAATCATGTTTGTAAATGAAATAAAACTATTATGTAAATAAATGTGTAATGTGAGTAAATGAATTATGCAAATTAATGTGCAAGACAATAATGTAATGCAATATTTTAACAAAATGGGTAGTGTGTACCAGGGTGGAGTGCAATGTTTTTTAGCAAAATGTGTAGTGTGCGTAGCAAGTAGTAGTGGAGCCTCCACCCCACTTAGTGATGCTACTCACACTACACATTTTACTAAAAATATTGCATTTATTTACTAGTTTGCCATTAAAATGGTTAAAAGAATGGCATACTTGTAAAACATAAACTATGTTTAGCAAAATTTGTAATGTGAGTAGCAGATATTTACCTCTTTAATCTGTCACTTCAACCGCATCCTCTTAACTCTCAAGTCACAGGCTTCAACATAGAGATCGGACAAAGGACACGACGAGATCGGAGGCATTCAGATGCATCGGCGACGAGTTCTGAGGCAGGACAAAGGACGCGGCGAGATCGGAGGCCTTCGTAGGAAGCGGCGAGATCGAACGCAGGTGGAGGCAAAGGAGGCGAGATCGAGGTTAGTCCTATTTTCTCTCTCCCTCTTCTTCTTCTTCTTTTTCTTGTTATTTCTATTTTTATTTTTCTGTAGTTTTTTGTTGCTCTTCTTTTTTCCTTTTTTCTGCTTGTTTTTTTCGGTTTCGACCGGACGATGGCGTTCTGGCTGAAACCGGCCGAAACTGGTGGGAACGCCAACGTTCCTGCCGAAACTGGTCGGAACACCAGCGTTCCGGCCGAAACCGGGACCTTCCTCCGGTTTCGTCTCGATCTCCTTCGATACCGGGACGAAACGGGGGTTTCGGCCGATACCTCAAACCATGGCCGAAATCCTTCCATCTCAAAATTCGAATTTTGAATTGCTCAATAGAATGTGTTGAACTCTAATGAAGCAGAATATGAGTCCAAAATTACCTTGGAGACCGAGTCTACAACTGTATCAGAAAATACGTTTGAGTCCAAACCTGAGATGAATCGACAATTATAGGTGAAGTCTAAGCCACATATTGATCTTATGCTAGCACTAAACTTGGAGACACCTCTTGAGAAAATTAAGCACTTCGAGTTTGTCATTTCAGATACTCCGTATCCGACTAAGAAACAGATTCTATATGCTGTTATTTATTTTTTGATTTGGAAAATTTTTCATAAGATATTCGTCTACAAATCTACATCATGCGACACTACAAAGTTTGTACTATTCCTATTGCCATCCATGAGGTGGTGAAATTCTCAAGCCGTGAAGAATGCTAGAGATTCATTTTGAAATTGAGATAGAGTCACGTTTATATTTTATTTTAGATTTTAGATAAAGACAAAGTTTGTGTCCATTGAGTATTCTAGTTATTTTGAATCTGTTGGTTATTTTATTTAGGATAGAATTTGATTTCTTTTGAATCTTTTATTTATTTTATATTTTTTAGTTATTTTAGAGTTTTTATCCCACATTGGATGTGAATTTTGAAAGTCCAATTATAAGCCGATATAAAGGACACAAACTTATTTATTTTTTGATGAGTAAATGGACAAAAAAAGAATTGTTTTGAGAAAAAGATTTCTCGTTTAAATCTTTCTTATGTGATGTGAGAGAGGGCACGTGTTAGCCTTGACAAGAAGCTTAGAGCTCCAAATCTCTGGTATGCTGATTTGCTTAAGTGACAGAGGATGGACTATGTGAGAAACTCTCAATATTCCTTATTTATTTAGAATCCTTATTTTTCTCAATTTGTTCTTCATCAGTTTTTCCAATTTTCCCACTTTAAAATCCTAGATTTATTAGTTTTTTCTATTTTTTTCTCTATAGATCTTTCGTCTTGTGTCAGTAAGACTACGATAAATCTAGGCTTAATCTAACCAGTTACCTAAAGAATAGCACCAAGTCTTCTAATTCCGATTGTTTTAGATGACTAGACAGTAAGTTTTGCTGAGTTGAACTTAATCTAATAATTGGAGTTATCTTTCACGAATAATAAAACCAAAGCTAGAAATCAAGTTTCCGTGTTACAAACCAGAGCGTCAGAACAACTTCTGTAGCCTAGTATTGATCATTTTTATTTTTATTGACCAGAATACTAAACATGAAATTTGGATTTATGGAGTATGTTTTATTCAATAAGATTGTGAAGATCGACTAGATGTACATCATGCTTCTAGGATTACACTGATTAACAAACTTGCACTGATCCTTCTCATAAATTGACTAAACCATATCTGAGTATTCATTTACTTCAAAATTTTAGATCTAATGAAATTAATAGAATTGTATTTTTATTATAAACACCAATTTGAGTGAACATTGGATGAATTTTCCAGTGCATGGCTTCATTAAAATAGAAGCAGGGACATGCGCACCCAGAATGCCCTGTTCATGTATGCGTGAAGTCTTCAATGTCATCCTTTGTTCATTTGCAGGATCTTCTGGACCTGTGTCCCGAAAAAGTTGAGAATTATGAGGAGAAACTAAAGAACTTTTACACGGAGCACATCCACGCTGATGAAGAGATCCGTTATTGCCTGGAAGGAAGTGGGTACTTTGACATCCGTGACAGAGACGACCGCTGGATAAGGATCTGGATCAAAGAAGGAGACATGATCATATTGCCGGCTGGGCTCTACCATCGTTTCACCCTGGACACTTCAAACTATGTTAAGGTATGCCACAGACCAGTTCATAAAACAATTTTATCTGACTCAATGGGCATTTTTGTGGCATCTGCTTATGTTTTTTGATTCCCCAAGTGAAACCTGATGTTGTTCTATCTCAATCGAGCCTATGTGGACTTATGGGAGTTGTCGATGTTTGCAGTTGATGAGGCTGTTCAAGGGAGAACCAGTTTGGACGGCTTACAACCGTCCTCAAGAAGATCATCCGGCGAGGCAAGGATACACCAAGAACCTGATGGCGGGTTCTGGCATTGCTCTAGAAGCACACTGATTATAAACATGTTACCACTCTGTGATTGCATGATGTATGGTACATTGTGGTTCATCTTCCTATAACTGAAACTCAACAGAACCGTGTAAGTGGTTATGCTCAACTCTGGTTTTCTCTAGTATAGATATTATAAATATTAAATTATAGCACCTGTAAGGGCCTGTTTGATTTGTGAAATGTGAGTTTTTTTGAAATTCTGAGGGGGTGTGCAATTTGAGTTTGGAAAGAGTAAAGTTTTTTTTGTGGCTGTTTAAGATGGAAAGTTGTTTGGAAAGCAGGTATTTGAGAAGTCGTCGTGAGTCTTATGTGACTTTTATGTTTTTGGATGTGACAAGAGAGTTACAAGCAGAAAGTAGTTGTGCAATTCATGTTTTATGCGTCGTTTTAAATTAGTTCAATTAAATGTAATTATAGTAGCATAATTAAATTACATTAATAACTAAATATAATTCATTAATATCCAAGCAGAATTAATCTAATACTTATTCCTACTATCTTTTAGATTAAACAGCTTAAAATCGTATGCAAAGTTGGTGGTGTGCACTATTTAACATGTCAAAGTAAATCCCATTATGATGATAAATTAATGATAGGTTACACTTACCAATTACAATTGTGGTAGAACTAAAAGCCATGGTCAAAAGACCACAGATTAGTTAAAGGACTATGGTCCAACGGCATTTACCTCCGCTTCACAGTAGGACCACTAGAGATCGATCTCTGGTGGATGCGGAACGCGCCCGCGTCTTTAACCAGCTTTCCAATGCATAAAAAAGGCCACAGATTACAGGAAAGCAACCACATATTACCGTCGAACAGCCGTGGGAACTGATATGTAAAATTTTCTTTTCAGCAACAACCTTGTCCCAAACAAACCAAAAGCAACGACTGTCATATCCTCCACCCTTGTAACCGTCTCGATATTTTCTCAACCAATCACGTGATTTTACTCAACTGACCCAGATCCTATCAACCGATCACGAAGACTAGGTCTATCGGTTGAGGAAAATCCTTAACTAATTATCGGCTCGGGTACCGGTTTATTTGGACATATCAGGCCAAACCCGCTTACATCTCCCACTTGGCCTGAAATGGCCAAGTGCATTCCGGTCATTCTCCCACTATCCGTGAGATGTAACACATAATGGAATTTCACATACTCCCACTATCCGTGAGATATACATATTTTATTCACCGAGTACAATCATTACCATGATTGTCTTCTTTCATTATTCATGAAAGTTTCCCCGACTTAGATATTTCTAAGTACCATCAAACCAACATGTTTGATGAATGTACCTGCTGGAAAACACTTCGTCAAGGAATCATCAATCATATCACTTGTCGGAATATAAGTCACATTGACTTCTTTCTTTTCCACCATATCATGTATGTAATGATATTGTATCTCAATATGCATTCCTTTGGAACTGTTTGCACCACTGTGGATCAGCTGATGGCTGCTTGATTATCATAGTACATCAACCACGTCACTAAAAACTGGAGTCTGTGAAGCCCTCAATTTTGAGTTCTTCACCTACATAGATTAAGACCAAATCTCTAGTCATTCGTAAGTACTTTAGAATTTTCTTGACCGCTTTCCAGTGTTCTTCTCCAGAGTCAGACTGATATCGACTTATTGCACCTAGTGCATAAGCGACATCTGGTCTAGTACATATCATAATTTAAATGATTGATCCAACTGCCGAAGCATATGTGACCTTTTTCATGTGTTCTCTTTCCAAGCCAGTTTTGGGGACATATTCTTGGAAAGAGGTATATCATGATTGGCTGGTATGAAACCACCATTACTATTTACCATGTTAAACCATTTTAGCACGGTATCAATGTACCTGGATTAGGAGAGACTTAGCATCCTTTTAGATCTATCTCTATATATCTTAACATCTAGTATGAATGATACTTCTCCCAAGTCTTTCATGGAGAATTAATGGTTTGACAGCCATCCTTTGACAGACTTCAACATCTCTATATTATTTTCTATCAAAAGAATGTCATCCATGTACAATGCAAAGATAACCAAATAATTTCCACAGGTCCTTTTATAAACGTACAGATCATCTTCATTTTTGAAAAAGCGACACTTTGAATTTTTTGTTAAATCGGTTGTTCTAGCTCCTTGATGCCTGCTTAAGTCCATAAATGGACCTATGCACACGCTTTATCTTCGCCCCTATTTACCTCGAAACCTTCTGGTTGAGTCATGTAAAATTGTTCTTCTAAATCACCATTTAGAAAAGCAGTCTTTACATCCATCTGCCATATTTTGTAGTCATAATAGGCAGCGATAGCGAGTATGATCCGAATAGATTTATGCATGGCTACTGGTGAGAAATTCGCGTCATAGTCTATTCCTAGAATTTGACGATATCCTTTCGCAACCAGTCTAGCCTTGTACGTCTCTATCTTTCCATCTACATCGATCTTCTTCTTGAAGATCTATTTGCAGCCAATAGGAACACTTTCATTGGGCACATTTTCTAAGGTCCATACCTTATTAACGTGCATGCGCTCGATTTTGGAATTCAATGCATCAAGCCATTTCCCAGAGTCTCTACTCTTAATGGCTTCTTGGAAGCTAACATGGTCATGATCAAGTATAATGGTATCCTTGACCCCTCTGACGTCCCCCGCGTTTGCACGTCAGATGTGTGCAATATATAATTGGGGGCGTGGGATTTAAATATTTATAACCGCAAGCGCACGGTGTAGTAGTGTGGCTTGGGGGTCGAACTCAGGGGGGCGTGGTTGTGCTTGTGTCAAGAAGGATCAGATTCACCCCATGGGCGAGCTAGCCCGAATCGGATGATGGGTTGTCACAGAAAATAGAATGCGAGGGATAAACAATATAAAGGGAAAACCTGGGACTTCGGTTTCCACCCTATCGTGCAATTCTCGCCGATACGGCCTACGGGTAGGATAACGATCAGAATTAGGGTCTAATGGTGAGACGTTGCCTCTAAAAGTGGTACCAACGTCCCATGGGCCCGATATTCCGGTCGGTGCCCAGGACGATACGCCGGACTTCCCGGGTTCGGTCAGTGGGCATTCCCATATCCATTAACACTGACCGACTCTGGGAGCACTAAGCTCGCAACGATAACTCCCAACATCTCATCCTGCCGCTCCCGTGCGCTAGGATTCGACGTCTACGCTAAGGGCGTGAGCTATGGCTAGGGAGTCAACTGTCAAGTTTATTCCCCTTGGCCCAACGGTCAAAGGCGGTCTTTTTCCCGCCGATGACAATAAAACACCCCGCGTAACCGCCAGATTCCTAATCCCTATCGATTTCCTAGTCCTATGGACGCATCGGGGAGAACCCACGAAGGGGTATCCACCAAAATCTCAGATTTGGGAACTACTCACACATATTTACTAAAAAGCAATCTAAATCAAAATCGACCGTTAGAAACCTGATCAGGCGATTGAAAAGTAGTAAGAACAATGCAAATAACACTATATTAAAGTTTAACAAAGATCAGACAACTGACTAATATTTGAAAAATTACAGCCGTCAAGAGAGAAAAAAACGTAAAAAATAACAACTCTCATTTCTGGAAAACCTAGGGGTCATATATATAGAAAAAGATATCACCCGATCGGGTGAAGAATCACCCGATCGGGTGACCTGCTTCGTTCTTCGGCAGCTCAACATGGGACTTCACCCGGTCATACGGCATGGTCGGTTGAGGGTTGAAGCTGACCGGTTGGATCTTCGAGCCGTCGGGTGAACCGGTCGGTTGAGCTCTCCGTGTCTTGGCTTTGGAGAATTGGCTACAGATGAACCGATCGGGTGAAGGTCACCCGATCGGTTGGCATTCAGCATCAAAATCCAGAGAGTTGGGGCGTGTGAACCGGTCTCTGAACCGACCGGTTGACTTTCTGACCGCTCCAGCTTGTGTCCGGGTGGTGCACGCGTGCATCACCCGATCGGTGGGAAGTGACCAACCGGTCGGGTGAGGGGCTGAAAGATGCTATCTTCGTCGTTTGACCCCCTGAATCACGCGTGACTCCTCCCGTTGCTCCGGGGACTCATGATATCGTCGTTTTATGTCCCCTACGCAGGTAAACTCCTACAAACATGCAAAAACATGGAAAAGTGAAAGAAAACAAGAAAACACGAGAAAACGAATACAAGACAGTGGGAAATAGCGGAAAAACACAGAAGAAAACGTGCGTGAATATATGAAATATAAACGCACGTCAAAATCCCCCAAGCTGAACCCTTCCTCGTCCTCGAGGAAGACGAGTGAGAGTAGGAGCTCGGAGGGAGAAAATAGAGAGGAAGAGAGAAAGAAGAGAACTCTAAATCCTAAATCGCCCGTCAGGGCCAACAAAGACAAAACGACACACCAAGCAGACAGACGCCAAATCACATCACTAAACCAAGGAATACGAGTCCAGACAAGTGCCGTGGGCCCACGTGGTGTAGCGCGAGTGAGTGTGGTCGTGTGCTAGCAGTCGGTGTCACTGTCTACTGATCGCTCCGTATTTTACACCCTTTTTCTACATGTTCGCATGCCACTTTGATCGCTCATATCGCGTTTTTCACGATTATTCGACAATATTGCGATGCTGTTCACGATTTCTTGTTTTTGTCGTATTTCAGGAGATATGGAGCGATTCGAAGTGATTTTGAGATCAAGAGGATTTGCACCCACTTCGGAGTGTCACCCGAGGCTCTTTTGAGGGTTATTCGGCGATGGAAGACAAGTGGGAGAAGAAAGAACGTCGTAGGAGCGACGAGGAAGCGAAAAGACGAAGATTGGCCTTTGCAGCATCTCACTCGGCCGAGTGAACCACCCACTCGGCCGATCAAGAAGACCACTCGGCCGACCAGACCGAACACGCATCAACAGAAGATAATGGGCGTGCACTCGGCCGAGTGACGATAGTCCACTCGGCCGAGCATGGAAGTCTACTCGCCCGAGTGGCACGAGAACAGACGCTTCAAAAACGGCCGACTTACTGTTATTTTACATGCTTTTCAGAGCTTTCACTCGGCCGAGCAAGAATTGCCCCTCGGCCGAGTGAGTAAATCTACTCGGCCGAGTCACCTGCGAAGACAGACCCCCAAAAATCCCCGACTTACTGTAATTGTACAGGGTTTGTCAGTCGGCCGAGTGACATTTGTCACTCGGCCGAGTGAGCCGCCCAGCCTGTAGCGTAAACTGCGATTTTTGAGCTGCGCAGGGGCATTTTTGTCACAAATTTCTGGGCGATTTTGAGGGGTATTTAAACCCAGTTTTTGCCCTAATTAAGGAGAGATTTTTGATACTTTTGGTAGCCTTTTTAGATAGTTTTTTAGTTAATTATATTTAGGCTTTTTGAGAGATTAGAAAGGAGATTCTTGTTGGATGCTATTGGATTCTCATTGGTTTGTCTCTTTTCTTGTCAAAAACTCCATTTTTATTGATAATCTCTTTATTGCAATGAATTGTGTTGATTTTTCTATTGAATTTCTTATGAATTGCATAATGATTAGTGAGTAGTTTATTTGTCCTAGGGCATGGGGATGAACCCTATGAACCATATTTCTAAATTGTGATGAATTGGTGAAATTGTTGCTAGAATTGATTAGGGTTAGGTTGGGATTGAATGATTACAGATAGCTAGGGATTCATATTGATGGGGATTTGCAAGAGATTGGCTCCCAATTGATAGGAAGCCCTAGAAATTCGATTTGGATTTACGATTGGAATTTTCTAGAATTGGTTTGCAAGAGATTAGACCAAGGCTAGGGGTTTTAATCGTATTTCTATACAAATACCCGTTTGCAAGAGATTGGACGGGTAGGAACTATCTCAACCTAGGTCGTAGCTCGAGTTTGCACGAGAGTGGACTCGAGATACGATTGAACGATGGTGTCGATCCTTGTAACGGTCGGTTTCCGATCGCACTTTCTTTGTGCACGTGCTCTTGATCGTGCACGTGTTTATTTTTGACTTTATTTGATTTTGAACATTATTGTGTGATATGTTGACGTGATCGTCTCTGAAAGTATTAGATTATGAAACAACTTTGGAACGACATATCTCGAGTCGTTCTTCCTCGATACTAACTTATTTGATGTGACGTCGCGACTTTCTGTTTTGACGCGAGACGTTTCTATTTTTAGTTTCGCCTCTCGATGTCGAAATTTAGATCCGTCTTCTCCACTCTCTTTCTTTCGTCGTCCCGAACACCCTATAATTATTTTACAATTTTTGGACTTAATTTGACCTATTTTCCATTTTTTTGAAAGTTTTAAATAATTTTAAAACCTATTTTTATAAGTGTTTTAATTACAATAAAATTCCTATATTATAAAAACGTATTAAAGAATTTTTTGACCAAATTTCAGAATTTTTGGCCGCACACAAATTTTGTGAGGGAGAGGAGATTAATTTTAAATTAAATTAAATATTTTAATTATTTTAATTACGTTTTTCTTAAACCCTAACCCTAACCCTAGCTCTAACCTATTTATATTAGCCCTAGGCTAAGTTATTTCCGCATTACACAAAACCCTAGCCGCCGTTTCCCCTCCCAAAGCTTCGTCGCAACATTGCGACGAATGCCCCAGTGTACGACCGACGGCCGCCCCCGCAAATCCCGTGCTCGACCGGAGCCGCTCCCCGCATCGCCCGCTCACAGCGCTCCGCTGCAAGCCCCCCCGTTGTCGCCCGCTCCGACCGAGAGCATCGCTCGGTCAGACCGAGCGCCCGCTCCGCACAGCCGCTTCGCCCGCACCCCGCTGCACTGTCGCCCACATCGCCAGCGCTTGACCGACCCGCCTCGTCGGTCTGACCGAGAGGCCGCCCGCGTCCCCCCAAGCGCTGCACGCCCGCACCCGCAAGCGCCCGACCGACGGGATCCATCGGTCAGACCGAAGGATTCCCTCGCACCGCCCAAGCTCCCGCCTCCGCTGCCTGCAACCCTCCCGACCGAGAGCCCCTCTCGGTCTGACCGAGGGATTTCCCCGCACCGACGGTGTCCGACCGACAGTAGATCATCGCAACCTAGTTTCTCCCACACCAACTCCTGTGGTCGGCCCCCCAAGTTCTCCAGAGGTGTTGTGAGTCCCCCATTGACCCCTAGCACTGCTGTGGGCCCCACTTGGGTGTGCTACTTCACGGATTTGCCGTCTACGACGTTGCAACACGTCGTAGGCCTTCGTCGCAAGTTTCGACTTTTGGGGAATCGTGCAAGGACCAGATCTGAAGCTGAGGAGTCCTCCGATCAGACACGACTTCCTATCTACGGCAAACTCCGGTTCAGGTTGGTTCCCAGAAACTCGTAGAAACCCCCACAATAGCTGACTGAACCCTAAACTAAAAATCGTCAACTTGAACTAAAATTTATTTTCCAGAACCAGTAAAACGTTGTACGAACTTAGAAAATCGACGAATAGACTTTGTTGTTTGTGAACATAGAATAGATCGTCGATTAGGCTAAAACATCGAAAAAGTGACTTTTGACGAATAGTCCCGATAACCTAGAAACGAACCATAATAAGATTTGATGAAATTGAGACCTGACACCGTCGTCGTGGCGATATTTCAGACGGATTTCCGTGGATGAGACGCTTGGACGAGACGCTTCGAGAGGACGACACACTCGCCATCGCTGGTAAGTGTATCCACTTGCACTTTTGGCCGTGCTTAGGCCCTAGTTGGTTAGAATTATTAACTGTGAACAAATAGAACCGGACGTAAAATGATAGCGTCTGGGACGACTCCTGACGGCTCAGACTTGACGACGAAGTCTGAGCCTGACAACAACTTTTGATATTGTAGGGCTATCATGTGTGTGCGTGCGTGTGGACACCCTAGAATAACAACTCCCTACACTTGTCATGTCGTGTCCTGTTACACAAAAAGCCTTCGGGCGTTTCGGATGCTTTCCTAGCGGAAGTGATCCCTGTTACACAAAAAGCCTTCGAGCATTTCGGATGCTTTCCCCCGCGAAAGTGATCCCTGTTACACAAAAAGCCTTCGGGCGTTTCGGATGTTTCCCTAGCGGAAATGATCCCTGTAAATCTTGTCCTGAGTTCCTGGGTTTGGGGTTGGATTGAGCGTGCGCACGGCAAGAGGGTCTGATCCCCCTCGAACCGTAAGGCGTGAACCCTTTCATGTCTCACATGTCCTGTCTTGTCTTGTCCCGTCATGTCCCGTCTTGTCTTGACACCTGTAGGTTAGTCCCGTAGTTCGTAGCACACGCTACGACTACTACTTGTTGCGCTTTACTTTCCTGCTGCGTTACTTCTGTTTGTTACTCAGTTATAACCCTAGCATGTTAATCAACCAGTAAAACGTTGTCTAAAAGTTGATACACTTGCAGTTTGGTCTAACCCTGTTTGTAGACCTGACCTGACGTACAGTTCCTTCTTTTGGTGCTGTGCGTCAGGTGTTGAGCCAGAGTACGTCGACGAGGCGGACTTGCCAGCTGACGGAGAGCCGGAGGACGTTGATCCGGAGTACGACCCTGAGGAGGACCAGAGTTAGAGGCCTCCAGTTGCTGATCCAGAGTTCTGTTCCAGTTTAGATTGGGTGTGTAGCACCTGTTGTTTTCTTGCCTAGGTTGGGTGCTTGCACCAGTAGTTTCTTTTTCTGCAGTTGTAGGCCTTCGGGCGTTTTAGACTCTTAGTACTTTTTGGATGTTATTTAGGAATAAAATGAAATGCTATCTCTTTCAGTACTTTTATTGTTTCGTACTAACTTGCAGGGACCTGTTTCCTTCGTTTTGGAATACCACAGACGCTTATTGGGTCTGGGCTCTCAGCCCCGGCCTAAGCGGGCCTTAGTCACGCTTCGCCTCCGTCCTTCTTGGGAAGTGGGACGTGACAGGTTTTAGTGGTGGCCCATGCAGGTCCCATCCTTCTGCGAATACGAAACAATCGAAGTATTGAAATTTATTTTATTATCATCCAGTGATCGTACGAGTCTAACCTCTGTGTTTCTGTCAATAGGATGGCAGGACGACGTGTTACCCGATCAGGGAACTTAGGAGATGGAGTTCCGGAGGACCAGGGCGGAGACTTCCGTTAGTTTCTGGGTGTGATGAGGGAGATGCTGGATGTTCATCATCAGTTGGTTCAGCAGTCCCAGCGTGCTGCTCAGGCTGTTCCAGTTGCACCACCACCACCACCACCTGCCCCTCGAGCTGCTCCAGGAGTGAAGTAGTTCAACGAGCTTCAGCCGAGGACATTTTCAGGAAAGGAGGGACCCCTAGCTGCTGACGAGTGGATCCAGAGCATGGAGGAGAAGTTAGTTGCTGCGAAGATTCCTGATGATACCCGTGTGGAGATAGCAAAGATGCAACTGATGGAGAATGCGAGGAACTGGTGGCGCATCGAGGAGAGGCGTCTTGAGAAGCCAGTGGGATGGAAGACCTTCAGGTCTATGTTCAAGGATAAGTACTTCACCAAGTCTGCTAGGAGGGAGATGCTGAGCAAATTTATAGACCTGAAGCAGGGAGATATGACTGTCGAGGAGTATGAAGCTGAGTTTGAGATGCTGAGCCGTTTTGCCCCGCATATGGTGAGGAAGGAGGAGAAGCGAGCTGATCGCTTTCGTCAGGGACTGCGTCCGAAGATTCAGGCTTCTATGTCTTCGGCGAGTTTCTCGACTATGAGGGAGGTGCTTGATGCTGCGAAGAATCATGAGCTCATAGCTCTTCTGCCTGACCCTCCAGTTGATAAAGAGAAGCGTCCCGTGGAGCAGTACCGGCCACCTGCTAGGCCGGCGATGAGGCTAGTCCAGACAGTACCATTCAAGAGGCCAGGAGCACCTATGCAGATTCAGAGTAAGGGACCATGCCATTACTACGGGAAGCTAGGACACGTTCAGAAGGATTGCCGGAAGAAGATGGGACTATGCCTAGTTTGCGGAGATGCCTCGCATGCTGCGAAGGATTGTCCGAGAGCTCGTCATGCTGTGGTTGGAGTGCCAGCCCCGCTGCAGATGAGAGCGCCTGCTCCAGTTCAGAGAGGACCTGCTGTTCGTGGACCACCTTTGGCGCTGCAGAGGCAGATGTTTCAGAGAGCAGCTCAGCCCCAGAGGCCTGCGTATACCATGACTGCTGTGGAGACTGATTAGCTGGATGGAGTTATAGCAGGTAACTCTTGATCCTAGTCTTTCCTTTCATAGTTTAGATCTTATTATTATTAGTGTTGCTTGCTTGACTTGTTTGTTAGAGTAGTTTGATTTGACCGTAGTTCCCTTATATCTTAGGCACCATTCTAGTTTTCTCTCACCCGGCCTTGGCTTTGTTCGACTCCGGTGTATCTATGTGCATCATATCCCGGAGGTTTGTAACAAAGCACTCCATCCCCACCCATACACTCCCTAAGTGTTGGGACATCACCACATGGAACGGAGTGGTGACGGTGAACTTGGGATGTCGATCGATTTCTTTGGTGGTCAGCGGACACGAGCTCTTCGCAGATTTCATTGTCCACGATCTGCGACACTTCGATGTCGTTCTTGGCATCGATTGGTTGGGGGATTTCCACACCTCGATCGACTGCCATAGCAAGAGGGTGGTGTTCCGGATTCCAGGCCATCTGGAGTTCGAGTTTCGTAGCAGGGATGAGTCGCTTAGGCCCATCAGATTTCGGGCCAAGCCGGAGGTGCCGATTGTTACAGCCATGCAGATGGAGATGGAGATCGAGCGACCAGCAATCGTCAGAGACTTCGAAGACGTCTTCCCGGAGGATATCTCGGGTCTGCCACCCGACAGAGCTTTAGAGTTTGGAATTGATCTTATGTCGGGAGCACAGCCGATATCGAAGGCGCCGTACCGTTTGGCTCCCGCTGAGCTCGAGGAGCTGCAGAAGCAGTTGGATGAGTTGCTGCAGAAGGGTTTCATCCACCCTAGTGTGTCACCATGGGGTGCACCAGTTTTACTTGTGAAGAAGAAGGATGGGTCCCGCAGGATGTGCGTGGACTATCGAGGATTGAATGCTGTCACCGTGAAGAATAAGTATCCGCTGTCGCACATTGACGATATCTTTGACCAGCTTGGAGGTTCGAGAGTCTTCTCGAAGTTGGACTTGAGGAGTGGATACCATCAATTGAAGGTGAAGAAGGATGGTGTTCCGAAGACGGCTTTCCGGACGAAGTACGGACATTATGAGTTCGTGGTCATGCCGTTTGGCGTGACCAATGCTCCAGCTGTGTTCATGAATTTGATGAACTTAATATTCTACGACTTCTTGGATAAGTTTGTCGTTATATTTATTGATGACATCCTTATTTACTCAAAGACGGAGGAGGAGCACAGCTGTCATCTGAGGACAGTGCTGGAGACGCTGAGGCGACACAAGCTTTATGCCAAGTATAGCAAGTGCGAGTTCTGGCTGGACAGAGTCGCATTCCTGGGACACGTGGTGTCCGGTGATGGCATATCTATAGATCCAGAGAAGGTCAAAGCAGTCAGAGATTAGCCGACTTCGCAGTCAGCGTCTGACATCAGGAGCTTTCTTGGCTTAGCAGGCTATTATCGGCGGTTTATCAAAGATTTCTCGAAGATTGCAGAGCCGATGACGAAGCTGACAAGGAAGGACGTGGAGTTTCTTTGGCCAGATGCTTGTGAGGAGGCCTTCAGTATCTTGAAGGCGAGATTGACCACGACACCGGTGTTCGCAGTACCGGATCGAAGCGGAGGCTTCGAGGTTTATTGTGATGCATCAGGAGAGGGCCTAGGATGCGTCTTGCATCAGCATGGCCACGTGGTCGCGTACGGTTCTCGTCAGTTGAGGACTCATGAGAAGAATTACTTGACGCACAATCTGGAGTTGGCAGCAGTGATTTTAGCACTGAAGATTTGGAGGCACTTCTTGCTAGGTGAGAGTGTGAAGATTTTCACCGATCGCAAGAGCTTGAAGTACATCTTTACACAGAAGGAGCTCAACATGCGTCAGAGACGATGGTTGGAGCTCATGGCTGACTACGAGATTGATTTGCAGTATCATCCGGGGAAGGTGAACGTAGTGCCGGATGCTTTGAGTAGACTTCCTACTGCGATGATGCATACTGCCGACTGGAGGATTCAGCAGGAGCTGAGAGAGATGGATTTGTAGGTTGTCCTACCTGGTGTGGTTCATTAGTTCATGAATTTAGAGATTCAGTCAACGATCGTGGATCGGATCAAGGCAGCACAGGCAGGAGATCTGAAGCTGCAGAGGATCAGGAGGCAGGTTGAAGCTGGACTACGGACGAAGTTCGTGATTTATGAGGATGGTTCGCTGCGGTACGACAACAGACTCTGTGTACCTGCAGGCGATGTTCGTGAGGAGCTGTTGAGCGAGGCTCATAACTCGCCATATTCTATACATCCTGGAGGCACCAAGATGTATAAGGACCTCCGTATGAATTATATGTGGATTGGCATGAAGAGGAGTGTGGCACGGAGCGTTGCCAAGTGTTTGATATGCCAACAGGTGAAGGCTAAGCACCATCGTACGGCTGGTTTGCTACAACCGCTTCCTATTCCGGAATGGAAGTGGCAACATATTACGATGGCCTTCGTGACTGGTTTACCTCGGACCCCGAGGCAGAACGACGCAGTTTGGGTGATCGTGGATTGGTTGACCAAGTCTGCGCACTTTATCCCATTCCGAGTGGGCCAGTCTACGGAAGCTTTGGCGAGGAAATATCTGGAGCTAAATTTCTTTTACTTCTCTTTTAATTTCCTCTTGAGTTGGTTGTAACGTAGACCGTGTACGTGCAGGAGACTGTACGCTTACATGGGGTCCCCGTGAGCATTGTGTCTGACCGAGACACGAGATTCACATCTCAGTTCTGGAGAAGTCTGCAGGAGCATTTGGGTACGAGTCTGAGTTTCAGCACGGCGTACCACCCACAGACTGATGACCAGTCCGAGAGGACTATTCAGATTCTGGAGGATATGCTGCGAGCTTGTACGCTCGATTTGAAGGGATCATGGAAAGACCATCTTCACTTGGTGGAGTTCTCATATAACAACAGCTACCAGACGAGCATTGGCATGGCGCCGTTTACTGCCTTATATGGAAGGAAATGTCGATCGTCGCTGAGCTGGGATGACATCGGAGATCAGGAACTGTTGGGTCCAGAGATGATAGTGGAAGCTGTGGATGTTGTGAGGGACATTAGGGAGAAGCTTAGAGTTGCACAGGATCGCTTCAAGCATTGGGCAGATGCCAAGAGGAGACCTTTGGAGTTCCAGCCTGGAGATCACGTCTTCCTGAAGATTTCACCGAACCGCGGAGTTATTCGTTTTGGGAAGAAGGGAAAGCTGAGTCCGAGGTATATTGGGCCATTTGATGTGCTAGAGCGTGTGGGAGCAGTGGCCTACCGCCTTGCTCTGCCACCATCTTTGGAGGGTGTTCACGACGTATTCCACGTTTCTCAGCTACGTCGGTACGTCAGTGATCCGTCACACACGGTTGATTTCTCGGAGATTACAGTTCGCCCGGACCTGACATATGACCAGCAGCCTGTGCAGATCTTGGACCGTCGACAGAAGCAGTTGAGGAATAAGATAGTCGACCTGGTGAGAGTGATGTAGCGTCACGGATCGCCTGGAGAGTCCACCTGGGAGCGTGAGGATGATATGAGAGAGCGCTTCCCGCATTTTTTTCCATAGTGATGCTTGATGTTGATTCCGAGGACGGAATCATTTCTAAGTTGGGTAGGATGTAACGGTCGGTTTCCGATCACACTTTCTTTGTGCACGTGCTCTTGATCGTGCACGTGTTTATTTTTGACTTTATTTGATTTTGAACATTATTGTGTGATATGTTGACGTGATCGTCTCTGAAAGTATTAGATTGTGGAACAACTTTGGAACGACATATCTCGAGTCGTTCTTCCGCGATACTAACTTATTTGATGTGACGTCGCGACTTTCTGTTCTGACGCGAGATGTTTCTATTTTTATTTTCGCCTCTCGACGTCGAAATTTAGATCCGTCTTCTCCACTCTCTTTCTTTTGTCGTCCTGAACACCCTATAATTATTTTACAATTTTTGGACTTAATTTGACCTATTTTCCATTTTTTTTGAAAGTTTTAAATAATTTTAAAACCTATTTTTATAAGTGTTTTAATTACAATAAAATTCCTATATTATAAAAACGTATTAAAGAATTTTTTGACTAAATTTCAGAATTTTTGGCCGCACACAAATTTTGTGAGGGAGAGGATAGTAATTTTAAATTAAATTAAATATTTTAATTATTTTAATTACGTTTTTCTTAAACCCTAACCCTAACCCTAGCTCTAACCTATTTATATTAGCCCTAGGCTAAGTTATTTTCGCATTACACAAAACCCTAGCCGCCGTTTCCCTTCCCAAAGCTTCGTCGCAACGTTGCGACGAACGCCCCAGTGCACGACCGACGGCCGCCCCCGCAAATCCCGTGCCCGACCGGAGCCGCTCCCTGCATCGCCCGCTCGCAGCGCTCCGCTGCAAGCCCCCCCATTGTCGCCCGCTCCGACCGAGAGCATCGCTCGGTCAGACCGAGCGCCCGCTCCGCACAGCCGCTTCGCCCGCACCCCGCTGCACTGTCGCCCGCATCGCCAGCGCTTGACCGACCCGCCTTGTCGGTCTGACCGAGAGGCCGCCCCGCGTCTCCCCAGACGCTGCACGCCCGCACCCGCAAGCGCCCGACTGATGGGATCCATCGGTCAGACCGAAGGATTCCCTCGCACCGCCCAAGCTCCCGCCTCCGCTGCGCTGCAACCCTCCCGACCGAGAGCCCCTCTCGGTCTGACCGAGGGATTTCCCCGCACCGACGGTGTCCGACCGACAGCAGATCATCGTAACCTAGTTTCTCCCACACCAACTCGTGTGGTGGGCCCCCCAAGTTCTCCAGAGGTGTTGTGGGTCCCCCATTGACCCCTAGCACTGCTGTGGGCCCCACTTGGGTGTGCTACTTCGCGGATTTACGTCTACGACGTTACGACACGTCGTAGGCCTTCGTCGCAAGTTTCGACTTTTGGGGAATCATGCGAGGACCAGATCTGAAGCTGAGGAGTCCTCCGATCAGACACGACTTCCTATCTACGACAAACTCCAGTTCAGGCTGGTTCCCCGAAACTCGTAGAAACCCCCACAATAGCTGACTGAATCCTAAACTAAAAATCGTCAACTTGAACTAAAATTTATTTTCCAGCACCAGTAAAACGTTGTACGAACTTAGAAAATCGACGAATGGACTTTGTTGACTGTGCACATAGAATAGATCGTCGATTAGGCTGAAACATCGAAAAAGTGACTTTTGACGAATAGGATATTCCCGATAACCTAGAAACGAACCCTAATAGGATTTGATGAAATTGAGACCTGACACCGTCGTCGTGGCGATATTTCAGACAGAGTTCCGCGGACGAGACGCTTGGACGAGACGCTTCGAGAGGATGACACACTCGCCATCGCAGGCAAGTGTATCCACTTGCACTTTTGGCCGTGCTTAGGCCCTAGTTGGTTAGAATTGTTAACTGTGAACAAATAGAACCGGACGTGAAATGATAGCGTCCGGGACGACTCCTGACGGCTCAGACTTGATGACGAAGCCTGAGCATGACAACACCAACTTTTGATATTGTAGGGTTATCATGTGTGTGCGTGCGTGTGGACACCCTAGAATAACAACTCCCTACACTTGTCATGTCGTGTCCTGTTACACAAAAAGCCTTCGGACGTTTCAGATGCTTTCCTAGAGGAAGTGATCCCTGTTACACAAAAAGCCTTCGGGCGTTTCGGATGCTTTCCTAGCGGAAGTGATCCCTGTTACACAAAAAGCCTTCGGGCATTTCGGATGCTTTCCCACGCGAAAGTGATCCCTGTTACACAAAAAGCCTTCGGGCGTTTCGGATGTTTCCCTAGCGGAAATGATCCCTGTAAATCTTGTCCTGAGTTCCTGGGTTTGGGGTTGGGTTGAGCGTGCGCACGGCAAAAGGGTCTGATCCCCCTCGAACCGTAAGGCGTGAACCCTTTCGTGTCTCACTTGTCCTGTCTTGTCTTGTCCCATCACGTCCCGTCTTGTCTTGACACCTGTAGGTTAGTCCCGTAGTTCGTAGCACACGCTACGACTACTACTTGTTGTGCTTTACTTTCCTGCTGCGTTACTTCTGTTTGTTACTCAGTTATAACCCCAACATGTTAATCAACCAGTAAAACGTTGTCTAAAAGTTGATACACTTGCAGTTTGGTCTAACCCTGTTTGTAGACCTGACCTGACGTACAGTTCCTTCTTTTGGTGCTGTGCGTCAGGTGTTGAGCCAGAGTACGTCGACGAGGAGGACTTGCCAGCTGACGGAGAGCCGGAGGACGTTGATCCGGAGTACGACCCTGAGGAGGACCAGAGTTAGAGGCCTCCAGTTGCTGATCCAGAGTTCTGTTCTAGTTTAGATTAGGTGTGTAGCACCTGTTATTTTCTTGCCTAGGTTGGGTGCTTGCACCCGTAGTTTCTTTTTCTGCAGTTGTAGGCCTTCGGGCGTTTTAGACTCTTAGTACTTTTTGGATGTTATTTAGGAATAAAATTAAATGCTATCTCTTTCAGTACTTTTATTGTTTCGTACTAACTTGCAGGGACCTGTTTCCTTCGTTTTGGAATACCACAGACGCTTATTGGGTCTGGGCTCTTAGCCCCGGCCTAAGCGGGCCTTAGTCACGCTTCGCCTCCGTCCTTTTTGGGAAGCGGGGCGTGACAATCCTAATGCTAGCGGCTTAGGTTAGGGTTTGCAAGAGATTGGGCCCTAACCTAGGTTTGCTATAGGCCGGCAATAGCGCGAGAGCGTGAGCTTGGTTCGACATTTAGTTGCAACTAGTTCACCCAAAATTCAAGTCTAGCAATGGTGTAACCTACGAATCACAACGACGAGATACGGTTTGTAGCGGGGATTCCCTTTCCCTAGGCGTTTTATTTCATTGATATTTCCATCGATATACGAACGATTGTGACAATTTTACCCCGCATTATTCTTGACCATTCCGATAGCTAGGTGATTAGAAGAAGACACTGTTATTGTTCCTCCCTGAGTTTGATACCCGCTCGCCACTTGACCGTGCGCTTGCGGTAAGACTACAATTGTTCTCAGGGTGCGTATCCGGGGGCGATCAAGTTTTTGGCGCCGTTGCCGGGAGGTGACAATTGACGGTTTTGGATTTTGATCGCCCGGTTATCTCTCACCATCTATCCATCTTTCTTTCTTTAATTTTCCTTTTTAACTATGTTTGCTGCCCAATTTACTTTATTTCCCAGATTTCTCCATAAGATCTTAACAGGAACATGGGGGAGGCAATGTTGATGACTGAGTCAAGCCAGGGAGATGATGACTCCTTTGCAAGCCTTCTTAATGAACTTGTTGATGAGGTCCATGCCACAGGGGCATTCGCCGTTGATATCGAGGACCCCATTGAACAACAATTTGCCATTTTTGTGATGGATCAAATCTCCCCGGAAGGGACTATAGGGGGCAACATCAGAGTTGATGTGAGTGACGGCAAGTTATATTTTGAAAAGGACGGAACATGCATTGAAGAGTACTACTCTTCCGAGGAATCCCTTGATCAAGCTGAGGTTTAGGGAAGTACACTCTACGACCCTTACTCTTATTTTTGTGAACTCACTGATGCATCTCTTGATCTCAGGCTTGGACCGGAGCACAATGGCGATCCCATCGATGCCCACACGGAGGTGTGCAGTGTCTATTCCGATGCACCGTCCTCGCTAAGAAGCGAATCTGAGCCTCCACACAAGAGCACACCGAATGAGCAAGAACTAGACTTAGATATTGATGAAGAAGCCGGACTCTCACAAGCAGAGGAAGTAGAGGGCACATCGCCACCTGAGGTAGAGCTTAAATAATTACCACCAAATCTAAGGTACGCTTTCTTGGGTAATAAATTGACCTACCCGGTTATTATTAATGCCCACCTCAACCATGATCAACTAGGAAGACTCTTAGATGTACTTAGGAGTCACAAAGATGTGCTTGGCTACACCATCTCTGACCTTAAAGGAATAAGCCCTAGGCTTTGCACGCATAGAATCCACTTGGAAAACACCGAAGCCACCTCGATAGAGCCTCAAAGGCGGTTGAACCCTAATATGAAGGAGGTGGTTAAGAAAGAGATTCTTAAATTACTCGAAGCCGGCATTATCTACCCTATCTCTGATAGCCGGTGGGTTAGCCCCGTTCACGTCGTTCCTAAGAAAGGAGGAATGACCGTAGTAAAAAACGATAAGGGAGAACCTATTTCTACACGCACCGTCATGGGATGGCGAATGTGCATTGACTATAGAAAGTTAAATAAAGCCACGAGGAAAGACCATTACCCATTACCCTTCATTGATCAAATGCTTGAACGACTTGCTAAACATAAATACTTTTGTTATTTGGATGGGTCTTCGGGGTTCTTTCAAATTCCCTTGCATGAAGACGACAAAGAAAAGACCACTTTCACATGTCCTTATGGTACATATGCCTATCGTAGGATGCCCTTTGGACTTTGCAATGCTCCCGCTACTTTTCAAAGGTGCATGACATCAATCTTTTCTGATTACATTGAAAATATTATGGAAGTCTTCATGGATGACTTTTCTGTGTATGGGAGTGAGTTTGATTCTTATTTGACTAATCTTACCAAAGTTCTCAAACGATGTCAACAAAACAATCTCACCCTTAATTGGGAAAAATGTCATTTTATGGTCACCGCGGGGATAGTGCTTGGGTACCTTGTGTCCTCTCGAGGGATTGAGGTTGATAAGGCTAAAGTCGAGGTAATCGAAAAACTCCCTCCTCCTATTAATGTAAAGGGCATTAGAGGCTTCCTTGGTCATGTGGGGTTTTACCGACGCTTTATCAAGGACTTTGCCCTAATTGCCCGACCACTTACTTCCTTGCTCGCTAAAGATACCCCCTTTGTCTTTTCAGGAGAGTGCTTGCAGGCGTTTAATACGTTGAAGGAAGCACTCATCTCCGCCCCCATCATACAACTGCCGGATTGGAGCCTTCCCTTCGAGCTCATGTGTGATGCAAGTGACCAAGCCATCGGAGCGGTGCTAGGACAAAGGAAAGACAAGAAGCTTCATGCTATATTCTATGCTAGTAAGACATTGGACGACGCGTAGAAAAACTATACTACCACCGAGAAAGAGCTTTTAGCGGTTGTCTACTCCATCGAGAAGTTCCGTTCCTACCTCCTTGGATCCAAGGTTATTGTCCACACCGACCATGCGGCATTGAAATATATTCTAAGTAAGAAAGAGGCAAAACCAAGATTGATAAGGTGGATACTTTTGTTGCAAGAATTTGACTTGGAGATTAAGGACAAGAAAGGGACGGACAACGTATTGGCGGACCACTTATCTAGGCTTGTTCGCAGTGAGGAGGACGAGAGCCCACCTATCGATGACGCCTTTGTTAATGAGAGGTTATATGCCATAAGACCCGGAGAAGTGCCTTGGTACACGGATTTCGTCAATTATTTGGCTTGTGAGATAAAACCATACGGAATACCCACACAACAAAAGAGGAGGTTTATGCACGAAGTCCGAAATTATTTTTGGGAAGATCCCTATCTCTTCAAGATTTGCAAGGATGGTGTAATTCGGAGATGTGTTTCCAAGGAGGAGGCCACGTGTATCATCTTGCATTGCCATGTTATGCAATTCGGGGGACATAACGCCTCATCTAAGACCACCGCTAAGATACTACAATGCGGATTCTTTTGGCCGACCATGTTCAAAGATACGCATGACTTCGTCAAGGGATGCGATCGATGCCAAAGGACCGGAAATATATCAAGGCGAAACGAGATGCCGATGAGGCCCATTCTAGAAGTTGAGCTATTCGATTGTTGGGCAGTGGACTTCATGTGACCTATTCCGTCAAGCAAGGGAAACAAGTATATCTTATTAGCCGTGGACTACGTCTCTAAATGGGTGGAAGCCATTGCGACCCCTACTAACGATGTGAGGGTGGTGTCCAAGTTTTTCAAGCATAACATCTTCCCACGCTTTGGAGTGCCTCGTACTTTGATAAGCGATGGGGGAAGCCACTTTATAGAGAACAAATTTGAAGCCATGTTGAAAAGATATGGGGTGAATCATAGAGTTGGCATGGAATACCATTCCCAAACGAGTGGACAAGTGGAGGTGTCGAACCGAGAAATCAAGAAAATTATCGAAAAGACCATAGATAGATCTAAAAAAGATTGGTCGATGAAATTGGACGATGCACTATGGGCTTATCGTACGGCCTTTCACACTCCTATTGGCACCACACCGTACCGGCTTCTTTATGGGAAAGCTTGTCACTTGCCGGTAGAGTTAGAGCACCGCGCATATTGGGCTATTAAGACATTCAACTATGACTACAAAAGTGCGGCGGTGAGGCGACTCTTAGACATTAATGAGCTTGATGAGATAAGACGTGATGCTTACGAGAGCTCAAGGATTTATAAGGAAAGGACTAAAATCCTCCACGACGCATGACGTGCGTTTATATTTCATATATTCACTCACGTTTTCTTTTGTGTTTCTCCGTGTTTTTCTGCCGTCTCTTATTCGTTTTCATGTATTTTCCCGTTTTCTTTCACTTTTCTTTGTTTTTCCATGATTGCAGGGGATTGACCACGTAGGGGACGTTTAACGATGATATCCCAAGTCCCCGGAGCAACGGGAGAAGTCACGCGTGATCCAGGGGGTCAAACGCCAAAGAATTCATCTTTCAGCCCCTCACCCGATCGGTTGGGCTTCTCCAACCGATCGGGTGATGCACGCGTGCACCAACCGGTCTCCACCGCAGCTCACAAAGAAGTCACCCGACTGGTTCGCAGACCGGTTCAGCGGGGGCTATTCTCTGTTTTCTCGGAGCAAAGCGCCAACCGATCGGGTGACTCTCACCCGATCGGTTCATCTGTAGCTGAAAAAGATGAGCTGAAGACACGGACGTCGAACCGATCGATTCACCCGACTGCTTCAAGATCCAACCGGTCACTCAAGAACTCACCCGACCGGTTCATGTGATCGGGTGAAAACTCGCCGTTTTCTGATATTTATTTGTAACGGATCAACCGATCGGTTGACTTGTCAACCGATCGGTTGATGCGACGGCCTATATATAGAACCCCTAGGGTTCCAGAAACGAGAGCTGTTATTTTTTCTACTGTTTTATTTCCTTGTGACGGCTGTAATTGTTACTCTTTTGTAAGTTTTCAGATCTTTCTAAAATTTTAGTATTGTCTTTATTACTCTATTACTTCTGCATTGCAATTGTCTGATTATGATTCCAACGGTTAAATTTCATTTAGATCGCTTTTTCATGAACTTTTGTGAGTAGTTCCCAAATCTGGGATTTTGGTGGAAACCCCTTCGGGGGCTCTTCCCGATGCGTCCATAGGGTTAGGAAATCGATAGGGAGTAGGAATCTAACGGTTACGCGGGGTGTTTCATTGTCATCGGCGGGAAAAAGACCGCCTTTGACCGTCGGGCCAAGGGGGAATAAACTTGGCGGTTGACTCCCTAGCCATAGCTCGCACCCTTAGCGTAGACGTCGAATCCTAGCACGCGGGAGCGGCATGATGAGACGTTGGGAGTTATCGTTGCAGGCTTAGTGCTCCCGGGATCGATCAGTGTTTATGGACACGGGGGTGCCCACTGATCGAACCCGGGAAGTCCGGTGTATCATCCTGGGCACCGACCGGAATATCGGGCCCATGGGACGTCGGTACCACTTTCAGAGGCAACGTCTCACCATTAGACCCTAATCCCGATCGCTATCCATACCCGTAGGCCGTATTGGCGAGAGTCTCTCGTCGGGGTGGAAACCAGAGTCCCGGGTTTTCCTTCTTGTTGTTCATACCAGTTTATTTCCTTTCGTGACAACCATTCACCGATTCGGGCTAGCTCGCCCCTCGGGGTGATTTAGTTCCTACCTGACCCAAGCACAACCTCGTCTCCCTGAGTTCGATATTCCCGCACCCTACACTAACCGTGAAACTTGCGGTAGACGACACCGCGTCGCCGCAACTCTTGCGGGGGCGCCGGTCAAGTTTATGGCGCCGTTGCCGGGGAGGCAACATGCTTGTTATTCTAGGATCTTGTGAACCCTCGTGTCTAGCTCATACCCCTACCTCGCGATAATTTTCGCATTCTTTTTTTTCCTTTTTTTTCTCTTTTCTTATTTTTATTTCTTATTTTATCTGTTTCTTTCCCACTTGTCGCTTCACGGGTGTTTGTTGTTTTTCATGCGCAGGAGTTCAAGGAGTCTTGACGACTTGATTCCCCTCGATCGAGAGATTAACGCCACCCTTAGGCGTTTGGCCGCCGAGAAGCGAAGAAGAGAAGATCCCGAATCCATGGAGGAGAACACCCCACCTCACAAGTCTCTGCTGGAGTACTCGATGCCATCCATCGAGTCGACTTCCGCCATCCGATCTCCAGCTATTGCGGCCCAAAGCTTTGAGCTGAAGCCGTCTCTAGTGACATGGATCCAGCAGGACCAGTTTGCGGGTGCGCCCATGGAGAGCCCGATCGAGCACCTGGACTCCTTCTTGGAGAAGTGTGACACCTTCCGGATTAATGGTGCCACGACAGAGGCTATCCGTCTGAAGCTGTTCCCTTTCTCTTTGCGGGACAAAGCGAAGCAATGGTTAAGGGGGAAGGACCCCAACACTTTCAACACCTGGGAGAAGCTCTCCAATGCTTTTCTAACGAAGTTCTTTCCTCCGGGGAAGACCATGAAGTTGAGGAGTGAGATCTCCTCCTTCTCCCAGGCCAGCCACGAGTCCTTGCATGAGGCTTGGACGAGATATAAAGAGATGCAAAGAAGATGCCCTCACCATGAGCTTCCGAAGTGGCAGATTATCAATATGTTCTACAATGGGTTGAGGGATGACCTTAAATCTTCTATGGACGCCGCGGCTGGGGGTTCCTTCATGTCTAGAAACGAGGAAGATGCCGGGCATATTCTTGAAAATATGGCATCCAACAATGAGCGGTGGTGTGACGAGAGAGCCACACCGAGATCTGGGGGTATACATAGAGTCGAGGACGTCGACAAACTATCAAGCAAGTTTGACTTGCTTTCGACCCAGATCTCCGCACTGATGGTAGGAGCCGGTGGGGCCGGTACATAGCAAATTTCTGCGGTAGAGTCCGAATTCTTTGGGGAATTCGACGGTGGTGACATCTCGCCACCGTTGGATCAGGCGAGCGCACTATTTTACAATCCCACGGGAAATGCGCTGTATCCGCCAAGGACAAATTCCAACCCGGCCTACTCTCCGAACAACCGGAACCACCCAAACTTCAGTTACCGGCCACCATTTCAGCCCTCGCCGCCTCAGCAGCCGCAGCAACAGACATATCAGCCGGCTAGGCCACAACAGAATCAGGTTCATCAGCAACCATTTCAGTAGCAATCTTACACCTCCAGGACTCAGCAGCCGTTCCAGCAGCAGCAGCAGTATGGCCAACAGAGGGCCGTCTCTCCGGTTGAGTCTCTCTTGACTCAATATATTACCAACCAGGAGAAGATCAACCAAAGGCTGGAAATGGGTCAGTGGACCCTCACGGACCAAGTAACCCAGCTGGGGTTACAAGTGGCGAACCTTGCAAGGTCACAAAACCAATTACCGCCACAGCCGGAGGTGAACCCGAGGGGAGCAACACAAACATCGGCACTCGTGCACGAGCACGCAAATGTGTCCGCTATCGTTCTGAGAACCGGGACACAAATTCCTACTAGAGTGCCCCCTAGCAACCCGGAAGCACCATTGGTCGTTGAGAGGCCGATCGAAAAATCAAATGACGCCGGTGCTTCGTCATCAAACCCCATGACTCCGGAGGGAGTGTCTGAAGAAGAGAAGAAGAAGGAGGAGGAGAGCTCGAAAGTGTATAAACCCGTTGTGCCATTTCCGCAACGGTTGGCTCAGGCAAAAATTGATGAGAAATATGGGAAGTTCTTCGCCATGGTCAAGGACCTAAGCCTGCAAATCCCCTTTTTAGAAGCTATCGAGACAATCCCCTCTTATGCAAAATTCTTGAAAGATTTGGTGACCAGAGGGTCAAGAAAAGAGAAAGTGGTGCTGACGGCGGAATGTAGCGCTCTTATTCAGAGGGCAAACCCGCCGAAACTCAAGGACCCGGGGAGCTTCTCTATCCCTTGCACAATCGGGGCTGTGAAGATTAATCGTGCACTCGTCGATCTAGGAGCGAGTGTTAGCTTGATGCCCTTGTCGATGTACAGAAGGATCGGAATGGGTGATCTGGAGCCCACCGGTATGACCCTACAATTAGCTGACCGGTCGGTCAAATATCCGGTGGGAGTTGTTGATGACCTCCCCGTGAATGTGAGAGGGGTGCATGTGCCTGTGGACTTTGTAGTCATGGACATGCCCGAAGACGCACACACCCCGATTATCCTGGGACGGCCCTTCATGGCCACTGCTGGTGTTCTAATAGATGTGAAGAACGGAAAACTCTCTCTGAACGTCAGCGGGGAGAAAGTTATGTTGAATATTGGACTCCTCGGATTTGGTTTTGATGATGAGCAAACATAAATAATCCATGAACTAACAATTTGTGAGCGCAGTTTTGGAGATCGTCGCCAAATTCACGAGAACATTCAAAGCGACATCTCAACACTTCCCAAAGCTCGTATTCATGCCTAAAGCTTCGTTGAAGCTCTTGCGCCGTTTTGGAAGTTATGAAGAATCAATCGAAGCTCTCAAAGACCGTTTATTAAGGTTTTATTTATAGTCTTTTAGCTTCGATATATAGAATGTTAAGCCTTGAGTATATCTTACGTTTCTATCTTCATTTCGCTCATTTCGTAGCTCTAGGATTCTTGCACAAGTTTATTCTAACCTCCTCGAAGCATCGCGCTTCGATTCGGACTTTATTGTGCATGTTAGTTGGTACAAGAAGGAGTACTGACCGACTAGATGGTGATCTAGTCGGTCGGTAACTCTTCTTGGACCGACTAGTTTGATTCCTTAATTTCTTGGACTTTACTGTTTACAGTTAGTCGGTCTACGTTGACTCACCGACCGACTAGTTTGTGAACTAGTCGGTCAGTGATGCTTCTTTGACCGACTAGTTGTGACTTACTGTTCACTCTAAATTTCTCCTGAGCTACTGTTTATCGTTAGTCGGTCTAAGAACGTTTGGTGACCGACTAGTTGACAATCTAGTCGGTCAACATTTGTTCTTGAACCGACTAAGTCATATTGCATTCAGACTAATTCATTTTGCCTCTTAGTCGGTCTACGTTCATTGACTGACCGACTAGTTATGAAACTAGTCGGTCAGACAGTCTTCTTGGACCGACTAGATTTCTAGGTCTGAAATTCTCTTTCTTTTCAGTTTCACTCTTAGTCGGTCCATGCTGTTTGACTGACCGACTAGTTGATGAACTAGTCGGTCAGTGATTGTTCTTTGACCGACTAATTCTCCCAGATTTCTATCCGTTGGAGAATGACCTATCTTGTTTTTTATGGGACCCTATAAATACGAACCTAGGTCATTTCTATCTAGGTTAGAGCTGCCATTAAGAGATCCATTGAGTTCTAAAGAGATAGCCTTACTCACTCAAATAAAAAGCTCTCTTCCTCACAAGAACCCATTCTCTCTCTTATTCTAGATCTAGAATCTATCTAGAGAGAAGCTTGTTCTTGGTGAGCTCTTCAAGCTATTGCTTGATCCAAGTCTCCAAATCATTCCTAGGCACCGATTGCTGGTCATTTCCTTGGTGCTAGGTCTTGGTGACTTCATCTTCCTCAAATCCTTCATTTCACCTATTGGGTAAGAAAAAATCAAGGTATAGGATTTTGTGGTAAGTTTGCTTATTTCAATATAACTCATTTATATTGCTTGTTGATTCTCTCGGTTGTGAGAGAAGGTTGTGATCCCGGGTTGTGGGATTCACTTTTGCCGTTGTTGTATGATTTGATCATGTGAAGGTTTTTCACTAGATATTCATAGTGGAAATCTTGAGTTAGGGTTTCTAACTCAAGTATCCGGAGGGGATCCGGGTGGTTGGGACGTAGGATCACCGGGAACAAGTCGGGGAGACTTGGGTGGATCCGAACCCATTAACATCGTTTGTTTGCATTGTTAATTTTGTTGTTGTCATTCAATTTAAGCTTCCGCAAATTGATTTGGTAGTTGTTTGCAATTTAATTTGGAATTATACTCCTTATTATTTTAAAGTACTATTCACCCCCCCTCTAGTACTTGTGCAGTAGCTGGTAGGGCATTACATTTGGTATCAGAGCCAGATACTTAGCTATGTCTGCCAACGACAACAAGACCGTGCCTCCACCTTCCAACTATGACACCTTCAGGAACCGTGAAGGAGCGTCATCGGTGATGGAAGGACATTCCTCTACGAGGCCTCCATTCTTCAACGGTACCAACTACGGGTATTGGAAATGCCGGATGGAAACCTTCCTCCAGAGTGCATCCTTATGGAGGACTACAATGAAGGAATACATCGAACCCAAAGAAGAAGACTTTGAGAAATGGACTACCGCGGAGGTCGCTGCGGAGGTAAGCAATGCCAAGGCAATGAACGCCTTGCAATGCACATTGGAGCCTGAGGATTTCAATAAGATATGCACATGTAAGAGTGCATATCAAATTTGGAACTCCCTCCTCATTCTTCATGAAGGGACGAGTAGGGTAAGAGACTCTAAACTCGTAGTCGTAAACAAAGATTACGAAATGTTTCATATGCAACAGGGCGAGAAGATGAAAGAATATTACGCTCGCTTCGTTGACATAATAAACGAGTTAGAGGCCCTCGGCAAGTCCTACACTCAAAAGGAGAAGTGCTTAAAGATTATCGAAGGACTTCCTTCTTCTTGGGAAAAACGTACCTTCGCCATCGAGGAAGGTAATGACATGAATAAATATACCGTTGTTCAACTAATGGGTACTTTGATGTCATACGAGGTACGCAAAGATAGCAAGGTGAAGTTACAAGAAAAGATGAAGTCCTATTTGAACCTAGATGCGCCTAAGAAAAAGGCGATTGCATTCAAGGCGGCTTCATCCACCTCTACCGATGATGAGGACTCGGAAGAAGAAATGGACATGGAATCCATTGCACTCATGGCAAAGAAGTTCAATCGCTTCTTCCGAAAGGGTAACTTCAAACAAAAATCTAAGTTTACTTCTACTAACGCCTCTCCACCTTTGTGTTTTAAATGCAATAAGCCGGGACACATCAAAGCGGATTGTCCTCAAAACAAGCAAAAGGAGAAGTGGAAGGCGCCAAAGTTCGACAAGTCAAAGAAGTACAAAAAGGGGTACAAAAAGGGACTTGTCGGAACTACATTCACCGACTCCGAGGATTCCTCAAGCGGAGAGTCGGATGATGAGAAAGTGGAGCAAGCGCACATGTGCTTCATGGCGAGAGAGGAGCATGATCAAGGATCTTCCTCCTCCGATGATAGCGACGACGAAGGCGATGAGGTAACGATGGATGATCTTAGGGATGCTAACTCTCATTTATGGTCTAAATACACTAAGTTAGTAAATAGATACACTAAAGTAAAAGATGACCTAGCTAGCATTCAAACCTCGCCTAAGACTATCGTCACCAACAACGACACCGTTGTTGAAGAGTTAAGAAATGAGATTATTAATCTCAAATCTAAACTTGAACATGTTAGCATCGAGGATCCGGAAGAACATAGGATAGCGGATTTAACTTCTCAAAACTCGACTTTGAGTATTGAGAACGAGAATCTTAAATCTCGTGTTTTTGTGCTCACATCGCAAGTATCCAATTTGGATACTTCTATGCGTTCTCTCAAAGAGAAATATGAGAACACATTGGGCCGAATTAACAAATTCAACAAAGGTAAGGACCATTTGGATAAAATCCTAAGTGACTTACTTCCGGCCAATCACCACATTGGTTTGGGGTATACGATGGGATGTCCATCCAAAGCGGCCACTACTTTTGTTAGGCCAACTTCCGGTGACTTTACGAGTGGTAGCAAACACTCTATTGGTAGTTCATCTACCAATGGTGCTTCCACCTCGTCCACGCCCTCTTTTGGAAAGAAACCCACTTTGGGTGGACCTCCAAAGAAGGGGCATGCTTATATGTACACCAATACCATGCCACGTAGGAACACACGTCCTACTCCACCATCACACACATATGATGATTTTTATGCAACACATTCTCGGGCACGTGCACACCATGTGAGACACCCTCACGCACGTGTTCCCACACATGCATATGTTCACCCACCGCATCATATGAATAATTCTCGTCGTGCACCATTCCATCATGTCCCGTATGCCTATCCACAACATGCATCACGTAGAAATCAACGTCGAATGCATGCACCCAATAGGATGATGGCTCCCAAAATTTTCACTATTTGGAGCCCAAAGGACACAAGCATGGATGAAAAACAAGTATATATGAATGCTTATTTTTCGAATGTTGTGCATAGTAGGAATTATGTGGGGAAGTCTAAGTCCAATTGGACTTGGCTTCCAAAGGTCTAACTTTTAAGGACCCAATGACCTTGGGTACCATGATATGAAAGTTTCTATCTTTAGGTACTCAAGGAAAAGAAAAAGAAAAGGAGCAACAAATATAAATTTAGCTCCAAAGGGGATTGGATACTCGATAGCGGGTGTTCAAAACACATGACGGGCGACGCTAAATTGCTCTCCGGAATTGTTCCCATTGCAAATGGAAATCGCGTCGTATTCGGAGGCAATGAGAGCGGAACCATCGTCGGTGTTGGTAAAGTGGGTAACCCTTCTAAACCCTTAATTAGTGATGTTTATCTAGTTGATGGTTTAAATCATAATCTTATTTCAATAAGTCAACTTTGTGACAAAGGTTACAAAGTTAGCTTTGCGAAAGGATTGTGTCATATTTCAAATGATAATAATAAATTATTATTTTCCGGCACACGCCATAAAGATATTTATATTTTGGATCTTCCTAAGTCATATGAATAATGTCTCGTTGCCAACACAAGTGAACAACACTTATGGCATCGACGCTTTGGACATGTGAACTTTGGAACACTTTATAAGCTTTCGAAATTAAATTCCATTAAAGGTTTTCCGAAGCTCGTTTTTGAAAAGAAAAGTTTTTGTGATTCTTGTCAACGTGGCAAGCTTCCTAAATCTTCATTTAAACCTAAGAAAAGCATTTCTACGAAACGGCCACTAGAGCTATTACATCTAGATTTATTTGGGCCAACTAGAGTTGCTTCCTTAGGAAATGCAAGATATGGACTAGTCATCGTTGATGATTATTCAAGATTTACATGGGTATTCTTCTTATGCAATAAAAATGAAGCTTTTGAAAACTTCACAATATTTGTAAAGAAAGTACAAAATCTCATCGGAACCACCATTGTCACTATTCGTAGTGATCATGGGGGTGAATTTGAGAATGAGTCTTTCTCAAATTTTTGTGATGATCTTGGAATTACTCACACGTTTTCTTTCCCTCGCGCACCTCCTCAAAATGGTGTTGTTGAGAGGAAGAATAGAACGCTTGTGGAGTGTGCTCGCACTATGCTCGAAGATAGTCAACTTGGCTATCAATTTTGGGCGGAAGCGGTACACACCGCTTTCTATGTGTTTAATAGAATACTTTTGAGGCCCGGCACCAAACAAACTTGCTATGAATTGTTGTTTGGTAGATTGCCTCAAGCTAAACATTTTCGTGTTTTTGGCGCAAAATGTTTTATTAAAAACACATATGATAATTTGGACAAGTTTGATCCGAGATCGGATGAGGGGATATTTGTTGGGTATTCCTCACGTAGCAAAGCCTACCGGATATACAACAAAAGATCCTCTATGATCGAGGAATCACTTCATGTCTCTTTTAATGAGAATTTCATTACTTCTAGAATTTCAAATGACAATGATTCTATGGATGTTTTATGTGATTCGTTTGAAAATTCTAAGTCCATTGATTCAATTGATTCTATTGAGACTAACCCGACTAATGAAGTTATTGAGAATGTGCCTAGTGATCAAGGTATTCCCAAGCGGCTTCAAATCGTTCGCGACCATCCCCATGAGCAAGTAATTGGCAATATTCATGATAGTGTCAAGACGAGATCGCAAGTCCACCACTTCGCCAATAGTGCCTTTGTCTCATCTATAGAGCCAAAGAATATAGTTGAAGCGTGCGAAGATAGTGCTTGGATCCTTGCCATGGAGGAGGAACTCATTCAATTTGAAAGGAATGAGGTATGGGAGCTTGTTCCTTTGCCATCGAAGAACCACACCGTCATAGGGACAAAGTGGATCTTCAAGAACAAATCCGACGAAAATCAAGTCGTCATCCGGAACAAAGCTCGGTTAGTTGCTCAAGTCTATCGCCAAGAGGAAGGTATCGATTTCGAAGAATCCTTCACTCCGGTAGCTAGATTAGAATCGATTAGACTTTTATTATCTTATGCATGCCATAAAAATTTTAAGTTATTTCAAATGGATGTTAAAAGTGCCTTTTTAAACGGAGATGTCGTTGAGGAAGTTTACGTTTCTCAACCTCCGGGCTTCATAAATGAAAAATTTCCAAATCATGTTTTTAAACTAAAGAAAGCTCTTTATGGTTTGAGACAAGCTCCTCGAGCTTGGTATGATCGCCTAAAGAATTTTCTTTTGGATTTGAATTTTAAAATGGGCGAAGCCGATTCTACACTTTTTGTTAAGCATGCGAATAATGATATTTTATTAGTTCAAATTTATGTTGATGATATCATTTTCGGTGCTACTAACTTCACTCTTTGCGAAGAGTTTTCTAATGTTATGAAGGACCAATTTGAGATGAGCCACATGGGCGAACTCAAATATTTCTTAGGTCTCCAAATTCGCCAAATGAACGATGCAATCTTCATCCACCAAACGAAGTATACGGTGGAGTTGCTTAAGCGATTTGGAATGGAAAGTGCTTCCGGGAAAAAGACTCCAATGAGCACGACTACGCATCTTGACAAGGATACGTGCGGTAAGGATGTAGACATTCGTCTATATCGAGGTATGATAGGTAGTTTACTTTATCTTACCGCAAGTAGGCCCGATATTATGTTTGCCGTATGCATTTGTGCTCGTTATCAGTCTCTACCTAAGGAGTCTCACTTAGTAGCGGTAAAACGTATTTTCCGTTATCTAAGTTACACTTTAGATTTTGGATTACTTTATCCGAAATCTAGCACGTATGAGTTAGTCTCATACAGTGATGCCGATTATGCGGGATGCAAATCCGACAGGAAAAGTACTAGTGGCACTTGCCATTTTCTAGGAAATTCTCTTGTCTCTTGGTTTTCCAAGAAGCAAAATTCCGTATCACTTTCAACCACCGAGGCGGAATATATTGCCGCCGGTGCCGCTTGTGCCCAGGTTCTTTGGATGAGACACACTTTGAAGGATTTTGGTATTCATTGTGACACTAGCCCTATCATGGTGGATAACCAAAGTGCTATCTGTCTTTCAAAGAATCCGGTGCACCATTCCCGATCAAAACACATAGATGTCCGACACCATTTCTTAGATGATCATGTTGCTAAAAAGGACATCATATTAGTGTACGTTGAAACCCAAAAGCAAATCGCCGATATTTTCACGAAACCCCTAAAGGAGGACTCCTTTGTGCGGTTGCGTCGAGAATTGGGGATTATGGGTGAATCCGAGATATAGGATTCATATTTCATTCAATTATCTTGCATGCTATTCGATTTCGCGATATTTTGTTCATGCTAGATTAATTGAATTTTTGGGAATTTTATGTGATATATTTGAATTTATGATCGAATTCGTATTTGAAAGTCGTATTTAAGATTTCGACGTTTTATGGGGTAATTTAGATGACTAATGAGAGTTTTAAGTTGTTTCATCCAAGTGATTTGTGAAGAAAAATCAATTATCAAATTTTGAACTCTTCTAGTCGGTCTAAGTTCATTTGTCAACCGACTAGATGCTCATCTAGTTGGTCAGCAAGTGAACTCAGACCGACTAGATCAAGCTCTCATCCATCTCCTATCATTTTCTTTCGGTAGTCGGTCATAGTACACCTACCGACCGACTAGATTGAAAACTAGTCGGTCAGTGAATATACTGCGACCGACTAATTCTAGCCCTAAAATTCACTGTTTGCCTCTGTTTTGACTTAGTCGGTTCAAGCTCATTGACCGACCGACTAGATCGTGATCTAGTCGGTCAGTTCTTGAACTGTGACCGACTAAGTGGGTTAGGGCAAATGTGTCTTTTTGATTCCAGACCGACTTATACTCACTTTCGTTCGACTAAAATTTATTCTAGTCGGTCTTCACCTAAGCTCCAGCCCGATAAGCCCCCAAACCCCTCTCGAGCCCCCTCGTATTCCGTCGACTCCGGCCATCACTCCGGCCATCCCCGCCGTCCGCCGCCGTCGCCTCCTCCTCCTAGGTATCTTCCCCCTCCTTCTAGGTCGATTTCTTTCCCTAGGGTTCGATTTCACCTTCTAGGTATTCTAGGGTTTCGGTTTTTAAGTTTTTCTTCTTAGGGCTTGTGCTTCTAGGGTTGTGTGCTTAGGGTTGTTGATCCTCCGTGATCGCTTGCTTGTACTCGTCACGCCTCGACCATGGCAAAGACGAGGATTCCCATCGCCTCTTCTGGGGCTTCTCCTATGACCGTAGGGCCTTCCGACCCTAGGAATCCCCCTAAGCCTAAACGTCGTGCCAAATCTACCCAAGCTTCCCCCTCTTCGCCTCCTCTGAAGAAGCAGAGGTCGGCGACTCTTAAACCCAGAAAGAATTTGCCTAAAAAGCCCATTCTCCACACACCTGGTACTCCTCCTGATTCTGACCCTGAGTTTGTCCCTGAGGACGAGTCTGGCCCTAGGGAACCCACTCCTCCACTTCGTCCTAGGACTCGCCAGCCAAAGGGAAAGGGCCCAATGCCAGCGGGGGGTGTTGACATATCGTTGTGTCGCGACGACCCTTTGTGTCTCACGGCCTACAACCGTATTGAACACTGCCCGATGCTATTGGAGCACTACGTCCAGTTTTCTGATTTCCTTGGCTTAGCTGACCTACTCTCCTATAGTGGTCTCCTTGATTATCTCCGATTCGACCCCAAGGCCAATCCAAAACCATATCCTCGCCTTGTGAAATTGTTCTATGCCAATCGTGTTCGGGGACAGTACGATGCCAGCCACTCCATTGAGACTACTGTCTTGGGAACTCCTATAGTTCTCACGGCAGAAATCTTGGGGGAGATTCTTGGTTGTTCGTCGTCCGGTCTCCTTCCTTCGGACATTTCCGTCGATGATATTTCCTCCTTGGATCAGTCAGTTCTTTCAGATATCTTCCAGGTTATCCCCTCCGCATTCATTGGTGTTCCTTCGAAATCTTTCAAGCCGAATGCGTGGGTCCTTAACCTGATCTTGAAGTCATGTCTTCTCCCTAAGTATGGATCATCTTCACTTCCATCCCAGTCGTTCTTGAAATTGATCTACGCTCTTTTCTTGGGATGCGAGATTAACTGGGCTCGCGTGATACTCGATAAGATGGACTCTTTCGAGTGTATACGCAAGACCAATAAATCTGCGCATATTCCATACCCTTGTTTGTTGACCCTCGTGTTTCGTCATTTCCGAGTCCCTCTCCCTTCTGACGATGAGCGTCCCTTGGGTACTCCTCTGAACGCGACGGCCGTTAAGAAATCTCTAGCGGCACTTCGTCACGTGCAGAGGTCTACCGCATCTGCTTCACAGGCTTCTCCGTCAGCTGCTTCAGCCCCCTCTCGTCCTGCTACATTAGATGATGTCGTACGCCTTCTTCGTCGGCACGAGTCGCGTTTGGCTCGTACTGAGGAGGTCGTCTGCCGTATGGCTCAGATGATGGGGATTGATCTTCCTCCTTCAGTTTCTGAGGCCGAGGAGATGGACGATGAGGAGATTGACGAGCTTGTCACTTCTTTGGCTCGTGACGATGTTGCCACGGCCACTGCTGTTGCTGCTGCTACCACATCTTCTGCTCCTGGCGATGGCACCACTTCCGGTGCTCCAGAGCCTTCTGCTTCAGCACTTCAGACTTCTGAGCCTCCTGCTGATCCTGTTGCCGAGCCTGCTGATATTCCTGTTGACACATCTGCCGTCGAGCCTGTCGTTGACGTCTCGAATCCTGCCCTGTCGATCCCGTCTGTTGAGACACCTCTACTCCCTGCGAGCCTGAGTCCACTCCGTCGACTGGACCCGCGGACACTGCAGATCCAGCCTCTTCCTCGTGATCGTTGTTCCGAGGACTCTCCACTACGCTTTGGATGATATATCTTAGTGAGAGTGTTTTGGGTTAGGATAGAGTATGAGGGTTATGATATTTTGATGTGTTGTATTTTGATGTACTCTGGATATTGATGATGATGTTCTATTTTGATGTAGACGATGATGTTGTTCTTTTTGATGTTTATATAGATGATGTGTTGCATTTGATGTGATGTACATTTTTATATTTGATATCTTTTTGGATGTACTCATGATGTTATCATTTATATATATACATCGTCGTTCTCTTTATCTTATTTCGTCGTGCACATTTACTATTCGTTCAATGCATATGATGTGTGAATTCGTCGCTCGACGCATGCAAACTTGGTTAAATAGATTTAAATTCTATAATTGTATAGAATTGTTTTCCATGCACAAATTTAACCAAGAATATTGAATATTGAAGAGTATGTTTCTTTATTCAATTAATGAATAATTATTTGGTATTTTTGATGATTTTGATTTTCACTTCGTGATAATGGACAATTGGCACACTTTGATTTGATTTTATCGCTTTTCCTTTGGTGTCAATTAGTTCCATCGTCATTGTCTACGACTCCCGATGTTGGATTTTCCATTTCCTACTTGTTGTCGTTGTATGCCCCCCAATTTTGGGATAATGCCAAAGGGGGAGAGATAATGATAATAAATAGCGCAAATGAAAATTTAACTCATTTTCCAAGAATCTAGTTTGATATGTTAGATTCAGGGGGAGTTAAGATACATATAAGGATTTTCAAAATCCGATATTTCGAAAATTGATTCTCTTTATTTATCTTACTCATCTGATTAATGCAATTCATATATATTCATTTTGGAATTAACGTGTCATCAATGCAGGGGGAGTAAGTATTTTACATTTGAATCATTATTTTTGATTATTATTTATGTTGGTTTGTCATCACCAAAAAGGGGGAGAATGTTGAATATTGGACTCCCCGGATTTGGTTTTGATGATGAGCAAACATAAATAATCCATGAACTAACAATTTGTGAGCGCAGTTTTGGAGATCGTCGCCAAATTCACGAGAACATTCAAAGCGACATCTCAACACTTCCCAAAGCTCGTATTCATGCCTAAAGCTTCGTTGAAGCTCTTGCGCCGTTTTGGAAGTTATGAAGAATCAATCGAAGCTCTCAAAGACCGTTTATTAAGGTTTTATTTATAGTCTTTTAGCTTCGATATATAGAATGTTAAGCCTTGAGTATATCTTACGTTTCTATCTTCATTTCGCTCATTTCGTAGCTCTAGGATTCTTGCACAAGTTCATTCTAACCTCCTCGAAGCATCGTGCTTCGATTCAGACTTTATTGTGCATGTTAGTTGGTACAAGAAGGAGTACTGACCGACTAGATGGTGATCTAGTCGGTCGGCAACTCTTCTTGGACCGACTAGTTTGATTCCTTAATTTCTTGGACTTTACTGTTTACAGTTAGTCGGTCTACGTTGACTCACCGACCGACTAGTTTGTGAACTAGTCGGTCAGTGATGCTTCTTTGACCGACTAGTTGTGACTTACTGTTCACTCTAAATTTCTCCTGAGCTACTGTTTATCGTTAGTCGGTCTAAGAACGTTTGGTGACCGACTAGTTGACAATCTAGTCGGTCAACGTTTGTTCTTGAACCGACTAAGTCATATTGCATTCAGACTAATTCATTTTGCCTCTTAGTCGGTCTACGTTCGTTGACTGACCGACTAGTTGTGAAACTAGTCGGTCAGACAGTCTTCTTGGACCGACTAGATTTCTAGGTCTGAAATTCTCTTTCTTCTCAGTTTCACTCTTAGTCGGTCCATGCTGTTTGACTGACCGACTAGTTGATGAACTAGTCGGTCAGTGATTGTTCTTTGACCGACTAATTCTCCCAGATTTCTATCCGTTGGAGAATGACCTATCTTGTTTTTTATGGGACCCTATAAATACGAACCTAGGTCATTTCTATCTAGGTTAGAGCTGCCATTAAGAGATCCATTGAGTTCTAAAGAGATAGCCTTACTCACTCGAATAAAAAGCTCTCTTCCTCACAAGAACCCATTCTCTCTCTCATTCTAGATCTAGAATCCATCTAGAGAGAAGCTTGTTCTTGGTGAGCTCTTCAAGCTATTGCTTGATCCAAGTCTCCAAATCATTCCTAGGCACCGATTGCTGGTCATTTCCTTGGTGCTAGGTCTTGGTGACTTCATCTTCCTCAAATCCTTCATTTCACCTATTGGGTAAGAAAAAATCAAGGTATAGGATTTTGTGGTAAGTTTGCTTATTTCAATATAACTCATTTATATTGCTTGTTGATTCTCTCGGTTGTGAGAGAAGGTTGTGATCCCGGGTTGTGGGATTCACTTTTGCCGTTGTTGTATGATTTGATCTTGTGAAGGTTTTTCACTAGATATTCATAGTGGAAATCTTGAGTTAGGGTTTCTAACTCAAGTATCCGGAGGGGATCCGGGTGGTTGGGACGTAGGATCACCGGGAACAAGTCGGGGAGACTTGGGTGGATCCGAACCCATTAACATCGTTTGTTTGCATTGTTAATTTTGTTGTTGTCATTCAATTTAAGCTTCCACAAATTGATTTGGTAGTTGTTTGTAATTTAATTTGGAATTATACTCCTTATTATTTTAAAGTACTATTCAACCCCCCTCTAGTACTTGTGCAGTAGCTGGTAGGGCATTACAAGTTGAGTTCGATCTGGGATTATCAATGAAGCACCCCGATCCACCTGATGACCCCCGGTGCAATTTGCTTGAGATAGAAGAAGAAAAAGCTGCAGAGGAGAGCTCCTGGGAGATTCTCCTGAGAAACCCCCCCGATGACTTAGGGGATTCTGAAGATGGAGACGGCCCCAAGTACAAGGAAGCTGCTGGAAAACCGAGTGCAGCAAGAACGACCCCTCCCGGGTTCGCCAAAGCCCCTCCTGTGGGGAGAACGGGGAAGGAGCCCGCGGACCTCACTAAAGACGAGGTCCGGATCCTGAAGAAGATGGCGGGAAGCGCCAACACCAAGGAAAACCCCCCGGACCCCAAGAACAAGGGGAGGGTAGTCGAGCAAGTATTTTTCCAGCCGCTGACTACTCCAAGTGCCACCAGCTCCAAAGAGAAAGAGATGCCGAAATTTGGGCATCACCCGTATCAGCCACCATGAGCATCTCTTGTGGGCGTCGAGCCAACGACGTTAAACAAGTGCGCTTCATGGGAGGCAACCCATGTTCTAAACTTTTTTCCAATTTTTAGCGTTATTTTTTTACTTTATTTTATCTATTTTTATAAATAAAATCAGCCGCGAGAACATCCGTTCGGGGACTTAAGCAAATTTCTTGGTTTTTTGCAGGAAACAAGCCCCAACCGATCGGGTGACAACTCACCCGATCGGTTGGGATGTATCAGATACATGCCGAGATCTATCCCCGAATGAACCGATCGGTTGAGTAATGAAGAGACCGGATGGCAGACCGGGTGAGCTGGGGAGAGCTCTCGAAAATTTTTGGGGAAATATCAACCGATCGATTGAGTTCATGCGCGATCGGTTGACGTGACCGGGTGAGCAGCCCTAAGTTCTCGGGAAAATGTGTGGAGCGGCCAACCGATCGGTTGACAACTCAACCGACCAGTTCGCCTGTAGCATTTCTTCGGCAAGATTTTCGACCTAACCGTCAACCGACCGGGTGACAAGTCACCCGATCGGTTCGACTTAAAACCCTATAAATACCCCCCCGACACCCGCTCGTTTCCGCCCTCGCCCGATGGCAAATCTCGCCGTCGTTTCGTCTTCCCCTCTTCTCCAACAACCGATCCCCACTCCCCCACGTCCCCTACTCCTCCATTACTCCCTCTCTCCACCTCCTCCATCAATTCCTCCATCACCTTCACCCTCTCTCTCCTCCCATTCCGCATTTTGACCTAATTTTCCCCCAAACCCCACCCATCCGAAAATTCTTGCCGAAGGAGTTCGCCACGGCTCCAAGCTACTCTCGCTGAACAGTGTGGGGACATCAACGAGCAAGCTCCACCATTCCGCTTGGGTAAACTCGCTCCTAAGCTTATATTTATCTATTTGCCCTATTTGTTGAGCTGCTCGTTTGCTTGTGTTAGTGTGCATCCACGATTTTTACACTAATTCTTGCTCACACACACACATGGCTAAAGATAAGGATAAGGGGAAGGGTATCATGCGGGAAGAGGAGCCGTCTCGAAAGAGACGAAAACAAACACGCCCCCCTTCCCGTACACGAGCACTTACACTTGGCCCTCCTCCGCCTGTTATCCCCCCTGTGGACCCAATGTTGGGCCCACACGGGTATATTTTTCGAAACCAGGAGCACAAAGATTTTTACCGTAGGCTTGATGCTCGAGGGCATCTATCCACGAAGTTCCCGCATACACGTACACTTGTCGATCTCGGTGTCTTCACCGAGGTCGAATCTCTTTTCGCTAACTTAGGATGGTTGGCCTTTCTTAATGCTCATGCAGTATCCTACCCGGCACTCACACTCGAATTCCTCTCCACACTCACTTGGGAGTCCGGGTCGATCATTAAATTCAGGGTGCGTAACCGTAGTGTCACCACGAATCTGAACACGATCAACGATATATTTGGTTTCCCCAATCTCGGGGACGATTCCATTCGACACTACGGGTACACGCCCGAGTTTGATGTCGATCAATTCTGGTTCCGCCTCACTTTGATCCGTGATTACCCCCGTGGAAGGGCCAAGGCCTCCTCCATCATTCATCCCGTGTTTCGTTTAGCCCACAAGATCATTTCATCTGCATTCTTTCCTAGGGACGAGTCTGGTACTGTGACTATCCCTGACCTCTTTATCCTTTGGGCCATGACTTTTCCTTATGTCTGGGATGATGATGGAGTCAGCTTCAGGGCCCCTACCGTCCCCATCCATGGCAGCGATTGGCTTGTTTACAAGCTACTCGAGATCAGCCGGGCCGGGAAGGGGAAGTTCTGTTGTGGGGGCATCATCACGATCATATGCTCTCACGCCCAATTCAATATCACCATCCCCAACAATCTTCCAGCTGCCGCAGGACCCTCACATCTCGATATTGATGTTCTGCGGCACATCCACATGATCAAGCCCCGCTCGGATGGCCGCTTCATATTTCATTATGGCCACCCCCAGCCCCTTACACCATTCTGCCCTACCCCGCTCGCATGACCCTTGCTCTCGTGGGAGATTGGACTTTCCCTCCTGATCCCGACTTCTTAGCTGGGTTGAATCTTCTTTTCTTTCCCGCAGACGCCCGCAGATCACCGTCCCCTGTCGCCCACTTAGGCGAGCAGGATATCCCTGCGTCTGGGGGAGATTTAGGGGCTGGCCCGAGTCGTCCTGCCCATGCTCCGGGGCCGATCACGTCTGAGCACCTCTTTGCGGCCATTTCTGGCCTTGTCTCCTGTGCCGGCATGACCACTGCCGCCGGCACCTCTTCGACCTTACCTGGCGGCACCACCTCTGCCTCGCGTCAGTCTACATCTTTTGGTCGCCGTCAGGTATCTGCCCGTCTGGGACTTGAGAGGGAGGTCGCTGCCCGTCGTGAGCTCGCCATGTCCTCTGCTTCCTCGGACCCATCGCCATCCTCCTTTCTTACTCACCCACGTTTCCTCGCACTTGAGAGGAACATGGCCGCCATTCTCCGCCTTCTTACTCATATCCACGGACCACCCCCACCTTCACCACCCCGGCGATCTTCTCCTCCACCCACCCACACTTCCCCACATCCATCATCCCCCTCTCCACACTCATCTTCTCCACCTCCTAATCCCATCCCGGTATCCACTTCACCCCTCCCGACCACTTCCACCGCACCCACGCTGCCTCCCTCCTCCTCCGTCACTCCATATGTGCGTCGGAGGAAATTACCGGTACGCTCCAGATCCCTTCCACCACCTCCCACTACCGTCACCACCACATCTACTTCCTCCATTTCTATTCCTCTAACCACCTCCTTGATCGTCTTCCTACCACCACCACCCACCACCACCGACACTCCTCCCATTATTCACACCACCACTGCCCCTATTCCTTCACCTCATTCCCCACTTCTCAGTACACCCCCAGCCTCCCCCGACCACCCATCCCCACCCTCTTCCGAGGAGGACGAGGACTCACCTTCTGCTGCTTTCTGATTTCCCCTCTTTTGTTTTTGACTCCCCCTTGCATATCTCTGGATTTTATCGATCACATCATTTCGCTAGCGCTTTCTGGTTTAGCTTGGGGGACGTCTGTTTTGGTGTGCTGTCGTGTTTTGTTTGTTTTTCTCATTTTTTGTGTGTGTGATCGTTTTTCACTTTTTGAGTGTCGTGTCGTGTGATTTTATTTTTATTTTCGTATTGTTTGATTTTGATCTTGATCTTTCTTTCTTTTTCATTTTCATCTATGTGTTTTCCTCGTTTTCATTTCTTTTTGTCAGTGCGTACCCCCCCCATTTTCATTGCCCTCCCGTACTCACTCATATTGCATTGAGGGCAATGCAAACTTCAGCTTGGGGGAGTCGCACTGCGTGCGTCATTTGAGTCCTTCTTTTCGTTTATTTGAGTCGTTTTTCTCCGTGTTTTTCTTTTTTTTCTTTTTCTCTTTTCTTCTTTTTAGCTCTTTCTCCTGGAGATGAATCCTATGATGAATCGCCACAAAGTCACACACACACCTAGCATTGCACCGATAATCACACTCACTAACCCTAGGATTTCGAGTCCTCTTGCATTTCACGCATTGTGTGTCCACTTAGCTTTTTGTGAGTCGTGTGTCGTGACTAGCATTTGGTGTGCTCCTGCTTTGTGATTCACTTTATATACCTGTCCAGGAATGACTCCTAGATTATCATGCTCCGATTTGATTATGCGGTATTTGTTTCCACTTTATGCATGCTATATTTATATCGTATACTTCAATTCGCATGCGTCGGGATTCCACAACTAAGGACTAGGATAACCAATTTAGCCTAAGCTCTATTTAGCGAGAATAGTTTCCTTTGCCCGAGTGTTTAGATTTCGACTTCTTTTTTGTTTTACTTGGTGCAAATCCCCTCGTCGTGTACCGTTCTCCCACTTGGGATAGTACACAAGTGTATAGCCAAAAACCCAAAAATCCAAAAAAAAGGAAAGAAAAGAAAAGAAAAACCCAAAAAGAAAAGAAAAAGATTGTATAGCCAAAAAGCCAAAAAAATATGCAAATACCCAAAACCCAAAAAAAATTCCCGTGTGAATATTTTCCTACTTGCCGAGAATAAAGGGAAGGCGAGAATTTGCACCGAGTGTTCTTCTCCACATCATCTCAACCCCCGTCGTTATCGAAAATACTTGGCTTAGGAACTATTTGGCTAGTATCTAAGCTATAGTGGCGTGATTTCCTTAACCCTAGTTGTGGAGTCCCCGATGCATGATACGCTTCTATCCCCACTCTTCTCATGCATGCTTGAGCTTATATTCGCCGCTTAATTCGATTCGGATCAATATTTTGGGTCATTTCTTGGATTTGTGTATATCGAGCCTCATTGCACATCGTAGAAAGCATCACCATTTGCTAGCACACGACCACGCTCACTCGCGCTTCACTGCGTGGACCCACGACACTTAATTGGACTCGCTTTCCTAGGTTTAGTGGTGTGATTTTGCGTTTGCTTGCTTGGTGTGTCGTTTTTGATTTTGGTGGATCTGATGGACGATCTAGAGCTTAGAGTTTTCTTTTTCTTTCTTCCTCTCTATTTTTCCCTTCCGAGCTCCTACTTTCACTCGTCTTCCTCGAGGACGAGGAAGAGTTCGGCTTGGGGGATTTTGACGTGCGTTTATATTTCATATATTCACGCACGTTTTCTTTTGTGTTTCTCCGTGTTTTTCTGCCGTCTCTTATTCGTTTTCGTGTATTTTCCCGTTTTCTTTCACTTTTCTTTGTTTTTCCATGATTGCAGGGGATTGACCACGTAGGGGACGTTTAACGATGATATCCCAAGTCCCCGGAGCAACGGGAGAAGTCACGCGTGATCCAGGGGGTCAAACGCCAAAGAATTCATCTTTCAGCCCCTCACCCGATCGGTTGGGCTTCTCCAACCGATCGGGTGATGCACGCGTGCACCAACCGGTCTCCACCGCAGCTCACAAAGAAGTCACCCGACCGGTTCGCAGACCGGTTCAGTGGGGGCTATTCTCTGTTTTCTCAGAGCAAAGCGCCAACCGATCGGGTGACTCTCACCCGATCGGTTCATCTGTAGCTGAAAGAGATGAGCTGAAGACACGGACGTCGAACCGATCGATTCACCCGACTGCTTCAAGATCCAACCGGTCACTCAAGAACTCACCCGACCGGTTCATGTGATCGGGTGAAAACTCGCCGTTTTCTGATATTTATTTGTAAAGGATCAACCGATCGGTTGACTTGTCAACCGATCGGTTGATGCGACGGCCTATATATAGAACCCCTAGGGTTCCAGAAACGAGAGCTGTTATTTTTTCTACTGTTTTATTTCCTTGTGACGGCTGTAATTGTTACTCTTTTGTAAGTTTTCAGATCTTTCTAAAATTTTAGTATTGTCTTTATTACTCTATTACTTCTGCATTGCAATTGTCTGATTATGATTCCAACGGTTAAATTTCATTTAGATCGCTTTTTCATGAACTTTTGTGAGTAGTTCCCAAATCTGGGATTTTGGTGGAAACCCCTTCGGGGGCTCTTCCCGATGCGTCCATAGGGTTAGGAAATCGATAGGGAGTAGGAATCTAACGGTTACGCGGGGTGTTTCATTGTCATCGGCGGGAAAAAGACCGCCTTTGACCGTCGGGCCAAGGGGGAATAAACTTGGCGGTTGACTCCCTAGCCATAGCTCGCACCCTTAGCGTAGACGTCGAATCCTAGCACGCGGGAGCGACAGGATGAGACGTTGGGAGTTATCGTTGCGGGCTTAGTGCTCCCGGGATCGATCCGTGTTTATGGACACGAGAGTGCCCACTGATCGAACCCGGGAAGTCCGGTGTATCATCCTGGGCACCAACCGGAATATCGGGCCCATGGGACGCCGGTACCACTTTCAGAGGCAACGTCTCACCATTAGACCCTAATCCCGATCGCTATCCATACCCGTAGGCCGTATTGGCGAGAGTCTCTCGTCGGGGTGGAAACCAGAGTCCCGGGGTTTCCTTCTTGTTGTTCATACCAGTTTATTTCCTTTCGTGACAACCATTCACCGATTCGGGCTAGCTCTCCCCTCGGGGTGATTTAGGTCCTACCTGACCCAAGCACAACCTCGCCTCCCTGAGTTCGATATTCCCGCACCCTACACTAACCGTGAAACTTGCGGTAGACGACACCGCGCCGCCGCAACTCTTGCGAGGCGCCGGTCAACGCACGCATCACGGTCACGGACTTCAAGGTCGGAGATAAAGTCCTCCTATTCAATTCCCGGCTCCGACTTTTTCACGAAAAATTGAGATCGCGATGGTCCGGACCTTTCACCATTAAGCACATACAACCGGGAGGAGCTTTTGAATTGGAAGGGAAAGACGGAGCCACATTCATGGTGAATGGACAACGGCTCAAGCATTATTCAGAAGGAGTCCCCTCCGGTGAAGTGAATTGAGTATATCTACTCATGGGATGTCCCCACGATCTTTCATATCTCCTCGACGAAGTGATTGAAGAAGCAATCCCCCACTCTATTGGTTCTCTCCATGATGATGGCTTCGAAGAAGGCTAAGCTTCGAGCGAAGAAGAGAAATTGGAGGACCCTCCAGATAGCTCCACGGATGGTGATGAAGGAGACGTTGATGTCGCAAGAATACGAGGGCTTTGCAAGCTCTCAAAGGCCAAGAATCCGAAGAAAGCTCCACCGAACGGAAGATCGGTGTCACCGGCCAAGAAGAAGATAGGAACAAGCTCTAGCTTGGGGGACTCATCCCCCAACATTATTCATGATGAGGAGGCGTCAAGGAAGACCGATGAACATCACGACCCGAACCCACGCGGCCTTCCCGACAAGTTTGACGGGTGCATCTCGTATGCACCCAACATCGCGAGCTAAACGAATATCTTAAGGGGTCGAGCTCATGACCTTAAACGAGCTCTTGTCGGGAGGCAACCCGACGGTTTTTGCATTATTTTTTATTTGATTTTCATTTTTGGTTTATCATTTTGTTAGTTTTTAGTGTCTTTTGTCCATGAAAATCGTGACGACGGGTACTATTTTTCATGACAGGAGAAGGAGAAAAGGAGATTAATCATATGGAGGATGATCGAGGCAAGAAAGAGCGCTCCAGGAATCCGTTCAGGTCTTAGGAGGAGGAAGAAACAGGATGGAGGAAGAAAAACAGAAACCAGAGCGAAAACAGAGTGCAGATGCAGAAAACAGCACGTCACTCGGCCGAGTAGCATATGCCACTCGGCCGAGCAAACACTCCACTCGGCCGAGTGGAGCACCAAATAGGGAAGTCTCTGCAGACCAACTCTCTGTCAATTTCTGTAAGTTTTAGTCTTAATTGCCACTCGGGCGAGTGACTTGTCACTCGGCCGAGTGGAACAGATACCCTCCTAACCTAAAAATTGCGAGTGGCAGAGCCACTCGGCCGAGTCGTAAGTGGGGAAAAGATTTTTCGAAATTTCTTTGTTTACGCACTCGGCCGAGTGAAACTGTCACTCGACCGAGTCGTAACATTTTCTATATAAGCTCTGCAGCGGGCGCGAATTTCTAAAAAACTAAAAATTCCCAAATCGCGTCGCTCGCTCTTCCCTCGGCCGTTGTTTCTGGTCGGTCCTGAGTATACACCCAAAGAACGGTTGTAGTTTTACCGCAAGCGCACGGTGTAGCGGCGAGCGGGATATCGAACACAGGGAGGACGAATGACCGTGCTTGCTCCTAATCAACCTGGCTACTTAAGAGAGAAATTTGCCTTTGGCGATCCTGTCACAATCGTCAGACAAAACATGCAGAAATATCAAATCAAATAAAGAACGTCTAGGGAATGGGGAATCCCCGCTACTCACCGTATTTCATAAATGTGGTTCGTCGGTATCAAAATTGCTTGAATAAGAATTTGGATGAACTAGTTGTAGTGCCCTGGGAAGCTACTGCACATGTACTAGAGGGGGGGTGAATAGTACTTTTAAATAATAGGGAGAGTTATTCCTAATTATCGTGCAATTAACAAACAACAATGCGGAATAACAACAATCAACAAGAATAAGTGCAAACGCAAACAATTGGTTTAATGGGTTCGGATCCACCCAAGTCTCCCCGACTTGTTCCCGGTGATCCTACGTCCCAACCACCCGGATCCCCTCCGGATACTTGAGTTAGAAACCCTAACTCAAGATTTCCAATATGCCCATTTGCGAAAACCTCGCAAGTGCAATCGACCTACAATCGATAACCGTGATTCCCACAACCCGGGATCACGCAAACTCTCACAACCGAGAGTATACAATTCAAATATAACTGAAATGAAATGCTTACCAACAAAATACCTATGCCTTGAGATTTCTTACCAAATTAGGGCAAAGAGGATTTTGATGGAGGAAGATGGCACCAAACCCTAGCTTCAAGAAGATGACCAGCAATGGAAGCCTAGGGATGAGATGGATGACCTAGAATCAAGCCCTTGGCTTGGAAGGCTCACAATCAATGAATCTCTCTTGAGGAATAAGAGTGAGGGAGAGATTCTTTGAGAATGGGAGAGCTTGAAGATGAGAGTTGAAAGCTTCTCTTTGAATCAATAGAACTCTGAAATAGCAGCCTTGGATCCTATGAAATAACCCCTTCAGGTATTTAAAGGATCAAGGGAAAGGAGAGAGAGAAACGTCGCTTTCAAAACTCCAACGGATCTAAATCTGAAGCAGACTAGTCGGTCAAAGAACAACCACTGACCGACTAGTTCATCAACTAGTCGGTCGGTGAGATAACATGAACCGACTAAGAGGTGAACTGAGAACAGATTGAATTTCAGACCTAGAATTCTAGTCGGTCCAAGAAGACTGTCTGACCGACTAGTTTCACAAGTAGTCGGTCGGTCAGTGAACTTAGACCGACTAAGAGTCAAAAACAAATAGTCTGAATACAAAATGAGTTAGTCGGTCCAAGAACAAATGTTGACCGACTAGATCATCAACTAGTCGGTCACCAAACGTTCTTAGACCGACTAACGGTAAACAGTAGCTTAGGAGAAATTTGGCATGTACAGTAAATCACAACTAGTCGGTCAAAGAAGCATCACTGACCGACTAGTTCACAAACTAGTCGGTCGGTGAGTCAACGTAGACCGACTAACTGTAAACAGTACTGAACAAGAAATTAAGGAATCAAACTAGTCGGTCCAAGAACAGTTGCCGACCGACTAGATCACCATCTAGTCGGTCAGTACTTGTTCTTGTACCAACTAACATGCACAATAAAGTCCGAATCGAAGCGCGACGCTTCGAGGAAGTTAGAATGAACTTGTGCAAGGATCCTAGAGCTACGAAATGAGTGTTATGAAGATAGAAACGTAAGATATACTCAAGGCTTAACATTCTATAGATCGAAGCTAAAAGACTATAAAATAAACCTTAGCGATCCGTCTTCAAAACTTCAATCTTCATTCTTGATTTCAAGGAAGGCACAAAAGCTTCAACGAAGCTTTAGGCATGCAATCACGCGCTTTGAGAAGTCTTGAGACGTCGCTTTGGATGTTCACATGAATTTGGCGACGATCTCCATAACTGCGCTCACAAATTGTTAGTTCATGATATAATTATGTTTGCTCATCATCCAAAACCAAATCCGGGGAGTCCAATACTCAACATTCTCCCCCTTTTTGGTGATGACAAACCAACATATATAATAATCAAAAATAATGAACTAAATGGAATATACTTACTCCCCCTGCATTGATGACACATTAGTTCCATAAGCACATACATCAAGCAGACGATGAAAGTAAAGATTCAAATCCAATATTTGAAATTTTATATCTTAACTCCCCCTGAATCTAACATAACAAATTAGATTCATGGTAAATTATCATTTAGCACATGCCATTATTATTATACCATTATTATATCTCTCCCCCTTTGGCATAATCCAAAAAGAGCGGGAGGAAGCCAATGTCAATAAATCATGGCCAAATAATTCAATAAGCATGGGAGTCTAAGAATACGACCACGTTTCATATGACACCAAAATAAAATTCGAATAAAATCAAAGCGTGTCAATGAGACCATAGTCGAAAATCGAAAACTTAAATCATCAAATGTAAATTCACTTATTGATGAAGTGAATTTACTCTCCAATATCAACATTTATAGCTATTTTAGTGCATGGAAAACAATTCTATGTTTTCATACAACTAAAGCTATAGAAACAAAATAAATCGTCAAGCGACGAAATCAATATCAGAGACATACATAAAATGTGCACAAAGAAATGAACCGTCAGAAGAGTGGTGCACATCATAGAATATCAAAAGTCACGATATCGATCGAGAATGAATATAAAGTAAAAGCACATCAAAATTAAGTGAAGTGTGCGATGAGAAGTGACAAGGTGATAAAAGTAATACGAAAATCATCAAAATAATTTTTAAAGCATGTCATGCCAAAAATAGATATGAATTTCAAAGCATTTATAGCATTCACAAGTCTATCATGCTAGAAGAAACAAAATGATATCAATGTAAAGAAATCGATTTTAACCAAGCATGCATTCAACCCTCATGGATACCAAAAGTAATATCATACTTACAACATTAAGCTCCCCCTACATTGGTGCATTACCCAAGCACCATCAACTCCGTTTGAATGAAAGTCTTCGCAAATCGAGGAGTTGGTAGGGTTGGTATCCCATGGTGGATTGAACCTAGAAAACTTCATTTTGGTATCCAAAAACCCTTTTGGATCCAATGGGTTAGACAACAAATTTGAAATACGAAATAAAAAAAAATTATTGTAACCCATAAATTAATATAATCAAAATCAATTTTATAATCAAATGCCTTGGTACCCATAACATGATCATAAACTCATGGTACCAAGCATTGAAGAGTTAAAGGAACTAACCCTTCGGAAACCAAGTCCAAGAGGAACTTGACTTCCCAACATAATCATTATTCAAAATAACATCATTAACATAGGATTGCACATAAACATTCATATCATCATCACTAGTGTTCTTGGGACCCCAAATAGTGTACATTTTGGGAATCCTCTTCCTAGTGGTTGCATGCACAAAAGTTTGATTTCTATGTGGTGCATGTGGCCTAGGAGCATGAGATCTAGCAATAGCATTATGATGAGCATGAGATCCATGATGTGGTGTAGCATACATACGTGGATAAGCATGAGGTGTGTATGCATGAGGATGATTATGAGAGAAGGCATTCACATGAGGATTAGATGTGTGAACAAAAGCATTAGGATGTGCATGAGCATGATTACGTGCATGTGGGTGTCTCATATGAGTGTTTGCACGTGCTCGTGGGTGCGGAGCATAAAAATCATTATTAATATTAGCATGCACCGGTGGAGTAGGATGTGTGTTCCTACGTGGCATAGAATGTGAGTACATAAATGCGTGACCCCTCTTTGGAGGTCTACCCAAAGTGGGTTTCTTTCCAATCGGGGGTGTGTACGAAGTGGAAGCACTATTGGTAGGAGAACTACCAATGGGGTGTTTGCTCCCACTCGTCGAGGCATCGGATGTCGGCCTAACAAAGGTGGTAGGCGATTTGGATGAGTCTCCCGTCTTATACCCCAAGCCAATGTGGTGTTTGGCCGGAAGTAAATCATTTAGGATATTATCCAAATGGCCCTTACCTTTATTAAAATCATTGATACGGCCTAACGTGCACTCATACTTCTCTTTGAGAGAATGCATAGAAGCATCCAAAGTGGACACTTGCGATGTGAGTACATAAACACGTGATTTGAGATTCTTATTCTCAATACTCAAAGTTGAGTTTTGAGACGTCAAATCCGCTATCACATGTTCATCCGAATTCTCAACAAGAACATGCTCAAGTTGAGATTTGAGGGACTTCACCTCATTTCTCAACAAGCCATTATGAGTAAGCAAACTTGCTTTCTCATTGGCGAGATTCTCAACAATGGTGTCATTGTTGGTGATGGTAGACTTAGGAGAGGTTTGGAGGCAAACAAGTTCATTTTTGGTCTTATTATATCTATCTACTAATTTAGTAAATTTAGACCAAATTTCTTGGTTTGCTAACCTCATTTCATCAATCGTAGGTTCTCCGCTTTCATCCTCACTACCATCCTCGCTTTCATCCTCGCTATCATCGAAGGAGGACTTTTGACTTTTTACCGCATCATTAGCCATGAAGCAAATTTTTGCTTTCTCCACTCTTCCATCATCCGACTCTCCACTTGAGGAATCCTCTTCGGAGTCGGTGAATGTGCCAACAAGTCCTTTCTTGTACTTTCTCGACTTGTCGTACTTCGATGCTTTTCCTTTCTCCTTGTGTTTGTATAGAGGACAATCCGGTTTGATGTGTCATGGCTTGTTGCATTTATAACACACGGGAGTAGACGCATTAGTCGAACTAACTTTAGATTTATTCAAAGATATACCTTCTCGGAGGAATCGATCGAACTTCCTTGCCATACGGGCAATGGATTCCATGTCCAAATCGTCTTCCGATTCTTCATCATCGGTAGATGGAGCGGCCTTGAAGGCAATCGTCTTTTTCTTTGGCTCATCTTGCTTCAAGTACGCTTTCATCTTTTCCTTCATTCGGATCTTACTATCCTTGCGTACCTCGTAAGACAACAAGGTACCCATTAGTTGTGTGACAGTATATTTATTCATGTCGTTACCTTCCTCGATGGCGTAGGTACGCTTTTCCCAATGTGATGGAAGACCGTCGATAATCTTTGCAACTTTCTCCTTTTGGGTATAGACCTTCCCAAGAGCTTCCAAGTCGTTTAATATATCCACGAAGCGAGCGTAATATTCCTTCATGGTTTCGCCCTGCTCCATATGAAACAACTCAAATTCTTTATTAGTAACGACGAGTTTTGAATCTTTTACCGTACTCGATCCTTCGTGCAATATGAGGAGTTGGTTCCATATTTGATATGCACTCTTACATGTGCATATCTTGTTGAAGTCCTCGGGCTCCAACGCACAATTTAAGGCATTCATTGCCTTGGCATTGGCTACTTCCGCGGCGACCTCCGCGGGAGTCCACTTCGCGAAATCTTCTTCGGAAGGCTCGACATACTCCGTCATGGTGGCTCTCCATAGTGAAGCGCTCCGGAGAAAAATTTGCATCCGGCATTTCCAGTACCCGTAGTTGGTACCGTTGAAGTGAGGAGGCCTGACGGAGGATAGTCCTTCCATAACTGAAGAAGCTCCATCACGGTTCTTGAAGACGTTGTAGTCGTTGTTCGTCATAGCTCTCAACTTTGGCTATGCGTAGCTTTGAACTTGGCTCTGATACCAATTGTAGTGCCCTGGGAAGCTACTGCACATGTACTAGAGGGGGGGTGAATAGTACTTTTAAATAATAGGGAGAGTTATTCCTAATTATCGTGCAATTAACAAACAACAATGCGGAATAACAACAATCAACAAGAATAAGTGCAAACGCAAACAATTGGTTTAATGGGTTCGGATCCACCCAAGTCTCCCCGACTTGTTCCCGGTGATCCTACGTCCCAACCACCCGGATCCCCTCCGGATACTTGAGTTAGAAACCCTAACTCAAGATTTCCAATATGCCCACTTGCGAAAACCTCACAAGTGCAATCGACCTACAATCGATAACCGTGATTCCCACAACCCGGGATCACGCAAACTCTCACAACCGAGAGTATACAATTCAAATATAACTGAAATGAAATGCTTACCAACAAAATACCTATGCCTTGAGATTTCTTACCAAATTAGGGCAAAGAGGATTTTGATGGAGGAAGATGGCACCAAACCCTAGCTTCAAGAAGATGACCAGCAATGGAAGCCTAGGGATGAGATGGATGACCTAGAATCAAGCCCTTGGCTTGGAAGGCTCACAATCAATGAATCTCTCTTGAGGAATAAGAGTGAGGGAGAGATTCTTTGAGAATGGGAGAGCTTGAAGATGAGAGTTGAAAGCTTCTCTTTGAATCAATAGAACTCTGAAATAGCAGCCTTGGATCCTATGAAATAACCCCTTCAGGTATTTAAAGGATCAAGGGAAAGGAGAGAGAGAAACGTCGCTTTCAAAACTCCAACGGATCTAAATCTGAAGCAGACTAGTCGGTCAAAGAACAACCACTGACCGACTAGTTCATCAACTAGTCGGTCGGTGAGATAACATGAACCGACTAAGAGGTGAACTGAGAACAGATTGAATTTCAGACCTAGAATTCTAGTCGGTCCAAGAAGACTGTCTGACCGACTAGTTTCACAAGTAGTCGGTCGGTCAGTGAACTTAGACCGACTAAGAGTCAAAAACAAATAGTCTGAATACAAAATGAGTTAGTCGGTCCAAGAACAAATGTTGACCGACTAGATCATCAACTAGTCGGTCACCAAACGTTCTTAGACCGACTAACGGTAAACAGTAGCTTAGGAGAAATTTGGCATGTACAGTAAATCACAACTAGTCGGTCAAAGAAGCATCACTGACCGACTAGTTCACAAACTAGTCGGTCGGTGAGTCAACGTAGACCGACTAACTGTAAACAGTACTGAACAAGAAATTAAGGAATCAAACTAGTCGGTCCAAGAACAGTTGCCGACCGACTAGATCACCATCTAGTCGGTCAGTACTTGTTCTTGTACCAACTAACATGCACAATAAAGTCCGAATCGAAGCGCGACGCTTCGAGGAAGTTAGAATGAACTTGTGCAAGGATCCTAGAGCTACGAAATGAGTGTTATGAAGATAGAAACGTAAGATATACTCAAGGCTTAACATTCTATAGATCGAAGCTAAAAGACTATAAAATAAACCTTAGCGATCCGTCTTCAAAGCTTCAATCTTCATTCTTGACTTCAAGGAAGGCACAAAAGCTTCAACGAAGCTTTAGGCATGCAATCACGCGCTTTGAGAAGTCTTGAGACGTCGCTTTGGATGTTCACATGAATTTGGCGACGATCTCCATAACTGCGCTCACAAATTGTTAGTTCATGATATAATTATGTTTGCTCATCATCCAAAACCAAATCCGGGGAGTCCAATACTCAACACTAGTTGCAACTGAATGTAGAACCAAGCTCACGCTCTCGCGCTGTTGCCGGTCTATAGCTATCCTAGGTTTGGATCCAATCTCTTGCAAACCCTAGCCTAGGAAAGCTAGCATTAGGATCAACATCATCGTCCAATCGCGCACCGAGTCCAATCTCTTGCAAACTCGGTCCACGATCTAGATTGTGATAGTTCCTACCCGTCCAATCTCTTGCAAACGAGTATCGGCATGGAATTGCAACCGGAAATCCTAGAATCGGTCCAATCTCTTGCAAACCGATACTTCGAAAATCCGATTCCAACCCAATTCGGATTTCTAGGGCTTCCTATCAAATTGGGATCCAATCTCTTGCAAATCCCAATCGATATGAATACCTAGCCATCCGTAGTAAATTGATCACAATCTAATCCCTAATTATTAATTCTAGCACAATTTCTACCAATTCATCACAAACATGAAATTGGGCTTGTAGGGTTCATCCCCACGCCCCAAGACGTGGAGACTACTCACAATTCATAGCAAGATCACAAAAATAATCAATGAAATAAGCAATAGAATTCATCACAATATTGAGATAAGCAATAAAAATAGAATTTTTAAGGAAAAGAGATGCAAACCAATGGAGTTCTTCAATTGTTCCAACAAAAATCACAAATTTGTCTCTTCTCCAATCAAAAGAATAAAGCTAAAAAACTAATCTAAAAAGCTGCAAAAAATCTAAGAGAGAGGCTCCCTAAACTAGGGTAAAAACAGGGCTTAAATAGCCCTCAAAATCGTCCAAAAATCGTGACCAAAATACCCCTGCACAGCCTGTTTTCCGCAGTTTTCGCTACAGGCAGCGCATCGCACTCGGCCGAGTGACAAAAGTCGCTCGGCCGAGTGAAAACCCTGTCATTTTCCAGTAAGTCGGGGGCTTCAGGGGTCTTCAGTTCGGGGGCGGCTCGGCCGAGTGAGTTGTCGTCACTCGGCCGATGGCTTCAAGGCGCTCGGGCGGACGTAATAATCCACTCGGCCGAGTGGGTCTTCTGAAGTTCAGGCGGCCAAAAAACAGTAACTTGGATGTTTTGGAAGGGCCTCGTCTGGGCGCCACTCGGGCGGACGCGATATCGTCACTCGGCCGATGTGGTCTCCGGTGCTCGGCCGAGTGCACATAGAAATCGTATCTGTTCAGGTCGGCCGAGCAGTGTCTCGCTGGTCGGCCGAGTGGCTCCTCCACTCGGCCGAGTGGGACACAAAAAATGCCCAATCTGATTGTTTTGGCCTCCTCGTCGCTCCTGTGACGTCCATTCTTCTTCCGCTCCTCTCCAACAGCAAAATACCCCTCGGGGAGGTCGTCGGTGACCGTCTAAAGTGAGCGCATCTCAAGATCACTCCAAATCGCTCCAAATCACCTGAAATGCGACAAAAACAACAAATCGTGAAAAGCATCGCAATATCGTCGATATATCGTGAAAAACATGATTTGGGCGATCTAAATGGCATGCAAACATGCGGAAAAAAGGTGTAAAATAAGGAGTGATCAGTTTCGCTCGTCCCTCGCCCGAATCGAGCTGCTCCCCTGCGCCTGAATCAAGCCGATCTCGCCGACGATCAGACTGCCCTCCCTTCGCCGACGGTCGACGGTCACCCACCTCGCCGGCGCCGGCCGCCCCAGCCTCGATTTGCCTCGATTAGCCTCGGTTTGCCCCAAAAACCCATTTTCTCCCCGTTTCTCTTGATCCGTAGAGCCGTTGAGCCCAAAATACAAATTAATTTTCATATCTATCTATTATCCCCCATCTCCCCCATACATATTGAATATTATCGACTGATTTGATCGTTTGATTTGCAGGCTAGCTTGGGGGAGCTTTGATCACTCCTTATTTTACACCTTTTTCCCGCATGTTTGCATGCCATTTAGATCGACCAAATCATGTTTTTCACGATATAACGATGATATTGCGATGCTTTTCACGATTTGTTGTTTTTGTCGCATTTCATGTGATTTGGCGCGATTTGGAGTGATCTCGAGATGCGCTTACTCTAGACGGTCACCGACAACCTCCCCGAGGGGCATTTTGCTGTTGGAGAGGAGCGGAAGAACAATGGACGTCGCAGGAGCAACGAGGAGGCCAAAATAAGCAATCTGTGCATTTTTTGTCTCTCACTCGGCCGAGTGGAGGAGCCACTCGGCCGACCAGCGAGACACTGCTCGGCCGACCAGATCAGACACGATTTACCTGTGCACTCGGCCGAGCGATGGAGACCACATCGGCCAAGTGACGACATCACGTCCGCCCGAGTGGCGCCCAGACGAAGCCCTTCAAAAATCTCCAAGTTTCTGTTTTTCAGCTGCCTGAGCTTCAGAAGACCCACTCGGCCGAGTGGCTTATCCAGTCTGCCCGAGTACAATGAAGCCATCGGCCGAGTGACGACAACTCACTCGACCGAGCCGCCCCCGAAGTAGAGACCCCTGAAGGCCCCGATTTACTGGAAAATTACAGGGTTTTCACTCGGCCGAGCGACTTTTGTCACTCGGCCGAGCGACTTTTGTCACTCGGCCGAGTGCGATGCGCTGCCTGTAGCGAAAACTGCGGAAAACAGGCTGTGCAGGGGTATTTTGGTCACAGTTTTTGGACGATTTTGGGGGCTATTTAACCCCTGTTTTTACCCTAGTTTTGAGAGCTTCTTCTTAGATTTTTTGCAGCTTTTTAGATCTACTTTTTAGCTTTATTTTGGAGATGGGAGAGAAGACAATTTTTTGATTTTTGTTGGAACAATTGAAGAACTCCTTTGGTTTGTCTATCTCTACTCTAAAAATTCTATTTTTATTACATATCTCAATATTGTGATGAATTCTATTGCTTATTTCATTGATTATTTTTGTGATCTTGCTATGAATTGTGAGTAGTCTCCACGTCTTGGGGCGTGGGGATGAACCCTACAAGCCCAACTTCATATTTGTGATGAATTAGTAGAAATTTTGCTAGAATTGATATTTAGAGATTAGATTGGGATCAATTTACTACGGTTAGCTAGGAGTTCATATCGATTGGGATTTGCAAGAGATTGGATCCCAATTCGATAGGAAACCCTAGAAATCCGAATTGGGTTGGAATCGAATTTCCGTAGTATCGGTTTGCAAGAGATTGGACCGATACTAGGGTTTCCGGTTGCAATTCCGTGCCAATACCCGTTTGCAAGAGATTGGACGGGTAGGAACTATCCCAATCTAGATCGTGAGCCGAGTTTGCAAGAGATTGGGCTCGGTGAGCGATTGGACGATGATGTTGATCCTAATGCTAGCTTCCCTAGGCTAGAGTTTGCAAGAGATTGAACCCAATCCTAGGATAGCTATAGACCGGCAACAGCGTGAGAGCGTGAGCTTGGTTCTACATTCAGTTGCAACTAGTTCATCCAAAATCCTAATCTAGCAATTTTGATACCGATAAACCACATCTATGAGATACGGTGAGTAGCGGGGATTCCCCATTCCCTAGACGTTCTTTATTTGATTTGATATTTCTGCACTTTGTCTGACGATTGTGACAGGATCGCCAAAGGCAAATCTCTCTTCTTAAGTAGCCAGGTTGATTGGAACAAGCACGGTCATTCGTCCTCCCTGTGTTCGATATCCCGCTCGCCGCTACACCGTGCGCTTGCGGTAAAACTACAACCGTCGCCTCGGGCATGTATCCGGGGTGCGATCAAGTTTTTGGCGCCGTTGCCGGGGAGTGCGATTGTGTTTGATTCTTTCTCACCCTAGCTATTTCTTTTTTTATTATTTTATTATTATCATTATTTTTATTTCTTATTTCTTACCTAACCCTTCCACGGTACTAATCATTTCTTTGAAACTCTGTTTTCCCTGTGCATGTACACGAGATCTACGGCGGACCCTGCAGCTATCTTATTTGATCCCGAGATCGAACGTACCGCGCGGAGACTTAGAGCGGAAAGGAGACAAAATCCGGAAGGGAGGTTTATGACCAACCTGGAAACTGCGGATCAATTAGCGGCAAGGATGGCGAGGATAATTTCTATTCGAGATAGGCTACGGCCTAAGACCTCTTCTACTACCTCATCCATTGCCATGCCGGAGTTGGCGGCTGACAAGAACTTCGAGCTAAAGACTGGATTAGTGGTTCTGATGCAGCAGGATCCATTTCATGGGAATGCCCATGAAAATCCCCACTACCGCATCCAATTGTTCTTATCGAAGTGCGCCACATTCCAGATGCCGGGGGTCTCCATCGATGCCATCAAACTTCGTCTCTTCCCCTTCACGCTAAAGGACAAGGCACTCTATTGGTTGAGGACGCAAGCTGAGGGTGTTTTCACCACTTGGGACGAGTTGGCGAGTGCATTCATTGACAAGTTCTATCCGCCCTCCAAGACGGTGAAGATTCGGAGCGCTCTCATGTCCTTCAAGCAAGGACCCCAAGAGACGCTCTATGAGGCTTGGGAGCATTTTAAGGATCTGCAGCATCAATGCCCGCACCATAGTATAGAAGATTGGGAGCTAGTGCATAGCTTCTACAATGGTCTCCAACCGGGGACCAAACAAATTATTGATGCCGCGGCGAATGGTGCTATCTTGTCGAAGACTCCCGAAGAAGCTACGGCCCTAATTGAGGAGATGGCATCAAACAATCAACAATGGGGCGATGAGCGAGGACACTCTACGTCCTCCTTGAAGCCGACTAGTATCTATGAGGTGAAGGCCGTGGCGGAGCTTACGAGCAAATTTGATTCTCTCCACAAGGTAGTGGAGAGATTGGAGAAGTTTATCACGGAGCCCCAAGGAGCCCCTTCCACCTCCGCTCCAACGAACCAAATGTGTGATTGGCAAGACCAATCTCAAGTCATGTACGTGGGAGGAGAGCAAGGAGAAGGATCCTTGGAGCAAATACAATATGTCGCGGGGAACCAAGGATATTGGGCCAATCCGGCCGCAAGAAATCATCCAGGATTCTCCTACGCCAACAATGAAGGAGCTTTGAACCCGCCACAACCACCACCTCAACAAGCTCGACCACCACCACCCCAACAACAAAACTATCCACCGAGGGGGCCTACTCAACAAAACTTTCAACCGAAGCAACAAGTTCCACCATATAGGCCGCCCGGATACAATCAAGGGTGGAGGAATCAAAATCAAAACCCTCCACAAGCTCAACAACGATCCGACTTCGAAGCTAGAGTGGAGGCGTTCATGGTCGAGCAAAATAAGGTCAATGCTACATTGAAGGCGGGGCAAGACTCTCTTAATACCGTTGTGGCTCAAATATCGGAGCAATTGGCCTTGCTCAATCGGAACACTCAACGATTGCCGGCGCAACCCGAGCAAAACCCACGGGGCAACACCGGCCACATCAATGCCGTAGTTGCCGTTACTACTAGAGGCGGGAAGGATACCACCCCCGCCATGATTCCTACCGAGGAGCCCGTGGAGGAAAGTTCGGAGCCGGTTGAGCCGGTAGTTGAAGTTGATAGGGAGAAGGAGCCACAAGAAAGGGAGAAATCTAGAGCGGAGCAATTGATCGAGGAGAGGCGCTTCATGCCACCGGTCCCATTCCCCCAAAGACTAGCGAGAGCGAAAATGGAGAAAAGGCTAGCGAAGTTCCTCGAGTATCTAAGAGGAGTTAGCCTCAATATTCCCTTCCTCGACGCCATCGTGGAGATCCCCACATATGCTAAATTTTGAAGGACTTGATTTCGGGGAGAAAGAGGAAGGAGAAGATCATGCTAGCCGAGGATGGCTCTTGGTTCACCAAGAGAGAGAAGGAGCCGGCCAAATTTAAAGATCCGGGGAGTTTTCGGATTCCTTGCACCTTGGGCGGCGTCCCTCTTCAAAAGGCGTTGGTTGATCTAGGGGCTAGTGTGAGCCTCATGCCTCTCTCCATGTTCTTAAGGCTAAACACCGGGACAAAGTTGAAACCTACCGACATGCGCATTCAATTAGCCGATGGGCGAATAACAAGGCCGGTAGGGATCGCCGAAGACATACCGCTACAAGTCCCGGGTGGAATATGCTTGCCATGTGACTTCATGATCATGGACGTTAAGGAGGAGGGAGATACGTCATTGATACTTGGACGCCCGTTCCTCACCACCGCCGGAGTCATTGTTGACGTGCGCGAAGGGACCCTTACTTTAAACGTCAGCAACATCGAGGTGGAGCTCCACATTCTTAAGGCTATGAAGCACATGCCTTACCACGAGGAACTTGACTACATGGACCTCCTTGATGAGGTAATAGAGGAGGCGATCCCCCACTCAATTGGCGCTCTTTTCGATGAAGATTTAGAGGAAGGCCCGGATTTAGGCCAAGAAGAGAAGATAGATGATTCCCCCGACCTCTCCGCTGAAAATGATGAAGGCGACGCTGATGTCGCAAGGATTCGAGAGCTATGCAAGCTCTCGAAATCAAGGTCTCCGAAGAAAGCTCCGCCGGTACGGAAACCGGCGTCACCGGTGAAGCCGTTGACCGGAGCAAATGCTAGCTTGGGGGTGCCTCCCCCCAACACTATTCGAGACGGGAGACCACCGCGGGAGAACACGCCGCAACTTCCAAATCCAAGCGTTCTCCCCGGAAAGTTTGATGGGTGCATCTCATATGCACCAAACATCCCTCGTTAATTGAAAATCATAGGGGGTCGAGCTCACGACCTAAAACGAGCGCTTGTCGGGAGGCAACCCGACGGTTTTTGCTTTATTTTTACTTTTTCTTTATTTTCGTTTTAGAAAATTTTTAGTGTTTTGAGTCGTTCGCCCAAAAATTTTGTGATAACGGGTCCTATTTTTCTTGACAGGAGAGGAGATAGGTAGATCCATCATGAGGAGGATGAACGTGACGACGAGGGGCGCCCCAAGGCGCTCGACGCCTAGGAGGAAGATGGAATCGACTGGAGGAAGAAAGACGGAGTTTAGAGCCCAAACGAAGACAAACATCAGAACACAAGGCTCACTCGGCCGAGTATACTAGTCACTCGGCCGAGTACACAAGTTCATCCGGCCGAGCCGCTCACGAACGATGGAAGTCTGCTGTACCCAACTCTCTGTTTATTTTCCTGATTTCAATATAACTGCTACTCGGCCGAGTGTATATTTTCACTCGGCCGAGTAAAACGGATACCCTCCTAGGGCGAGTCTTGCCGAGTAGCTTGAGTCACTCGGCCGAATGGACTTACTCCACTCGGTCGAGGCTGGCAATGCCACTCGGCCGAAGCGTAAGCAAGGAGGAAATTTTCATTGATCTCGCCCGGCCGAGTGAGCTCGTCACTCGGCCGAGTCGTAACTTTTATTATATAAGGGCCGAGGGGGGGGCGCGTTTTTCGAAACGCAAAAAATCAAAACAGCCCGACCCTTCAGCTCCCCTCGCCCGATAGCCCTCGCTCGCGCCCCCACTCGCCCGACCAGCCCGCTCGCGCCGCCGCTCGGCCCGCCACCGCCGGCCGAGCACCGCCGGCGCCTCGCCCGAGTCGCCGCCGGCGGCCGCCGCCCCTACCACCTCCGGTATCGCCTTTATTGCCTTTTTCTCCTCTTTTTGAGTATTTTTTGAGGATCCATGTGTTAAACACCCCCCAAACCCAAATCAATTTCTATATTTATCTGTTATACCCCTAATGCTCCATACGTTTTGAATATTACCCGCTGATATCTCCATTTCATGCGCAGGTTGTTTTTGGGAGCTTAGGGGAGCCCAGGGGAGCTTCTTGGGACTGATTAGGGCTTCGCGGAGGTGCGGTCTTCGCACGCTTCCACTGCTTAGCACTCGCGGCGTGTCGGGGTACACTCTTTCCTTTATTTTGCACACGCCGCACTTTGCACGTTTTTCGGCTCGCACTCGGGGCCGATATGCCGCCCCGGACACGGCCGCGGACGAGGAGACCTTCCGCCAAGCGGAAGCGGTCGGATGATGCCGGCCCCTCCCACGAGGTGGAGGACTCTCCTCCTCCTTCCCCCACACACCCCGTCCACCCCGCACAGCCTGCAGGCCCCGCACACCCCGCACAGCCTGCAGCGCCCGCACAGCCCGCATAGCCACCCCCTGCCGCTCCACAGCCACCACCTCCGGCTCCACTGATCGGGCCGCTGGGGATCACGTTTTGGAACGACGCACACCGCGTCGCTTTCGAGCGTATCTCCCAGCGCTCGATCGTACCCTCCAGGTTTGCACACCTTGCCGACCTAGGACGCCTGGGGGTACTAGAGGGGATGCTCACGTTGTACGACAACGTGGGCTGGCGAGATTTCTTTCAGGTGTCGGCAGATACGTTTACCCACCCGACACTTGAGGTTCTTAGTTCGATCGCCCGGACCGACGAGGGATGCTCGTTTCGGTTCATGGACCGGGAGTGCCAGGTCACTCTCGCCCAGTTGAGAGCCTTCTTCTCGTGGCCCGATATCCCCGGGGCCGACCGAGGTTACGCACCCACCCATATCCCCCCACCTTCCTTCGACGCCGGTGCCTTCTGGGCCCGGATTACGGGTCTCCACGCTGCCTTTGACCCTAGTAGGGCCAAGGCCTCGGCCATTGTCCATCCCTGCCTACGTATTGCTCAACGCCTTATGGCGACGACCTTTTTGGCCAGATATGAGCTGGGCACGATGTCTACGCCAGAGCTCTACATGCTCTACGCGATGACACGTCCCAGAGCTCTATCTAGGGATGGCGATGAGCTTGTCCCCGCCGTCGTGATCGATATCGCGACATGGTTTTTAGACCGCATCATTGTATCGGTGGGCGCTCGCTCACCGATATGCTGCGGCGGCCTGATCACCTTGCTTGCTCTTATGACCGGCGAGGACTTCCCCGACGACCTGCGACGAGTACCGGGCCCCACTTCTCTGTCGATTGATGTTATGGCCCGGATGAAGATGCTTCGTCCGCACGGTGAGCGTCACTGGGTCTGGTTGCACGGCCCTTATGGTGCCGATTACATGATTCTCCCGAACCCAGCTCGGACTCAGATTGCACCAGCCCACGTTGACTGGCTCCCTGCGATGGATGTCCTCATCCCTGCTGCTTACGTGCTCGAGGCCGAGGAGGCCGAGCAGGCCCACGTTGCCCCTGTAGACCCTGTTGCCCCTGCCGAGCCTGCTGCCGTGCCTGTTGACCCTGTGGCCCCTCAGCCTATCCCCGATGCTTCCGCCGCTCCTGACACCTCTGTCGGTGTCGGGAGTACCTTAGCTGAGCCCACTTCCACCACCTCCGCGGCTATCACCACCACCACCGGCCCTCTGTCCGTCGAGCCTCTTTGCTCTGCTCTCCCCGAGCGCCCGCCGACCTTTGTTGAGAGTGGAGAGCCCTCGTTTGCCTCGGTCGTGGAGACCATGGCTAGCATGATCTCTGCTGGGGTTGCACCTTTTGGACCACACACTTCCACCCCAGCGGTTGTCACCTCTGTCTCCACTGCTACTGTATTTTCCGAGAGTGTAGTGGCGTCTGTCCACACTTCTGTGCCACTGACCTCTCTGGCCGCCTTGCTGCCACTTTTGCACTCTTCCTTCGCTGCTGCTGCCTCCACTTCTTGCCAGCCGGTGCCCCGTCCTCACACTGAGGCCAGGCCCACTTTTGCTGGCGCAGCACCTTTCGTTCCATTCCCTGCTGAGCCTGTCACATATGCGACCCGAGTACGCCAGCCCAGACCTGCACAGCCCCGCCCGGTGCGTCCCTCTGCACCACCTCCCCCTGACACAGTACTTCAGAGCATTCGTGCTCTAGAGGGGGGCGGTGAGTGGCCTCAGAGGCGACCTTAGGACCCTGTCCTCCACCGTCTCTGCGATGGCTGGCCGCTTCGACCTGCTCCCGCAGATCCACTACTGTCTTACCCAGGTTCTGGAGCGTCTCCCCCGCGTACCCCCACCCACCCAGCAGGTTCCCACTCACACTTCCACACCCACTCAGCCTGCTGCCACTCCCACACCCACCCCCGCTTAGCAGCCTGTCCAGCCAGCACCACCCACACGACCTCCGCCTCAGGACGGAGACGGCGCAGCACCACCTTCTTAGGCACCCTTGATGCCATCGTTTATTCTTGCCGTTGTGCTGCCCGTTTCTGCTGGGTCCTGATGCATTTTTGCCCCCCTCCCCTCACTTATTTTGGGATTCTCTTTTTGTTCATATCTTTATATATCTTTTTTGGGAGAGAGGGAGAGTTTTTGGTGCCACATATATATGTCTCACTCCTATCTTTGCATGCATCATGTCCGCATCATATTTTTCATTTCTTTATTTTTATCTTTTTATTTTCATTTTTTCATGCATGCACTTTGCATCCCGCTCACTTGCCCCTCACATTTCTTGTCTCTCGGTGTGCCACACTTTGCACATTGAGGACACTGTGCCATTTAGCTTGGGGGAGTGAGTTCTCACGATCTTTTTCGGTTTGCCACCTTTATTTTTAGTTTTTCACGCCATTTTTCGCTTTTGCACTCATTTTCTTCGTTTTTCTTTTATTTTACCATGCATCACGTTTGTCTTATTTTTCTGTGTGCCGCATTGTAAATAGTTCTATTTTCCCTTTATCTTTATTTCTTTTTCATCTCATGCTAGAGATGACTTTTCTATGATGATGACGACGTGGAGTTAGCTTATTTTATATGCATGCTATATTTGTCATGTCTTAGATTTTATTTTTGATATCATATGCTATGACTTGCCTTGCATCTAGAGATAGTAACCCACACTTTTGCCACATGAAAATGGATGAAATTTTATTACTAGCTGAGTCTGAATATTCATATGTATGCCATCACAGAAAACACACCAAGATTCACGCATTGAATGCCTATATCTAGAGTACTGATTTCTTTTTCCTATATCACTTCTATATGCATGAATTGTACACTTCACTTCAGGATGATTGAATGATGTTAGCTATGATAAATCTGGATTAGTTAGCTTTTTTGTGATCGAAACTGAGTAGATTAGATTACCCTGCTGAAGTTGTCGTGCATGTCTTATAGAGTGAACTGAGAGATATATCTATTTCTTTCTCCACAAATCTTGAACATTATTTCTCTACTTTTAAAATCATTGGTGAATCTCCACTTAGTGATTCTATTATATGGCATTTCCCCCACTATTCATGCCTAGCTCCAAATCTCTTATTGTCTAAAAAAAGGAAAAAAAAAGAGAGAGAAAAATATTCTTGTATATCATTATCTCTCTCTTTGAATTGGGATCACCGTGTATATATGCTATATCAAAAAAAAGAGGAAAAATCCTCAATAAAAGATCCCATCTCACTTTCTTCCTTTCTTCTTTCTTTTAATTGCTTTTGGAGCTATATATAAATGGGGGTGTGAATATTTTTTATGCCACTATGCTTATGGATAAGCTTGGGGGAGGGAATCCATTGATGTGTGAGAGAGTGACTACTTGAAGTTGCACGACGACCTAGGCTAAGTAATATTCTATACTCAATGAGATTATTTCTAGCTTTACGAAATCCAGAAATCTAAGCCTAGCATTCATGTCATGAAATCCATACTTTTCTATTCTCTCTATTCTATAGTGTGATACTCTTATACTCCTCATAGAAAGCATTCAATTGAAAAGTGTGTGATCTGTGATTCGTATACCGCTTTAAATGTTTCAGACGATGCTAGTTCTAAAATTATTCCGTTTTCCATGATTATATCGTTGTTCGTGGGTTTTCTATTTCTATTTGCACTATTATACTATGATATCAAAATAAAATTCTTTGACATGTGTTTATCATTCAGGGCATGCTATATGAGTAAGTGGAACCCACGTCCTGAGAAAATAATCTAGCAACCTACCTCTTCGCTTCTTTCTTTCTATTTTATTTTATTTCGTTTTCATTCTTCTTCGTTTTTCATTTTTCGTTTTTCGCCGTTTTCGTTTTCCGAATCCACCGGGTTCGCCTTTTACTTATCTTCCTCGAGGACGAGTAAGAGGCAAGCTTGGGGGATTTTGATCACTCCTTATTTTACACCTTTTTCCCGCATGTTTGCATGCCATTTAGATCGCCCAAATCATGTTTTTCACGATATATCGATGATATTGCGATGCTTTTCACGATTTGTTGTTTTTGTCGCATTTCAGGTGATTTGGCGCGATTTGGAGTGATATCGAGATGCGCTTACTCTAGACGGTCACCGACAACCTCTCCGAGGGGCATTTTGCTGTTGGAGAGGAGCGGAAGAAGAATGGACGTCGCAGGAGCAACGAGGAGGCCAAAATAAGCAATCTGGGCACTTTTTGTGTCTCACTCGGCCGAGTGGAGGAGCCACTCGGCCGACCAGCGAGACACCGCTCGGCCGACCAGATCAGACACGATTTACCTGTGCACTCGGCCGAGCGACGGAGACCACATCGGCCGAGTGACGACATCACGTCCGCCCGAGTGGCGCCCAGACGAAGCCCTTCAAAAATCTCCAAGTTTCTGTTTTTCGGCTGCCTGAGCTTCAGAAGACCCACTCGGCCGAGTGGCTTATCCAGTCTGCCCGAGTACAATGAAGCCATCGGCCGAGTGACGACAACTCACTCGGCCGAGCCGCCCCCGAAGTAGAGACTCCTGAAGGCCCCGATTTACTGGAAAATTACAGGGTTTTCACTCGGCCGAGCGACTTTTGTCACTCGGCCGAGTGCGATGCGCTGCCTGTAGCGAAAACTGCGGAAAACAGGCTGTGCAGGGGTATTTTGGTCACAGTTTTTGGACGATTTTGGGGGCTATTTAACCCCTGTTTTTACCCTAGTTTTGAGAGCTTCTTCTTAGATTTTTTGCAGCTTTTTAGATCTACTTTTTAGCTTTATTTTGGAGATGGGAGAGAAGACAATTTTTTGATTTTTGTTGGAACAATTGAAGAACTCCTTTGGTTTGTCTATCTCTACTCTAAAAATTCTATTTTTATTACATATCTCAATATTGTGATGAATTCTATTGCTTATTTCATTGATTATTTTTGTGATCTTGCTATGAATTGTGAGTAGTTTCCACGTCTTGGGGCGTGGGGATGAACCCTACAAGCCCAACTTCATATTTGTGATGAATTAGTAGAAATTTTGCTAGAATTGATATTTAGAGATTAGATTGGGATCAATTTACTACGGTTAGCTAGGAGTTCATATCGATTGGGATTTGCAAGAGATTGGATCCCAATTCGATAGGAAACCCTAGAAATCCGAATTGGGTTGGAATCGAATTTCCGTAGTATCGGTTTGCAAGAGATTGGACCGATACTAGGGTTTCCGGTTGCAATTCCGTGCCAATACCCGTTTGCAAGAGATTGGACGGGTAGGAACTATCCCAATCTAGATCGTGAGCCAAGTTTGCAAGCGATTGGGCTCGGTGAGCGATTGGACGATGATGTTGATCCTAATGCTAGCTTCCCTAGGCTAGGGTTTGCAAGAGATTGGACCCAATCCTAGGATAGCTATAGACCGACAACAGCGCGAGAGCGTGTGCTTGGTTCTACATTCAGTTGCAACTAGTTCATCCAAAATCCTAATCTAGCAATTTTGATACCGATAAACCACATCTATGAGATACGGTGAGTAGCGGGGATTCCCCATTCCCTAGACGTTCTTTATTTGATTTGATATTTCTGCACTTTGTCTGACGATTGTGACAGGATCGCCAAAGGCAAATCTCTCTTCTTAAGTAGCCAGGTTGATTGGAACAAACACGGTCATTCGTCCTCCCTGTGTTCGATATCCCGCTCACTGCTACACCGTGCGCTTGCGGTAAAACTACAACCGTCGCCTCGGGCGTGTATCCGGGGAGCGATCAAGCTTTGGGGAGCTTCTGGACGCGCATTTAGCTTCGCGGCGGAGGCGTCTCTTCGCACGCATCACCTATTGCTCTCGCGACGTGTTCAGGTACATTCGTTGCATCATTTAGCACACCGCAGTATTTATTTGAGTTGGGACACGTCTCGTGGCACACATGCCGTCGCACACTAGGCCACGTACACGGGGATCCGCCCCCAAGCGGAGGCAGACCGATGACCCCGGTCCCTCTCACGCTAGGGAGGACTCCCCTCCACCTAGCCCGCCACTGCCACCACCACCTACACAGCCGATCCCAGCCGATCCTGTCCCTCCACCCGCTCCCGCTGTCGGGCCGATGGGGATCACGTTTCGAAACGACGCACACCACGCCAGGTTCGAGCGTATCTGCCATCACTCGATAGTACCCTCTAGGTTTGTGCACTTAGCTGACCTTGACCGCCTAGGGGTACTCGAGGGGCTTCTCACGTTGTATGACAACGTGGGATGGCGTGATTTTCTTGCGGTGTCAGCGGATACTTACATCCATCCGACACTAGAGGTCCTAAGCTCTATCGACCGGACCCCTGGAGGATACACATTCCGTTTGATGGATCGAGAGTGCGAGGTCACTCTCGACATGCTTCGTGTGTTCTTCCAGTGGCCAGCTGTCCCTGTCCTTGACCGTGCCTACGCCCCCACGCACATCCCACCCACGTCATTCGACACCTCCACATTCTGGACACGGATCACGGGATCCCCACTTGGCTTTGACCCTAGTAGGGCCAAGGCCTCAGCCATCCTGCACCTCTGCCTCCGCATTGCCCAGCGCCTCATGGCGACCACTTTCTTAGCGAGGTACGAGCCTGGGACGATGTCTATGCCTGAGCTCTACATGCTCTACGCGATGACTCGCCCTAGAGTTCTGGATAGGGGTAGCGATGACCTGGTCCCTGCCGTTGAGATTGATATCACTAGTTGGTTCTTAGACCGCATCATCATTTTGGTGAGTGCTCGCTCACCTATTTGTTGCGACGGTCTGATTACACTTCTAGCCCTTATGACCGGCGTGGACCTACCTGACGACATGCGTCGAGCCCCGAGCCCCACTGCACTTTCGATAGACGTTATGGCCCGGATGAAGATGCTTCGTCCCCACGGTCGTAGGCACTGGGTGTGGTTGCACGGTCCCTTTAGTGCTGACTACATGGTTCTTCCGAGCCTCGCTTAGACACACATAGGACCGGCCCACGGGGATTGGATCCCAGCGATGGACCTACTTATCCCTGCTGCCTACGTGCTTGAGGCTGATGATGCTGAGCAGGCACCCCCTGCACCACCCGTTGACCCCGTGATCCCTCAGCCTGCACGCACCCGCACTGTCTACACCTCCCGACACTTCTATCCACACTTCTGTCAGTGTCGGGAGTACCTTTGCTAAGCCGTCCACCACCACCACCACCACCACCACCACCACCGCTGAGCCTATGTCCGTCGAGCCTATCACCTCTCTTAGCCCCGAGTGTCCCACCACCATTCTAGAGAGCGGCGAGTCTTCCTTTTCTGCTGCTGTGGAGATCCTCTCCCGATTGCTATCGACGGTTCCTGGGGAGTCCACTTTTGTGCCCTACACTGCCTCCCAGTCGTCGACCTTACGGTCTCCACTTTCGCTGTCTTCACCGAGAGTGTCGTGACTTCTGTCCCCATTTCTGCGTCACTAACCTCTCCTGCTGCCTCGTCACCTATTTTGCCTTCCACCTCTTTTTTTCTACTGCTGCTTCGACCCAGCCTGCGTCCCAGCCTCACACCGAGGCTGGGCATCACTTACCGAGCACAGCACCCCTTCCACACTACCCTGCTGGCCCCATCCTATACGCTTCCCGTCAGAGACAGCCCCGTACCTCACCTGTTCGACCTGTGCGTCCCTCCGTTCCACCACCCCCTGACACTCTAGTTCAGAGCATTCGCGCTCTTGAGGGGGCTGTTAGTGGACTTCGAGGAGACTTCAGGGCTCTCTCTGCCACGGTTAGTTTTGTGCAGTGCCGCGTCGCCATGCTTCCCGATATACAGGTTTGCCTGACTCAGATTCTGGCGCGCCTGCCTCCACCACCCACACCCTCCCAGCAGCCACCACCCCAACACCTCCACCACCACCCCCGCCACAGGACGATGATGGTGCATCACCACCACCAGCTTAGGCACACTTTTGATGCCTCTGATGTTTTTTTGTCGTTTTGCTGCCCGTTTGTTCCTGGGCATGGTGTTTGATTTTTGCCCCCCTCCTCCACGTATTACTTTGAGGCCTACCTGATCATATCTTTTTGTATCTTTTTGGGAGTGAGGGAGAGAGACTTTTTGGGGACACTTATATCTGCATCATCCTGATCTTTGCATGCACCGCATTCATTCGCATTTTATTTATTTTTCATTTTCTTTCTTTTCCATCATGCATGCATCCTCACCCACCCCTCCCACTTCACGACTCTTGGTGTGCCACACTTTGCACATTGAGGACATTGTGCACTTCATCTTGGGGGAGTGAGTTCTCATACTTTTTCATTTTTGCCACCCTTTATGTTTGATTTCTCACGTTTTCTTTCCACTTTTGCACTTATTTTCACCATTTTTTTCGTTTTTTATCATGCATCACGTTTTCCTTTCCTCTTTTGAGTATGCCGCATTGTATATAGTTCTATTTTTCTTTTATCTTTGTTTCTTTCATCTTTTGCTAGAGATGATTTTTCTGTGATGATGATGACGTGGTGTTAGCTTATCTACATATGCATGCTATTTTGTCACGTCATAGCTTTTGTTTCAGATATCACATGCTACGTCCTGCTTTGCATTTTGAAATAGTAACCCACTCTTTCCCTGTATGAATATGGATGAAATTATATTATTAGCTGATGTCTGATGATTCATATGTATGCTTATCATAGAAAACACACCAAGCTTCACGCATTGTCTGCTTATATTTGGAGTACTGCTTTCCTCTCTCATATCACTTCTTATTGCATGAATTGTACGCTTCACCTTCAGGTTGATTGAATGTTTGCTAGGATGATATATCTGGACTAGTTTACTTTTTTGGGATTAAACCGAGTAGATTATATTACTCTGCTGATAGTTGTCATGCACGTCCTATAGAGTGAACTGAGTGATACATTGATTTCTTTCTCCACATATCTTGAGCATTATTTCTCTACTTGAAATTCATTGGTGAATCCCCCCTAGCAAGTCTATTATCGGCATTTTCCCCGCTATTAATTTCCATGCTCCAAATCCCCAAAATCAAAAAGAAAAAAAAATACCTGTATATCCTTCTCTCTTTTGATTTGGGATCGCTTATGTATATATTGTTATTGCAATGAAAAAAAAGAGAAGAAGGAAAAAAAGGGAGAAAAATTGAGAAAAAGAAAAGAAAAGAGAAAAGAAGTTCATAACGATCCCATCTCATACTCTTTCTCTCATTCTTCCCTCTTTTGTTTTATTTTTACTTTATTTTGGAGCTTCAAAAGAAATGAGGAATGTACATATTGATTTGTTTATGCCACCACGCTTATGGATAAGCTTGGGGGAGAGGATCCAATGATGTGTGAGAGAGTGACTACTTGACGGTGCATGACAACCTAGGCTAAGTAATTTTCTATACTCGGTGAGATTGCTAAAGTTTCACGAAATCCAGAAATCGACACTTAGCATTTATTTCATGAAAACCATGCTTTTCTATTCTTACTATTCCATATCGTGTGATATCTCTTATACTCCTTATAGAAAGCATTCAATTGAAAAGTGTGTGATCTATGGTTATGCATACCGCTTTAGATGCTTCAGACGATGTTAATCCTAGAATGATTCCATACTTCATGCTATATTGATATTTTGTGGTTTTCTATTTCGAATGCATTAATTATACTATGATATCGAAATAAAAGTCTTTGACGTGTGTTTTATATTCGATGTATGCTATATGAGTAAGCAAAACCCACGTCCTGAGAAAAATGATCTAGCACCCCCCTTCTTCGCCTTCTATTCTATTTTTATTTTTTGTTTTTTGTTTTTATTTTCCTTTCTTTTGTTTTTCCCTCCTTTCCATCATTTTGCCCGTCGGGCTCGCTTTTTACTCATCTTCCTCGAGGACGAGTAAGAGGTAAGCTTGGGGGATTTTGATCGCTCCGTATTTTACACCCATTTTCTGCATGTTCGCATGCCACTTTGATTGCTCATATCGTGTTTTTCACGATTATTCGACAATATTGCGATGTTTTTCACGATTTCTTGTTTTTGTCGTATTTCAGGAGATATGGAGCGATTCGGAGTGATTTTGAGATCAAGAGGATTTGCACCCACTCCGGAGTGTCACCCGAGGCTCTTTTGAGGGTTATTCGGCGATGGAAGACAAGTGGGAGAAGAAAGAACGTCGTAGGAGCGACGAGGAAGCGAAAAGACGAAGATCGGGCCTTTGCAGCATCTCACTCGGCCGAGTGAACCACCCACTCGGCCGAGCAAGAAGACCACTCGGCCGACCAGACCGGACACACATCAACAGAAGATAATGGGCGTGCACTCGGCCGAGTGACGATAGTCCACTCGGTCGAGCATGGAAGTCTACTCGCCCGAGTGGCACGAGAACAGATGCTTCGAAAATGGCCGATTTACTGTTATTTTACAGGCTTTTCAGAGCTTCCACTCGGCCGAGCAAGAATTGCCACTCGGCCGAGTGAGTAAATCTACTCGGCCGAGTCACCTCCGAAGACAGACCCCCAAAAATCCCCGACTTACTGTAATTGTACAGGGATTGTCACTCGACCGAGTGACATTTGTCACTCGGTCGAGTGAGCTGCCCCGCCTGTAGCGTAAACTGCGATTTTTGAGCTGCGCAGGGGCATTTTTGTCACGAATTTCTGGGCGATTTTGAGGGGTATTTAAACCCAGTTTTTTCCCTAGTTAGGGAGAGCTTTTTGATACTTTTGGCAGCCTTTTTAGATAGCTTTTTAGTTAATTAGATTTAGGCTTTTTGAGAGATTAGAAAGGAGATTCTTGTTGGATGCTATTGGATTCTCATTGGGTTGTCTCTTTTCTTGTCAAAAACTCCATTTTTATTGATAATCTCTCTATTGCAATGAATTGTGTTGATTTTTCTATTGAATTTCTATGAATTGCATAATGATTAGTGAGTAGTTTATTTGTCCTAGGGCATGGGGATGAACCCTATGAACCCTATTTCTAAATTGTGATGAATTGGTGAAATTGTTGCTAGAATTGATTAGGGTTAGGTTGGGATTGAATGATTACGGATAGCTAGGGATTCATATTGATGGAGATTTGCAAGAGATTGGGTCCCAATTGATAGGAAGCCCTAGAAATTCGATTTGGATTTACGATTGGAATTTTCTAGAATTGGTTTGCAAGAGATTGGACCAAGGCTAGGGTTTTTAATCGTATTTATATACAAATACCTGTTTGCAAGAGATTGAACGGGTAGGAACTATCTCAACCTAGGTCGTAGCTGGAGTTTGCACGAGAGTGGACTCGAGATACGATTGAACGATGATGTCGATCCTAATGCTAGCGGCTTAGGTTAGGGTTTGCAAGAGATTGGGCCCTAACCTAGGTTTGCTATAGTCCGGCAATAGCGCGGGAGCGTGAGCTTGGTTCCACATTTAGTTGCAACTAGTTCACCCAAAATTCAAGTCTAGCAATGGTGTAACCTACGAATCACAACGACGAGATACGGTTTGTAGCGGGGATTCCCTATCCCTAGGCGTTTTATTTCATTGATATTTCCATCGATATACGAACGATTGTGACAATTTTACCCCGCATTATTCTTGACCATTTCGATAGCTAGGTGATTAGAAGAAGACACTGTTATTGTTCCTCCCTGAGTTCGATACCCGCTTGCCACTTGACCGTGCGCTTGCGGTAAGACTACAATTGTTCTCCGGGTGCATATCCGGGGGCGATCATCTACATCGTGCAGTAAGCTCCATATACACAAATCCAAGATATGACCCAAATATCGATTCGATTCGAATTAAGCGGTGAATATATAACTGAAGCATGCATGAGAATAGAGCAAGAATCAAAACATATCATGCGTCAGGGACTCCACAACTAGGGTTAAGGAAATCGCCACACTATAGCCTAGATAATAGCTTAAAAGTTCCTAAGCCAAGTGTTTTCGAAAACGATGGGGGTTGAGATGATGTGGAGTAGAACACTCGGTGCAAACTCTCGCCTTCCCTTTATTCTCGGAAGATAGGAAAAATGTTCACACTCATATTTTTTTGGTTTTGGATAATTGTATATTTTTTTTGGATTTTTGGATATACATATTTTTTTTTCTTTTTTTTCGTTTTTATGGGTTTTTCTTTTCTCTCTTTTTTGGATTTTTGGATAGTGGGATATATACATGTGTACTCTCCCAAGTGGGAGAACGGTACACTACGAGGGGATTTGCACCAAGTAAAATAAAAAAGAAATCGGAATCTAAACACTTGGGCAAAGGAAACTATTCTCGCTAATTAGAGCATGTGCTAAATGGGTTATCCTAGTCCTTAATTGTGGAATCCTGACACATGCGAAATGAAGTATACGATATATATATAGCATGCAGAAGCAGACATGAGAAACAAATACCGCATATTCAAATCGAAGCATGATAATCTAGGGGGTCATTCCTGGACAAGTATATAAAACACAATCACAAAGTAGAAGCACATCCAACTCTAGTCACGACACATGACTCACATAAAAGCTAATTGGACCCACGATGCATGAAATGCAAGAGAACTCGACTTCCTAAGGCTAGTGAATGTGATTATCAGAGCCGTGCAAGTTGTGCATGTGATTTTTGTGGCAATTCATCATAGGGTTCATCTCTAGGAGAAAGAGATAAAAAGAAGAAAAGAAAGAAAAAGAAAAAGAAAAACACGGAGAAAAACGACTCAAATAACGAAGAAAAAGAGACAAATGACGCACGAAGTGCGACTCCCCCAAGCTGAAACTTGCATTGCCCTCAATGCAATAGAATTAAATACGGGAGGGCAATGGATATGGGGGGAATACGCACAGACACAAAAAGACATGAAAGACAAGAAAATCACACAAACGATACTGAAAAGAAGAATAGAGATAAAAATCACGCCACACGACATATAAACAGAAAATAAAATAAAATAAAAAAAGAAAATCACACGCACAACAAATAAACAAACACACAAAGAAAAACGACACACGACAGCACACAAAATTTTTTTGACTTCCCCCAAGCTAGACGTTACAGTGCTAGCGATATGATGTGATCATGAAAATGCAGAGATATGCAAAGGGGAGGTCAATCGGAGTCGCTTGCGGTAGAATGGTAAGGAGACGGCGAAGATGGTGGTGAATAATGGTAGAAGGAATCCTCCGAGGACGAAGGAGAGGGTGTGCGAATAGGAGAAGGAGGGGCAACAGGCAGGACTACCAGAGGATCAGGATATATCAGTGGATCGTGGTGAATGATGGTGAGACGGGGTGGACCGACACATGGGTGCCAATCGGGAGGATCCATGGGTGGGAAGTGAACGAGTGAAGCGTACCAAGGATCTGGGTAGACCTCCCAGGGTAGGTGTGTAAGTCGTAAGGGGAAGCGCTCCGGAGATGAGGGTGGGAGGATGGAAAAAGGAGTGTAGGCAGGACTATAGAGGTAGGCTGCACGATCCTCCCCAAAAGGAGTAAGCATACCGATAGTGTAACGACCCGATTCTCGGGCCCGTTACTTTTGGATATTTGCGCAGGTCCTGCAGTTAACCAGTGAAAACAAAATAGCCATGATGTAGAGATGTACAAAAATACCCAAACAGTGTCCAATTATTACAACCATACTGTACAGAAATGTTCCAACACACGTACATGAAGAAAAGAAAATACAACTAAAAACAACTCTGAAAGCTGCGGACTCATGGTCAAATTCTGGCGCTATTAACTCTAGAGCATTTGCCTCCATATGTACGTTGTCTGCGGTGCCACAGAGATGGAACCGTAGGTAAGTCACAACAATTCTAGCGATAGAAACCAAGTAGTGCAAAAGTATAGAACAGACTATATTAAACAAAAGATGGTCATGCAGGTGCAAAAAGTAAAGTATGGGCATACAGGTATGTAAGAGAATAAGTAAAGTACTGGTAACTGCTCAGGTGTGGTAAGTAAAGTGCGTGTAATGCATAAAGTAAAGGTGACTGTACGAGAGCAACAACTGTGGCATGGCATATGGTAGCAATAATATTTTGTCCAATGGAATGTCAATAGTAAGACAACCAGGTTAACAATGTTTTGACCAATCGGTAATGGGATGATAATAGATAGACCTAGTAATACTCATGAAAAGATGAGCGTCGCTTGACTATCTAATAGTGTAGGATGGCCTAATAATAAGAAGTCTAGCTTAACTTCCAAATCAGCCAGTCAGTCAGGGCTTGAAGGCACAGGTCACTTCAAAGACCGCAGGAACAAGTCCCTTGGTTGACCAACCCACTTCCCATTCCTTTCTAGACACTGATTCAGTCGTAATTCAAAACCGCTCATTATTAAACTGTTCTATCACGTTCGAGTAGTCTCGACTTAGTCCGTAGAATAGTAGTAGTCGTGACTGAAGCAACGGTATCAATCAATTATCAATTAGTGCAACATCATTCAAACTAGTGCATCAGTCTTAAATGCCGCAAGGGCCCAATAGTGTGCTCCGTAAATGTGCTCCATAAATGCCCGAAGGCCTAATAGTGTGTTCCGTAATGTGCTCCGTAAATGCCCGAAGGCCCAATAGTGTGTTCCGTAATGTGCTCCGTAAATGCCCGAAGGCCCAATAGTGTGTTCCGTAATGTGCTCCGTAAATGTGCATCAACCTTGGCTCGAGTGTACGATATGCAACCAGAAGTGCACCCATCCCACGGAGCAACTCGTGAGATATCTACCTACCATCCCCTTTAGGGTGATGGTACAGCTTACCAAATACGGGTGGACCCAGTCACTCCCGCACATTACGTAGCTCAAGACTACCCCATAACCCATGTTGTATCACATTTCACATTTATATCAGTATCCGTGTCCGTATCCATATCCGTATCTGTATGGCGTCATAGGCCCATCATTTCGTACATCCAACAATGTGTACAACAATACATCCATCAATGAGTACATCAATTACATTTATCTGGTAGTTACTTGCTGAAAAGTCAAGGCAGAAGCCTCAACAGAGAATATCAGTCCTGAGCAATACTTTGAAGTCCAACAACTATGATATCTAATTCCATAAAAGTGCACTATCTCGATTTAGTCCTGAGCAATGCTTTGAAGTCCAACAACTATGATATTTAATCCCATAAAAGTGTACTATCTCAACTTAGTCCTGATCAATGCTTTAAAGTCCAACAACTATGATATCCAATTCCATAAAAGTTTATTATCTCAATGTAGTCATGAGCAATTCTTTTGAATTCTAACAACTATGATATCAAATTCCATAAAAGTGCACTATCCCAATTTAGTCCGAGCAATGATTTGAAGTCCAACAACTATGATATCAAATTTCATAAAAGTTTACTATCTTAATTTAATCCTTTGGTCATTCCACTATTGATTAGTTCGCTAGTTAATTAGGTCTCTAATCCTTGGTTCAAGTCAATAGCTGTTCTGTGACTAGATGACATGTCCTAAGTTCATACGAGTACACTATCCAGATTTCCAAAGTTAGAATTAGAGTGACTTACTCTCGAGATCGTCGTAGCAAGACGAGGTTAGAGCTAGAGCTTTTAAAGATGTTGGTGCACGAGTATTGGTACCTGCAAACACAAGAAATCGTTAGTTACCGGCTACTCTATTTTCAATCTATTTGATTTGGTCGTTTCGATTTTATAATCGATTGAAACGTTGTCAAAAAGTGTTCTAAATTTTTCTATAGCCTAGATATAAGGAAATGTTATAAACGGGCTTCTTGGTGGGCCTACCCGTTAGTGGGTATCCACCCATTATGTAACCCTACCACTATAAATACAGGGCTATGGTCTCCATAGCCGCCAAGTTTACAACACGTTATCAGCACGCTCAAAGCTAAGCCGAACCCCTGCCGACGGACGGACGCGACGGACGGACGCGACGCGAACGGGCTTCCTTCACCGAACGTCGCTAGATCCGGCGGGTAGGATCTAGAGGTAACTTTCTCCCAAGATCTAAAAATTTTGTATATGCGCATATGTGGTGATTTAATTCTTTTTGGCTCAATCGATCAAAACATCGTTTTTATCGCTAAAAATCACCCTTTTTCAATTAAAAAACGAATTTTTGGAAGAAAAATTGGGGTTTTTCCACTAAAAATCGGATTTTTACCCGTTGTTTTTCCCCAAAAATCACCCAAACCCGAAATAGGGTTCACCCACGCCCCCCCGTCGCCGGCAGCGGCGGGGGCCTTCCCGCCGTCGCTGCGGCGGCGGGAACCCCCCCCGCCACTGCGGGCGGGGGCTCCCCGCCGCCTGCAGCGGCGGGCAACCCCCACCGCCAACGGCGGGGGCAAACCCCGCCGCCAGCGGCGGGGGCAACCCCCGCCGCGGCAGGCGGGGGCTCCCCCCCGCCGCCTGCAGCGGCGGGGCACCCCCGCCGCCAGCGGCGGGGGCAAACCCCGCCGCCTGCAGCGGCGGGGCACCCCCGCCGCCGGCCCCCGCCGCCTGCAGCGGCGGGGCACCCCCGCCGCCAGCGGCGGGGGCAAACCCCGCCGCCTGCAGCGGCGGGGCACCCCCGCCGCCGCAGGCGGGGGCTCCCCGCCGCCTGCAGCGGCGGGCAACCCCCGTCGCCTGCAGCGGCGGGCCCCCCCTCCCCGTCGACTGCTGCGGCAAACGGGCCCGCCCGCCAGTAGCGGGTACGGGCCCGGCGTGCGTACCCCAAAACCCTAACTAGGGTTTCTGACCCAGAAAATTTTTCGAATTTTTCAAAAAAAAAAAAAATTCAGATTTAATTGCGATTCTCTTTCGTTATAATCTGGACCAAATTGCATGTGATTTTTACTCATCGCAAATTATATTTGGATTTATGATTTTCTTTAAAAAAACGTTTAAAAATTAAGAAGATCCTGCGACCGCTCTGCCGTTAGTCAACTAACCTAACGGTGCATGACGTTGCCTAGTGGTCCAATAATTTTTAAACGATAGATTTCAATTTCCATTATAAACTGCCTGTGATGAATAAATAAATTGCCTGCGATGTATAAACTGCCTGTGTTGATGCCTGCTGCATTATAACTGCCTACGACGAATGGTTAATATTTGCTGTGGTTTTGGATCGGCTAGTCTATCACCATTTTATTTTTCATGCATTATTTTCTTTTTTTGAGAGAAAAATGTAGTGAGGATAATTCTGTAAAATTACAAGCCCGGCGGACGCCTCAAGAAGATGAAGGACTATTCCAGAAGAATAGGGGCCCCACGGGGGTTCCCGAGTTGTACTCTTTTTCTTTTTGGGACTGTAATGGACTGTAATTATTTATGGTGATTAGCCGATCCACGCAGCAAATATTTATGTCTGATGTGCTTGATTATTTATTTTTCCGCAAAATATCTAATTAATGCTATCTTTTTACATGCTAGAGTGATAAATGGCCAAAATTGCGAGCGTCGATTTCGACGTTTTGGATGCTTCAGGAAAGAATTACTTAAGCTGGCAGCTGGATATAAAATTCCATCTGCGAGCACAGGGATTGAGTCACGCCATCGCCTTAGGCGATAAGGTTTCTGACATAGATAAAGCGAAAGCAATTATCTATATCAGACGCCATATCGATCGGACCCTGAAGGCCGAGTACCTAACGGTGGAGGACTCGTATGAGTTGTGGACCGCCCTCGAGGACAGATATAAACATCAAAGGGATGTTATCCTACCTCGAGCGCGATATGAATGGGAAAACCTCCGTCTCCAAGACTTCAAGTCTATTGCCGAGTACAACTCGGCACTCTTTAGCATCACCTCACGCCTGAAGTTGTGTGGTGAAAAGGTGACGGAGGAACGCATGTTAGAGAAGACGTATACATCCTTCCATGAGAAGGATGTCATACTGATGCAACAGTATCGTGAACGAAAGTTCACAAAATACTCTGAGCTTCTCTTATGCCTTCTGATGGCAGAGCAGAATCGTGACCTCCTTCTGGCCACCCACAACTCACGCCCTACCGGCACTGCTCCTGTGCCTGAAGCGCACCACAGCTCCTTCCAGAAGAAAAGGGGCAACTTCAAAGGCAAACCCCAGAAGGGCAAGACCATGAAGAAGCAGGCTCGAAGACCCCCTCCAAGAAACAACCAAGAGGGGAAGAAGAAAAATGTGTGGAAGAGAAAAGACGACGGCCAGACTTCTGCCCCCAGAAAGGACTGGGAAGATAAATGCCACAGGTGTGGCATGACTGGACACTGGTCCAGAAATTGTCGTACTCCACGCCACCTTCAGGAGTTGTACAAAGCAAGCCAGAAGCAAGCTGAGACAAACCTGGCGGTTCAAGAAAACCTGGCACCAATCAGGTTCATCGCTGAGGACTTCTCCAACGATGACCTGCTCGACTGAGGACATTTATCTACTTTATATGCATTGTAGTTTTTCTTTTTGAGAAACAATTCATCTGCTTATCTCTGGCATGTTTTAAGTACTTTTTCAGACATCAATTTAATTTTCGTAGTATATACCTTTGTGTTTTTGCCTTATACTGTGACTCTTCTTTAAAATAGATGGACTTTAAATGCCTAGTGGACAGTGCCTCTACGCACACGATCCTCCAAGACATCTGCTTTTTTCAAAGCATTAATAAATACGATGGCACCGTAAATACGATTTCCGGTCCATCAAGTATCATTGAAGGATCAGGGGAAGCACATTTTATGCTCCCCAATGGTACAAAACTACTCATAAAAGATGCCCTTCTCTCACCTAGCTCGCATAGGAACCTGTTGAGCTTTAAAGATATCCGCTTAAACGGATACCACCTAGAAACGGTGAGCAAAGGAAACAGTGAATACCTTGATGTAACGTTCCATAAAAACGGTGCTAAAAACACCGTCGAACGTTTCAAGGGACTCCCGTCGGGTCTCTACCACACAAGGATCAGAGCAATGGAAGCAAACACTTTGGAGCACCAGAAGTGCGAAAATCAACCAGAATTCAAACGCTGGCACGATAGACTAGGACACCCTGGAAGGAATATGATGCGTCGCATCATATCCCAATCCCGTGGAATTAATCCGAAAAGCCTGACGCTACTTCGGAAGGGTGCAAATCCTTGTCCCCCTTGTTACAAAGGGAAATTGATTACGAGACCATCCACCCTGAAGGTGGACTCTGAGTCTCCAAGCTTCCTAGAGAGAATACATGGTGACATTTGCGGGCCTATTCACCCCGCAAGTGGGCCATTTAGGTACTACATGGTACTAATCGACGCATCTTCAAAATGGTCATATGTGTGCCTTTTGTCCACCCGCAACGTAGCCTTTGCAAAGCTACTTGCACAAATTATAAAATTGCGGGCACATTTCCCAGACAACCAGATCAAGAAACTGCGTCTGGACAATGCCGGGGAATTCACCTCACAAGTATTCCTAGACTACTGCCAAGCAACCGGCATAGAAGTTGAACATCCTGTAGCTCATGTTCACACCCAGAACGGGTTGGCCGAATCTCTCATAAAGAGATTACAATGGATCGCTAGACCATTGTTAATGCAATGCCAGTTGCCGGTATGTGCATGGGGACATGCCATACTGCACGCTGCATCGCTGATAAGATTACGACCGTCAGGTAGTCAATCTTATTCTCCGATGCAACTTGCATATGGGAACCCGCCCGATATCTCTCACTTGAGGATATTCGGATGTGCTATCTATGTCCCCATAGCACCACCGCAGAGGACCAAGATGGGTCCTCAACGGCGTCTTAGTATCTATATTGGTTTCGACTCACCATCGATCATTAGATACCTCGAACCCCTTACAGGGGACGCCTTTAAAGCGCGTCTAGCAGATTGTGAGTTTGATGAAAGCATTTTTCCAAAACTAGGCATTAACACACAGAAGCCAGAAGCTTCAAAGACCATTACATGGGACACAAAGACCTTATCCCATTTTGATCCGCGCACAAATCAATGTGAAGAAGAGATCCTGAAGATCCTTCAAATTCAGAACACAGTTCACATTTTTCCGGATAAATTCACTGACAACCAGAAGATTGTCAGATCACACGTCCCTGCTGCAAATACGCCAGCTAGGATTGACATACCCAAAGAGGGATGCAATCCACCCGCAGCAGAAGCGGCCGTACCCCAACAAAAAAGAGGACGACCCCCAGGCTCCAAAGATAAGAATCCTCGAAAGAGGAAAAATCCTGGAGCAACAATAACGATACCACCACAGGATACTGAGCTCAGCCCAGCTACCTCTCCACTCCTACCAACCCCTGAAGAGGAAAATATAGGAGAAATCTCATTAAACTATGTACGTACCGGGGAGGTACTGGACAGAAAAAGCACAATCATCGATGATAACTTCGCGCTCATTATTGCCACTCACGTCACTGAATACGACGATGAGACCGATCCACGCTCTCTAGCAGAATGTAAACGCAGAGAGGATTGGCCAAAGTGGAACGAGGCAATAGGAGTAGAGCTGGACTCACTCTCGAAGCGCAAAGTTTTTGGACCTGTAGTCCTAACACCAAAAGGTGTTAAACCTGTGGGATATAAATGGGTATTCGTGAGAAAAAGAAACGAGAACAATGAGATCGTGCGCTATAAAGCGCGCCTTGTTGCACAAGGTTTTTCCCAACGCCCAGGAATAGACTATGACGATACCTATTCCCGGGTCATGGACGCGATCACTTTCCGTTTCATTATCGGCCTATCCACGAAGGAAGTTCTGGATATGCAGCTCATGGACGTTGTGACTGCATACCTATACGGAAATATAGATAAGGACATCTATATGAAAATCCCAGACGGATACAAACTACCGACAAAAATGACAGAAAGACCTCGGGACGTCTATTCCGTCAAACTCCAGAGATCACTGTATGGTCTCAAACAGTCAGGTAGAATGTGGTACAACAGACTGAGTGAATTCCTAGTGCAACAAGGATTCACAACAAATGAAGTCTGCCCTTGCATCTTCATACGAGCAAAGGGAACAGGATTCGTAATTATAGCCGTCTACGTAGACGACTTGAACATCATCGGATCTCCCGCAGAGATAGATGAGATATCCAAAAGTCTCACACAGACTTTTGAGATGAAAGACCTCGGCAAAACAAAGTTTTGCCTAGGACTACAAATTGAACATTTAAGCGGAGGAATCCGGTTGCACCAATCGACATATACAAAGAAAGTGCTGAAGAACTTTCTTATGGACAAATGTCATCCGCTTAGCACACCAATGGTCGTCAGATCATTGGATGTTGAAACAGACCCCTTCCGACCGCTGGAAGAGGGGGAGGAAACACTGGGCCCTGAAGTACCCTACTTAAGTGCAATTGGAGCACTCCTATACCTGGCAAACTGCACGCGTCCCGATATAGCGTTCGCAGTAAATCTACTAGCCAGATACAGTTCAGCGCCCTCAAAGCGCCACTGGAACGGAGTGAAACAACTTCTGCGCTACCTCCAAGGGTCTGTAGATATGGGACTATACTTCAAGAAAGGTGTATCCACCGACCTGGTCGGTTACGCAGATGCGGGATACAGGTCCGACCCACATACCGCAAAGTCCCAGACCGGTTTCGTATTCACATACGGTGGGACGGCCATCTCATGGAGATCCGTGAAGCAGACATCCACAGCGACCTCATCCAACCACTCCGAGCTCATCGCAATCCACGAAGCTAGCAGAGAATGCTTCTGGCTTCGATCAGTCATCAACCACATCCTCAAGACCACCGGCCTGAAGACGGGATATCTTGGGCCTACCACCATGTACGAAGACAATGCTGCCTGCATCGCTCAACTACGAGGTGGCTACATCAAAGGTGACAGGACGAAGCACATTTCCCCCAAGCTCTTCTGGACGCATGAACAGCAAGTGGACAACCAGATCGACATCCAGCAGATCCAGTCCTGCAACAACCTGGCTGACCTATTCACTAAAGCATTGCCTCGCAGTACCTTTAGAAAACTTGTATTAGGAATTGGGATGAGACAGCTGAGAGATGTACAAGCCTGAAGCTTGTACTTATCAGGGGGAGTTAATGTAGTGCTGTACTCTTTTTCCTTAGCTGTTGGTTTTTCCCACTGGGTTTTCCACAGTCAAAGGTTTTAACGAGGCAGCCACATTAACTCAGGATCCAGAAGTATCCACCACTGATGTTATCCATCGATCAGGGGAAGTTACAGAGACTTGTACTCTTTTCCCTTAGCCACTGGTTTTTCCCACTGGGTTTTCCTTGGCGAAGGTTTTAATGAGGCAAGCACTCTTAAACTTAGAGATCCAGAAGTATCTACAACCCCATGATCAAATAAGCTTCATGAACCCTGAAGCGTTCACCATGGCTTACAACAATGGATGGATAAGGGGAAGTGTTATAAACGGGCTTCTTGGTGGGCCTACCTGTTAGTGGGTATCCACCCATTATGTAACCCTACCACTATAAATACAGGGCTATGGTCTCCATAGCCGCCAAGTTTACAACAGGAAAATAATTTTATCGTAGGAAGAAATATTTTTCTGAAGTTTATACTAATTTTTATAATTTTTAAAAGCTCAAAATAGATTTAAAACTAATTTTTAATTAAGTAACGTAATTATTCAATAATTTCTCCTGGATGCAATCTGCATCGGAAAGTTGCGAATGAACTGTCAAAATGACCGTATCGAAGAGTACTTTAACATATATTTTTCTCACATATTAGTGTACGTGAAAATATCAAGTTACGGATTTTGAACGAAAATCACGTATTTAACTTTTAGGTTTAAAATTAATTCTGGAAAAACTAAGCGTCAGATTGAGGTGAAACTAGTGCCATTGGGTCCAGAATATCATTTCTGATTTTCTAGAGCTTGTTTCACATTTTTCTGACTTGTATATATTTTTCTATTAATTTAAAACCAATAACCCCTATTTAAATAATTATTAAATACGTATATACATTTTTATACCGATTCGTATTTATAAAAAACGGTTCTGTATTAACCCACCCTCGTTGTTTCACGCATGCGGGGTTCTTGAGATCGGAGCAGCGGCGTGGGGTTCGACTTCGGGCGTCGGGGCTTCGTCTCCGCGGGGCTTCGGTGGTGCTGCAGTCGGGGCGGTATGCCGGAGCAAGGTGGCAGCGGCGGCGAGACGGGTTGAACGGCGGTCGAGGTGGTGGACTTCGCTGGCTAGGCGACGGAGCTTCGTGGGGGATGCAGCGTCGTGTCGGGGTCCGTCGGTGCTCGAGGGTGCTCCGGTGGAGCTTCGGGAGACTGTCGCTACGGTGGGATCCGCCGGAGGGAGGCGGAGCAGGGCGGTGCAGTGGTGGTCGGAGCTCCCAGCGAGCTTAGAGAGCGGCGGAAGGTCTGTGTGCGGCGGGGTTCGTCGGATGACGAAGCGTCGTACGGTGGTGCGTAGGCAGGCGGAGGGCGGCGGTCGCTCCGGAGATGGGAGAGGGGAGGAGAGGCAGTCGGGGCTGAGGGCGTTTGTCGAAGGGAGGTGGGTTGTGTGGCGTGGGCTCTCGTCGGAGAGGATGAGCTTGGGGAGCTGAGCAAGAAACGAGGGTGGGGGCGACTTCTTGGTGGCGGGGGAGGCACGGCAGGCCGTCGGCGACGACGATGCTTAAGCTCGGAGGAGCGCTCCGGGGGTTTGGGTTATGGGAGAGAGAGACAAGGGAGGAGCCCGGGTTTGGTTCAAATGAAAGCGAAAGAAGAGGGGGACTTGGGTTGTGTGATTTAATTAAAGTGGGAAGAAGAGAGAGAGAGAGCTGTGGGTGCGTGGTTTAGCATGAGAACGACGATAAATGGAGATTAGAGTAGGGTTTATATAGGTTAAGTTAAATTAATAATCTATTAGGGTATTTAATATTTAGTCAACCCTAATTAGTAAGTTAGGTTGTAATTAATGAAACTTTAGACTAAGTTTTAGAAAATGTGATAGTGTGTGAATCACATGGGCTTACGGGTAGGTTAGGTAGGGATTAAAGTTAATAAAAATAGTTAATCGGGTAATTAGTAATTAAGTAAAAAGGTTAAAACCTGATTAGTAGATAAAGTCAAAAATACGATTTTGCCCCTACCAGTAAACGTGTCCGAAAAATTACAAAAACATACCCACGGGTTCGTATTGTCACGAGGATCGCGAATATGAAGTCCGTTTTAGGGTTTGAGCTACGGAAATACTATTTTTAGGCCAAAACGTTTAGGAAGCGGGGTTACGGGTTCTCTATTGATTTGACTTTAGAAAATTACGAAATTAATATTGGAAGCCATAAATGATCATTGAATGTTACTGCAAAAGTTTGAAATCGTTTTGATGATGTTTGTATAGAAAATAAATTCATTAATTCAAAACGGTAAAAACTGAAAATGAATTTTATCAGAAATGTTTTGAGTATTTGATGAAATCCGATCTTACTAAAATATTCCATAACTAGTCTGGTACTTCAAAATATTTTTATAAGAAAATTTTGAAATCAGTAAAACTCCTGACAAACCATTATAAAATAGTTTAAAAATTAAAAAATTAGTCAAGTACGTAAATAGTTGGTCTCGATGAAAATAGGCCGTTACAGATAGAGATCAAGTAGTCGTGATCGATACGGCTACGTCCCGGGACAGTATAGAGGTCGGGCGGCATCCTCAAGACACAACTGACAATAAGAGTGACCATCCCCCCCACAGCAGATAGAGCCGGAAGCTGCGCGGCTAACGTAAAGGATCTCGTGGATGATCCAATGAGCGGTGTTTAATGGTAAAGGGATATTGCCATGAATCCGGTCATGGGACATGGCATAGAGAAAGAGCAACTCATCCCTAGACACCGTGGATACATCTACGCGAGCGAAAATGGTGTTGGCAAGGAAGCAATGGGCAAAACGGTAGCATAGGTGTATGATGTAGGAGGCGAGGGCTACCGCTGGAAAGGTGGTATATCGGGTGAATCTTTGCCAAGCGCCATCGGCCCGAAAGCGGGAAAAGATGTCAGATCGATCTCGAGTTGAGCATTCAACATGGCGATCGGGGTGAGGAAAGTATAGAATGGCATTAAGCGTGTTGAAGCTCATGGAAAAATCACAATTGAAGGCTCGAAAGGTGAAACCATGATCGGATACTTCAAGAGAACTGAGGAACTCAAGTGTGAGATTCCTGTGTGTATTGGCGTGGGTCCGCAGAAGATAATCGCAACCTATGAAGCGAAAAAGTGCACAGACGCCCCTAAATAGTCCAAGAGATTGTAGGGTGGGGAAGTTGGCGAAAAGAGTAGGTCGCATTGGGCGATTAAGGAGGGCTTGCAAGCGATCGGATTGCTCTTCGGACAAAGGGTTTATGCTGAGGAAAGATGGGGAAAAAGGACCGTAAAGGGGATGTCTGCGTGACGACGAGGCTATTTCCTTTCCCTTCCCAGACCTGGTGACGGCGAGGGGAAAGATGATGGAGCGGGATATGGTGTCTATGAAGATGAAGAAGCAGATAAAGTGTGCAAACACAAATTCAAGACATTACATAAAATGAAATAAATGTGAAGAGTGGAAAGAGGTTGCCCATCGACGTTGTAAGATCATGCACCCGAAAGACCCCACGCAATATAAGGAAGCAATTTGGGAAGCCACCGCTCGTTGATCCGACAAGAATTGAAATTTTCGAAAATTTGGGGGTTTGGGTTAGGGTTTGGACGTTTGATGAGAGAATGTTGTTGATGGCGAGGTGGCGAGGGTGGGGGAGTATGGGAATGAGTGGGGCGAAGATCTAGGGGAAGTGGGGTGGATGGAGGAGGTCGATTCGGCAGTTGGAAGGAGAGAGATCGCGCGAATGGAAGTTTGGGGGTCGGGTGGACGAAATCGTGCGACATGGATATTTATAGGGGCGAAAACGAACCGATCGGGTGAGGATTCACCCGATCGGGTGGATAAGTCTTGAAAATCTTCCGTCGACCAACAGCTACAGGTGAACCGATCGGGTGAGTTTTCACCCGATCGGTTGACCGCTTCTCAATTCTTCCCGCGAGTCTGTAACTTTTCACTCGGTCAATCACATGACAGCGGCTTCACTCAACCGATCGGTTGGTATAACCCCTAAATTTCCCGAGAATTCGGCCCTTCTTGCACGGTCTGCCACCCGGTCACACGATGCTTCACCCGATCGGTTCGTAAGGAGAGCAGATACGGCCATCGTCTAATACGTCTCACCCGATCGGTTGAGTAGTCACCCGATCGGGTGAGGGCTTGTATCATGCAGAAATTCACGAATGGCCTAAGTTTCTCGACGGATGATCTCACGGCTGAATTTAATTATTACAATAGAAATAATCAAGTTAAAAAATGAGCCTAAAAATAAGGGTGAGAGTTTAGAACATGGGTTGCCTCCCATGAAGCGCTTTTGTTTAACGTCGTTTGCTGGACGCCTCATATGGTGGTCAATTAGGATCCGGAGGGTTTGAGGAAGAGTCGTCGGTCGCTGAGAATCCGACCGGAGAGAATTCTGGTTCTCCTACCGCATAGTGTTTAAGGCGCTGCTCGTTGACTTTGAATGGCTCATCTCTTCCCATTATCTCAATAGCCCCATGCGGGAAGACCTTGGTGACGCAGAAAGGTCCCGACCACCTTGACTTGAGCTTTCCAGGAAAGAGCTTCAGCTTTGAGTTGAATAGGAGAACTAAGTCTCCTTCCTTGAATTCCCTCTTCAGGATGCGCTTATCGTGCCATCGCTTCAGCTTCTCCTTCTAGATCCGGGCATTTTCATAAGCATTGAGCCGGATCTCGTCGAGCTCGTTAAGTTGTAACTGCCGGTGCCCTCCAACCTCCTTGGCGTCGAAGTTTAGGTTCTTGATTGCCCAAAATGCCTTATGTTCCAATTCCACGGGCAGATGTCATGCCTTCCCGTAGACAAGCCGGTAGGGGGTTGTGCCGATCGGAGTTTTAAATGCCATCCTGTAAGCCCAAAGCACGTCAGGAAGTTTTGATGACTAATCCTTCCTAGAGTTGGCCACCGTCTTTTCTAGTATGCTCTTGATCTCTCGGTTAGAAACTTCCGCCTGGCCACTAGTCTGCGGGTGGTAGGCACGCCCCACCCGGTGTTGTACCCCGTACTTTTTCAAGAGAGCTTCGAATTTCTTCTCTATAAAGTGGCTCCCTCCGTCACTGATCAGGACTCGAGGTACACCGGACCGTGGGAAGATGTCATTTTTAAAGAACTTGGAGACCACTCTGGAATCATTGGTTGGACTGGCTATCGCTTCAACCCACTTCGATACGTAGTCCAAGGCTACCAAGATATAGTGGTTCCCAGAAGAGGAAGGGAACGGTCCCATGAAGTCCACTCCCCACACATCGAAGATCTCTACCTCTAGGATGTAGTGCTGAGGCATCTCGTTCCGCTTGGAGATATTCCCCGTCCTTTGGCATTTGTCGTAGGCTTGGACATAAGCATGGGTGTCTTTGAAGAGGGTTGGCCAGTAGAATCCTCTTTGGAGAATTTTCACAGTCGTCTTATAGGTGCTCGCATGCCCTCCACATTGCTGACCATGGCAATGGGAAATTATGGAGGTCGCTTCAGTTTCAGGGATGCATCTTCGTATCACCCCATCATTGCAGGTTTTGTATAAATGGGGGTCGTCCCAATAAAATTTGCGGACCTCATGGAAGAATTTCTTCTTCTGCTGGTAGCTCACATTATGGGGGACGATGGCACAAGCCAGATAATTTGCGATGTCGGCGTACCAAGGGGTCCAGGCAGAAGAGACGGAGAAAAGATGCTCGTCAGGGAGTGAATCATCGACCAGAGTAGCATTCAAATCGAGGGTAGACATTCTGGACAGGTGATCGACAATGACAGTCTCCGCCCCCTTCTTGTCTCTGATTTCCAGGTCGAATTCCTGGAGGAGGAGAATCCATCTAATGAGACGCGACTTAGCCTCCTTCTTGCTCAATAGGTATTTGAGAGCCGCGTGATCTGTGTGCACGATCACCTTAGCACCAACGAGATATTGTCGAAACTTGTCCATGGCGTAGATGACCGCTAGCAATTCTTTTTCCGTGGTAGTATAATTTCTTTGGGCGGCGTCAAGGGTCTTGCTCGTATAATATATAACATGCAGATTTTTATCCTTCCTCTGCCCCAAGACGGCACCAACGGCATAATCACTAGCGTCGCACATTAGCTCGAAGGGTAGATTCCAGTCAGGTGGCTGTATTACGGGTGCAGAAATCAAAGTTTGCTTCAGATGGCGGAAGGCTTCCATACACTCCTCGTCGAAGACGAAAGGCACGTCCTTCACTAGGAGTTGGGTCAGCGGCCTGGAAATCTTCGAGAAGTCTTTTATGAAGCGGCGATAAAATCCCGCATGCCCTAAAAACCACGGACTCCTCGAAGATTGAGCGGTGGCGGAAGCTTTTCAATCACCTCAACTTTTGCCTTATCAACCTCGATTCCCCTTGAAGAGATGACGTGTCCCAGCACAACTCCTTCTTGGACCATGAAGTGGCACTTCTCCTAGTTCAGGACTAGTCCCTTTTCTTGACACCTCTCGAGGACTTTAGTTAGATTGCTGAGGCATGAGTCAAACTCAGTTCCATAGACGGAAAAATCGTCCATGAAAACCTCCATGATATCCTAGGAGTAGTCGGAGAAGATAGCGGACATGAGTCTTTGGAATGTAGCTGGGGCGTTACAAAGTCCGAACGGCATTCTTCTATAGGCATATGTCCCAAATGGGCAAGTGAAAGTCGTCTTCTCCTGGTCATCGTTATGAATAGGGATTTGAAGGAATCCGGAGTACCCGTCCATGAAACAGAAGTAGTTGTGCTTCGCCAGCCTCTCGAGTATCTGATCAATGAAAGGGAGAGGGTAGTGATCCTTCCTCGTGGCTTTGTTCAGCTTTCTATAGTCAATGCACATCCGGTACCCTGTGACGGTCCTCGTAGGTATGAGCTCATTTTTCTCGTTGCGAACCATCGTCATTCCTCCTTTCTTGGGTACGACGTGCACCGGGCTAACCCAGCGACTATCGGAGATAGGGTATATGATACCGGCATGTAGAAGCCCAACAATCTTCTTTTTCACCACCTCCATCATTATGGGATTTAGCCTCCGCTGCGTCTCAATCGAGGAGGGTTGCTCATCCTCAAGCAGTATCCTGTGTGAGCAGAGGCCTAAGCTAACCCCTTTTAAATATTCAATTGCATATCCAAAAACGCCCTTAAACCTTTTTAAAACACCAAGAAGTTTGGTCATCTGGTCTTCAGGCAGTGAGGAGTTCACTATGACCGGCAGGGTCGAGCACGTCCCCAAATATTCATACTTTAGTCCCGGGGGTAACTCTTTCATCTCAACTTCATGAGGTCCCGACGCATACTTCTCAAGCTGAGCATCCTCTAGTGAAAGGACTTCTTCGTGGATCTCTCGAAAGCCAGTATTCGGAACTTCACTCCCAACCGTGGTTCCACGTGGCAAACCCTCGCAAGGTATCACGGGGGCAGCCGAGGAAGGCGTCGGGTCTTTCTCAAGCTCATAGTAATTCTCGGGGAAGAAAGCTTCGACGTGAAAACAGGTTTCAATGGTCGATGATTCCCCACAATTGCTCCCAGCTTCCTCATTGTCCCAAGATCCGGGATGCTCGATGAAAGTCTGCAAAGAATAGATTGGCCCCAGTCCAACGCAACCGACAGACTCTTCCTGGTGGTACTCCTGACCGGGCTCCGTGAACAATTCCTCTCCCTCAAATCCGTAACTGGGCATGTCGATATACGCCACATTATTAGGAGGACGGAGAGTTGTCGTGCCTGGATCCTGCTGCATATCATGATACCTTCTCTGATTTTCCACAGCGGCAGACAGACGGGTTAGAATATTCGAAGCATTTAGGGATTCTACCACGGTTTGTGCCAAACAGCGGATGCAGTGCGAATGATCCCAGATATCGCCCAAAACGGCTTACAACATCCTCTTCATGGGGCGGAAAACCTATAAGAAAGGAGAGAGAGGGAACTGCGCAGATAGCAAACACGTCAAAAGCACGGTTTGCATAAACGGGAGGCGAATGCAGCGATAGCAGCACGTCGACTCAGTCAATCAGTTCTATACAACTACTATTTACAATATGTACAAGTGAAATCAAATAGTGTAGAGTGCAAAAATTATCGTGAGATAGAGATGTGAGCTAGACTCAAGGGACCATGAAATCCTAAAATAACAAGCACGTTGCCTCCCCGACAACGGTGCCATAAAACTTGACGTCCCCCGCGTTTGCGTGTCAGATGTGTGCAATATATAATTGGGGGCGTGAGATTTAAATATTTATAACCGCAAGCGCACGGTGTTGTAGTGTGGCTTGGGGGTCGAACTCAGGGAGGCATGGTTGTGCTTGTGTCAAGAAGGATCGGATTCACCCCATGGGCGAGCTAGCCCGAATCGGATGATGGGTTGTCACAGAAAATAGAATGCGAGGGATAAACAATATAAAGGGAAAACCTGGGACTTTGGTTTCCACCCTATCGTGCGATTCTTGCCGATACGGCCTATGGGTAGGATGACGATCGGAATTAGGGTCTAATGGTGAGACGTTGCCTCTAAAAGTGGTACCAACGTCCCATGGGCCCGATATTCTGGTCGGTGCCCAGGATGATACGCCGGACTTCCCGGGTTCGGTCAGTGGGAATTCCCATGTCCATTAACACTGACCGACTTCGGGAGCACTAAGCTCGCAATGATAACTCCCAACTTCTCATCCTGCCACTCCCGCGCGCTAGGATTCGACGTCTACGCTAAGGGCATGAGCTATGGCTAGGGAGTCAACCGCCAAGTTTATTCCCCCTTGGCCCAACGGTCAAAGGCGGTCGTTTTCCCGCCGATGACAATAAAACACCCCACGTAACCGCCAGATTCCTAATCCCTATCGATTTCCTAGTCCTATGGATGCATCGGGGAGAACCCACGAAGGGGTTTCCACCAAAATCCCAGATTTGGGAACTACTCACACATATTTACTAAAAAGCAATCTAAATCAAAATCGACCGTTAGAAACATGATCAGGTGATTGAAAAGTAGTAAGAGCAATGCAAATAACACTATATTAAAGTTTAACAAAGATCAGACAACTTACTAATGTCTGAAAAATTACAGCCGTCAAGAGAGAGAAAAAAGCAAAAAATAACAACTCTCGTTTCTGGAAAACCAGTGGTCATATATATAGAAAATGATATCACCCGATCGGGTGAAGAATCACTTGATCGGGTGACCTGCTTTGTTCTTCGACAGCTCAGCATGGGACTTCACCCGGTCATACGGCACGGTCGGTTGAGGGTTGAAGCTGACCGGTTGGATCTTCGAGCCGTCGGGTGAACCGGTCGGTTGAACTCTCCGTGTCTTGGCTTCGGAGAATTGGCTACAGATGAACCGATCGGGTGAAGGTCACTCGATCGGTTGGCATTCATCATCAAAATCCAAAGAGTTGGGGCGTGTGAACCGGTCTCTGAACCGACCGGTTGACTTTCTGACCGCTCCAGCTTGTGTCCGGGTGGTGCACGCGTGCATCACCCGATCGGTTGGAAGTGACCAACCGGTCGGGTGAGGGGCTGAAAGATGCTATCTTCGTCGTTTGACCCCCTGGATCACGCGTGACTCCTCCCGTTGCTCCGGGAACTCATGATATCATCGTTTTATGTCCCCTACGCAGGTAAACTCCTGCAAACATGCAAAAACACGGAAAAGTGAAAGAAAACAAGAAAACACGAGAAAACGAATACAAGACGGCAGAAAATAGCGAAAAAACACAGAAGAAAACGTGCGTGAATATATTAAATATAAACGCACGTCACCCTCCATCTACGAGAAACCCGTAGTACCTCTTAGGGGCTCGGGTAAACCTGCTAGACTTCCTAATGATTGATTGAGGAATATAAGGCTCTACCTCTACATGTGGATGTCAGACAATACTAGAAGGTGAGTTGAATAGGGTTGTCAACAAATAAAAAACTTTTTCGATTAATTGAAGTCCTTCTAAGAGTTGCCTAAGTCTCAAATTCGAGTTGCCTCAATTTGTACTTAATCAACACAAATATTATATGCTTGTAAAAATTCTAAGTTACAGCGGAAATAAAATTGTACAAGTAATAATAAATAAGGAGTCAGAGAGAAATGATCATAATGCAGACACCGAGATTTTATCCTAGTTCGGCCCAACCTTGGCCTACGTCCAGTCCCTGACCTCCCTCGGGATTTAATCCACTATTGCAACAAGCAATACAAGCACCAAGATTCACTCGCTAGGAATTTCTGACGCACACACCTAGTTACAACGAACTAGGATTTTCAACACAATTTCCCTTATAACACGGGAATTACAATACTCAAGTCTTCTCCAAAGACATTTACAAAAGATATAAAAATGAGTACATGTTGTGAGTGGGGGGAGGCCTTTGGCCTCCCCACCACTTATCCACCCATTACTCCACCACTCTTAATGTGGTGGAGACTTTTGGTATCCAAGACTTTTGGAATACCTAGGGAATTTTATAAATAAAGCACCATGGCTATTTGCCATGGTTAATCTTCTCCAAAATCCTTCAACACGTTATCAGCACAAAAAGCTCTTATTTTTTGAACTTTTTCATCCCGTCTCCCCTCAAAAATCCATCCTCTTCGCACGAAGGAATCTCTTGTTGCGGGTACGTTGCAGCGATCCTCTTGGGCGTATTAGGAGCATGGATTTTTATCTATATGGATCTTCTATTTTTAACGATCGTCCCTAGATTTTTAATCTAGAGGTAATGCTTTTCGATCCCGTAGATGGTTACAAACAAAAATTAGATTTAGCTACGATTTTTCACAGCCTATTTTCGGCTTGTTTCAAATCTGCTATATATAATATCAAAATTTTATAATAAAAAAACCTTTTGAGCTTCCCCCGGAAGGGGAGCTCTGCCCTTCGTCACCCCCCCCCCCCCCCCGCCGACGGGGGGGGGGGGGGGGGGGGGGGGGGGGTTGCCCCCGACACCCCCCCAAAGGGGGGGTCTTCCGATCACCGCCCCCCAGACGGGGGGCCCCTACTTCGGCGCCGACCCCCCAGGTGGGGGGGGCTTCCCGTTGTCGCCCCCCCACACGGGGGGGGGGGGGGGATTTCTGTCCAGAGCCCCCCAGACGGGGGGGGGCTTCCCGTCACCGCCCCCCCACGGGGTGGTTCTGATTTTCGCCCCCCAGCAGCGGGGGCCCTGCCCGGTGCCGCCCCCCAGGGGGGCCCTGACGATATTCGCCCCCCAAGCAGTGGGGGGGTCTGACTTAGGGTTGACCAATGGTGGGAGGGGGGATTCTTGCTAAACTCGATGTAAAAGGGATTTGTGGGGACAGACTTAGGTTTGGGGGTTTTGGGTATTCCACAGCCAAAAAATGGGCTTAAGGGCTATATTCTGTTTAATTTCAATAAATCAGATAGCCTGTTTGTTGGGCCTGCAGCCCACTTGTAACCATGATAATAGATTCTATGGGCCTGCAGCCCTATTTAGCTTAATCATTATTTTTGCCTACCAAAATTGGGCATGAAGCCCAGTAATTCCAATTGCAATCTTCAATGTGTTAATTATAAATTTGATTCTGGGCCTGAGCTCAAATATTGATAACTTTTTAATTTGGCTTATTGGGCTAGAAGCCAAGTTAATTCAATTGCTATAATTAATTTGTTAATTTTTGGCAAATGGGCCTGCAGCCCAAATATAAATAATATATTAAAATGATTAATATTTATGGGCCTACAGCCCCATTCAAAATATTAATTTATTTTAATTCTTTGTTATGAGCCTGTCGCGTCATATTGCTAAAATTATAACACTCTTGTATTATTATTAATTTATGTAATATTAGGATTTTTTCAAAATACAATTATCATAAGGATCCTGCGACCGCTCTGCCGTTAGTCAACTAACCTAACGGTGTATGACGTCTCCCCGTGGTCCGAGAGAGTATTATATTTTATAGTCTCTTTTTCCATATTATATATGCATGTGTTATATAAACTGCGTGGTTGCTTCTTTTGTGCATGTAGCATATTATAAACTGCGTGGTTGTTTATATAAGCTAAAATGTGATTTTTGGGATCGGCCAGTTTGATACCTTTTAAATTCCTTGCAATTTTATTTTCTTTTTGAGAGAATTTGTAAGTGAGGATTAAATGTATTAATGCCAAAGACCGGTGTACCGAGATATGAAGACGGAGTTTATATTTTCAATTGACAGGGACCACTTCTTGGTTTCCAAATTGTATTTTTCTTTTCTCTATGGACTGTATATTCGGACTTTGGACTTTGTATGTTTTTGGGTATCTGGCCGATCCCCACATTTTACTTATTTTATTTTTATGCGTGAATTTCAATTTTAATTAATTCATGCTTGTTTAAATTGCATAGATAAATGGCAAAATTGGCAAGCGTCGATTTCGAGGTCCTTGATGCTGCAGGGAAAAACTACCTGAGTTGGCGAGTGGACCTGAAGTTCCACTTGCATTCAGTGGCCCGCCTTGGCTCAATTTTGGCTCCTTCATCGGCCCCAGCAGCGGCCGATGCTTCTGCTACATCTAGCAGCAGTACTCATACCACTGTCTCCGATGTGGATAAGGCGAAAGCCATTATCTACATTAGGAAACATATAGATCGGACCTTAAAGGCCGAATACCTAATGGTAGAGGACCCAATGGAGCTGTGGACAATGCTGGAGGCACAGTATAAACATCAAATTGATGTAATATTACCGCGTGCTAGTTATGAGTGGGAAAACCTCAGATTGCCCAGGGTTTTTCCCAAAGACCGGGAATTGATTACGAAGATACATATTCCCTGGTCATGGATTCGATCACATTCCGATTTTTAATAAGCCTAACTTCTCTGGAAGGCCTAGAAATGCAGCTCATGGACATTGTGACTGCATATCTATATGGCGATATAGATAAAAATATCTATATGAGACTTCCTGATGGGTTTAAACTACCCCCAGAGATGAAAGAGATACCTCGGGACGTATTCTCTGTAAGGCTGCATAGATCATTATATGGTCTAAAGTAATCGGGCAAAATGTGGTATAACAGACTTAGTGATTTCCTTGCACAACAAGGATTCACGAATAATGAAATCTGCCCGTGTATCTTTATCAAAAGAACTAGAACATGATTCATCATCATAGCAGTATATGTTGATGACTTAAATCTCATAGGATCTCCTGCAGAGATCAATGAGATATCTGAAAGCCTAAAACATACTTTTGAAATGAAAGACCTAGGCAAAATAAAGTATTGTCTTGGCTTACAGATTGAACACCTAAGAGGTGGAATCCTATTACACCAATCTAATTATACAAAGAAACTTCTAAGTAAGTTTCATATGGATAAATGTCATCCTTTAGGTACTCCTATGGTCGTCAAATCACTAGATGTACATAAGGACCCCTTCCGGCCTCTAGAAGAGGGGGGGGGGGGGGAGATACTGGGTCCTGAAGTATCATACCTCAGTGCCATTGGAGTACTTCTATATATGGCTAACTGTACGCGTCCCGATATAGCGTTTACAGTTAATCTCCTAGCCAGACACAGTGCAGCGCCTACAAATCGCCACTGGAACGGAGTAAAGCATCTTCTGCGATACCTCCAGGGTTCAATTGATCTAGGACTTTACTACCAGAGAGGTGCCTCCCCCCAATTGTTTGGTTATGTCGATGCATGTGTAGTGCCCTGGGAAGCTACTGCACATGTACTAGAGGGGGGGTGAATAGTACTTTTATATAATAAGGAGTGTTATTCCTAAATATCGTGCAATTAACAAACAACGATGCGGAATAACTACAATCAAGAAATAATGCAAACGCAAACACAATGGTTTAATGGGTTCGGATCCACCCAAGTCTCCCCGACTTGTTCCCGGTGATCCTACGTCCCAACCACCCGGATCCCTTCTGGATACTTGAGTTAGAAACCCTAACTCAAGATTTCCACTATGCCCACTTGTGAAAACCTCACAAGTGCAATCGACCTACAATCGATGACCGTGACTCCCACAACCCGGGATCACGCAAACCTCTCACAACCGAGAGTATACAATTCAAATATAACTGAAATGAAATGCTTACCAACAAAATACCTATGCCTTGAGATTTCTTACCAAATTAGGGCAAAGAGGATTTTGATGGAGGAAGATGGCACCAAACCCTAGCTTCAAGAAGATGACCAGCAATGGAAGCCTAGGGTGGAGATGGTGACCTAGAATCAAGCTTCTAGCTTGAATGGCTCACAATGGAGAGAATCTCTCTTAAGGATTTAGGACTCAAGAACTTGAGGGAGAGATTCTTGTGAGAAGAGAGAGCTTGGAAATAGAGTTGATAGCTCTTCTCTTTTGATCTGAAAATATCTCCAATATGTTGCTTAACCCCTTCAAGAAATGAATCAAGATTCTATTTATAGGGGCAAGGAAAAACGAGTTCAAAAAGATCCCAACGGCTCTTTTCTGAACCAGACTAGTCGGTCAAAGAAGGATCACTGACCGACTAGTTCATCAACTAGTCGGTCGGTGATACAACGTAGACCGACTAAGAGGTGAACAGCCAAAAGGTGAAGTTCCAGGCAAAGACAACTAGTCGGTCTAAGAAGACTTGCCGACCGACTAGTTTCACAACTAGTCGGTCAGTGAATGATCTTTGACCGACTAACGTCGAAATAGAATAGGTTGACTTCAAGATGACTTAGTCGGTTTAAGAACAAATGCTGACCGACTAGTTTCTCAACTAGTCGGTCGGTAAACGTTCTTTGACCGACTAACTCGAAACAGTAGCTCAGGCTGAAAATGAGTGAACACAACTAGTCGGTCTAAGAAGGATTACTGACCGACTAGATCGTCATCTAGTCGGTCGGTGACTCTTCTTTGACCGACTAACTGTAGTCATAGAAAGAGCTGAATTAGAGAATGCAGACTAGTCGGTTCAAGTAGAGTTTCCGACCGACTAGATCGTCATCTAGTCGGTTGGTGACTCTTCATGAACCAACTAACATGCACTCGAAGCCGAGGGAAAGAGCGATAGGCTTCGGGAAAGTTTCTAATGGCTTCTATGATAATCCTAGCTCTAAGATATGAGCGAAATGAAGGTTAAAAGGTAAGTCCTACTCAAGGCTTAACATTCTAATCTATGAAGCTAGAAGACTATAAAATAAACCTTATGATCCGTCTTCAAAGCTTCGATCAAATCTTCATGACTTCCAAAAAGGTCCAAAAGCTTCAATGAAGCTTTAGGCATTGAATACGAGCTTTGAGAAGACTTAAGATGTCGCTTTGGATGTTCTCATGAATTTGGCGACGATCTCCATAACTGCGCTCACAAAGTTGTTAGTTCATGATATATTTATGTTTGCTCATCATCCAAAACCAAATCCGGGGAATCCAATACTCAACATTCTCCCCCTTTTTGGTGATGACAAACCAACATAAATAATAATCAAAAATAATGAACTAAGTGGAATATACATACTCCCCCTGCATTGATGACACATTAGTTCCATATGAAATAATAATAAGCACATACATCAAGCAGACGAGGAAAGTAAAAATTCAAATCCAATATTTGAGATTTAGGATTTGTAATCCATTTTTATATCTTAACTCCCCCTGAATCTAACATATCAAATTAGATTCATGGTAAATTATCATTTAACACATGCCATTATTATGCCATTATTATATCTCTCCCCCTTTGGCATAATCCAAAAAGAGCGGGAGGAAGCCAATGACAATAATTCATTGAGCATGGGAGTCTAAGAATACGACCACGTTTCATATGACATCAAAATAAAATTCGAATAACATTAAAGCGTGTCAATGAGTCCATAGTCGAAAATCGAAAAATTAAAATCATCAAAATAACAAATGTAAATTCACTTATTGATGAAAGGAATTTATTCTCCAATATCAACATTTATAGCTATTTTAGTGCATGGAAAACAATTCTATGTTTTCATACAACTAAAGCTATTGAATCAAAATAAATCGTCGAGCGACGAAATCAATATCAGAGACATACATAAAATGTGCACAAAGGAATGAACCATCAGAAGAGTGGTGCACATCAAAGAATATCAAATGTCACAATATCGATCGAAAATGAACATAAAGTAAGAGCACATCAAAACTTAGTGAAGTGCGCGATGAGAAGTGACAAGGTGATAAAAGTAATACGAAAAACATCATAATAACTTTTAAAAACATGTCACGCCAAAAATAGATATGAATTTCAAAGTATTTATGGCATTCACAATTCTATCATGCTAGGAGAAACAAAATGATACCAATGTAAAGAAATAGATTTTAACCAAGCATGCATTCAACCCTCATGGATACCAAATGTAATATCATACTTACAACATTAAGCTCCCCCTACATTGGCGCATTACCTAAGCACCATCAACTCCGTTTGAATGAAAGTCTTCGCAAAACAAGGAGTTGGTAGGGTTGGTATCCCACGGTGGATTAAACCTAGAAAAACTTCATTTTGGTATCCAAAAATCCTTTTGGATCCAATGGGTTAGACAACAAATTTGAAATTCGAAATAAAAATTATTGTAACCCATAAATTAATATAATCAAAATCAATTTTATAAACATATGCCTTGGTACCCATAACATGATCATAAACTCATGGTACTAAGCATTGAAGAGTTAAAGGAACTAACCCTTCGGAAACCAAGTCCAAGAGGAACTTGACATTCCAACATAATCATCATTCAAAATAACATCACTAATATAGGATTGCACATAAACATTCATATCATCATCGCTAGTGTTCTTGGGACCCCAAATAGTGTACATTTTGGGAACCCTCTTCCTAGTGGTTGCATGCACAAAAGGTTGATTTCTATGTGGTGCATGTGGCATAGGAGCATGAGATCTAGCAATAGCATTATGATGAGCACGAGATCCATGATATGGTGTAGCATACATACGTGGATAAGCATGAGGTGTGTATGCATGATGATGATTATGAGAGAAGGCATGCAGGTGTGGATGAGATGTTTGAACATAAGCATTAGGATGTGCATGAGCATGATTACGTGCATGTGGGTGTCTCATATGAGTGTTCGCACGTGCTCGTGGATGCGGAGCATAAAAATCATCATTAATATTAGCATGTACCGATGGAGTAGGATGTGTGTTCCTACGTGGCATAGCATGTGAGTACAAAAATGCATGACCCCTCTTTGGAGGTCTACCCAAAGTGGGTTTCTTTCCAATCGGGGGTGTGTACGAAGTGGAAGCACTATTGGTAGGAGAACTACCAATGGGGAGTTTGCTCCCACTCGTTGAGGCATCGGAGGTAGGCCTAACAAAGGTTGTAGACGATTTGGATGAGTCTCCCATCTTATACCCCAAGCCAATGTGGTGTTTGGCCGGAAGTAAGTCATTTAGGATATTATCCAAATGGCCCTTACCTCTATTGAAATCATTGATACGGCCTAACGTGCACTCATACTTCTCTTTGAGAGAATGCAAAGAAGCATCCAAAGTGGATACTTGCGATGTGAGTGCATAAACACGTGATTTGAGATTCTTATTCTCAATACTCAAAGTTGAGTTTTGAGATGTCAAATCCGCTATCACATGTTCATCCGAATCCTCAACAAGAACATGCTCAAGTTGAGATTTGAGGGACTTCACCTCATTTCTCAACAAGCCATTATGAGTAAGCAAACTTGCTTTCTCATTGGCAAGTGTCTCAACAATGGTGTCATTGTTGGTGATGGTAGACTTAGGAGAGGTTTGGAGGCTAACAAGTTCATCTTTGGTCTTATTATATCTATCTACTAATTTAGTAAATTTAGACCAAATTTCTTGGTTTGCTAACCTCATTTCATCAATAGTAGGTTCTCCGTTTTCATCCTCGCTACCATCCTCGCTTTCATCCTCGCTATCATCGAATGAGGACTTTCGATCTTTTGCCTCATTAGCCATGAAGCAAAGTTTTGCTTTCTCCACTCTTCCATCATCCGACTCTCCACTTGAGGAATCCTCTTCGGAGTCGGTGAATGTGCCAACAAGTCCTTTCTTGTACTTTCTCGACTTGTCGTACTTCGATGCTTTCCCCTTTTCCTTGTGTTTGTAGAGAGGACAATCCGGTTTGATGTGTCCTGGCTTGTTGCATTTATAACACACGGGAGTAGAAGCATTAGTCGAACTAACTTTAGATTTATTCAAAGATATACCTTCTCGGAGGAATCGATCGAACTTCCTTGCCATACGGGCAATGGATTCCATGTCCAAATCGTCTTCCGATTCTTCATCATCGGTAGATGGAGCGGCCTTGAATGCAATCCCCTTTTTCTTTGGCTCGTCTTGCTTCAAGTACGCCTTCATCTTTTCCCTCATCCGGATCTTACTATCCTTGCGTACCTCATAAGACAACAAGGTACCCATTAGTTGTACGATGGTATATTTATTCATGTCATTACCTTCCTCGATGGCGTAGGTACGCTTTTCCCAACATGATGGAAGACCGTCGATAATCTTCGCGACTTTCTCCTTTTGGGTATAGAACTTCCCAAGAGCTTCCAAGTCGTTTGATATATCCACGAAGCGAGCGTAATATTCCTTCATGGTTTCGCCCTGCTCCATATGAAACAACTCAAATTCTTTATTAGCAACGACGAGTTTAGAATCTTTTACCGTACTCGATCCTTCGTGCAATATGAGGAGTTGGTTCCATATTTGATATGCACTCTTACATGTGCATATCTTGTTGAAGTCCTCAGGCTCCAACGCACAATTCAAGGCATTCATTGCCTTGGCATTGGCAACTTCCGCGGCGACCTCCGCGGGAGTCCACTTTGCGAAATCATTTTCGGAAGGCTCGATATACTCCGTCATGGTGGCTCTCCATAGTGAAGCGCTCCGGAGGAAAATTTGCATCCGGCATTTCCAGTACCCGTAGTTGGTACCGTTGAAGTGTGGAGGCCTGACGGAGGATAGTCCTTCCATAACTGAAGAAGCTCCATCGCAGTTCTTGAAGACGTTGTAGTCGTTGTTCGTCATAGCTTTGAACTTGTAGCTTTAATCTTGGCTCTGATACCAATTGTAGTGCCCTGGGAAGCTACTGCACATGTACTAGAGGGGGGGTGAATAGTACTTTTATATAATAAGGAGTGTTATTCCTAAATATCGTGCAATTAACAAACAACGATGCAGAATAACTACAATCAAGAAATAATGCAAACGCAAACACAATGGTTTAATGGGTTCGGATCCACCCAAGTCTCCCCGACTTGTTCCCGGTGATCCTACGTCCCAACCACCCGGATCCCTTCCGGATACTTGAGTTAGAAACCCTAACTCAAGATTTCCACTATGCCCACTTGCGAAAACCTCACAAGTGCAATCGACCTACAATCGATGACCGTGACTCCCACAAACCGGGATCACGCAAACCTCTCACAACCGAGAGTATACAATTCAAATATAACTGAAATGAAATGCTTACCAACAAAATACCTATGCCTTGAGATTTCTTACCAAATTAGGGCAAATAGGATTTTGATGGAGGAAGATGGCACCAAACCCTAGCTTCAAGAAGATGACCAGCAATGGAAGCCTAGGGTGGAGATGGTGACCTAGAATCAAGCTTCTAGCTTGAATGGCTCACAATGGAGAGAATCTCTCTTAAGGATTTATGACTCAAGAACTTGAGGGAGAGATTCTTGTGAGAAGAGAGAGCTTGGAAATAGAGTTGATAGCTCTTCTCTTTTGATCTGAAAATATCTCCAATATGTTGCTTAACCCCTTCAAGAAATGAATCAGGATTCTATTTATAGGGGCAAGGAAAAACGAGTTCAAAAAGATCCCAACGGCTCTTTTCTGAACCAGACTAGTCGGTCAAAGAAGGATCACTGACCGACTAGTTCATCAACTAGTCGGTCGGTGATACAACGTAGACCGACTAAGAGGTGAACAGCCAAAAGGTGAAGTTCCAGGCAAAGACAACTAGTCGGTCTAAGAAGACTTGCCGACCGACTAGTTTCACAACTAGTCGGTCGGTGAATGATCTTTGACCGACTAACGTCGAAATAGAATAGGTTGACTTCAAGATGACTTAGTCGGTTTAAGAACAAATGCTGACCGACTAGTTTCTCAACTAGTCGGTCGGTAAACGTTCTTTGACCGACTAACTCGAAACAGTAGCTCAGGCTGAAAATGAGTGAACACAACTAGTCGGTCTAAGAAGGATTACTGACCGACTAGATCGTCATCTAGTCGGTCGGTGACTCTTCTTTGACCGACTAACTGTAGTCATAGAAAGAGCTGAATTAGAGAATGCAGACTAGTCGGTTCAAGTAGAGTTTCCGACCGACTAGATCGTCATCTAGTCGGTTGATGACTCTTCATGAACCAACTAACATGCACTCGAAGCCGAGGGAAAGAGCGATAGGCTTCGGGAAAGTTTCTAATGGCTTCTATGATAATCCTAGCTCTAAGATATGAGCGAAATGAAGGTTAAAAGGTAAGTCCTACTCAAGGCTTAACATTCTAATCTATGAAGCTAGAAGACTATAAAATAAACCTTACGATCCGTCTTCAAAGCTTCGATCAAATCTTCATGACTTCCAAAAAGGTCCAAAAGCTTCAACGAAGCTTTAGGCATTGAATACGAGCTTTGAGAAGACTTAAGATGTCGCTTTGGATGTTCTCATGAATTTGGCGACGATCTCCATAACTGCGCTCACAAAGTTATTAGTTCATGATATATTTATGTTTGTTCATCATCCAAAACCAAATCCGGGGAATCCAATACTCAACAGCATGTTATCTTTCAGATCCGCACACAGCAAAATCACAGACAGGTTTTGTGTTTACCTACGGAGGTACTGCTATCTCCTAGTGATCGGTAAAGTAAACCACAACTGCTATGTCATCCAACCATTCAGAACTCATTGCGATCAATGAAGCAAGCAGAGAGTGTTATTGACTACGATCCATTGTCCACCACATTCTTCAATCCACTGGCCTGAAGACTGGTGATTTGGAGCCTACTGTCCTGTTTGAAGACAACGCTGCATGCATTGCTCAACTTCAAAAGGGCTACATCAAGGGCGACAGGACGAAGCACATATCTCCCAAATTTTTCTGGACACATGAGCTAAAGAAGGACAAGCAGATTGAAGTTCAGTAGATCCAGTCCTGCAATAACTTAGCTGATCTTTTTACCAAATCTTTACCAAAATGTATTTTTGTAAAACTTGTAAAAGAAATTGGTATGAGACAACTGAAAGACCTACAAGCCTGAAGCTTGTACGGATGAGGGGGAGTAACCTGTGTGTTGCACTCTTTTCCCTTAAGCTGTTGGTTTTTCCCACTGGGTTTTTCGCAGCTAAGGTTTTAATGAGGCAAACACAATTACTCAGGATCCAAAAGTATCCACCCCTTTCAGCCTTATACGCTAAGACCAAAGTAATGGATGGATAAGGGGGAGTGTTATGAGTGGGGGAGGCCTTTGCCTCCCCACCACTTATCCACCCATTACTCCACCACTCTTAATATGGTGGAGACTTTTGGTATCCAAGACTTTTGGAATACCTACAGAATTTTATAAATAAAGCACCGTGGCTATTTGACATGGTTAATCTTCTCCAAAATCCTTCAACAGTACAAGATTTGTTACAAGCCAATAATATATAAGTGTGAAGTGTGGTTTTAGAAAATCTGAAAACTTTTGATCAAATAAATGATATAAATGAAACACGATTTGACCAAATAGTTGTCTTAAAAATTGATCTTCAAAAATTATGCACTTGAGCTTTTAGAGATTAAAAATTCAAGTTCTTTTAATCTTTGAAAGAATATAATTATAAAACGCAAAGATTAAAAAGAAAGACTTGTATTTTGATTCTCAATATAAAACACTTTAAGCTTTGGAGGTAAAAAACAAGTGATTCAAAAATTCTAAATAAAAAACTGAAAATATTCTTGAGAGATTCGAACAAGAGTTAAAATCAATAGCCTTTGAATATAATGAAGAAGAAAAAATCGAGCTTTGAGCACTTTGAGCAAAAGAGAGATTTCTTTGCTATATAATTGTTGTGTTTAAAACTACTAAAATCCCAGCTATTTATAGAGAATTATTAGCACAAAATCGGCTTGAAATCAGCTTGAAATCTGCTCAAAAAGTCTCCTCTAACGGTTAGTTAATGACTAGTTTAAATTCAAATAAAACTGCCAAATCTGTCACAGTTGACTCAGATAGTCGGCTATTCTGGAGAATAGACGGCTATTTCACCCAGATAGTTGGCCATTTCAAGGAGAGTCGGCTATTATTTTGACAGAGCGTTTGGAGTGAAATCTTCTAGCCAGTATAGTCGGCGATCTGGCTAGAATAGTTGGCTATTTCTTGATACCTTAGTTTTTATACTTAAAAATACTTGAAATTTAATTTATAAAAATTATATTAAAGTATTATATAGTATAGTATATTTAAAAATGATTTTACAAGAAATTTTGTGTGTGTGTGTCTAAATTATACATTGGCTTTTTATATTCTAAGTAAACAACTCACTTAGACACACATATAGCTCTTTGTTCTTCAATCATTGACTTGAACCGTTTCCTCTTGATCTGAAGTCCTCACATGCTTTATAACTCGAAGCCTTCATATGCATCAATTGGCTCAATAGTAGACTTTTGATTTTGGCTTCTAAGTCCTTCGATTTACTTCACAATGTGCTTAAAACTTCATGGCTATAATCTATACACACTTGAAATAAACACATTAGTACTCATATCACTTGTGCACATCATCAAAATCCACTGGGGTAGGTCTCAATTTTCAAACACCTCTCTCACCGGTTCTGACTCTTGTTCATGTGTTACCTCTCCTTCTGAACATTTGTCCAGATCTACCACCTTGCCAATAGCTTCCTTCATAAGGAATACATTTTCCAAAAAGGTGGCATGTTTGGAGACAACAACCTTTTGTTGTTCCTGGTGGTAGACGATGAACCCCGTCGAATGTTGCGGGTACCCAATGAATCTACACATAACAGACTAATCCTAATTTGTTTGGATTATGCCTTTTGACATATGCAGCCCCCCATACCCTAATATATTTAAGGTTGGGTTTCCTGTCGTTCCATATGTGATATGGAGTCGTTGGTACGGACTTTGATGGGACCCTATTGAGAATATATGCAGCTAGGGCATAGTCCAGAGGGAGTAGCCAACTCAGTGTTACTCACTATGGAGCACACCATGTCTAACAAAGTGTGATTTCTTCTCTCTGACACGCCGTTATGTTGACGTGTGTAAGGAGGCGTGAATTGAGAGAGAATCCCATTCTCTTTTAAATACAGAAGAAATTCATGGCTCAAGTATTTTCCTCCTCGATCTGATCGAAAGATTTTAATACTTTTGCCAGTATGATTTTCTACTTTATTGCGATACTCCTTAAATCGATTAAAGGTATCAGACTTGTATTTAATCAAGAACACGTGTCTATACCTATATTGATCATTAGTAAACATAACAAAGCAAGAATAACCTTTTCTGGCAAACATAGACATGGGTCCGCATACATCCGTGTGTACGAGACCCAAGAGTTCACTAACTCTCTTTCCTTGTCTTACAAAGGGAGTTTTGGCCATCTTTCATTTGAGGCAAGACTCACAGTGTCATATGACTCATAATTCGAGAGGCCTAAAGACCCCATCTATATGTAACTTTCAAGTCTCTTGTCTCCGAAATAACCTAGTCCATAGTCCCAGAAATATGTTTCATTATAACTTGATTCCTTTTGTTTTTGTGTATTAACATTTAATTTAACTCGTTAGACAAAGTATAACACCATTATTTAGAATTCCAAATCCAAGTAATTTATCTTCAAAGAAAATGTTCGCAACTTTTCCATTGATTGTAAAAGTATATCAGTTTTTAGCCAAAGCTGATACATATATTACATTGCATAGAAAATTAGGAACATAAAAACATTGTTTCAGAAGCAAAGTGATGCCACTCACTAAGGTCTGTTGGACGTCCCCTACGGCCTCAGTAGCAATGCTTGCTCCGTTACTGACTTTAATAATGACCTCTTCCTTTTCTAGTCTTCTATTCCTCCTCAGCCTCAGTAAATTATTACAGATGTGAGAACCTGCATCGGTATCTAATACACATGCATTAGAAGTCAAAAAGAGTACAATACTTTGTATAACCATTATACCTGAAGTTAAGGCATTAGCATGTCCCTTCTTTTGTTCCAATACCTTCTTACAGTTCCTCCTTCAATGCCACTTCTTATGACAGAAAAAACATTCTGCCTCAGCCGACATCCACTTCTTTCCCTTCACTTTTCCCTTCTTTATCCCCTTCGTTGGTTGAATGACCTTCTTCTTCTTTCCTTTCCTCTTGGGTTTGGATGAAGAAGAAGAGCCGAAAACCAACACTAGAGACTTTCCCTTCAAGCCATCCTCAAATTACCGAAGCATATTAAGGAGTTCTGGATGTTCAACCACCGGTTTGTTCATAATAAAATTATTATTGAACATGTCAAATTTAGGGTAAGAGAATTCAGGATAATGTTTGTAGACAATTCCCGATCTAGCATAAAACCTGGCTGTGCAATCTCCTCAATATACCCAATCATATTGAGTACATGGTCTTGCACCGCTCCTACACTCATCTTCGTGTTAAACAATTTAAACGAAGTTTCAAACCTTACGGCTCGAGATTGTTTCCTATCCAAATATTTTGTATTGAGAAATATGCTCTGAACATACATATGTCTGTGCCGCCTCTGGAGCTCAAAGCTCATTTAGGCGAGTGTGAGGCAGCGTGCTTTTTCATGGTCCAAGAGTCATTCCTTATAGAACTCAATGTCCTCAGCATTGGCATCCTTAGCTTATTCCTCAGGGGCGGGGTCGGTGAGGACATAGCTTAATCTTTCAAAAGAAAGTGCAAGCTTTATATTCATTAGCCAATATTCATTAATTATCATCAGTTATCCTATTCTTTTCTAGGATAAGTTTAAGTCTAGACAACATGCTGCAAAGCATAGAACAAACTTATTTAAATATAGGTAAAGTAGCTTTTATCTAACTATATGCTCCCATTATTTTAGCGAGAAGGGGAATGATATTTTTAGATGGTGATTTAGAAGAGTTTTGTACATGACCTAGCTAGAGGGGTTTGAAGTCCATAATAGAAGCAAAATGGTAAGCATGTTGTTCAAATCCATTTATGGATTGAAACAAGCCTTAATAAACTGGAATGTCTATTTAGATGAGACAATCAAATTTTTTAGCTTTATTAAAAATAAGGATGCACCATGCATATATAATAAGTTCAATGGAAGTGATATCTCTTTCATTTTATTGTACGTGGATGGCATGCTCTAGATTTGTAATAATATAACAATGTAGCAATCAATTATAAGGTATGGTTATTATAAAACTCTTCTATAAAGGATTTATAAGAAGCGTTGTATATAGTAGGTATAAAGATCTATATAGATAGATCGAATGAGATGCTAGAATTATCCCAATATACATATATATAGACTATGTGAAAGAGGTTTAACATTAAGAACTACAAGTAAGGTAATGTTACCACTAATCATGGAACACCTTTATCTAAAAGGCTGTCACCTAAGATTAAGTATGACAAAGTACTCATGAGTAAGATACCTTGGAATCGATCATGTATTCGATGTTATGTATTAAACCTACTATTGCATACGCCCTTGGTGTTGTTAGTCAATATTAATCTAATCTTGGAAAGAAGAAGTAGAATGCCGTAAATAGCATGCATAGTACTTGAGAAGGACTAAAGATATGTTCTTACTTTACGATGGTGACATCAATCTCTTTATTGATGGATTTACTAATTCTAGTTTTCAAATTGACATGGATAATAGCAAGTTAGTTTCAAGATACATTTTTACCCTACATATAGGGGCAATTGAAAGAGTTTTAAACGAGATATGGCGTTGGATTATATGATGGAAACATAGTACAACATAACAAATGATATAACAAAGGAGGTTGTCTGTTAAAGAAATTTGTTATAGAGTTATTTGTGCCTATTTTAATTGTTAATCCAATACCTCGATAATGTGACAACAATATAGCTTCCATCATAGCCAAGGAGCCATGATCTTAGAATAAATCCAAACATATCCTACAGAATTTTCATGTTATATATAAAATTCAAGGATGTCATAATATATTACTTTGAAGAGTTATCACAAAGGATAAGATAGTAAACCCACTCATGAAGGTACTTCTACAAAATCATCTGGAATGATTAGTGTATAAGATTAAGATGAGATACTATAATAATTGACTGCACGTGCAATAAGGAGATGTCGAGAAATATATGCCATTAGGAAATTTATTAAAGACACATCTTGTTTAAAATAATAGTATGCTATTTGGTATGCTTTATCTCTATGGTTACTTATCTAAATGCGTATATGTACATTAATATATAATTGTATTGATACAGTTCTTGGATTATACGAGGAGATTAGGATCAAAAATGAAATTATGATAATATGACCTAATCAAATCACTTAAGAACAATCCAAAATGTTCATAGTTGATGGAATATTAAGACATGATATATATAGATATACTAGATAAATCAATATGAACTGATCTTTACCGATAAGATGGTAATAGCTGGTCTCATATCCATTCGATATGGAAACATTATAAGAGAGTGCATATGTACTTATTGGAAAATAAGTCCATAGAATAACTCACCGAGAAACTTCAACATAGTAGCATACCCTTACTATAAATAGAAGATCTCAAGGGGTGGCTATTGTAGCTTAGTCTTTTTACCTAAGACACACTAAAGAAATTTACACATGGGAGATCTATAATTTATCCTTTGTTGAAAAATGATGCCACATTTATTTCTAGGTATTCGCTGTGTATAGTCCAATGCATGCAGAGGAAGGTACACGTTAAGATGGGATTCATCTCCTCTAGTATGAAAAGGTAGTGTCACAAGAAGTTGATATGGAACTGTAGTAAATCTTTGGCTTAGGTATAATGGATAAACTTATTAGAGTAATAAGTTTGATCCATGGTAACTATGGTGTCGCATAATCAACTAAGAACATTAAGATATTAATATGGATTTATAGATATATATACCACCGACAGCCAAGCGATATAATCATAAGAAGAGATCTGATTACAAACTAGCCATGGTTGATAGACCTTGTGCATTGGATGAGAACTTAATCACACACCAACTAGATAAGTACAATTTAAAATGGGTGGTCTTTGCATATAGCTTGCATCACTGGTGAACATGTAATTTGAACGTAGTATATAATCAATCATTGCCAAGGTAAGAATCAGGTTTTAAGAGTTTCACAAAGATGATGGACTCATTATAATAAATGAAGAAGAAAACTAAACGTATATGCGATATACATTGGTTAAATAATCACCGTGAGTTATGATTATTTTGACTAAGAGTAGAACTCGTCACAAAGAATTGTGATGTGAGAAGAAAATGTTTGTAAAAAGTTACAAAATCTTAGTTCAAATAGAAGATTGAAAAAACCATCTAAGATAAACATTATAACAAATAAGATACCATGGTAAGTACGGATCATTGTTCTAAGGACCTTCTATCTTAAAATACTAACAACACAAACTAGAGACGGGTGAATAGTGTAATGACAATAAATTGTTCAATTGAAGTTTAACATGCAAATACGGAATAATAAGTGCAAGAGGAATTAATCAACACAATCAAGCCAAACACAAACACAGGATTTTATCCTGATTCCCCAAACTTGGGTACGTCCATCCACACCAATATCCACTATGAATCTCATACAGAGAAGTGAATACAATCTCGTACAGAGATACCTCACACAGAGGATTTGGATTCTCACACAGAGAAATCCTTGCTCTCACACAGAGAGACAATTGCTCTTACTCAGAGAGACTCTAACTCTTACAAAGAGAGATCTCAACCAACCCTCACACAGAAGGTTATACTCTCACACAAGCTAGGGTTTCAATGAAAACAAAGTAAAACAAATACTCTTATCTATGCCTTAATGATGAACTTACTCATATGAAGAAGAATGCATGAAAAAGGATGACAAGTGCTTGAGATTTAGCTTGATTGCACTTGGATGATTTCCCTTGAGCTAAGCTTCAATGCATGAAGAGAGAAATGCTCATGAGAGAGAAATGATAGAGTTCGAGAGTGGATTAATGATTCTCAAATGATCTTCAATGGTCTCAAGAAGTTCTAATGAACTCAGACCTCTCCTATATAAATGAAGCCCAAACAAACCCTCAAAACCAAGCAAAAATCCCAAAGAATGAAATCTGCAACGACTAGATTTTGGCAGTTTACGGCACAGACAGTCGACTGATGAATAACTAATAGTTGACTAGTCAACGACTATAAAAATCTCAACGGCTATAATCTGAGCCAGACAAGCGACTGTAGAAGGCTACACAGACGCTTGTACAATGGACATGTGCCTGAATATCCTTCATCAGGCGACTGTCACTTCGGATGGAAAGGAGCTGAGAAAAACACAACTTTTGCACTAGCGCCTTCAGACGATAGATGACAAATTCTCAGATGCCTGTAATTTGGCAGGCGACTGCAAACCACTCATCAGTTAACTGACTTGCAAAGTGTGATGAAACCCAGAAAATGCAAGTTATGCACTTTGGCATACAGATGATTGGAGAACAAATCCCAGGTGCCTAATGGAATATAAGCGCCTATAATATGAATGTCATTCGTCTGTTTTCAAGATCTCCAGAAAGAGTAAAGAAATGTTGACTTGAGCTGTGTACATCAGTCGGTTGTAGAAGGCTGGCCAGGCGCCTGGAGGTCATCCATTCACCTGGCATGCCTTCATCAGTTAACTGTGGGAGAGCCAAAAACTCCAGTTTGAGTTTAAAGCATGGTGAACCTATTGGGTTGGATTCTATGCTAATCCTAAGGCTTCCTAAGATGGAAAATGCTTATGTACGAATGAGTTAGTCCATCTATCAAGGCATTTCAATAAACCTAGACTCAAAAAGAGAAAAACAATAAATGAAATAATACATGTATTACATTGCTTCCCTTAGAGTCTAAACTTTAATCTCTTGATTCCTTGAAGCTCCCCATCATCTTCCAAGTTTTGAGAATCAGCCTTGGTGAGAATCGGGCTTTAAGAGTTTCACAAAGATGATGGACTCTTTATAATAAATGAAGAAGAAAACTAAACGTATATGCGATATACATTGGTTAAATAATCACAGTGAGTTATGATTATTTTGACTAAGAGTAGAACTCATTACAAAGAATTGTAATGTGAGCAGAAAATGTTTGTAAAAAGTTACAAAATCTTAGTTCTAATAGAAGATCTAAAAAACCATCTAAGATTAACATTATAACCAATAAGATACCAGGGTATGTCCGGATCATTGTTGTAAGGACATTTTACCTTGCAATACTAACAACACACACTAGAGGGGGGAGGGGGTGAATAGTGTAATGACAATAAAGTGTACAATTAAAATTTAACTTGCAGATGCGGAATAATAAGTGCAAGAAGAATTAATCAATCCAAACGCAAACACAAGAATAAGTGCAAGAGGAATTAATCAATCCAAACGCAAACATAAGATTTTACCCTAGTTTCTCAAACTTGGGTACATCCAGCCACACCAATATCCACTATGAATCTTACACAGAGAAGTGAATACAATCTCACACAAAGATACATCACACAGAGGATTTGGATTCTCACACAGAGAAATTCTTGCTCTCACACGAAGAGACACTTGCTCTCACACAGAGAGACTCTAACTCTCATAAAGAGAGATCTCAACCAACCCTCACACAGAAGGTTATACTCTCACACAGAGAGTAACTAGCTCTCATACAGAAAGCTAGGGTTTCAATGAAAACAAAATAAAAAAAATACTCTTACATATGTCTTGATGATGAACTTACTATATGAAGAAGAAGGCATGAAAGCGGATGACCAAGTGCTTGAGATTTAGCTTGATTGCACTTGGATGATTTCCCTTGAGCTAAGCATCAATGCATGAAGAGAGAAATGCTCATCAGAGGGAAATGAGAGAGTTTGAGAGTGGCTTAATGATTCTCAAATGATCTTCAATGGTATCAAGAAGTTCTAATAAACTCAGCCATCTCCTATATATATGAAGCATAAACAAACCCTCTAACCTAAGCAAAAATCCCAAATAATGAAATCTGCAACAACTAGATTTTGGCAGTTAACGGCACAAACAATCGACTGATGAATAACGGACAGTCGACTGGTCAACGGTTATAAAAATCCCAATGGCTATAATTTGAGCCAGGACAGAGGACTCTAGAGAACTACACAGGCGCTTGTACAATGGGCATGCGCCTGAATATCCTTCATCAGGCGACTGTCACTTGGGGTGGAAAGGAGTTGAGAAAACCACAACTTTTGCACTAGAGCCTTCAGACGATAAATGACCAATTCTCAGGTGCCTGTAATTTGACACGTGTTTGAAAACCTCTCATCAGTCGACTGACTTGCAAAGTGGGATGAAACCCAGAAAATGCAAGTTATGCACTTTGGCACACAGACGACTGAAGAACAAATCCCAGGCTCCTGATGGAATACATGCACCAGTAATATGAAAATCAGTTGTCTGTTTGCAAGTGCTCAAGAAAGAGTCAAGAAATGTTGACTTGAGCTGTGCACACCAGTCGGTGGTAGAAGGCTGGCCAAGCGCTTAGAGGTCATCCAATCGCCTGTCATGCCTTCATTAGTTAACTGTGGGAGAGCCAAGAACTCCAGTTTGAATTTAAAGCATGGTGAACATATTGAGTTGGATTCTATACTAATTCTAAGGCTCACGAAGATGGAAAATGCATATGCATGAATGAGTTAATCCATCTATCAAGGCATTACAATAAATTTAGACTCAAAAATAGAAAAGCAATAATGAAATAATACATGGATTACATTGCTTTCCTTAGAGTCTAATCTTCAATCTCTTGATTCCTTGAAGCTTCCCATCATCTTCCAAGCTTTGGCACCTCTTGAGTCCAAGATTTGGCATTGCTCCTCTTGATGTCCATCCTTGCACCATGCATTTAGTCTCTAAAAATGATATTCTTCATTTGTTAACTATGCGACTAAAACATGAGAGACATTAGTAATAACATAATGTTGTGATCATCATCAAAATAATATTGGTATGAAACACCAATACCTAACAACTCCCCCCTTTTGATGATCACACACATTATGTAAAACATAAAGAAATAAAGCACAATGCTAATGAGCTCCCCCTACTTATATACACCAATTGTAAAATGAGATAAACCAATTGAAATAATAAGAAACAAAGGTGACATATAGGCATTAATTACATAAACAATTTGAAATAAAATTAATAACATTCATGGTTTACATAATCCCCCATATCTCTCCCCATATTATATCTCTCTCCATATAGAAGATATGATTTACATAATCCTATCTTTCTCCCATTGTCATTGTCAAAAAGGTGGTCATCAAACATACAAGAAACAATATCTTGTCATTGATACCAATCATAAAAATGACAAATAATCAACAGATTAAGAGATGTATGATACCAAATTGTAAAAAATTTAGTGGATATCAATCACTGTCCCATGCTCCCCCCTAGATCATAGAAAATAGTCAAATTGTTGACTTTTAGGATCTAATACAATTGTAAAGAAAAAGATAAAAAAATCTTTAACAATTAAGACAATACCAATTGTAAGATAATCCTCTTTACCAATTGTAATTTATAATACTTGGAGCCATGTACCTAAAGTGTATCAAAGCATAGATATGGAAAAATCAATCATATTGATACACATGATATTGCCAATTAAAAATATAACATGAAATATGTTGGCAATATCTAAGGGTTGAATTTAAAACCATAATAACCAACTGTAAAATGACACCAACTGTGAAACAATGATATCAAGAACAACCCGAAATGAGAGTTAAAATATGTTTTAAGATATTTTAAACATATTAACCATATTAACTCCCCATTGTTATACCCATGGTACAAACATTGCATGTATGCCAATGTATTTCCCAAGGTCTCCATTTTCAGGAAAAATAAGTTTGAAAACATTTTCAAAATCATGAAACATCACACAAACAATGGGTATGCCAAGAATAAACATTAAGCATAATACCCATGCATATATGTGAGAGACCTAAACATTAGGAAACCAAACCCAAGAGGAGTTTGATTTTCTAATGTAATTACATGAGGTGATCACATTACTAACTAGAGAGTTGATTTAACTATCCCTGTAACGACTGGTTTTCTTGTATAGATTATATATATATATATATATATATATATATATATATATATATATATATATATATATATATATATATGGTTGCCTTCTCTTTGGTTGTGATTTCCTTTCTCCGTCTCCGTAGTTTTCATTTTCGTTCGTTTCGTCGTGTTTTCCTAGCTTCTTCCGTTGATCGTCGATTTCGGAGTAAGTCATTCGTGACGGGCTTCATATCGGTCATATCTTATTGTTAGATCAAGCCTATGAGTCTTAGGAATCGATCTCGGAGCTTCGCGCTCCATTTCGAAACTTTCAGTGCACGTTAGCCGGTACAAGAAGGGGAACCGACCGACTATATGACGATTTAGTCGGTCGGCAAACCTTCATGGACCGACTAGTGGGCTTTGATAATTATTCAGGAGTTACTGTTTATCGTTAGTCGGTCTAAGAACGTTTGTCGACCGACTAGGTTGCAAACTAGTCGGTCAGAAATCGTTCTTTAACCGACTAGCTCTATGATCATTTTTGATACCAAGTACTGTTCATTCTTAGTCGGTCTAAGAACATTCATCGACCGACTAGATGAGAAACTAGTCTGTCAGTATTTGTTCTTTGACCGACTAAATCTAAATCCTATTTTTTGTCAGGAGTTACTGTTTACACTTAGTCGGTCTGCGTTGGTCAACCGACCGACTAGTTCCTAAACTAGTCGGTCAGTGGTTGCTCTTTGACCGACTAATCAGTGTCGAAACCCTAATTTCTGGGCAGCCGCCGGAATCTTCCTATAAATAGACCCGATCACTTTCACTTTCTTTCTTTTCTCCTGAGCCATTGTCTTCCCCAAATCCTTCTCCATCTTCCCCAAACCCTTCCTCCTTCAACTCAAGCTTATCTCACCATCCCAAGCTCCATCTCACCTCCATTGGCCAAGCTTCAATCTCCTCTTCAAAACCCCCTTTAATCCATTTTTCTCCAGATTTTCCCCGTCATTTCAGATATGAGCCGTGGTTCCCGGATCGTTCATCCGCTGCCGTGGTTGCTCGGCGTCGATCTTTCGCTTCTATACGGTAGTGTTCGATCCTTTAATGTTTTCACAACCCACATTGATATTGTGAAACCCTAATAAAAATGGTTATTAGACATCATAGGATTCAATTAAGAAACCGGTTCTAGATATCTTTTCTAATGTTGTTTATCTATAGCAGTGGTCCATTCACCGTAGATAACATTTTTGTGACGTGCTTGTCGACCGTCCTCGTCGGTATCAGGCAAGTGAAACTTGCATCTCTTGATTTGGGCCATGTCTTAGGCCATTGCCTTGCTTTAGCGTAAAAGAGACTAGACGGTGAAAGGATAGCCGTCTGGACGTCATTGACCTATCTTGACAACGAAGCTTGGTCCGTCACCTTCATCATGCTTCTATGTCACGTTTAATTTCACTTAACGGTACGCGTATTAACTGCTCATGTCATCCATGCATCTTTAACTGCCATGTTTAATTTAAATTAACGGTACGCGAATATCTGTTCATGTCATTGCATTTTGCCTGTCATGTTTAAATTCAATTAACGGCAGGCGAATATCTGCTCATGTCATTGCATGCTTGAACACTCATCGTGATTGCGTAGCATCGCTACATACTAGTGCTACTTGTTCCGGCTAGGCACCCGTTTTGCGGGCACAACCCTAGGCCAATTACAAATCTGGCTCGTGGTCCAGAAAACGAGCTCAATACAGCCAGCAGGCAATAGGGCACTCGCCTGTGTGTGAGTGATCACTTGTACTTGAATACAGCCTGCGGGCAATAGGGCACTCACCTGTGTGAGAGTGATCCCTTGTACTTGAATACAGCCTGCGGGCAATAGGGCGCTCACATGTGTGTGGGTGATCCCTTGTACTTGTTACTTGACAATACATGTCACACCACCACTTGTTACTTGCTACTTGTACTTCACTTGTTACTTCCATACGATACTTGCCATGCCATGCACCATACTATAACTGCTAGGTTGTTAGTTTACCTTTCTTTCAGTTTTCTTGCACAAGTCTTTCGACTTGCTGACATGTGCCCCTTTTCTCTTTTGGGTGACACATGTTAGATCCCGAGCCTGAGTTTGTCGCTGAGGACGTGGTGTTTGCTGACGCTGAGTCAGAACCCGCGTTGATCGAGGACTTCGTGGACACTGGAGATCAGTCTTAGTGTCCTCGTTGATCTTTCCCTTTTGTTTTAGACTGCTTTTAGTTATCGGTGCGTAGCACCCTTTCTATGTTTGTGTTTGATTTGTTGGCCGTGTGTTAGGCCTTTAGACTCTTTCCTTTTAGCCTGGTGGCTTGTCTGTGATGTTGGATATTATTGTGGACGAATTTCTGAGATTGGTTATTTTATAACAGTCTCCTTTCTATATTATTATTATTTTTGTTCCGTATGCATTTACAGGGACCTGCTTTCACTAGATTGACGCTTATCAGGCGTGCAGCTTCACGGCTCCACGTCTGAGCGGACCTTCTCACGTCACGACTCCATTTTAGGGAAGCGGGGCGTGACAGGTTTTAGTGGTGGCCCATGCAGGTCTCTCTGTAACTGCAAATTATCAGAATAACGATAATAATATAAGAATGTCTAACAAATAAAATTTGACATCCGAGCCCTACGCTATTGAGTCTAATTATTTCATTTCTGTGTCATTAGATGGCAGGAAGGCGAAATACCCGTGCTGGCGGTGGTGCGCTCCCTCATGTTGAGGAGCCTGAGCGGGAGCCCACCAACCGGGAGATGATGCGGATGATGATGCAGATGATGCAGGTTCAGCAGGGCGTGCTTCTGCAAGTCCAGAATGACCCGACTGCTAGAGCTGCTCGGGCGGTGGAAGCCCCTCACCCCGAGCCTGGAGCGAAGCAGTTCCGGGAGCTGGGTCCCGCATATTTTGATGGTTCTGAAGGTCCTTGACCGACGCCCCGTTTACGGTATGGGCGCGGTGTCGTTTTACCGCAAGTGCACGGTTAGTGTAGGGTGCGGGTTTATCGAACTCAGGGAGGTGGATGGCTTGAATGGCTACTAGCCTCGCATAGGTCGTGTGCTAGCTACGCGGATAATTTGGGTGGAAGTGTAGAAATAAAAGAAAGAAATGAAAAAGACACGAAAGGAATCCCCGCTAACACGGGCTAGAGCACTCATGACACTTGGCATTTGACTTGACCCAGGGTGAGACATTGCCCCAAAAGGTGGTACCTAGCGTCCATGGCCCGATATTCCGGTCGGTGCCAAGTACGCTAGGCCTACCCGGTTCCGGACGGTGGGCATTCCCATGTCCATTAACACCTTCCGCAACCGGGAGCATTAAGGCCACACTGATATCTCCCAACATTTCGTCCAAGCCGTTCCCACGCGCGAGGACTCGATGTCAACGCTAGGGCGTGAGCTATGGCTAGGGAGTCAACCGCCAAGTTTATTCCCCCTTGGCTCGATGGTCAGAGGCGGTCTTTCTCCCGCCAATGACAATGAAACACCCCGCGTATCCCTAATGGCGAAATAGGTCGAATGTGATTTCTAGCAATACATCGAGGTGGATCTTGACTGGACAAGCACCGGACCCCAATCCCCAACACAACTAGTGTGTTGCCGTACGAATTGGACTCAGATTGCTAGAAATCCCCATTGACACATTTCATCGAACACATGCCATGCAACCAAGCCAAATGTAAATTTCCAAGCATCAATCCTACCCTAACCCGTATTAGGGTTCATCAAACACTACTCGATGGTGAAGAACATGATAGAAAGCAATAATAATGACAAACAAACATTCACCATCAAGCAACAAAGAAAATAACACAATACAATAGAAAATGAGAGAAGAAAATACTTATCTTGAGTTTGAATCTTCAATCCAATACAAGATTTATTACAATAGAAAACCTAATCTAACCTAATCTAAACTCATAAGAGAAAGGGGCAAAAAGCCCTAGAAAAACTGAGGAAGAACTTCTCAAAGTCGTGCTCCAACTTCCCTTTTATAAGCCCCCTCAAAACCCAACCGGTTCGGGTCCAAAACTGTCAAAACAGGCCCACCCGATCGGGTGGAAGTTCACCCGATCGGGTGGACAGAAACAGAGACTCAAAACGGTTGAAATTGATCTCACCCAGTCGGGTGGAAACTCACCCGATCGGGTGAAATGAAATTCCAGACTGCTTCCAATTTCAGCACATAGCTGCGCTCAGAAAATTCCAGAAAAATCTAGAAAAATCGGATTTGGGCATGCGACCTATCATTGGAAAGCTAACGACGATACCGACGCTAGAAAAATAAGAGATCACCTAAAATCCTTCTAGAATGATAACAGATCTTCAATGAATGAGCAGCGGTGTGCGAAAGGGGACAAAAAGGCCACCCGATCGGTTGAAATGTCAACCGATCGGGTGAGCGACTTGTTGCTTTGGCCGTCGCCTTCGGGAGCATCAACCAGGCGCAGAGGAGAGCGGGTGGCATGATCGGGTCGTCCTTCGGAGGAATCGGCTACAGACGAACCGATCGGGTGAAGGTCACCCGATCGGTTGGAATTCAGCTCCATTTTCCCGAGAACTCTGTTGGGATGAACCGGTCGGCGAACCGGTCGGTTGATTTTGATACTCACTCCATCTTCAGTCCGGGTCGGACACACGTGCATCACCCAATCGGTTAGCTGTGTCCAACCGATCGGGTGGGGGCTGAAAAGTGGCAATCTTGGTCGTTTGACCCCCTGGATGACGCGTGACCCCTCCCGTTGCTCCGGGGACTCATGATATCGTCGTTTTATGTCCCAAATGCTAGAAATTCCTGCAAAATAACAAAAACACAGAAAGGTGAAAGAAAACGAGAAAACACGAGAAAACGAATACAAGACGGTAGTAAATAATGGAAAAACACGGGAGAAAACGTGCGCAAATATATGAAAAATAAACGCACGTCAGTCCTCTGGCGGCGGATGAGTGGATGAGGAATATTGAGGATAACCTGACGATGGTGAAGATTAACCCGGTTGGATGGGTTGATTTGGCTAAGAGGCAACTGAAGGATAATGCCAGAAACTGGTGGGATGCTGAGGAGAAGATGTTGGAGGTGCCGATAGTTTGGGCTACCTTTAAGACCAGATTTGATGGAGAGTTCTTCCCGAAGGCTGCTAGGCAGGTGATGCTGCAGCGCTTCATAGATCTGAAGCAGGGGAGCTCGTCGGTGGATCAGTACCACCAAGAGTTCACGAGGCTTAGTCGGTTTGCACCAAAGATGGTGCAAGATGCCGATGAGAGAGCTCAGCGATTCCTTCAGGGACTTGCTTTGGAGCTTCAGAGTTTTGTGACCTCTTCTGACCTGGAATCATATCAGAAGGTTCTGATTGCTGTAAGGCGGCAGGAGTTGAATTTGAACCAGAGGAGGGGACATGTTTCAGGAGCTGGGAAGAGGCCTGTGGAGCAGGTCAGAGCGGCGGTTAGACCTAGATTCAGGCCTATCCAGCCTGTTCAGTTCAAGAGGCCAGGAGGGCATATTCTGAAGACTTGCCATTTCTGCGGCAAGACCGGGCACCTCAGGGATCAGTGTAGGATGTTCCTGGGGCAGTGTATTGTCTGCAGAGATCCTGCCCATACCATCAGGGAGTGCCCTAAGTCGAAGCAGCCTTGGCGGGCACCTATTGCAGCACAGCCGTTGCAGCAGCGAGCTCCTATGCCCGCTGGACGTGGAGCACCCCTTGTTCCACAGAGACATGCCTTTCAGCAGGCGGTTCCGTCGAGAGGGCAGGCTTTCCTGATGACTGAGGAGGAGAGCATGGCCGTGGATGAGGTTATCACATGTAACTTCCCTCCTAGCTGTTTCTTCCTTAGTTATGTTTGATTGTTAGTTATGTTTGGTTGTTTGCTCATGTTTGTTGCTAGAATAGGATTTGATTGTTAGACTGTTTGTTAGGTGTGGTTTTGGTTTGCACATTTCCTGCACGAGTCCTCTTTGACTCAGGTGCGTTGATGTGCATTTTGGCCCGGAGCTTCATGGAGAAGCATTCCTTGTCGACGTCCTCTCTTCCCAAGAGTTGGAACATCGTTACAGGGAATGGGATGGTCTCGGTGCATCGTGGGTGCAATTCTTGCCCGTTTGTGGTTTATGGACATGAGCTTTATGCTGATTTCATTGTCCACGACATCATCAACTACGATGCGGTCCTTGGGATGGATTGGCTGGCGAGCTTCTATGCTACGATTGACTGTCGAAGGAAGAAGGTGGTGTTCGAGATTCCCGGACATCCAGTATTTGAGTTCAGTCGTGGAAGCAGTTCGCTTGGTCCGGTCAGATTTCGGGCCAGACCGGTGGAGGTTGTGGCTATGCAGATGGAGTTGGAGAGGCCAGCTGTGGTGCGAGATTTTGATGACGTCTTCTCCGAGGAGATGTCTGGACTGCCGCCCGATCGAGCTTTAGAATTTTCTATTGATCTTATTCCAGGAGCGCAGCCCATTTCGAAGGCACCATATCGTATGGCGCCAGCAGAGTTGGAAGAGTTGCGTAGGCAGTTGGATGAGCTTATGCAGAAGGGTTATATCAATCCTAGTGCGTCTCCGTGGGGGGCACCGGTCTTGCTGGTGAAGAAGAAGGATGGTTCGCGTCGCATGTGCGTGGACTATCGGGAGCTGAATGCGGTAACCATCAAGAATAAATACCCGTTGCCTCGCATCGATGATATTTTTGAATAGCTTGGAGGATCGAGGGTGTTTTCTAAATTGGATTTGAGGAGTGGTTACCATCAGTTGAAGGTGAAGAAGGATGATGTTTCGAAGACAGCGTTCAGGACGAAGTATGGACACTATGAGTTTATGGTTATGCCCTTCGGCGTAACTAACGCACCCGCAGTTTTCATGAATTTGATGAACCTGATTTTCTACGACTTTTTAGACAAGTTTGTCGTTATCTTTATTGACGAAATTCTGATCTATTCGAAGTCGGAGGAAGAGCATGCCTCGCACTTGAGGACAGTGTTGGAGATTTTGAGGAAGCATCGGTTGTATGCTAAGTTTTCGAAGTGCGAGTTTTGGCTTGACAGAGTTGCTTTTCTCGGGCATGTGGTTTCTGGTGATGGTATTTCGGTGGATCCCGAGAAGATTAGTGCCATCAGGGAGTGGCCTGTTCCGCTGTCAGTGTCTGAGATTTAGAGTTTCCTTGGACTGGCTGGTTATTATCGGCGCTTCATTAAGGACTTTTCATGTATTTCTGAGCCGATGACCAGATTGACGCGGAAGGATGTACCTTTTGTTTGGTCGGGTGATTGTGAGGATGCCTTGGGTGTTCTGAGGGAAAGACTGATGACTGCCCCTGTTCTTGTTGTACCTGATCGCAGTGGAGGATTCGAGATCTTTTGCGATGCTTCTGGCAAGGGTCTCGGTTGTGTTTTGCATCAGCATGGACATGTGGTGGCTTATGCATCTCGTCAGCTCAAGGTTCATGAGAAGAATTACCCGACGCATGATTTGGAGTTGGCTGCTGTTGTGTTTGCTCTTAAGATTTGGAGGCACTTCCTGCTGAGTGAGGAAGTGAAGATCTTCACCGATCATAAAAGCTTGAAGTATATTTTTACTCAGAAGGAGCTGAACATGCGACAGCGTCGATGGTTGGAGCTCATGACGGATTATGAGATTGATTTGCAGTTTCACCCTGGCAAGGTGAATGTGGTTCTGGATGCGCTGAGTAGGCTTCCGGCGGTGATGATGTTGACCTCGTATTGGAGATTGTAGCAGGATTTTTGCGAGTCTGGCGTGGAGATTGTTCTACCTGGGGAGGATTCTTCGTTTATGTGTATGCATGTACAGTCGACGATTGTGGATCGGATTAAGGCTGGCCAGGCCGGAGATCCGAAGCTGGTGAAGATTCGAGGACAGGTTGGTGCCGGGCTGAGGACTGACTTCTTGATTTATGATGATGGCTTGTTAAGGTATGGATCCAGATTGTGTGTGCCAGCTGGGGATATCAGAGAGGAGTTGCTGGTGGAGGCACACAGTTCGCCGTATTCTGTGCATCCTGGTGGGACCAAGATGTACAAGGATCTTCATCTGAACTATTGGTGGCATGACATGAAGAGGAGTGTGGCTCGGAGTGTAGCCAAGTGTTTGGTTTGTCAGCAAGTGAAGGCGGAGCATCAGCGTACGACCGGGTTGCTACAACCGCTTCCGATTCCGGAGTGGAAGTGGCAACACATCACTATGGACTTTGTGACTGGACTGCCTCGGAGCCCGAAGAAGAATGACGCGATTTGGGTGATCGTGGACTGATTGACCAAATCCGTGCACTTTATTCCATTCCGAGTAGGACAGTCCACTGAGGCGCTAGCGAGGAGATACATGGAGGTAAAATTCTTTTACTCCCGTTCCTAGTTCCTTTCCTAGTTTAGATAGTGATGTAACATGAATCATGCAGGAGATCGTACGACTTCACGGAGTCCCCGTGAGTATCGTGTCGGACAGAGACACGAGATTCACATCTCAGTTCTGGCAGAGTTTGCAGAAGAGTTTGGGTACGCGTCTGAGTTTCAGCACGGCGTACCATCCGCAGACGGATGGCCAATCCGAGAGGACGATTCAGATCTTGGAGGACATGTTGAGAGCGTGCATGTTGGATTTCAAGGGTTCGTGGGAGGACCATTTGCATTTGGTGGAGTTCTCTTACAACAACAGCTTCCAGGCGTCCATTGGCATGGTGCCTTTCGCCGCATTGTATGGGAGGAAATGTCGATCGCCATTGAGTTGGGATGACGTTGGTGATCGGGAGTTGTTGGGACCTGAGATGATTGTGGAGGCTGTGGAGGTTGTCAGGAACATTCGGGAGAGGTTGAGAATTGCTCAGGACCGTTTTAAGCATTGGGCTGATGCTAAACGTCGTCCTTTGGAGTTTCAGCCTGGGGATCATGTGTTTCTGAGGATTTCCCCGAATCGTGGAGTGATTCGCTTTGGGAAGCGAGGGAAGTTGAGCCCGTGATACATTGGACCGTTTGACATTCTGGAGAGAGTTGGCGAGGTAGCTTACCGCTTAGCCTTGCCGCCATCTTTGGAAGGAGTTCACAATGTTTTCCATGTGTCGCAGCTTCGTCGATACATCAGTGATCCATCTCATGCTGTGGATTTCTCGGAGATCGCCGTTCGCCCAGATTTGACGTATGACCAGCTTCCAGTGCTGATTTTGGACAGGCATCAGAAGTCACTTCGGAACAAGGTTGTTAATCTTGTTAGAGTGATGTGGAGACACGGTTCGCCGGGAAAGTCTTCTTAGGAGAGAGAAGATGAGATGCGAGAGCGTTACCCACTTTTGTTCCCGGACACGTGAGTGTTGGGAAATTCCGAGGGCAGAATTTTTCTTAAGTTGGGGAGGATGTAACGACTGGTTTTCTTGTATAGATTATATATATATATATATATATATTTGGTTGTCTTCTCTTGGTTGTGATTTCCTTTATCCGTCTCCGTAGTTTTCGTTTTCGTTCGTTTCGTCGTGTTTTCCTAGCTTCTTCCGTTGATCGTCGATTTCGGAGTAAGTCATTCGTGACGGGCTTCATATTGGTCATATCTTATTGTTAGATCAAGCCTAGGAGTCTTAGGAATCGATCCCAGAGCTTCGCGCTCCATTTCGGAACTTTCAGTGCATGTTAGCCGGTACAAGAAGGGGAACCGAACGACTAGATAACGATTTAGTCGGTCGACAAACCTTCATGGACCGACTAGTGGGCTTTGATAATTATTCAGGAGTTACTGTTTATCATTAGTCGGTCTAAGAATGTTTGTCGACCGACTAGGTTGCAAACTAGTCGATCAGAAATCGTTCTTTAACCGACTAGCTCTATGATCATTTTTGATACCAAGTACTGTTCATTCTTAGTCGGTATAAGAACATTCATCGACCTACTAGATGAGAAACTAGTCGGTTAGTATTTGTTCTTTGACCGACTAAATCTAAATCCTATTTTTCGTCAGGAGTTACTGTTTACACTTAGTCGGTCTGCGTTGGTCAACCGACCGACTAGTTCCCAAACTAGTCGGTCAGTGGTTGCTCTTTGACCGACTAATCAGTGTCGAAACCCTAATTTCTGGGCAGCCGCCGGATTCTTCCTATAAATAGACCCGATCACTTTCACTTTCTTTCTTTTCTCCTGAGCCATTGTCTTCCCCAAATCCTTCTCCATCTTACCCAAACCCTTCCTCCTTCATCTCAAGCTTATCTCCACCATCCCAAGCTCCATCTCACCTCCATTGGCCAAACTTCAATCTCCTCTTCAAAACCCCCTTTAATCCATTTTTCTCCAGATTTTCCCCGTCATTTCAGATCTGAGCCGTGGTTCCCGGATCGTTCATCCGCTGCCGTGGTTGCTCGGCGTCGATCTTTCGCTTCTATACGGTAGTGTTCGATCCTTTAATGTTTTCACAACCCACATTGATATTGTGAAACCCTAATAAAAATGGTTATTAGACATCATAGGATTCAATTAAGAAACCGGTTCTAGATATCTTTTCTAATGTTGTTTATCTATAGCAGTGGTCCATTCACCGTAGATAACATTTGTGTGACGTGCTTGTCGACCGTCCTCGTCGGTATCAGGCAAGTGGAACTTGCATCTCTTGATTTGGGCCATGGCTTAGGCCATTGCCCTGCTTTAGCGTAAAAGAGACTAGACGGTGAAAGGATAGCCGTCTGGACGCCATTGACCTAGCTTGACAACGAAGCTTGGTCTGTCACCTTCATCATGCTTGTATGTCACGTTTAATTTCACTTAACGGTACGCGTATTAACTGTTTATGTCATCCATGCATCTTTAACTGCCATGTTTAATTTAAATTAACGGTACGCGAATATCTGTTCATGTCATTGCATTTTGCCTGTCATGTTTAAATTCAATTAACGGCACGTGAATATCTGCTCATGTCATTGCATGCTTGAACACTCATCGTGATTGCATAGCATCGCTACATACTAGTGCTACTTGTTCCGGCTAGGCACCCGTTTTGTGGGCACAACCCTAGGCCAATTACTAATCTGGCTCGTGGTCCAGAAAACGAGCTCAATACAGCCTGCGGGTAATAGGGCACTCGCCTGTGTGTGAGTGATCCCTTGTACTTGAATACAGCCTGCGGGCAATAGGGCACTCGCCTGTGTGTGAGTGATCCCTTGTACTTGAATACAGCCTGCGGGCAATAGGGCTCTCACATGTGTGTGGGTGATCCCTTGTACTTGTTACTTGACAATACATGTCACACATACCACTTGTTACTTGCTAATTTTAATTCACTTGTTACTTCCATACGATACTTGCCATGCCATGCACCATACTATAACTGCTAGGTTGTTAGTTTACCTTTCTTTCAGTTTCCTTGCACAAGTCTTTCGACTTGCTGACATGTGCCCCTTTTCTCTTTTGGGTGACACATGTTAGATCCCGAGCCTGAGTTTGTCGCTGAGGACGTGGTGTTTGCTGACGCTGAGTCAGAACCCGCGTTGATCGAGGACTTCGTGGACACTGGAGATCAGTCTTAGTGTCCTCGTTGAGTTTTCCATTTTGTTTTAGACTGCTTTTAGTTATCGGTGCGTAGCACCCTTTCTATGTTTGTGTTTGATTTGTTGGCCGTGTGTTAGGCCTTTAGACTCTTTCCTTTTAGCCTGGTGGCTTGTCTGTGATGTTGGATATTATTGTGGACGAATTTCTGAGATTGGTTATTTTATAACAGTCTCCTTTCTATATTATTATTATTTTTGTTCCGTATGCATTTACAGGGACCTGCTTTCACTAGATAGACGCTTATCAGGCGTGCAGCTTCACGGCTCCACGTCTGAGCGAACCTTCTCACGTCTCGACTCCATTTTAGGGAAGCGGGGTGTGACAATCCCTCTCTTGCACACTAACCTTAGTAGGAATCCAATGACTTAAGGATTTCCTAGGTAAGGGTTTCGCCTTTGTAAAAGAGGTGGATGTGGCATGCTTAGGTGTAGAAATGAATTTCTTGGCATGCATAAAGTGAGGATTTTGCTTCTTAGCAAAAAATTAAGAATTTTCATTTTTCCTCATCACCTTGTGATTTACATGCTTCTTGTTGGTGTTATTGTTATACAAGAAATCATGGTGATTCTTCTTAGGTGCTTTAACTATATTTCTTGAATTTGCACCAAAAGAAGAATTAGAGGTGGGTTGGTGGTGGGTTTGGACACCCCATTTGAAATGTATCTCAAACCTCCTCTATGGTTTGTCGGATGTTATTTTTCAAGCAAACCGTGGAGTGAAACCCTAGCATGAACAAAGCTTATGTACTTTTGGGATTCCTCTTCGCATTTCAACATAAGTTGTTGAATACGAGTTTCTAAGCTAAGGTTTTGGGCTACTAATTTATCATTGGTTATGCTCAATTTCTTAACTTGAGAAAGAAGCGTGTCTCTCTCACCAGTGTCACAAATATGCACATTATTTACATTAACACTAGTAGACTCAAGTTCATGCATCATACTCATAGCATTTTTAAATTTAGCTTTCAACTTAGCATATGAGTCGATGCACTTACTTGCCACATTAGAGGCCACATTGTAACGATACTCAAGCTTCTCATAAGATTGCTTTGGCTTATCCTCAACTTCATCATCGCTTTCCTCCTCGCTAGAGCTTGACGAAGACTCTTTCCCTTTTCCATGAAGCATACTTCTTATTGGACTTGAGCCAAGCCTCTACCTCTTCATTGCTAGATCGTGAAGAAAGATCTTCCAATGCCATGAAGCACATGTGGGCTTGATCCTTGTCTTCTTCTTCTTCGTCACTTGATGAATTCTCATCCGAGTCATCAAATGTCCCGACAAGACCTTTCTTTTAGTTCTTGAATTTGGACTTCTCTTTCCAAATTTCTTCTCTTTCCCTTTGTATGAATCTTTGGAGGGTTTGGAGGGGCATTCGGTAGAGCGATGACCTTTACCACTGCAAGTGTAACAAGTAGGAATTTTGTTAGAATTAGAGGCAAAATTTGACAATGATTTACCTTGTTTGCCATTGAGAAATGCATTGAATTGCATGGTAAGCTCCATGAAATCATCATCGCTAGCCTCATCTTCTCCATCATCCTCACTTGAAGCTTCTCGATGGAATTTCTTCCTCTATTTGATTGGCTCCTTCTCGGCATGGAATGCAACCCCCTTTTGCTTCTCCGACTTCTCGGGCTTGGATGGTTGAATCTCCTTCTTGTGTTGAAGCTTCACTTCATACGACATGAGATTCCCAAGGCACTCCTCAACGGTGTATATGGACATGTCATTTGACTCCAAAATACCGTTGGCCTTTGACTCCTAATTGGGTGTAAGAGAGTTACGGATCTTCTCCACACGATCCTATTAGGAAATCACCTTCCCAAGTCCTTCCAAAGCGTTCACGATGTCTGTAAACCTTGTAAACATTTCTGAGATGCTTTCTCTTTCCTGCATCTTAAACATATCATATTTAGATCTAAACACAGTTTGTATAGATTTCTTTACCTTTGAAGTCCCTTCATAAGAAATCTCCAATGTATGCCAAATTTTGTTGGCCGTTTTGCACATGGAGATGCGGTTGAACTCATTATGAGTGAGGGCGCAATGAAATGCATTCATAGCCCACATATTGAATTTGATCGAGTCCTTCTCTGCCTTTATCCTTGTAGCCGCAGGTGCAGTAGGCTTCTCAAATGGCGACTACGTAATGTCCCATGGGTCTTGACCCTCTAAGTAGATCATCATCTTGATCTTCCAACTTGGGTAGTTGGTTCCGTTGAAGAGCAGGGGTCGTACGGTTGATAGACATTCTTCATGAGACGCAGATATAGTATTGAATGCCATCGTTATTGTATGCTATTACCTCGCTTTGATACCAATTGTAAGGACCGTCTACTTTGCAATACTAACAATACACACTAGGCGTTGAATAGTGTAATGGAAATAAATTGTGCAATTAAAATTTAACTTGCAAATGCAGAATAATAAGTGCAAGAGGTATTAATCAACACAATCAATCCAAACGCAAACACAAGATTTTACAGTGGTTCTTCAAACTTGGTGAGTCCAGCCATACCAATATCCAGTATAAATCTCACACAGAGAAGTGAATACAATCTCACACAGAGATACCTCGCACAGATGATTTGGATTCTCACACAGAGAAATCCTTGCTCTCATATAGAGAGACAATTGCTCTCACACATATAGACTCTAACTCTCACAAAGAGAGATCTAAACCAACCCTCACACAGAAGATTATACTCTCACACAGAGAATAACTAGCTCTCACACAAAAAGCTAGCGTTTCAATGAAAACAAAGTAAAACAAATACTCTTACCTATGCCTTAATGATGAACTTACTCATATCAAGAAAAAGACATGGAACATGATTACCAAGTGTTTGAGATTTAGCTTGATTGCACTTGGATGATTTTCCTTGAGCTAAGCTTCAATGCATGAAGAGAGAAATACTCATGAGAGGAAAAATGAGAGAGTTTAAGAGTGGCTTAATGATTTTCAAATGATCTTCAATGGTATCAAGAAGTTCTAATGAACTCAGCCCTCTCATATATATAGGAAGCCCAAACAAACCCTCAAACCCAAGCCAAAAACCCCAAAGAATGAAATCTGCAATGGCTAGATTTTGGCAGTTTACGGCACAGACAGTCGACTGATGAATAACCGACAGTCGACTGGTTAATGAATATAAAAATCCCAACCAGGACAGCGACTGTAGAAGACTACACAGGCACTTGTACAATAGGCAGGCGACTGAATATCCTTCAGCAGGCGACTGTCACATGGGATGAAAAGGCGCTGAGAGAAACACAACTTTCGCACTAGCACCTTCAGATGATAGATGACCAATTCTCAGTCACATGTAATTTGACAGGAGACTAAAAACCTCTCATCAGTCAACTGACTTGCAAAGTGGGATGAAACCCAGAAAATGCAAGTTACGCACTTTGGCACACAGACAACTGGAGAACAAATCCCAAGCGCCAGATGGAATACATGCGCCTGTAATATGAACGTCAGTCATCTATTTCCAAGAGCTCAAGAAAGAGTCAAGAAATATTGACTTGAGCTGTGCACACCAGTTGGCTGTAGAAGGCTGACCAGGCGTCTGGAGGTCATCCAGTCGTCTGTCATGCCTTCATCAGTTGACTGTGGAAGAACCAAAAACTCCAGTTTGAGTTTAAGGCATGGTGAACCTATTGGGTTGGATTCTATGATAATCCTAAGGCTCACTAAGATGAAAAATGCATATGCATGAATGAGTTAGTCCATCTATCAAGGCATTACAATAAAACTAGACTCAAAAATAGAAAAGCAATAAATGAAATAATACATGGATTGCATTGCTTCCCTTAGAGTCTAATCTTCAATCTCTTGATGCCTTGAAGCTCCCTATCATCTTCTAAGCTTTGGCACCTATTGAGTCCAAGCTTTGGTATTGCTCCTCTTGATTTACATCCTTGTACCAAGCATTTATTCTACAAAAAATGATATTCTTCTTTTGTTAACTATGAGACTACAACATGAGAGACATTAGCAACAACATAATGATGTGATCATCATCAAAATAATATTGATATGAAACACCAATACATAACAATTGTCAGTGACGTGCAGCTGTTGCTACTGACCATACGGTACTGTTGATAGCTTGATGGTAGGTCGGTGGCTAGGCTACTAGTTGATGGCTAGCCAGTTGCTACCCGAAAGCTGGTTGGTAGTTGGTTTGTTGGTCGCCAATTGCTGGCTAGTCGAGTCGGCCAGCTACAGGTGGTTAGTAGTTACCAGCCATTAACAATGTTTAGGTGCATTAGTTTAAGGATTTTTTTGGTTAAGTTTAATTCGGTTCAAGTCCAAAGGTTGGATAATAATTTTGAATCAAATTTCATGTTGATTCAAACTTAAATTAAGATAAGTCAAGTTGTTTTACTTGGTATATTGGATCTAAATTTATTTAAGACCCACATATGATAAGATAACAAATTTAAACGAGATGTTTAGCACTGTATAAAGGTCTCCTCTCCTCCTCTCAAAAAGCATTAGAAAATTTATAGAGTTGAATAACTTGAACGCTTTGGCTGTAATGTAAAGTTCAACTCTCAAAGTAAAAAAAGATATCTTCTTCTCTTTCTCTCAAATACTATCAGTGTTTGAGACTGAGTTTGTGTTCTTTTACTGAGCTTGAAGCCTCACTGTCCGGTTGATCGAGTGGTCGGAGAGGGGCGATGGGTAGCCTCGGCCCGTTGATCTGTTGTCCACCTGCGCAGACGAGAACGCTCGTCAGGGGGCCGGACCTTGGTTCCGGCCAAATCCCCTCCGATGCCTAAGTCAGATAGAGATCTGAGAAAGGAGGCCCGGCGGAGACGGTCCGACTCGTGAGGAGATCGTAACGGCGTCTCTCGGCGCGAGCGGGGGAGGAAGGAGATGAATTGGGGGAATGAGGTCGTTGATGGAGTACCTTAGGTTTTGTTACCTGAGATGCGGTCCCTTTCTTCGTCGTCTTCCTGGCCCTTTTGTAGAGCTCCCGCGTGATTGGCTCTGGCCCACGTCCCACGCCCGCCATTGATCGTGCCCCATCAGTCCCCCCTCGCCGCCGCTCTCTCCGCCACGCCAGCACCTCCCCATTATCGCTATTTAGTGGTCGCGCGTCCGGGGGAGTGGTTTTCGCAGGAGTGGACGAGCGACCAACGGGTTATTGGGGCCGGGTCGGATCGACGTTCGAGAAGGTCCCTTGTAGGGCCTTTGTCGAATGGGCTTTGAGGACGCAGATGTGCTTTTGACCAGTAGTCGGGCTCCTGGGCTCGTGCTTTATGGGTCTCGGTCAAATAGGCGTAACAGCAGCCTACCATTGCTTTAACCTATGTGACATATAAGCTAATAATATGGGGCCCCCCTCGCATGCAAACAATATGTACACTAGTGTTTTGCTGAAATGCAATAAGGTAGCAAGTTTGTATCCCTCAATTGATGTGTGGTAGCATGCATGTTAAGTGTTTTGATGCATTACCAAAGACACAAATGTGTTGGCACAACTTATAGGTGCTACAACTTTCACATGTGAGACCCACAACCTGTTCTATAACTTTCGAGCCATAAATCATTAACCAATGCATGCTTGATGAAATGACCAAGATGTACGTGAATTCAGCTTGTCTTTTGCGGGCTACCATTTTCAATCTGTGGGGGCAAATCATTTCAGTAGTACGTAGATATCTATGGCCAATAATGTCAATTTGCTCATGACAAGAATGACTATATTGTTGTGAGTTGAGGGAGGCCAAAGGCCTTTGGCCTCCTCCCTCAACATCTCACCATAACTCCCCACTAACTTAGTGGGGCCCTTGGACTCCTATTCTCTAATTGAATATATAGAGAGCTATGGCTTGTGCCATGACTACTCTTAATTTTTGGAGATTCTTTCCACTTCTTCCCTATTATCTTCTAATATATATATAGCTTTCAAGGGCTCCACTGTTGAGCCATTGGATGAGGATGCTACCCCTTTGTCCCCTTGAAGGGGGGCCATTGCCCCGTTTGACCCCAGTTGCCTTTTGATTTGCCAACAGGACTACCGTACTGGGGCACTATCCCCTTCACCTTGTCCATTTTATGAAGAGACATATATACAAAACCATCATAGTGATCTATAAAATCATAATCCTCTAAAGTTTTTATTCAAACCATGTGATAAAGCATATAACTTTGTGACAGAACTATGATCAAGCAAGCGTATGATAGTATTGTCTCAAAAAGCTATTTTGAATTTGTAGGAAGATCAAGTTTCTTTTATTATAGCAAGGTCTGAACTAATCTATTTCATATGACCCTTGAAATTGGACTTAATGGGGGCGGGAGTAATGGTGTTATACCACCAACCAACAGGTCCATAAGCCCAAATGCGAAGGCCCAATGGTCAAACCTGTAAGCAACCCAAATAAGTCCGGTCCACTCCTAAGACATATTCTACATGTAAATTTACTAAAATACCCCTTAGCAACTCATATAAACAACCCTCCCTTTAATGGGGGAGAAAACCATTTTCATTGTTAAACTCTCTCATTACTTTAAGATTTATTATTATCTCTCTTAGGTACTAATTTAAGCGTCAGAAGAGTGAAGACATGCCTCCAGGGGCGGAACCAGGATTAGATGACCGGGGGGGGGGGGGGGGGGGGGGGGGGGGGGGGCGCCTCAGCGCCTACGTGGGTCCGCCCCTGCATGCCTCTGTCATGGTTTGCCTCATTAATGCTCTTGGTTTTTGTGATGTGCCGGTCACATATCTGTCAACCATAGGTTAATAACTAGACTTGATGGGTATGCCTACCCTCTTTAATATCATTGCTGTCATTTGTCGGAACTTGATGCATTCATGTATAACAAACAGAACACTAATAGTAAGGTTCAAGAGCATATTGAATATTATGCTAGTCATTACCTTAGATAGCTAACCTTGGTTCATACACAGCTTACCTAGATGCAACACTAGCCAGCTACAACTAAACAATAGCAGAACCTAATATTTGTCGAATATGAGGCACATTCACACTATGCCCCGTCGAGTGATCAACACTTCCACTCTCAAAGTTAGTATTTAGTGACCAACCTGATTCATCATAACATTGTTATGGGAGACACTTATAGCATCCTTCACCGTGTATGAAACTAAATTACCAAATCCATCTATCTTATATGAATATATGGAATGACATGATGCATAGTTAAGTTACATAGAGATAGATTGGATGAGATGGAGAAGGGGAAGAAGAAAAAACCTTGTAACTGTGGCATCAGGCTCCATGAGTCCATATTCACCATAGACATACTAAAATTCCCTTTATTAAAGGATTTACATCTTTTTATGCTTTAGGAATATGATGGCATTGGTGACCCGCATAATACATCCATTGATATAATGACATCATGTAGTTGCATAGATTCAATGATTCTATACAGTGACAAGCTTTTTGGCCCTTATTAAGCAATTTACCTAATAATTCATAACAGAAAGGAAGAGAGATATATTCCATTCATTTGGTAAGTATTCCATAAGGAGATATTGAATCGTTGTGTAAGCATACTAAATGCATTAGTGACACCATGCTCGAGATGGAGGAGGTAAGTCTAGACAACACCACACATTAGCCTTGATGAATATGACAAACTAATTTGGATCTCAATGGCCACCTCATCATCAATCCACTAGAGAGTTTAGACAACTTAATGATAACTTTATAGATATGTAAGTGCTAAGGAGATTGGCATTTCTAAGAAGCTAACAAAAGAATAAGACAAGAAGAGAGATGAGCTTTAGGCTCGATGTGGAGAGGAAAGGTAAATGTGCACTACATCAGTGTTAGTTTGAACATGTTACTCCCTAAAACACCTGACATGCATAAATTTTGATGCAAATCTAGCATGAGTGATAACAGAATCAACCTCCAACTATGATGAGAGCTTAGAATAGAGAGAAAAGTTCGTACTGTAAGTATCATAAGGAAATGGCCACAAGATAAATAAGTGCCACCAGTTAAATGATGTAATATATGATGTCATCTATAACAATACAAAGCATCCTAATTGTAAGGCCAAGTTTTAGTTGAGCGAGGTAATATACTAGCCTTGAAGTAGATATTCTTTTAGATCTTCAAAGTTAATTGTTACTCCATATTACCAGGCTATTAATTGATAGAAGAAAATGATACCTTGCACAATAGAAGACATAGTCTTTTCTCTTCTTTTGTATGAATAAATTCTTTCTTAAACTCTCGTGTATCTTATCTATATTAGGTTGGAAGGAAATGTAACTTCTTTTGAACACTTAAAGATTTCCTTTCTCATGAACATTACTTTAGTATGCCTAAGCACTATTATTGATTCTAGCAAAATTAAACACCCACTAACTTGTGCCAATCTATACACTTATCATTGGTTCTAATGAAAGGTGATAACTACATACTCGTACCAACCTAGAAATTATCTTTGAATCTCAGAAAGGAGACAAACATTGCCTTGTGCAACCATACTAATTTATTCTTATTCAAGTGAAAGGTGACAAGTGCAGACTAGTGCCAACCTAGAAATTATTATTAGTTCCAGTGAGTGGCACTCCATACCAACTTGTATTTTGTTTGGATTTTGTGGATGTCAAGTAGACAGTAGATGGGGGATGAATAGTGTATATGCAGTAATAAAAATTCCTCTAGAAAATCTATTTAAGTTTACAATTAGAGTTACCTAATTTAAACTTAATCAACAAGAATTATCTTAAGTAATAGAGTATGCAAATTTAATAAAAAGCAAGAGATAAATAACACAGATAATAGAAACAAGCGCAAGAACAGAAATTACACTCGTTTGTTACACTCGTTTGGGTAACCAGACACTACTTTAGCGCCCAAGTCCCACTTGACTAGTTCCACTATTTTACCAAATAGTACAACTACCTCATTCCAAGAGGCTTTCTTACAAACTATCTCTTCCGAAGAGATTACAAACTTATCACCTCAAACAATTGCAGATTTCGACTTACAAATAAAGAAGATACACTTTTTACCTATAGCATTTCTTGAAGCTCTTGTGAAGATGTGTAGCGACTATAGTGGTTGATCTCCAAATAATGTTGAAAATGATGGCTTTTGAGATCAAAAACTTTAGCTAAAAAGATTTGAGAAAGACTTTGAAACATAGGCCAAAGGAAAGGGTTTTCTTCTAAAAGAATTTGGCTCAAAACAATTTTTCTTCTTAAAAAATTGATCAGTCAAGTTGTTGATAAACCAAAGAACAACCCCCTATATATAAGCTAAAATCTGCACAAAACAGATTCTCCAGACAGCCCCTCCAATGTCTCTTAATGTCTCTCTTGCGAAAATCAAGGAGAAAGTAAAATATTACCGTTGGGTCTGGTTGTCGACTATTGTACATCTGGTAGTCGACTATTGTACATCTGGTAGCCGACTACTGGCTTAGTAGTTGACTCCCTGTAAAGTAGTAGTCAACTCTCTACATGAACAAAAAGTTCCAGTGAGCAACCATGGCCTAGTAGTGAACTGCTATATTGCTGGTAGTCAATAATCCCGGTAAAGTAGTAGTCAACTCTCTACAGGAACAAAAAGTTCCAGGGAGCAACCATGGCCTAGTAGTGGACTGCTATATTGCTGGTAGTCAACTACCTTTCTGATGCGAAGTTGTGTATTAGAAAACTATGGGGTGCATTATTCTAATCAACTTAAATCATTTTAAAAACAGTTTTAATGTATTCTTAAGTGAGTGAGAGAGCTTCAATTAAGGCTTTAACATGCTAAGATAAGGAATGAAAAATTACATCAAACAGAAAGATTTGCATTGAAGTCCATGATGCAACTTGACTCCTCAAGCTCCATGTCTTGCTTTATTTAATCCACTGCCTTGTTAAACTCACTTCTAGCCTTGAGTGCTTCTACTTAATTTGCCTTAAGATTCTATACATGCACTCATAGATATTTGATGATACATTTGTTCATCATCAAAACTACACAGGGTATGGTTCAATATCACAACACAACAGTATTAACCTACAAAAAGTTGGTTCTAGAGAGAGGTGACATCCGTTAACTCATGCCAACTAGGAAATTATAGTTAAATCAACCTATCCCAAATAAATGAAAGCATTGATAAATTGGAGAGGCGATAAGCACTTGCAATAGGTAGCTGTAAGAAAAGAGGGATATATGATAAATACGGATAGCCTAACTACATAAAAGTGTCGGTCGAAAGGAGATATGATAAGCACTAACTTCTTTCTGACTTAATTAACTTACTCGTGCATTAAGTAGCTATAAGTGAAGATGAATAGTTGATAAATGTGTATAGCCTAACTATATTAAAATATCCATAGAAAGGGAAGGCGATATGTGCTAACTCCCTACTGACCCAACTAACTTACCAATACGCTAGAAAGTTACGGTGAAAGAGGGATATATGATAAATGCCAATAGCTTAACTACATGATAGCATTAATAGAAAAGAGGGATGATAAGCACTAACTTCATAACGACCCAGCAAATCAGCTATTGTAATAGGTGGCTGCAAGGAAAAAAAGGATTAGAGATGATAAATCAATAGTCTAATATATAAAGCATCAGAAGCAAAGAAATGTGATAAATGCTAACTCTCTATCGACTTAATTATTCTGCTAATATGGTTGAAGCCAATATGAAGGTAAGGATAGGAGATGATACATCAATTCCTTATTAGATGAGGGCAATGCGATAAATACACAATCCCTACCGACCTAACTACTCTGCCAAACATAACATGCCTACAATGCTTCTCCATCACCATAGGCATAGGTGTAATATCCTCTTTAAAAATTGTCATAGGTGTAAGGGCCTTACCCTACACACTTATGTTGGGAGATGTGTATGCCTTCAAGGCAATTTATCTCTGTGTATGTATACAAACATCTTGTTCGAAATGACAATAAACTGTTTGGTAAGAATTTATCTAAGTTAATAATAATGTAGTCTACAATAGAACTTAGGCAAAGTTCTGAGACTTGATGCGAGGTCAAACAAGTATCGAGATGAGGATCTCGATCATGGAGAATATATTGACCGTTTGTATCATAAGTCTAAAATCGTTCGTGGTCGTAGATGTTTCGAGAAAAGGATACCGAAACAATGGATATACCATTGTGTCTTTGTCTTCACCATGGAAGGGTGACGATGACCTCATGGTCGTTCGACTTGGGGAAATCGGAGACGAGATACATGTGCTCATTGGAGAATGAGTTCACTGAACGACCCAATGAGAGTTATCATATAGTTAACACTAACTAATCTGTTAGTGATAACTCTCAGTGATGATATGTAAGTTGGTCCTTAGACTTGATGTCATTGTACGAACATGTACGTAAATGGTGTCACCTAGATCTTTGACTAGCTTCGAGGTAAGGCATGTTGAAAGGTTTTTGGTTGGGTGACACTTGAAGCGTGTAAGGAGCATAATACCAAGAGCAGATTTGTCTTTCCCGTTAATGGGGAGTTAGTGTCGCATGAGTTGGTTCGGTCTTTAGTGAAAACTTTGGCCAACATATATGGGAAGAAGTCCAACATTGATAGACTAAAGACCAATGAAGTCTAACCAAGTTCAAGCTATTAGGGTTGACAGTTAACCATACCATAGGCTTGACTAGGTGACATAGTTATGACGATGAGACTAAAACTGCAGCATTCATCATGGACATAGTCAAAGTGGTCCCGATAATACTCTTGTTAATGAGTTAACCACATAATGATGATACCAAAACCATGACGAGACCTGCTGCTCATTGTCACTGCCATCTAGGGCTTCAAGCCCCATCTGTAGTAGAGTAAGGCTATGGTCATACACAGACTGAGACCTTCGTTAAGTAATAGATAGAATTAGGGAGATAATTTATTGGATGTATGTGAATTAATTACGTCACAAAAGGATTGCAATATAGCCTCTGGAATATTAAAGACATGGGATTAATTGCATTTGATGCTAAAGTATTTTAATGGGTCGCAAAATGTTTGCAGGCCTATTTATACAATAAACGCATAGAAAGTTTTTTCGGGAAAGTACCGATTGAAGCCGATGTTCAAACGGTTTCAAGTGGGCTCTGTTACGAGCCAATATGGCTCAAATGAGCTATATAGCCCTAAAAGATTTTATAAAAGGTGGCATCCTTTTGAAGGAGGCCATCCCCTTCAAATAGCAGCAGGCCTAGATGATCATTTGAGGGGTCAAAGGAAGTCGGAATGGATCACTGCTTGTTATTATGTGATCATCATTCAGTGCTCTTCGATTTGATATATGATATCGCTTGTGAAGCTCAACGGTGAGAGAGTGAAAATCCGTTAAAGTTTGGAATTCGTGAAAGGCAAAATTTAATTGATTTTCTCCTCTAAACTTTAGGCCCACATCAGAAATTAAGAAGAGAGGAGGGGTCAGCCACCTATTTAAATAGTGGCCAACCCCCTCTTTGAAACTCGTACCGGTGCGTCCCGTACCAAGCTCCAGATCCGAGTAGCTTCATTAAACGTGAGCAAGCCTGGTTCTAACCTATATTAGTATTCCCTCTTTCTCCCATTGCTTCATTGCTCCTGATCAGGCTCTAGTAAAGCTACGAAGGAGTTCAGATTGGTTTCGAAGTCTTGACGGAGGATCCACTTAAGGTGAAACTGTCTAGAGCACGACGTTGGCTTGGTGACAAGGGGATTGCTCACCTCGGGACGCGGTTCAACTCGGGAGAAGTTGCTCAGCCCCAACGCGGGGTATTGCTTTGGGGATTATAGACAGGTTGCTAAAAATGACTTTTCGCATGGTAGCGAAGTGACATGTATGTAGTTTAATATTCATGCATTTATAATTGCAATAGATTGATATATCTATCTTTAGGGGTTGGTCGGATCCAACCCTGGGATAATAGAGATTCTGGCTAGGGTTTATTTCTTTAGGGGTTAACTTAAAACCGTTTTAAGTAGTTTTCTACTGCATTGTTTTGCTTTCGTCGTCCGACCGACTTAGACCAGACGTCGATTTTATAGCCTAAGGACCTAGAAAACCCTTCAGTTGTATCAGAGCCACGTTTACCTTGATCTATGTTTTTGTAATTATAAAGTGCATATGCAGTATGTTTCTCCATGAGATGGAGGTTTATTAAGCTATTAAAAAATGTTTGTTCCAGGTGATGGTTTTATTTTCGAAAAATTGTTTTTTTGAAAATTAGATCTATTTTTAAAATCATATGATAATTTTAAAAATTAGATCTTTATAATTAATATGATGATTATTAATGAAACTTAAACTTATGAGATAATTTTTAGTTGTTTGTTATGCTAAATTTTTATCAGATAAATATTTTAGTTTCTTTGTTATCATGCTAAAGGTTTATGAGATAAAATATTTAGTTGGTAGTTTAATGGTTATTTAATTTCTTATTCATTATGTGATAATACAAGAAAAACCCTTTAGGTTAGCCATTAAAAATTGTCTAAAACTTATGAGATAATTTTTAGATAAAGGTGTTATGATTTAAAAATTGTTGCAACTTGAATTTTTAAAAATACCTAATACGTAATTAGGATAGCACCCTAAAATTCCTTATAGTTGATAAGGATCTTAAAAAGTTATTAACCAATCCTAATAATTTTGAATTTTTGGATTCAACAAGTTGATAGGATTAACTAGTTTAATGAGGCCATATTAAGTCGATGTTACACATATAAATAATTGGTATTCTTAAAGGATCAAGAAGCCGTGTCTAGCATTTTTGTAACTAGTATTGTAGATCACCTCAGCTCGACTGGGGATAGTGATCCTGGCCTAGCCAAATCCCCTGACCGTGTTCCACTGGATCATAAGGATGCAAATTATTATTATGTGAAACCAACGATTACATCTAGTCTAATATGTTTAAAATCTTCTTCAAGGTTAGCCGAAGCCCTCCTTAATTTTAGAATTTGGAAACCATGAATTACTGCTATAGTTGTTGAGTCAACTCAAGCTATAACATGGCTATCTTTTGGGAACCAGTTTCATTCAACATGAGATGTAGTTCGACTTAATCCAAACCATCGCGTCGTGAACATAACCGAGTGCCGGTGTAAGTTAGGATTGGATAAGAAAGCAAGGGTCTGACTAGACTAGTGTTTATGTTTTGTTGAGCCAACTCAAGGTCATAAGAGACTAGGGTAAAAACTGATAAGGGAATCGCATTCGATGTGATTGATGAAGAGTTATTTACCAATCGCAGAGTCAAGCAATTTGTTGAGCCAACTCAAGGTTGTGAAACTCAAAGTAGTCAGGTCCATTTCCCACTAAATATTATTATTCGTTCATCTATATGACTTAAGATGATCGCCAAAATAGTGGAAGGATATAGTTAAATAAAAGCCAGTTTAACTATATTTAAAAAACCATGAACATATGCTAAATTAGGGTAGTTCTTTGTTTTACCGGACGAAATCCAAATCATAATATCCTGAAGAAATAAGTTAACTGGTCAAAATGATTGGTTAAGGAATATCAAATCAAAATCAAATTTGATAGTCTAAACTAAGTTCTCACTGAACTTAAAGTATCCTTCTTAGCACATGCTTAAGGACAATGATTTCATTGAGTTCCGAGTCCAGCACAATAAAAGCACGCTAGTTGTCACCCGCCTCTATGAGGGGCAGCTTGAACATACTGATGTTTAAAGCTTGTTTCTCCATACGACTTATTGAGTCAACTCAAGGTTGTATGGAAAACGGTTTCGATTCGCAAAGTTCGAAACTTCGATCAAACTATTTGACTCGAAGATGAGTACATGAGCGGTGCAAGATCACGTATCCAAATTAGACCTTGAGTCAAGCAACTTGTTGAGTCAACTCAATGTTGTGAAGCTCAAGTGTTTGGATGCATGAGGTGCTTGCACAGATAATATTTGTATTGGGACGTGTAATGTCTAAATGTGATTTAGAAAAGAAGAAGGCAGTCAGGAAAGTCAGTTGAGAAATAAAGTTTTGTCTATAATAAGAAAAGGCATAAGTAGGAAGAACTGAAAATGGGACATATTTGATGCATCGGTTTCAGAACAATATTGTATTAAGTGTTAATACATGAATGCATAAGTTATAGAAGACTTATTTATGGCAAAATAGACTAGGCCATACCGAAGAAAACAGCCTTGATAAGTTACATAAAGGGGGATCTCTCGACCTCTTGTACTATGAGTCGAAAGACACTTGTAAGTCTTATCTCAAAGGTATGATGGCCAAAACTCCTTCTGTAAGACAGTGGGAGAACGAGTTGGAGAACTCATGCTCTCGTGCATACGGATGCATCCGGATCCAAGTCTAAATTAGCATAGATATGACATTCTTATTTTATTACGACATGTGTTCTTTATGAAACACAAGTCTGATAAAATAGAGAACACAATGACAGAAGTATTTCAACTGCTTCGATCAGATCGAAGAGGCGAATACTCAGCTATGTAATTCTTGTGTAATTAAAATAAAATGAGATTTTCTCTCAGGTCAAGTCTCTTAACACATCTGTGTGTTGGAGAGCATGATCGCACTATGTTAGACATGGTTCGATACATGTCAAGTGACCTTGATTTACAATCCTCCTTCTGGGTTAAGCCCCATACAATAATGCCTAGGTTCTTGATAAGGTTCTACGATGACCTTATTAATATGTTATTCCTCAAATTAATCGTTAGGAAGTCACAGGATTACTCGAGCCTCGTGAGACGAAGGAGTCGAGTAAAACATCATAGTTAATGATGGCCTAGCAAACTTCCAAGATGCCATTCAGAGTGGAGACTTTGAGAAATGGCTTGATGCAATCCGTAAGGGTCTTTGCACGTGAATAAGGTATGGACCTTACAATACGTGCCCAAGGGAAATGTTTTCTTCGGCTGTAAGTGAATCTTCAAGACAGAAGATTAGTGCAGATGTAAAATAGTGAAGTACAAGTTATGTTGGTTGAGAACGATTATAATCAAAACTCCTATAAACGGATTGTGATGATACTTTCTTGCCAACAGTTGTGCACAGATCTATTCGGATCAAACTCGACGTCAATGCTCATGATGACCATGAAAGCTGGTGAAAACTGGAGTATGCATGTACAGTTTGTTTTCTAAATATGATTTAGAAAAATAAACTTATATGAATCAGCCAAAGAGTTTTAAGGTCAGTGGGAGTAAATAAAAAGCATGCGAGGCATCAAGGAGCTGGAGCATAAGTTTTGACAAGGTGGTCAAAGAGTTTGATACTTTATCAGAAATGATTATAAACCGTACAGATGACCAATAACTATTATGGATGATTATATCTCGCCTTGAGTGAGGACGATGAGCTGGATGAGATTTAGGCAAGACAAACGTTATGGATTCCAAAAGACCAATGAAATTATTTGGATGAGATTCAAATGTGTGGTCTAGCATGAACATAGAAACTCCTTAAGTCTATACTAAAGACGGTTTAGCAGATTCACTCACGAAGGCTATACCATATGAAGTCTAGAGAGACTTATGTGTAAATATGGTATGAGATACCAGGATAAATGAGACTGAGTGCAAGTGGGAGATGTTGGGAAATATGTATGCCCTCGAGGAAATTTATCTCTATGTATGTGTACAAACATCTTGTTCGAAATGAAAATAAGCAGTTTGATAAGAATTTATCTAAGTTAATAATAATGTAGTCTACATTAAAACTTAGGCAAAGTCCTGAGACTTGATGCGAGGTCAATTAAGTATCGAGATTAGGATCTCAACATGTAGAATTGATTGACCGTTTGTAGCATAAGTCTAAAATCGTTTAAGGTCGTATATGGTTCAGGAAAAGGATCGATACATCGAATAGACCATTGTGTCTTTGTCTTCCACATGGAGTGGTGACGATGATCTCATGGTTGTTCGACTTGGCAAAGTCGGAGACGAGACACATATGCTCATTGGAGAATGAGTTCACTGAACGACCCAACGAGAGTTATTATATGGTTAACATTAACTAATCTGTTAGTGATAACTCTGAGTGATGATATGCAAGTTGGTCCTTAGACTTGAGGTCATTGTACGAACCTGTACGTGAACGGTGTCACTTAGGTCTCTGACTTAGCTTCGAGGCAAGACTTATCAAAAGGTTTTTGGTTGGTTGACACTTGAAACGTGCGAGGAGAGTAATGACTAAGAGAGGATATGTCTCTTCTGTTAATAGGGAGTTAGTGTCGCACGCGTTGGTTCGGTCTTTAGTGAAAACTGTGGCCAAAGTATATTGGAAGAAGTCCAACATTGATAGACTAAAGACCGATATAGACTAATCGAGTTTAAGCTATTAGGTTTGACAGTTGACCGTACCCTAGGCTTGACTATGTGACAGAGTTATGATGAAGAGTCTAAAACTACAGCATTCATCACGGACATAGTCAAGGTTGATCCGACAATACTCTTGTCAATGAGTTAACCACATAAAAATGATACTGAAACAGTGACAACACCTGTTGCTAGTGGTCAGTGCCATCTGGAGTTTCGAGCCCTATCTATAGTAGGATCAGGTTGTAAGGTCTTACACAGAGTGAGACCTTCGTCAAGTTACATGTAGAATTAAGGAGATAATACATTATATGTATGTGAATTAATTATGTCGCAAACGGTTTACGATATAGCCTCTGGAATATTAAAGATATGGGATTAATTGCATTTAATGTAAAAGTATTTTAATAGGTTGCAAAATGTTTGCATGCTTATTTATACGATAAACGCTTTGAAAGTTTTTTCGGGAAAGTCCCGATCGAAGCCGGTGTTCAAACAGTTCCAAGTGGGCTCTGTTACGAGCCAATATGGCTCAAAATGAGCTATATAGAACTAAAAGATTTTATAAAAGGCGGCCTCCTTTTGAAGGAGGCCAGCCCTTTCAAATAGTAGCAGGCCCGGCCCATTGGGCCGGGTAAATAAAAGAAACTGGTGCCCTTGGGGTGCCAGTTGCACGTGCCCGGGTGCGTGCCTGGCACGCGCCCACATAGGCACTTGGCACATGCCCAGCCAGGTGCTGGCAGGTGGGGCCCACTAGTGTGCCCCACCAAGCAGCTAATTTTCCGTGCCTTATTCTTTTTGGGCGGCTACGATTGGGAAACACATGATTTTTTGGGCTATCTTTGGATGATCGTTTGAGGGGTCAAACGAAGTCGGAATGGATCATCGTTTGTTTCTACACGATCATCATTCAATGCTCTTCAATTTGATATATAATATCGCTTGCGAAGCTCAACGTTGAGAGAGGAAAAATTCATTAAAGTTTGGCCACCGTAGAAGGCACACTTTAAGTGATTTTTTCCCTCCAACCTTTAATCCCACATCGAAAATTGAGAAGAGAGTAGGGGTCAGCCACCTATATAAATAGGGGCCAACCCCCTCCTTGAAACTTGTACCTGTGCACTCCGCACCAAGCTCCAGATCCGAGTAGCTCCATTAAACATGAGCAAACATGGATCTAAGCTAAATTAATATTTCCTCTTTCTCACATTTCTTCCTTGTTCCTGATTGGGCTCTAGCAAACCTACGAAGGAGTGCAGATCGGATCCAAAGTCTTGACAGAGTATCCACTCAAGGTGAAACTTTCTAGAGCACATGGTTGGCTTGGTGACAAGGTAATTGCTCGCCTCGGGACGTGGTTCAGGTCGGGAGAAGCAGCTCAGCCCCAATGTGGGGCATCGCTTCAGGGATTAAAGACAGTTGCTGAAAATAAAGCTTCGTACGGTAGCAAAGTGACAGGTATGTAGTTTTATATTCATTCGTTTATCATTGCAATAGGTTGATAGATCTATCTTTAGGGGTTTGTCGGACCCATCCCCGGGATAGTAGAGATTCTAGCTAGGGTTTATTTCTTTAAGGCTTAACTTAAAACTGTTTTAAGTTGTTCTCCGCTGCATTGTTTTGCTTTTCGTCATCTGACCGACTTAGGTCGGATGTCAATTTTATAGCCCTAAGGACCTAGAAAACCCTTCACTCACCTTATGTAGGAGGGCCTTATCACGCTTGCCCCAGTGTGAGGGAGATGTTGGGAAAATCTGACACAATATCAAATAACACCTAAGCATGTACAACGCAATATATGAAAATATTGTGTCGCCAACTTAATCAATGCAGAGTTATGATCTTGGACAAATTATAAGAAGCACAAGAAAGCACCACAAAATCATGCCAATCAATTACACAGAGAGGCAAGGATTTATACTGGTTCGACCCAACCTATGGCTAACGTCGAGTCTTCCATTGTCACGGTTTCCACTAGATCATAGATGATCATACAGAGAATACACCAACTACAAATCTTCTCCGAACCAATGTCTGCCCTCTCGACAAAATAGCTCTAGCACTTTAGTAATTACAATGTCTTATGCACACAACCAATGTAGAGATCTTACCAGAGACTCTAGAAAAAGGAATACCTCCACACCCAAAGCTCATAGTCACCTCGAAGCTCTCTCATTGCTTTTCACCGGTAAAATATCCACATCTCTCTTTAAGACACAAGGAAATCTTCTTAATTCTCTGTCATGTTCGATGCGTGCCGTCAAAAGCGTATCTCTTGGTATTTATATCATATGAATACCACGATTAAAAGCCAAAATATGGGCATACTAGGGTTTCTTGCCATTGGCATGGCCGTGCTGATACGCGGCACAATCGTGTACAGAACTGTGTAATCTACCTGTAGCTCCAGAACAATTAGCATGGTCGTGACGTACGACCGTGTTAATAAAAACGTAGAGTTTCTTGTCAACACACTGTAGGCATGACCATGTCAAAATAAAATATAGAGTTTCCTGTCAACACGGTTGGACCAGCACGGTCGTGTTGGGTATAGCACAACTGTGTCAAAATCTGTTTAATTCAGCTGATATAACTTTTGACACGCACGGTCGTGCTAAAACTAGCACAAGCCGTGTCGCCACCCAGATTCTAAGTTTGAAGCACTAATCAACAAACTCTACCCTGCTTTAAACTTCGTCAACAACCACGACATATACAAGCTCTCCACAGCAACTCTACCCAAATACCAAACATCTCTACCTCGTTCTAGAATTTATGAAACTATCATGAAAACAGAAAATCATCAACCACTCACCATGTATAGATCAAGCTTAAGAAATGCCTGAGCTTGACTGCAGGAATGATCTTCGTGAGCATATCTATAGGAGTGTGATCCGTCGAGGCCTTCTCTATTGATATAACCTCTTCTGTTCTTGAAGAAAGAAGTCTCACACTTCTATATTTCTGGTCCTCGAACTGTAGGCCTGATCCTCTGTCAAGTGAATTATGCTCTGACTGTCGTAATATACCTTAGTCACTTCTTACGGTATACCCAAGTCTCTAAGTAGACTTCTCAGGTATTTGCCTTCTTTGATTGCCACAACAGCCACTATCAGTTCTGCCTCCATAGTTGACAGTGCTACAATAGACTGAAGGACCAATCTCCACGATATCATGGCAGTGCCCAATGTGAACACATACCCAATCGTAGATCTCCTTCTGTTTATGTCACATGTATAATCTGAATTACAGAATCTAGATATCACCAACCAGTCTTTGTTGCCGAAACACAACCAACGTTGGCCGTTCTCTTCAGATATCCCAGTACCCATTTCATAGCCTGCCAGTGTTCTTTTCCTGGATTCTCCATGTTACTGTTGATGACTCAAACTGCCAGAGCTAAGTCTGTATGTGTACAAACCATGGCATACATCAGGCTTTCCACAGTGCTAGCATAGGGGACCGTAGACATGTAGCGTGCCTCCTCGTCGATGCTAGGTGACAGTCTCACAGAAAGTTGGAAGAGAGCTCCTAGCGGTGTGGTGACATGCTTCTCCTTCTCTATTCCATATCGTTCTAGGACTTTCTTTATATAGCCCTCCTGGCTCAACCTCAACTTCCCAATCTTTTTGTCTCTGCTGATTTCCATACCACGGATCTTCTTTGCATGCCCCAGATCCTTTATGTCAAAATCTTCGACAAGCTTCTCCTTCAGCCTATTGAGTTCCTTCATGTCTCATGACGCAATCAGCATATCGTCAATGTACAGAAGAAAGTATATCCTTGACCCACCATCAAGTGTGCAAACATAAACACACTGATCCTTTATACTCCGCTCGAAACCAATGATCATCATAAAGGAGTCTGATGTGTGAATTTATTACACATATTTTACACTCTTTTCAATTGCATTTCATATCAATCCATCCCCCGCTTCACCCCATTTTCCCCGATTTTGTTTCATTTTATTCTTTTTGGTATTTCTCATGCATTGTAGGAGAAATCAAGGACTTTTGGGATCAAAATGTGGAGATAAGAGGACAAAAAATGGAGCAAGAAGCAATTGGGAAGAAACCGGGAGAGAATTGAGCTGAATTATCACACACGCGGTCGCGTGAGCCAAGCCACGTGACCACGTCGACCAGGACATAGCAGCAGCCCAAGCAGCTAATGGTTTCTAAGCCACACGGTTGCGTGATCAAAGGTAAACAACACATCGCCTGAAGTTGAAAGAAGAAGATTCTGAGACGACACGGTCGCGCCCCCTGAAGCCAAACAGTCGCGTCATCATGAGCTAAATGAAGAGAAGACCACAACGACGTACCTGCTTCATATGAGACCCAAACGACCGCATCCTCTAACGCTGAGTTGAAGCCAAACGTCTACTTCATGCGGCCATTTTAGATCAAATCTGGAGCTAATGAGCCCCAGAAGACGCGGTCGGATGGGATAACCACGTGTTCGCGTCGCCTGTAGTCTCTTGACACTCTTTTACACATTTTAGTCCAAACGGCTGTGTCACACTTGACGCGGCCACGTCCTTCGAGGGTTTTGGGCCCGAATGGGCGCCATCAAGGGGCAATTTGGGGTAATTTTGAGTACTATAAGTACTTTTTGAGCCCTCCCTGCATGGGGGATCTTATTTGGATGCTTTTTGCAGACATTTTTAGAGAATTTCAGGTGTACAAACTCCTTTCTATTTGCTAGTTTAATTGTTCCTTTTGTTTTGTTTGATTAATAATCCATCTATCATTGCACTTTGTGATTGTGGATTGGGTTATTGTTGAATCTCTATTATCATCCATTGCAATGAATGTCATATTGATGATTTCTATCTTTTATAATTGCATAGATTGGATTATTGCTGACTCTCTATTATCATCCATTGCCATAAATGTTATTTTGATGATTTCTATCATTTATAATTGCATGGATCGTGAGTAGTGATTAATCTAGGGTCAATGGGTTGAACCCTATGGGATTATACTTTGGATTGGTGAATCGTTGTGGAATTGTTGAGTAGTTGAGGATGAGGGTATGTTAGGATGATTATTATCAATGTAGATCGAATTCTCCCTTCGTGGGTAATTATATTAATTCGCGATCAGCATTCGGGTTATTCTAGGGGTTTTGAATGCATTAATCGATACTATCGAATGCATAATCAGCATCGATATTCGATTTAAAGCTCTCCTAACAGAGATCCAAATCCTAATACGCGAGAGTGGCATGGAGAAATATTGGGGATATTCATCGAACGTAATGCACCTAACGTATATAGAATGCACGATTATCGTCGGTATCGATATGGGTTAGGTAGTTCTATCATGTGCTGCAAGAGTGGGGGATAAAGTTAATATAAGGGGATATCTCATCTTGCACCACGAGAGTGGTGGGGTGAGAAAATACCCGTAGATTAGATGATCTCTCATGAACCTCATGAACTTGACAGTCGATTAACGCTAATCAATTCTAGCGTAGTCCAATGGTGGGGATATCCACTGCTCTAGAGTTTCTCATTATTGATAATTTCTTTGAGCTTTTATAGATATCCATCTTTTATTCGATTGCATAGCTATTAACCTAGGATGAAATTGATAGCAACAACTGCCTCCCAGTGGACGACTCGTATAGCGCTACAACTACACCATTCGCTTGCGGCTACAAATTTAAAGCTGTCATATGAACGCGATTAGAGTCAAATCTCTTATACAACTGCCTTGGACTTTGTTTTAAACCGTATTAGGATTTCTTCAGCTTGCTTACCTTCTACTCTTGTCCCTCCATCACAAAGCCTTCGGGCTGGCGCATGTAGATTTCTTCATCAAGATCTCCATGTAAGAATGCCGTCTTAACATCTAGCTGCTCCAACCTTATGTCCTGAGTTGCTACCACGGCCAACAACACACAGATGGATGTGTGTCTTACTACAGGAGAGAAGATCTCATTATATTCTTTTCCGTTCCTCTGTACAAATCCTCTGGCCACCAACCGAGCTTTATACCTCACATCATCGCCATCTCCTTCCTTGACATTGTATAACCACTTGTAGCCAATGGCCTTCCTGTCCTTGGGCAATTATACCAATTCCCAAGTGTCATTCTTGTATATGGATTCCCTCTATTCTTCCATTGCCATTAGCCATTCTGCAACTGCACTCGAAGTCTGGGCTTCATCAAACATCAAGGGCTCCTCGTGCTCTATGTTTAGGGTGTATGCCCGCATGTCATTGAATGCAAAAGTAGAAGCAGAATAGTTCCACTCACCTAATCTCTCTGGTGCTCTCATAGTCTTCAATGACCTCCATACCTCTGGCTGACTCTGGGTGGTACCTTACCATGACTCTGAATCTGATCTATCTGAATCTGCTCTCTCTCTCACTAGTCGGGTCCTGGCATGTCTCAGCATCTCGTGTCTCTATCTCTAGGGTAGGTGGCTTGACCTTAGCATCGACCTCCTCAGGCCAATGTCTACCATCTGAATGAGTCATCTCTAGCCTAACCATCGACGACTCATCAAATGTGACATGCCTACTGGTGAACGTCTTCTTGGACACAAGATCTAACAACCTGTATCCCTTCACTCCCTCTTGATATCCAAGCAAGATGGCCTTCCTGGCCCTCGAATCTAGATTGTCCTCCTTTCGCAAAGAATAGGCAGGACATCCATATATCCTCAAGTACGAGTAATCACCAGTCTTCCCTGTCTATACCTCATCAGGAATTTTGAAACTGACCGGCGCCCCGCTTGAGTCGCGGCGGCGCGGTGTCATTTACAGCAAGTTTCACGGTTAGTGTAGGGTGCGGGAATATCGAACTCAGGGAGGCGAGGTTGTGCTTGGGTCAGGTAGGACCTAAATCACCCCGAGGGGCGAGCTAGCCCGAATCGGTGAATGGTTGTCACGAAAGGAAATAAAAGGGTATGAACAACAAGAAAGAAAACCCGGGACTTTGGTTTCCAACCCGACGAGAGACTCTCGCCGATACGGCCTACGGGTATGGATAGCGATCGGGATTAGGGTCTAATGGTGAGACGTTGCCTCTGAAAGTGGTACCGGCATCCCATGGGCCCGATATTCCGGTCGGTGCCCAGGATGATACACCGGACTTCCCGGATTCGATCAGTGGGCACTCCCGTGTCCATTAACACTGATCGATCCCGGGAGCACTAAGCCCGCAACGATATCTCCCAACGTCTCGTCCTGCCGCTCCCGCGTGCTAGGATTCGGCGTCTACGCTAAGGGTGTGAGCTATGGCTAGGGAGTCAACCGCCAAGTTTATTCCCCCTTGGCCCAACGGTCAAAGGCGGTCTTTTTCCCGCCGATGACAATGAAACACCCCGCGTAACCGTTAGATTCCTACTCCCTATCGATTTCCTAACCCTATGGACGCATCGGGAAGAGCCCCCGAAGGGGTTTCCACCAAAATCCCAGATTTGGGAACTACTCACAAAAATTCATGAAAAAGTGATCTATATGAAATTTAACCGTTGGAATCATAATCGGACAATTGCAATGCGGAAGTAATAGAGTAATAAAGACAATACTAAAATTTTAGAAAGATCTGAAAACTTACAAAAGAGTAACAATTACAGCCGTCGCAAGGAAATAAAACAGTAGAAAAAATAACAGCCCTCGTTTCTAGAACCCTAGGGGTTCTATTTATAGACCTTCGCATCAACCGATCGGTTGACAAGTCAACCGATCGGTTGATCCGTTACAAATTAATAACAGAAAACGGCGAGCTTTCACCCGATCACATGAACCGGTCGGGTGAGTTCTTGGGTGACCGGTTGGATCTTGGAGCAGTCGGGTGAATCGATTGGTTCGACGTCCGTGTCTTCAGCTCTTCTTCTTCAGCTACAGGTGAACCGATTGGGTGAGAGTCACCCGATCGGTTGGCGTTTTGCTTCGAGAAAACAGAGAACAGCCCCCGCTGAACCGGTCTGCGAACCGGTCGGGTGACTTCTTTGTGAGCTGCGGCAGAGACCGGGTGGTGCACGCGTGCATCACCCGATCGGTTGGAGATGACCAACCGACCGGGTGAGGGGCTGAAAGATGAATTCTTTGGCGTTTGACCCCCTGGATCACACGTGACTTCTCCCGTTGCTCCGGGGACTTGGGATATCATCGTTAAACATCCCCTACGTGGTCAATCCCCTGCAATCATGGAAAAACAAAGAAAAGTGAAAGAAAACGGGAAAATACGTGAAAACGAATAAGAGACGGCGGAAAAACACGGAGAAACACAAAAGAAAACGTGCGTGAATATATGAAATATAAACGCACGTCAAAATCCCCCAAGCTGAACTCTTCCTCGTCCTCGAGGAAGACGAGTGAGAGTAGGAGCTCGGAAGGGAAAAATAGAGAGGAAGAAAGAAAAAGAAAACTCTAAGCCCTAGATCGTCCATCAGAGCCACCAAAATCAAAAACGACACACCAATCAAGCAAACGCCAAATCACACCACTAAACCTAGGAAAGCGAGTCCAAATAAGTGTCGTGGGTCCACGCAGTGAAGCGCGAGTGAGCGTGGTCGTGTGCTAGCAAATGGTGATGCTTTCTACGATGTGCTATGAGGCTCGATATACACAAATCCAAGATATGACCCAAAATATCGATCCGAATTGAATTAAGCGGCGAATATAAGTTCAAGCATGCATGAGAAGAGTGAGAATAGAAGCGTATCATGCATCGGGGACTCCACAACTAGGGTTAAGGAAATACACTACTATAGCTTAGATACTAGCTAAAAAGTTCGTAAGCCAAGTGTTTTCGATAACGACGGGGGTTGAGATGATGTGGAGAAGAACACTCGGTGCAAATTCTCGCCTTCCCTTTATTCTCGGCAAGTAGGAAAATATTCACACGGGAATTTTTTTTGGGTTTTGGGTATTTGCATGTTTTTTTTGGCTTTTTGGCTATACAATCTTTTTCTTTTTTTTCTTTTTGGGTTTTTCTCTTCTTTTCTCCCTTTTTTTTGGTTTTTTGGGTTTTTGGCTATACACATGTGTACTCTCCCAAGTGGGAGAACGGTACACGACGAGGGGATTTGCACCAAGTAAAACAAAAAAGAAGTCGAAATCTAAACACTCGGGCAAAGGAAACTATTCTCGCTAAATAGAGCTTAGGCTAAATGGGTTATCCTAGTCCTTAGTTGTGGAATCCCGACGCATGCGAATCGAAGTATACGATATAAATATAGCATGCATAAAGTGGAAACAAATACCGCATATTCAAATCGGAGCATGATAATCTAGGGGTCATTCCTGGGCAGGTATATAAAGTAAAATCACAAAGCAGAAGCACACCAAATGCTAGTCACGACACACGACTCACAAAAAGCTAAGTGGACCCACGATGCGTGAAATGCAAGAGGACTCGCAATCCTAGGGTTAGTGAGTGTGATTATCGATGCAATGCTAGGTGTGTGTGACTATGTGGCGATTCATCATAGGATTCATCTCTAGGAGAAAGAGCTAAAAAGAAGAAAAGAAAAAATAAAAACACAATGAAAACGACACAAAAAACGAAAAAGAAGGACTCAAACGACGCACACAGTGCGACTCCCCCAAGCTGAAGTTTGCATTGCCCTCAATGCAATATGAGTGAGTACGGGAGCGCAATGAAAATGGGGGGAGATACGCACTGACACAAAAAGAAATGAAACGAGGAAAACACATAGATGAAACTGAAAAAGAAAGAAAGATCAAAATCAAAATCAAACAATACGAAAATAAAAATAAAATCACACGACACGACACTCAAAAAGTGAAAAACAAGCACACAAACAAAAATGAGAAAAACAAACAAAACACGACAGCACACCAAAATAGATGTCCCCCAAGCTAGACCAGACAGTGCTAGCGAAATGATATGATCAATGAAATGCAGAGATGTGCAAGGGGGAGTCAAAAACAAAAGAGGTGAATTTAGAAAGCAAGAGAAGGTGAGTCCTCGTCCTCCTCGGAAGAGGGTGTGGATGGGTGGTCGGGGGAGGCTGGGGGTGTGCTGAGAAGTGGGGAATGAGGTGAAGAAATAGGGGCAGTGGTGGTGTGAACAATGGGAGGAGTGTCGGTGGCGGTGGGTGGTGGTGGTAGGAAGGCGATCAAGGCGGTGGTGAGAGGAATAGAAATGGAGGAAGTAGATGTGGTGGTGACGGTAGTGGGAGATGGTGGGAGGGATCTGGAGCGCACTGGCAATTTCCTCCAGCGCACGTATGGAGTGACGGAGGAGGAGGGAGGTAGCGTGGGTGCGGTGGAAGTGGTCGGGAGGGGTGAAGTGGATGCCGGGATGGGATGTGAAGAGGGAGGAGAAGAATGTGGTGAGGGGGGTGATGCATGTGGGGAAGTGTGGGTGGGTGGAGGAGAAGATCGTCGGGGTGGTGAAGGTGGAGGTGGTGAAGGTGGAGGTAGTCCGTGGATATGAGTAAGAAGGCGGAGAATGGCGGCCACGTTCCTCTCAAGTGCGAGGAAACGTGGGTGAGTAAGAAAGGAGGATGGCGATGGGTCCGAGGAAGCAGAGGACATGGCGAGCTCACGAAGGGCAGCGACCTCCCTCTCAAGTCCCAGACGGGCAGATACCTGACGGTGACCAAAAGATGTAGACTGACGCGAGGCAGAGGTGGTGCCGCCAGGTAAGGTCTAAGAGGTGCCGGCGGCAGTGGTCATGCCGGCACAAGAGACAAGGCCAGAAATGACCGCAAAGAGGTGCTCAGACGTGATCGGTCCCGGAGCAGAAACAGGACGACTCGGGCCAGCCCCTAAATCTCCCACAGACGCAGGGATATCCTGCTCGCCTAAGTGGGCGGCAGGGGACGGTGGTCTGCGGGCGTCTGCGGGAAAGAAAGGAAGATTCAACCCAACTAAGAAGTCGGGATCAGGAGGAAAAGTCCAATCTCCCACGAGAGCAAGGGTCATGCGAGCGGGGTTGGGCAGAATGGTGTAAGGGGCTGGGGGGTGGCCATAATGAAATATGAAGCGGCCATCCGAGCGGGGTTTAATCATGTGGATGTAACGCATGACATCAATATCAAGATGTGAGGGTCCTGCGGCAGCTGGAAGATTATCGGGGATGGTAATATTGAATTGGGCGTGAGAGCAGATGATCGTGATGATGCCCCCACAACAAAACTTCCCCTTACCGGCCCGACTGATCTCGAGTAGCTTGTAAACAAGCCAATCGCTGCCATGGATGGGGACGGTAGGGGCCCTGAAGCTAACTCCATCATCATCCCGGACATAAGGAAAAGTCATGGCCCAAAGGATAAAAAGGTCAGGGATAGTCACAGTGCCGGACTCGTCCCTAGGAAAGAATGCAGATGAAATGATCCTGTGGGCTAAACGAAACACGGGATGAATGATGGAGGAGACCTTGGCTCTTCCTCGGGGATAGTCACGGATCAAAGTGAGGCGGAACCAGAATTGATTGACATCAAACTCGGGCGTGTACCCATAGTGTCGGATGGAATCATCCCCGAGATTGGGGAAACCAAATATATCATTAATCGTGTTCAGATTTGTGGTGACACTACGGTTACGCACCCTGAATTTAATGATCGACCCAGACTCCCAAACAAGTGTAGAGAGAAATTCGAGTGTGAGTGCCGGGTAGGATATGGCATGTGCATTAAGAAAGGCCAACCATCCTAAGTTAGCGAAAAGAGATTCGACCTCGGTGAAGACACCGAGATCGACAAGTGTACGTGCGTGCGGGAACTTAGTGGATAGATGCCCTCGAGCATCAAGCCTACGATAAAAATCTTTGTGCTCCTGGTTCCGAAAAATATACCCGTGCGGGCCCAACATTGGGTCCACAGGGGGGACAACAGGCGGAGGAGGGCCAAGTGTAAGTGCTCGTGTACGGGAAGGGGGGCGTGTTTGTTTTTGTCTCTTTCGAGACGGCTCCTCTTCCCGCATAATTCCCTTCCCCTTGTCCTTATCTTTAGCCATGTGTGAGTGTGCGTGTATGAATGAGTGTAAAAACAGTGGATGCACACTAACACAAGTAAACGAGCAAGCACAATTTATAGGGCAAATATATAAATATATGCTTAGGAGCGAGTGTACCCAAGTGGAATGGCGGAGCTTGCTCGTAGATGCCCCCACACTGTTCAGTGAGAGTAGCGTGGAGCCGCGGCGTTCTCCTTCGGCAAGAATTTTCGGATGGGTGTGGTTTGGGGGAAAATTAGGTCAAAATGCGGAATGGGAGGAGAGAGAGGGTGTAGATGATGGAGGAATTGATGGAGGAGGTGGAGAGAGGGAGTAATGGAGGAGTAGAGGACGTGGGGGAGTGAGGATCGGTTGTTGGGGAAGAGGGGAAGGCGAAACGACGGTGGAATTTACGATCGGGCGAGGGCGAAAATGAGCGGGTGTCGGGGGGTTTATATAGGGTTTTAAGTCGAACCGATCGGGTGACTTGTCACCCGATCGGTTGACTGTTAGGTCGAAATTCTTGCCGAAGAAATGCTACAGGCGAACCGGTCGGTTGACATATCAACCGAGCGGTTGGCCGCTCCACTTATTTTCCCGAGAACTTAGGGCTGCTCACCCGGTCACGTCAACCGATGGCGCTCGAACTCAACCGATCGGTTGATATTCCCCAAAAATTTCCGAGAGTTCTCCCCAGCTCACCCGGTCTGCCACCCGGTCTCTTCATTACTCAACCGATCGGGTCATATGGGGACAGATCTCGGCATGTATTTGATACATCCCAACCGATCGGGTGAGTTGTCACCCGATCGGTTGGGGCTTGTTTCCTGCAAAAACCAATAGATTTGTTTAAGTCCCTGAACGGATGTTCTCGCGGCTGATTTTATTTATAAAAATAGACAAAATAAAGTCAAAAAATAACGCTGAAAAGTGGGGAAAAAGTTTAGAACATGGGTTGCCTCCCATGAAGCGCACTTGTTTAACGGCGTTGGCTCGACGCCCGCAAGAGATGCTCATGGTGGTCGATACGGGTGATGCTCGAAGTTTGGCATCTCTTTCTCATTGGAGCTGAAGGCGCTTGGAGTAGTCAGCGGCTGGAAAAATACTTGCTCGACTACCCTCCCCTTGTTCTTGGGATCCGGGGGCTTTTCCTTGGTGTTGGCGCTTCCCGCCATCTTCTTCAGGATCCGGACCTCGTCTTTAGTGAGGTCCGTGGGCTCTTTCCCTGTTCTCCCCACAGGAGGAGCTTTGGCGAACCTGGGAGGGGTCGTTCTTGCTGCACTCGGTTTTCCAGCAGCTTCTTTGTACTTGGGGCCGTCTCCATCTTCTGAATCCCCCAAGTCATCGGGGCGGTTTCTCAGGAGAATCTCCCAGGAGCTCTCCTCTGCAGCCTTTTCTTCTTCTATCTCAAGCAAATTGCACCGAGGGTCATCAGGTGGATTGGGGTGCTTCATGGACAACCCCAGATCAAACTCAACTTTCTCTCCGCTGACGTTCAAAGAGAGTTTTCCGTTCTTCACATCTATTAGAAAGCCAGCAGTGGCCATGAAAGGCCGTCCCAGGATAATGGGGTGTGTGCGTCTTCGGGCATGTCCATGACTACAAAGTCCACAGGCACATGCACCCCTCTCACATTCACGGGGAGGTCATCCACAATTCCCACCGGATATTTGACCGACCGGTCAGCTAGTTGTAGGGTCATACCGGTGGGCTCCAAATCACCCATTCCTATCCTTCTATACATCGACAAGGGCATCAAGCTAACACTCGCTCCTAGATCGACGAGTGCACGATGAATCTTCACCGCCCCTATCGTGCAAGGAATAGAGAAGCTCCCCGGGTCTTTGAGTTTCGGCGGGTTTGCCCTCTGAATAAGAGCGCTACATTCCGCCGTCAGCACTACTTTCTCCTTTCTAGACCCTCTAGTCACCAAATCTTTCAAGAATTTTGCATAGGAGGGGATTGTTTCGATTGCTTCTAGGAAGGGGATTTGCAGGCTTAGGTCCTTGACCATGGCGAAGAACTTGCCATATTTCTCATCAATTTTTGCCTGAGCTAACCGTTGTGGATATGGCACAACGGGTTTATACACTTTCGGGCTCTCTTCCTCCTTCTTCTTCTCTTCTTCAGAGGCTCCCTCCGGAGTCATAGGATTTGATGACGAAGCACCAACGTCATTCGATTTTTCGGTCGGTCTCTCAACGACCAATGGTGCTTCCGGGTTGCTAGGGGGCACTCTAGTAGGAATTTGTGTCCCGCTTCTCAGAACGATAGCGGACACATTTGCGTGCTCGTGCACGAGTGCCGACGTTTGGGTTGCTCCCCTCGGGTTCACCTCCGGTTGTGGCGGTAATTGGTTTTGTGACCTTGCAAGGTTCGCTACTTGTAACCCCAGCTGGGTTACTTGGTCCGTGAGGGTCCGCTGACCCATTTCCAGCTTTTGGTTGATCTTCTCCTGGTTGGTAATATATTGAGTCAAGAGAGACTCAACCGGAGAGACGGCCCTCTGTTGGCCATACTGCTGCTGCTGCTGGAACGGCTGCTGAGTCCTGGGGGCGTAAGATTGTTGCTGAAATGGTTGATGCTGAAATGGTTGCTGCTGAACCTGATTCTGCTGTGGCCTAGCCGGCTGATATGTCTGTTGCTGCGGCTGCTGAGGTGGCGAGGGCTGAAATGGTGGCCGGTAACTGAAGTTTGGGTGGTTCCGGTTGTTTGGAGAGTAGGCCGGGTTGGAATTTGTCCTTGGCGGATACGGCGCATTTCCCGTGGGGTTGTAAAATAGTGCGCTCGCCTGATCCAACGGTGGTGAGATGTCACCACCGTCGAATTCCCCAAAGAATTCGAACTCTACCGCAGAAATTTACTGTGTACCGGCCCCACTGGCTCCTACCATCAGTGCGGAGATCTGGGTCGAAAGCAAGTCAAACTTGCTTGAAAGTTTGTCGACGTCCTCGACTCTGTGTATACCCCCGGATCTTGGTGTGGCTCTCTCGTCACACCACCGCTCATTGTTGGATGCCATATTTTCCAGAATATGCCCGGCATCCTCCTCGCTCCTAGACATGAAGGAACCCCCAGCCGCGGCGTCCATAGAAGATTTCAGGTCATCCCTCAGCCCATTGTAGAACAGATTAATAATCTGCCACTTCGGAAGCTCATGGTGAGGGCATCTTCTTTGCATCTCTTTATATCTCATCCAAGCTTCATGCAAGGACTCGTGGCTGGCCTGGGAGAAGGAGGAGATCTCACTCCTCAACTTCATGGTCTTCCCCGGAGGAAAGAACTTTGTCAGAAAAGCGTTGGAGAGCTTCTCCCAGGTGTTGAAAGTGTTGGGGTCCTTCCCCCTTAACCATTGCTTGGCTTTGTCTCGCAAAGAGAAGGGGAACAGCTTCAGACGGATAGCCTCTGTCGTGACACCATTAATCCGGAAGGTGTCACACTTCTCCAAGAAGGAGTCCAGGTGCTCGATCGGGCTCTCCATGGGTGCACCCGCAAATTGGTCCTGCTGGATCCATGTCACTAGAGACGGCTTCAGCTCAAAGCTTTGGGCCGCAATAGCTGGAGATCGGATGGTGGAAGTCGACTCGATGGATGGCATCGAGTACTCCAGCAGAGACTTGTGAGGTGGGGTGTTCTCCTCCATGGATTCGGGATCTTCTCTTCTTCGCTTCTCGGTGGCCAAATGCCTAAGGGTGGCGTTAATCTCTGGATCGAGGGGAATCAAGTCGTCAAGACTCCTTGAACTCCTGCGCATGAAAAACAACAAACACCCGTGAAGCGACAAGTGGGAAAGAAACAGATAAAATAAGAAATAAAAATAAGAAAAATAAAAAAGAAAAAGAAAAAGGAGAATGCGAAAATTATCACGAGGTAGGGATATGAGCTAGACACGAGGGTTCAAGAGATCCTAAAATAACAAGCACGTTGCCTCCCCGGCAACGGCGCCATAAACTTGACCGGCGCCCCGCTTGAGTCGCGGCGGCGCGGTGTCGTTTACCGCAAGTTTCACGGTTAGTGTAGGGTGCGGGAATATCGAACTCAGGGAGGCGAGATTGTGCTTGGGTCAGGTAGGACCTAAATCACCCCGAGGGGCGAGCTAGCCCGAATCGGTGAATGGTTGTCACGAAAGGAAATAAAAGGGTATGAACAACAAGAAAGAAAACCCGGGACTTTGGTTTCCAACCCGACGAGAGACTCTCGCCGATACGGCCTACGGGTATGGATAGCGATCGGGATTAGGGTCTAATGGTGAGACGTTGCCTCTGAAAGTGGTACCGGCGTCCCATGGGCCCGATATTCCGGTCGGTGCCCAGGATGATACACCGGACTTCCCGGATTTGATCAGTGGGCACTCCCGTGTCCATTAACACTGATCGATCCCGGGAGCACTAAGCCCGCAACGATATCTCCCAACGTCTCGTCCTGCCGCTCCCGCGTGCTAGGATTCGGCGTCTACGCTAAGGGTGTGAGCTATGGCTAGTGAGTCAACCGCCAAGTTTATTCCCCCTTGGCCCAACGGTCAAAGGCGGTCTTTTTCCCGCCGATGACAATGAAACACCCCGCGTAACCGTTAGATTCCTACTCCCTATCGATTTCCTAACCCTATGGACGCATCGGGAAAAGCCCCCGAAGGGGTTTCCACTAAAATCCCAGATTTGGGAACTACTCACAAAAATTCATGAAAAAGCGATCTAAATGAAATTTAACCGTTGGAATCATAATCGGACAATTGCAATGCGGAAGTAATAGAGTAATAAAGACAATACTAAAATTTTAGAAAGATCTGAAAACTTACAAAAGAGTAACAATTACAGCCGTCGCAAGGAAATAAAACAGTAGAAAAAATAACAGCCCTCGTTTCTGGAACCTTAGGGGTTCTATTTATAGACCTTCGCATCAACCGATCGGTTGACAAGTCAACCGATCGGTTGATCCGTTACAAATTAATAACAGAAAACGGCGAGCTTTCACCCGATCATATGAACCGGTCGGGTGAGTTCTTGGGTGACCGGTTGGATCTTGGAGCAGTCGGGTGAATCGATCGGTTCGACGTCCGTGTCTTCAGCTCTTCTTCTTCAGCTACAGGTGAACCGATCGGGTGAGAGTCACCTGATCGGTTGGCGTTTTGCTTCGAGAAAACAGAGAACATCCCCCGCTGAACCGGTCTGCGAACCGGTCGGGTGACTTCTTTGTGAGCTGCGACAGAGACCGGGTGGTGCACGCGTGCATCACCCGATCGGTTGGAGATGACCAACCGACCGGGTGAGGGGCTGAAAGATGAATTCTTTGGCGTTTGACCCCCTGGATCACGCGTGACTTCTCCCGTTGCTCCGGGGACTTGGGATATCATCGTTAAACGTCCCCTACGTGGTCAATCCCCTGCAATCATGGAAAAACAAAGAAAAGTGAAAGAAAACGGGAAAATACGCGAAAACGAATAAGAGACGGCGGAAAAACACGGAGAAACACAAAAGAAAATGTGCGTGAATATATGAAATATAAACGCACGTCAGAAACTGATCGCCGATGATTGTCGTTTATTCACGAGATGCACGGCAGTAGTCACAGCTTCACCTCAATATTCCTTAGGAAGTCCAGTAGTAAGCCTCAAGCATCGGCACTTCTCCATCAGTGTACGGTTTAATCTTTCTTCAACCCCATTTATCTGTAGATTTCCAAGCATAGTGTACTTCCGTAAAAATACCTTGAGATCTGCAAAAATCTTTGAACACCCTCGAGGTGTACTTACCACCATTATCTGATCTTAAAACCTTGATGGCTCTCCCTGTCTACTTTTCAACAAAGGCTCTCCAAGCCTTAAACTTCTCGAAGACTAGATCTTTTGATTTCATCAGATAGATCCACTCCTTCCTCGAGAAATCATCAATGAAGGACACGAAATACTTCGCTCTTCCAATGGTATGTGCAGAAGTTGGCCCCCATACATCTGAATGTACATAGTCAAGTGACCCTTTACTGCTATGCTCTACGATCCCAAATTGTGTCTTTGTCAGCTTCCTTCAAAACACTTCTCGTAAAACTCCAATCTCTCATTTTGGCATGTATCAGCTTCCTTTTGCGAATCACATCCAATGACTTCTCACTTGGATGTCCAAGAAAAAGATGCTATAGCTTTGTCGATCCTTCGCCATCTGTGCCCTGAGAGATGCTAGCCTCACCCTCCATGGTGTTCACATGTAGCACATATAAGTTCTGTACTCTCTTTCCTTTTATCACGACAAGAGAACCCTTGGACACTTTCAATAGATCACCTTCTATTACTGTCCTGCATCCTAGTCCTGCTTAAGCTCCAAAAGAAATCAGACTCTTTTTCAAGTCTGGTACATGACACACATTTGTCAGTGTCCTAATGACCCCATCATGCATTTTTATTCACACCTCTCCTACACTCACTGTCTTGCATGCCATATTGTTCCGATCAGAACGTTACCACCTTCTCTGAAACTATATGAACTAAACCAACTCCTATGAGGTGTCATATGAAAAGAACACCCCGAATCCAAAAGCCACGAGATCCCTATATCTCCCGATGTAGTCGCCATCAGAATCACACCATCATCACATCGCTTGCTGCTGATTCCCACTGAAGCAGAACCAATAGCTTCATCCTTGTATTTTCCCTTCTTATTTAACCTTGGATAGTCTCGTTTCCAGTGTCATGTCTCCTTGTATAGATGACACATGTCCCTGCACCCTCGTGATTTAGATCTTGAGCGACCCTTGTCCTTCCCAAAACCATGGCCGCTACTGGAATCCTGACGTCCTCTGATGAAGAGTGCATCCCCTTAATCACCACCTTCTCGAGCAGTCACTTTGACACGAAGAACTTCAGAGTGTACCACAGACTCTACCTCCTCCAGAGATAGTGTTTCAGGCCCATATAACATGGAGATGACCAATGGGTCAAAATCATCCGTCAAAGAACATAACAATATCATTGCCAATTGTTCGTCCTCGATGTTCACCCCATGTTTCGCAAATCAGACACAATTTTCGAGAAAGTGTCAGCGTGATCCTTGAAGTGGGCTCTGATAGGCTCATATTTTACAATTTATTTCTGCATATTTGCAAGCCATTTCGATTGCTCATATCGCGCTTTTCATGATTATTCGACGAAATTTCGGTGCTTTTCACTATTTCTTGTTTTCGTCTGATTTCAGGAGATATGGAGTAATCGGAAGCAATTTTGATCCTAGATGACTTGTATTAAGCCGGAGTGTCGTTCATAATCATATCCGAGAGCTAACGACACTAGAGGATGAGTGGAAGAAGAAGAACATCGAAAGAATCGATGAGGAAGCGAGGAGGAGAAGAAAGGAGTTCAGGTACAGGCCACTCTACCGAGTGACATAGTGCACTCGCCCGAGTAAAGCAGCTTACTCAGTCGAGTAAAGCTGATACGAAGACATCTGCGAGCCTGAGTGCTATAATGTACTCGGCCGAGTGGAATAATGTACTCGACCGAGTGGTAACTTCCACTCGACCAAGTAAGAACTCCACTCGTCCGAGTGAAGGCAAAGATTCTGAAGAAACCCAAGGCGACTTTTTGGTTTTTGGAGTGATCTGCAGACTGTCCTACTCAACCGAGTAGCACCGACAGCCAGTTGTGAAAACTAGGGTTTCTGGCGGCGCGGGGGCAGTTTGGTCTGGACTTTTTGGTTTTTTGGGCATGTATTTAAGCCCAGTTTTGTCTCCAGCCACAGGGGAGACCCGATAGACTTCTTAAAATAATTATTCATAAGTTTTAATTTTAGCTAAGCTTTTGTATTGGTGAGAGATTGAAGACTTGTTCTTATTTTTCTATTTGAAGCTTCTTCGCAACATTGGTTTGTCTGGATCTCTTGCAAGCTTTGATTTTTATGCTATATCTCTTATTAAATCTTGATTGCATGATGAATTCTATTGTTGATCTTGCTTTCCTAATGATTTCTAATATGATTTGTGAGTAGTTCCTTTACTCTAGGGTAACGGGATGAACCCTATGGATCTAATGTTTGATTTGTGAGATCTATTGAATTGCTATGATATTAGGCTTGGTAGAAAGGTTAGATCTTGATTATTTTACTACATATAGATATGGATTTCTCTTGGATCTTGAGAGCTTGACAGAGGATCGTGACCCAAGGAAAGCCCTAGATATTCGATTTAGGATTACAATCGAAATTTCCTAGGCTTGGTGCGCGACAACGACAAAAGCTAGCATTTTTATTATTCTCATATACTCATATTCGTTGCATGACAGTGAACGAGTACAAACTATCATGATCTAGATCCGAACTCAAGTTGCACGACATAGAGCTTGAGTTAGGATTGGACATAATTGCCGATCTTAATGCTAGTGGTTTAGATTAGGCTTGCGTGACAGTGAGGCTCTAGTTTAGATTACTATAGACTTGCGTAGAGTGACAGCGTGCGACGGTTCTCCAATTAGTTACAACAATTTTACCGTAAACCAAGTTTAATTGCATGGTAATTCATAACTCAAATTGATGACTTGAAAATTCATTGTGTGGATTCCCTAACCCTAGACGTTTTTATATTGAATTTGCATTGATATTCGAACGATTGTGCCACCAACCATTCCCAAACAATTTTCTATATAGTAGCTTAGCAGTTAAAGTAGAGTACCGTTTTTATGTTATGCATTTTTAGGTGATAAAGTGACGTATCTTGTGATTGTTAATGCTAGCCTCAACCACCATCAACTTGAGTCTTCTAAATGTCCTGAGAAGCCATAGGGATGTCCTTGGCTATAGCATTTCCAACCTCAAGGGGATTAGTCCTAGGCTATGTATACATAGGATTCATCTTGAAAACACTGAAGCCACCTCCATAGAGCCTCAAAGGCGGTTAAACCCCAACATGAAGGAGGTGGTTAAAAAGAGATCCTTAGACTGCTTGAAACTGATATCATCTATCATATTTCTGACAGCAGAAGGGTTAGCCCATTTCATGTCGTCCCTAAGAAGGGAGGAATGACCGTAATAAAAAAAAGATAAGGGAGAATCTATATCCACATGGACCGTCACAGGTTGGCGCATGTTCATTGATTACAGAAAATTGAATAAAGCTACCTGGAAGGACCATTACCCATTACCCTTTATTGACCAAATGCTAGAATGTCTCGCTAAGTATAAATATTTTTGCTATTTGGATGGGTATTTGGGATTATTTCAGATTCCCCTCCATGAGGATGAGCAAGAAAATACCGCCTTCACGTGCCCTTATGTCACTTATGCACACCGTAGGATGCCCTTTGGTCTTTGCAACGCCCCCGCCAACTTTCAAAGGTGCATGACATCCATTTTTTTCGATTACATTGAAGACATCATGTAAGTCTTTATGGATGAATTTTCTATGTATGGCAGTGAATTTGACTCATGTTTGGCTAATCTAACTAAAGTTTTAAAAAGATGCCAACAAAATAATCTGACGCTTAATTAGGAAAAATGTCATTTCATGGTTACAGAGGGAATAGTTCTTGGGCATCTTGTCTTATCGAGAGGGATTGAGGTTGATAAAGCTAAAATTGAGGTAATAGAAAGGCTAACCCCTATTAATGTCAATGGCATTAGAGGATTCTTTGTTCATGCTTGGTTTTACCGTCATTTTATCAAGGATTTTGCTCAAATTGCCCGACCACTTACGGCTTTACTTGCTAAAGATGCACCCTTTGTTTTTTCAGATGATTGTTTGCAAGCATTCAATGCGTTAAAAGAGGCGCTCATTTCCTCTCCAATTATACAACCGCCAGATTGGAGTCTTCCTTTTGAGCTGATGTGTGACGCTAATGACCAAGCGGTTGGAGTGGTGTTGGGGCAAAGAAAGGATAAAAAGCTTCATACGATATATTATGCATGCAAGACTTTAGATGAGGTGCAAAAGAATTACACCACCACCGAAAAGGACTCTTGGCCATGGTCTACTCTATTGAGAAGCTCTGTTCTTACCTTCTTGGATCGAAGGTGATTGTGCAAACGGATCATGCAGCATTGAAGTACCTATTGAACAAAAAGGAGGCTAAGCCTATACTAATAAGATGGATTCTACTTCTGCATGAGTTTGACTTGGAGATTTGGGACAAAAAGGTCACAGACAATCTTATGGCAGATCACTTATCAAGGCTAATCCGTGACGGGAAGGACGAAAGCTTACATATTGATGATACATTCGTTGATGAGAAGCTCTTTGCCTTCCAACCCGTGGATGTACCTTGGTATGCCGATTTCGTGAACTATTTGGTGTGCGGTATTAAACCGCATGGCATGGCCACACAACAAAAGAGGAGATTCATGCATGAAGTCTGGAGCTATTTTTGGGAAGACACATACCTCTTCAAGGTATGCAAGGATGTGATTATATGGAGATGCGTTTCGAAAGAAGAGTCTACTTCCATCATCTCTCATTGCCATGACATGCCATGCGGAGGACATTCAGCCGCTTCCAAAACCACTGCAAAGATATTGCAATGCGAATTCTTTTAGCCCACTATGTTCAAGGACACACATGAGTTCGTCAAAAAGTGTGATAGATGCCAAACGACGGGAAACATATCCACGCGGAATGAGATGCCGATGAAACCTATCTTGGAGATTAAGCTATTTGATTGTTGGGGAATAGATTTCATGGGAACCTTTCCATCCAGCAAAGGAAACAAATATATATTATTGGCAGTCGACTATGTTTCGAAATGGGTGGAAGCTATTGCTACTCCAACCAATGACATGAGAGTGTTCTCCAAGTTCTTCAAGCAAAACATATTTCCCTGCTTTGGGTACCAAGAGCATTGATAAGCGATGGAGGTAGCCATTTCTTAGAGAGCAAGTTCGAAGCCATGCTAAAGAAGTACGGAGTGCATCATAGAGTTGGTTTGGCTTATCACCCTCAAACAAGTAGGCAAGTGGAAGTGTCGAATAGGAAAATCAAGCAAATCCTAGAGAATACGGTGGATATGACAAGAAAGGATTGGTCCATGAAGTTGAACAATGCACTATGGGCATACCGTACGAATTTTTGAACCCCCATTGGCACCACCCCATACCGGCTAGTATATGGGACATTGTGCCATTTGCCTATGGAGTTGGAGCACTGCGCTTATTGGGCTATAAAAACTCAAAATTATGATTACAAGAGCGTGGCGATACGTCGTTTTTGGACATAAATGAGCTCGATGAGATTAAAAGGGACGCCTATGAGAGCTCTAGCATCTATAAAGAAAGAAACAAACTCTACCACGATGTCCACATTACCGTGAGGCAATTCAAGGTTGGAGATAAGGTCTTACTATACAACTCAAGACTCCGACTCTTTCCCGGGAAGCTGAGATCACGGTGGTCGAGGCCATTCACCCTCGGCCACATGCATCCGGGAGGAGCTTTTGAGATAGAAGGAAACGACGGAAGACCATTCAAAGTTATTGGACAAAGACACAAGCACTACTTCATGGGAGATCCTATAGATGAAGTGAAAAGTATCTATCTAGGAGTGGCTTCGACTCAAAGTTTTTCACACCTACTTGATGAGGTCATTGATGATGCCGTGCCATATGCCATTGGAGAATTGCACCCGGATAGCATTGATGGATAGACAATTTTTGAAGAAGGCGCCACAATTGGAGAGCCACTGGATCCTCTCACCGAGGAAGAGAAGAATGATGCTACTGTCGTGAGGATTAGAGAGCTCTGCAAGCTCTCTACGGTGAAGAAAAGGGAGAAAGAGCCACGGGCAAACACATCCCAATCGTCGGGAAAGACCAAAGATGCCAAGAGCACAAGCTTGAAGAAGTCATCCCTCGCTACCATTAGAGAGGAGACACACATTAGGGGGCCAAAGAAGAGCTAGCGCTACATCTGAACTTGCATAGCCTTCCTGGAAAGTTTGACATATGCATTTCCTATGCGCCGAACATCACGCAGTGAACACCAATCTTAAGGGGTCGAGCTCAAGACCTTAAATGAGCGCTTGGTAGGAGGCAACCCGATGGTTCTAACTTAGTTTTTAGTTGAATTTGAATTTGAATTTTTGTTTTAGATCTTTATTAGTTTAGAGAGTCAAAAGTCTTAGGAAAAATCCTGAAAATAGGCTACATTTTTTTTGCAGGAAGAAGATGTGAGGAAACCATCCAATGGAGGGTAGACATGGCGATAAAGAGAAGCTCTAGGGACGTGCTTGAATGCTTAAGGAAGGAAGAAACCGACGGGAGAGCAAGAAACAGAAAGCGTGACAAAACAAAGAGTAGGAAGCTGAAATAGACAACCTACTCGGCCGAGTGATATAGTCACTCAGCCGAGTGGAGGATCCACTCGCCCGAGTGACACACTAACAGGGAAGTCTCTAAAAATCCCTCTCAGGAAATTATTTTCCACTCGGCCGAGTGACTTGGTTACTCGACAGAGTGAATTCTATATCTGAAACCATAAATTTATGCTCTGTAAAGCCTATATACTCATCCGAGTACTTAGTCCACTCGTCCTAGTGGCTAATTCTACTTGCCAGAGTAGCAGATTGTGACAGAGCTATCAAAAACACACATACTGTTTTCATTCCTCACGTGACCGAGTAAAACTTGTCACTCACCCAAGTGACAAGAACTACTTGACCGAGTCATCGACCCAGCCGAAAATAAAATTTGAAAAATCTCATCGAGCCACTCGACCGAGTGACGCATGCCACTCGACCGAGTGACTTACACGAATCCTGCCTTATAAAATATGAAATCGGCAGCTTGGGGGGAAGAAAACCCAAAATCAAAACCCCCCATCTTCCCTCCGACTTTCTCGATTGCCCCCTTCACTCGCCCACGACGCCGCTGCGCCCGAGCATGACTGCCCACCATGCCCGAGCAGCAGCTCCTGTGCCGCCAGGCCGAGCTCCGGTGACTGCTCCATTTCCCATGCCCTATTTCACCCCCTTTCATCTCCTACCCTATTTGTAATCCCCAATCAACCCAAATTCACCCACATTCTCAAATCAACCCTATTCTTTGCCTATTTCTCCTGATCAACCCCTTGATTTTATGATTCGCATTACTAATCTATTATTTTTTGTGTTTTAGGATAGCTTGGGGGAGATCCTGCGCTTATTTGGAGCTTTAGGGGAGATGCTGTTCACTCACATTGTTAGCGTGGAGTCGCATCGTGTTTGGTACACTCTTTCCATATTTATTACGAGCACATTGTGATTTTTGGCGCGTTTTACATCACACACATGCTTACACGCACCCCACGTCGCATTAGGTCTAGCGCTCGACAGCCTGCTACCCAGCAGCAAAAAAACGATGATCCCGGTTCTTCTTCCGTTAGAGCGGACGCCCCGCCTCCTAGTGATCCACCTCCCATACTGCCGTCCCCTGCCTAGAGGACGTATGACGTCGTCTTCAGGGACAATGAGCAGGAAGACCAATTTGTCGCTATGCTCCTCCTCGTAGATCAGGGAGGTGGGACCACTCAGCAGTCTGTTGAGCAGGACCTACCAGTCATTCTCGATCTCGTTAGGCATAATCATCCACCTCCAGTCACACTAGCACCTACCCCTCCTCCTGGTCCCTGCAGAGGGATCCCTCACCACCCCCAGAGGGTGACGCTCTTGCTTGATGGCTAGTGTTCTTGTGTCCACCCCCTTATATTTTGTGCCCATCTATCCGTTTGGGGCCCTGCTCTCACACAGCTTGGGGGTAACTGATTTTGCACCATATGTATATATCCACCATGTTGCATCAGTATATAGTTCATTTTGCATCCTTCATTTGCATGCTTGTTGCATTCATCATCTGCATATATCATGCCACATTTTACTTTCTTTATTTTCATTTTATTTTGCATTATCCATGCATCCTCACCCATCCACCCCTATCTTATGCATCCTAGTGCCACACTTAGCACATTGAGGACAATGTGTAGTTTAACTTGGGGGAGTGAGTGTACCCACGCACTTTATATTTTCTTTCATTTTACCTTTATTTTTCACTCATTTTCACTCACTTTTTCATTTTTATTGCCATGCATCACGTTTTCTTACTTTTGGAGTGACTTGCATATGTATAGTTAGTTTTTATTTTCATCCTTATTTTTTTACTTTCTTTGCCAGAAATGAATTCCCTATGATGACTATATCTTGGAGTTTGCTATACTCTTACGCACGTATTTTCTTGCCATGCTATCGTTTTTATTTTTGATGTCATATGCGATACATTGCCATGCATTTGAGAAATAGAACTGCCATCGTCTACTATGTGATTATGAATGAAATTTTAGCGTTAACTGAGTCTGGGAAGGTAAAAAACACACCAAGCTTCACGCATTGATTGCCTATACTTGGAGTATTGCTTTGCATATCTATTATCACTTATTTTTGCATGAAATGTGTATTGAACTTCCAGGTTGAATGAATGATTGCCATTTGATATGACTAGATTAGTTTACTTTTTTTATCAAACTGAGTAGATTACATTACCCTGTTGAAGTTGTTATGCTTATACAAAAGGAGTGAACCGAGCGTTATATATATTTCTTTCTCCATATATCTTGAACATCATTTCTATACTTATAGTCATTGGTGAATATCCCCTTAGTGAATCCTATATTTGCATCTTCCCCATGCTAAAAAGAATAAGCTCCATGAATCCCAAAACCTCAAAGAAAAAAAATACATATCTTTCAATCTTATTTGGGATTGTTCTAGATTATATAAAAAAGGAAAAAAAAGAAAAAAAAAGAGAAAAAGAGAAAAGAGAAACAAAAAAAGAAAGAAGTTCCATTGTATATACAAAATCTCCTCTTATTTCTTTCCTTTTTATTTTTATTTTATTCATTTGGAGCTATAAAATATGGAAAAAAGTCGTTTTTTATATTTGATGCCACCACACTTATAGATAAGCATGGGGGGATCCAATGACATGTAAGAGAGTGACTACCTATATGTGCATGACAACCTAAGCTAGGTAATTTTTGATACTTAGGGAGATTACTTAGAGTATAACGATGTCTATGAATTGAATATTGGCATGAAATTCATGAAAATCATCCTTTTCTATTCTTATTGATTTGAAATGTGTGATATCTCTTATACTCCAAGTAGAAAGCGATCAATTGAAAAGTGTGTAATCTATGATTATGTATATCGTTTTATAAGCCCTAGACGATGTTGATTCTAAAATGATTTCATATTTCTTATGATTTTCAATGTTCTTAGCTTTTCTATCGGATGCACCTAAATGAAATGATATCGAAGTGAAAAGCTTTAGCATGTTTATATTCATTGTTCGTGCTATTTGAGTATGCAACTCCGAGTTCTGAGAGAACGATCTAGTACCTTCACCTTTTCATATTCTTTTTCTTTCATTCCTTTTTTATTTTTATTCGTCAAGTTTGTCTCTTTACTCATCTTCCTCCAGGACGAGTAAGAGATAAGCATGTGTGATTTTGACAAGCTCATATTTTACACTTTATTTCTGTATATTTACATGCCATTTCGATTTCTCATATTGCGCTTTTCATGATTATTCGACGATATTTCGGTGCTTTTCACTATTTCTTGTTTTCGTCTGATTTCAGGAGATATGGAGAAATCAGGAGAAATTTGGAGCCTAAAGGACTTGCAGCATGTCGAAGCGTCGTCCATGATCATATCAGAGAGCTAACGGCACCGGAGGATGAGTGGAAGAAGAAGAATGTTGAAAGAATCGATGAGGAAGCGAGGAGGAGAAGAAAGGAGTTTAGATACATGCCACTCGACCGAGTGACATAGCTTACTCGCCCGAGTGAAGCAGCGTACTCGGTCGAGTAAAGCTGATACGAAGACATCTGCCAGCCTGAGTGCTATAATGTACTCGGCCGAGTGGTAACTTCCACTCGGCCGAGTAAGAACTCCACTTGCCTAAGTGAAGGCAAAGATTCTGAAGAAATCCAAGGCGACTTCTCTGTTTTTGGAGTGATCTGCAGACTGTTCTTCTCGGCCGAGCAGACTTCTCCCTCGGTCGAGTGAGATTCTCACTCGGCCGAGTAGCGCTGATAGCCAGTCATGAAAACTAGGGTTTCTGGCGGCACATGGGCAGTTTGGTCTGGACTTTTTGGTTTTTTGGGCATGTATTTAAGCTCAATTTTGTCTCCAGCCCCAGGGGTGACCAGATAGACTTCTTAGAATAATTTTTCTTGAGTTTTAATTTTAGCTAAGCTTTTGTATTGGCAAGAGATTGAAGACTTGTTCTTAATTTTCTATTTGAAGCTTCTTCGCAACATTGGTTTGTTTGGATCTCTTGCAAGATTTAATTTTTATGCAATATCTCTTATTAAATCTTGATTGCATGATGAATTCTATTGTTGATCTTGCTTTCCTGATGATTTCTAATATGATTTGTGAGTAGTTCCTTTGCTCTAGGACAAAGGGATGAACCATATGGATCTGATGTTTAATTTGTGAGATCTATTGAATTGTTATGATATTAGGCTTGATAGAAAGCTTAGATCTTGATTATTTTACTACGGATAGATAGAGATTTCTCTTGGATATTAAGAGCTTGACAGAGGATCTTGACCCTAGATATTCGATTTAGGATTACATCAAAATTTCCTAGGCTTGGTGCGCAACCAAAGCTAGCATTTTTATTGTTCTCCTATACTCATATTCGTTGCACGATGGTGAATGAGTATAAACTATCATGATATAGATCCGAACTTAAGTTGCGCGACAGTGAGCTTGAGTTAGGATTGGACATAATTGCCGATCTTAATGTTAGTTATTTAGATTAGGGTGACCAGGCTGGAAAATTGTTTGGGAATGGTTGGTGTCACAAGCATGGTAATTCATAACTCAAATTGATGACTTGAAAATTCGTTGTGGGGATTCCCTGGCCCTAGACGTTTTTATATTGAATTTGCATTGAAATTCGAATGATTGTGACACCAACCATTCCCAAACAATTTTCCACCTAGTAGCTTAGATAAAGTAGTGTACCATCATTAGTCCTCCATGTGATTCGATACCCGCTTGCCATTTAACAGTGCACTTGTGGTAAAGCTACATCGTATCCTTGGAGCGTGTATCCGGGGGTCGACCAGGCTTCCTCTCTCATCTTTAGCACATATAACTGTTGCATTAAATGCAATCTGCTCATCAAATTCTTCTATACATAGAACGCCTCCATCTTCTTCCAAGCTTCTCTACAGTAGCCTCCTCAAGCACCTTTCTGAGCACTTCATCTGAAAGTGATAACTGCAGTACGCTCAATACCTTTCGTTCCATCTCAGCCTTCGGTGCCTCCTGACATCCTTGTCAAAATTGTCTTTCTTAAAGATAATTTGTGAGCAACCATCTCTCCTAAGAAAATCCTTCATCTTTAGTCTCCAAAGATTGAAGTCGTTTCTCCCAGTGAACTTGTCCATCTTGAACGATGTGGTAGACGACGACATCTTGACCCCTTACTTCTCCTCACGAATAGCTCTGATACCACTTATTGGGAAAATCTGACACAATATCAAATAACACCTAAATGTGCACAACAGAATATATGAAAATATTGTGCCGATAACTTAATCAATGCAGAGTTAGGATCTTGGATGTATCATAAGAAGCACAAGAAAGCACCACACAATCAAGCCAATCACTCACACCAAGAGGTAAGGATTTATACTGGTTCTGCCCAACCTATTGTTGGATATGGAAGACGTTAGTACACCCTTGTAGGGGATGTACGAGGGAATACGGACCTCGAACGTCGCGTACACGGAGTCGTGTGCAAAGGGAATATGTTCCCTTGCGGAGAGGATCTCTATATTGATGGGAAAGTCGCATTATATGTGCATAAGTGCATGCGACATATGGCTAATAAAGGGGTAATATCTTAAGCTTATATTGTACCATGCATATGGTACAACTTAAGCTTATAATATGCCATGTACGATGGTACACCTTAGTTAAATTGTTCCAAAGGAACAATTACTCCTAAAATTACTACTTTGGGGGCTATAAATAAGACCCAAGGGTTAGCCATTTCCTTACACTTTTGCATGGCATTCTTGCATGCATTTCATTCTAGCGAAGCTCTGCCGAAATCCTTCCTCTCTCTTTATCCAAGTTCTTAATCTAAAAGTAGAGATTTAGATTGTGGATTTAGTAGCCTTACTCCGTTCGTGAGAAGACTCGATCCGTCGTGGCGAATCCGAAGGCGATGTTCGTAGACTACCGTGCCGCATACGCAAGCGTAAGTCTCAACTTCATTTATCGATCCTAACTCTGTTTTGGCAGGATCCTACATTGGTATCAAAGCCATACGGATTTGCTCCAGTCAAACCGTCGCCCCTTCGAAACTATGAACGAGTCGTTGTCTTTTTCACGAATGGGTATCCTACCATTATGGATATGGTAGGAACGCTTCGTGACGGAGAGAACGCAGCGGTTGTTCTTTTCACGTTAGGGTCTTCTGTCATTATGGATATGGCAGGAACTCTCCGTGACGGGAAGAACCGACCGTTCATATCGTCAAACTCGCTCTCTTCATGGATGCTGAGTCTCCATTCATAGGGAATGGGCGCTCTCTTCATGTGGAGCGCGTAGTTTACGAATTTTTGAAGAGGGTCATTTTTGGCACACGGCCATTGGAGGACAACTATTTCCTCGACGAACGGGTGCTTCACCGGAGAAGAAGGTGGTAGTTATTTCCATCGGGGAAGATGAAATTTGGTGCATGTGCACCATGGCCAAATGGGCTATGAAGGCCATGCACCCCCCTCCCCATGCGGAGGGGGTTGGCTACGGCCAATAACCACCACGGTAACCCCCTCCGGCAGGGGTATGAGGCCACCCCATGAAAGGGGGGAGACCGGCCATGGCCAAAGGGCCTGGCCGCCCTGGCAGAGGCCAGGGCAGCGCCCTGGCCTTAGGCCAGGGCCTGACCGCCCTGGCCAAGGCCAGAGCAGGGACCCTGGCCCCGGCCAGGGCCTGGCCGCCCTGGCAGAGGCCAAGGCAGCGCCCTGGCCTCAGGCCAGGGCCTGGACGCCCTGGCCGAGGCCAGGGCAGGGGCCCTGGCCCCGGCCAGGGGCCTCTGGCCTAGGCCGGGCCAGGCAGAAGCCTGGCCGGCCTCTGGCCGAGGCCAGGCCAGTGGCCCGGCCAGCCCTGGCAGTGGCCAGGGCTGCCGCAGGCCGCCCCTGGCCGGCCAGGGCAGAGGCCCTTGGCCAGCCTCGGCCAGGGCAGGGGCCCTGGCCGGGAGTGAAGAAGACCAAATTTTGGTCGACCAATTTGGGTGTGTTGGTCGACCAATTCAGCAAAAGGCCTTGGTTGAACATGAACGTGCCGACTAGCCCATACGGGGCCAAACGACAGTCGTCTGCATCAAAATTCTCTCATACGAGGAGAAACGCCTGGATCCATACGGGATCCAGCGACGATAGTTTGCAGAAAAATCCCAAAAGGGGGATCCGACCTTGGCACGGCTACGGCTCATTCCCGACAAATGGTCAGGAAGTGCCGAATGTTTCACTAAGTATCATAAGGGTACTAAGATGAAATATTCATTTTTTTTGAAAAATACGTTTTCATACGTTTTGAAAAATAAGTTTTCAAAAACGCTTTTCCGCTGCAAAGTACTATAAGAGTACTAACATTTGATAAAGTGAGGGAGAAATATTGAAAGTTACTCTAGATGGTGATTGGAAACATAGTGACCTTTCCGATTCTAGAGTAACATCTTCAATATTCTTCGAAAGTAACTTATCAAATTATAAATATCATTCCAAGTGGGAGTTGAAATTAGAACTATCCAAATGGGATATTCTAATATCACTTCAAATGGGAATTGTATTTTAAGAATTTTTCAATGCAATTTTTTGATCAAACCTTTGGTTTTTATGTCTTTTGCAGCATTTTAAAAGTAAAATGTCTTCCGCTTCAAAGAATATCGTCGCTGAGTTAAACAGAGGTGAAAAACTCAACGGCGATAATTACAACCTTTGGTCCATCAAGATACAACACGTTCTAGAGGAGCAAGAAGTGCTCGAAACTCTAAAGAACGTTATGATTGAACCCGAGTTGGGCACTACGGCCCAACACCGATGAGACAAGGAGGCTTTTGATGCTTGGTCTCGGAAGAACAAGATAGCGCGCATTACGTTATTAAGCAGTATGGCTGATGACATAATGCGCATCTTCCGAGAACATGACCTAGCCATGGACATATGGTCCAAGCTAGAGGAGAAGTTCGGTGGCACATCGGTGTCCAAACTTCGCGCCTTAACTATAAGGTTCGATACATATAAGAAACGTCCAGATCATTCCATGGGGAAACATCTGCGACATATGGCGAACCTTATCTCGGAGTTAAAGGACGCAGGTCATGTGCTCACTGATGAGCAATAAATCCAAGCAGTTATACGTTCCTTACCAAATGGGTGGGATCAAATGAAGATACATCTCACTCACAATGAGAGCATCAAGACCATCAGCGACGTTTCCAAGCACCTCGAATTAGAGGAAGAGCGACTTGCGGCTGCCAAGCCAAGTGCAGAAGTGCACATGGTTGCTAAATCCTCACACGGGGGAAAGAAACAGAAAGATCGTTCGAAGTTCACTAATGAACGTAATAAATAACCTGAGTCTACCAAGAAACCCAAACATAAGGGTGGGCACAAGAAATGGCACAAGAAGAAAGACTTGAAGAGGATCAAGTGCTTCAAGTGCAACAAGCTCGGTCACTATGCTCGTTCGTGTACGAGTGGAGGCGACGAGGTAACTTGTAAATATACTAGTTACATATGTGTTTCTAGTTCAATATTTCTTGTGGAATCTAATCCATTTTAGATAATTGATTCAGGTGCCACCGACCACATAGCAAGGGACAGATGGTCCTTCGTGGAGTATCACCGGATACCCCAAGGAACGAAGTGGATCTATGTAGGAAACAACACACGTGTTGAAGTGAAAGGCGTTGGGACTTGCAAGCTAGTCTTGGACAACGGCCGCACTTTCCTACTTCATGATGTCCTCTTCGCTCCAGATATTCGAAGGAATATAATTTCTGTGGTCGTATTAATGGGTCTTGGCTATAACTGGTTTTTTCATGATTGTAATGTGGACTTAAGTTGTAATAATACTCTTATTGGTACTGGGTTTGTATTTAAAGGATTTATTGTAATGAGTACAATGTATGATTCCTCATGTAATGAAAATTTCATTATTGTAAATTCTAAGACTTATGAGTCTGATGTGATTTGTTGGCACGCAAGGTTTGGTCATATTGGACCAACGCGTATGGATAGACTTGCCAAACGTGGCCTTCTATCCAATGTTTCAAAGGTTGAAATGTCGACCTGCGAACATTGCGTTGTGGGGAAATCTTGTCGCAAGCCGTTTGGAACCGGCACAAGGGCCGAGGTTCCATTACAGCTTATCCATTCGGACATATGTGGTCCGATGAATGTCAAGACAAGACGCGGAAAGTCCTATTTCATCACTTTTATTGATGATTTCACCCGATTCGGACATATCTATTTGATATCCCACAAAAGTGAAGCTTTGGCTTGCTTTAAAAACTATATGAGTTTAGTGGAGAATCAATTAGATCGCAAGATTAAGGTTTTGCGAACCGATAGGGGCGGTGAATATCAATCAATAAGTTTTAAGGAACTTTGTGATGAAAAAGGCATAGTACATCAGGTAACTATGCCTTATACTCCTCAACAAAACGGTGTTGTAGAAAGGAGAAATCGGACTTTAATGGAAATGGTCCGTTCAATGATGGCGCAAGCTAACTTGCCAATCACCTTTTGGGGTGATGCATTATTGACGGCCGCTTTCATTTTAAACCGCGTACCCTCGAAATCAGTTAGCTCCACTCCTTATGAGTTGTGGAACCAAAGGTCTCCTGACTTATACATTTTAAAACCTTGGGGTTGTGCATCCTACGCACATATTTCCTCCCATAAGTATGGCAAACTTGGGCCAAGGGGAAAGAAATGTATCTTTATACGATACGCAGAAAACTCCAAAGGTTATGTTTTTGTTAGTCAGGAAGACAATGGTGGGCTAATTGAGTTTGAATCGAGGGATGTCACTTTCTTGGAAAACGAGTTTCCAAGACAGGGCGAGATAAGTCAGGACTTATCTCTATTTGAGATTTATGATCAAGAAGGATTACCTCATTCGAGTGGGAGAATTCTTGGTGAAAACGAAAATACGTTTCAACCTTCACCAATGGATTATACGAATGACGATTATCCTATTCCATACGGGAATAATGATCCAAGTGGGAGCAATTCTAACGACATTCCAAGTGGGAGTGATATTAGAATTGATCTAAACTCAAGTCAACAAGGACTTGAAGAATCTCAAATACGACGTAGTAGTCGTACAAGGTTGGCTCCTCTAAGATTTGAGGATGAATTTCCGCAAACCTTTATGACTTTACTGCAAGAAGATGACGAGCCTGCTACTTTCAAACAGGCCGTATCTTGCCCTGCTAAAGACAAATGGATGGAAGCGATGCAAGAGGAATTAGAATCCATGAAAGTTAACCAAGTCTGGGACTTAGTTGACTTACCCAGAGGACGTAGAGCTATTGGGAACAAATGGGTTCTCAAGATCAAGCATAAGGCTGATGGCTCTATTGACAGATATAAAGCTCGCCTTGTCGCGAAAGGTTTTACGCAACAGGAAGGGATAGACTACGAAGAGACCTTCTCACCTGTTGTTCGTTTTACCTCAATTCGCCTGATTCTTGCAATGGTAGCTTGCTTAGACCTCGAATTACATCAAATGGATGTAAAGACTGCCTTTCTCAATGGAGAATTGGACGAGGAGATCTATATGGAACAACCAACATGGTTTGTAATAGAAGGAAACGAACATAAGGTTTGTAAACTTCTTAAATCCATATATGGTCTTAAACAATCCTCGAGGCAATGGTATATACGATTTCAAGAGGTTGTCTTATCAAATGGATTTTCCATGCTTGATGAAGATAACTGTGTATATATCAAGAGGAATAAGAACAAGTATGTTATTATGTCTCTATATGTAGATGACATTTTAATAGCCGGAAATGACAAGGGCTTTGTGATGGATATCAAGGCTTGGCTTTCATCAGTTTTTGAGATGAAAGACATGGGAGAAGCCGCATATATCCTTGGAGTTAAGATTTCAAGGAATCGTTCGAAGAAACTTCTTTCTCTTTCACAGGAGACTTATATAAAGAAGGTTCTAGAACGTTTTAATATGCAGGACTGCAAGTCCATTGATACTCCAATAAGCAAGGGCGACAATTTATGTCTGAAATCATGTCCGAAGAACCAAAAAGAGAAGGAGATTATGGAAAAAGTTCCATATTCCAGTGCAGTTGGTAGTCTAATGTACGCTATGATGTGTACAAGACCGGACATCTGTTTTGCCATTGGAATGGTAAGTCGTTACCAATCCAACCCAGGGCAAGTACACTGGAAAGCGGTTAAGAGGATAATGCAGTATCTCAAAGGAACTGCAGACTTTGCTTTATGCTATCAAGGAGATGCCTTGAGGCTCGAAGGCTACACTGATGCTGATTGGGCGGGTGATCTCGATGAGCGACGATCGACCTCAGGATATGTTTTTCTACTCGGATCTGGTGCAATATCCTGGAGTAGCAAGAAACAATCCTGCATCGCACTTTCAACCATGGAAGCCGAGTTTGTAGCATTTAGCATGGCAGTCCAAGAGGCTGTTTGGCTTAGGAAGTTCTTAGACATGCTAATTAATGCAAATGACTCAGGTGCTGTACCCATACACAGCGACAGTCAAGCATCTATAGCCTATGTCAAAGATCCGAAATTCCATTGTAAGACCAAACACATAGATATCCGCTACAAATTTGCAAAAGACTATGATAATACCAAGAAGGTGGACATAAGGTACATATCTACGCATGAGATGATATCGGATCCGCTTACGAAGGCTATCCCCAGAGATGTGGTTTACAAACACTTATCATCTCAAGGATTACGTAAGAGCTGAGTTGTACCAATGTAAATTCCCATGTCTGTAAATGATCAAAATTAATAAAAGAATAAGTTCTTTTTCAAACATTGCATATGAATTTCTTAAGAAATGTTTGTGTACATTTTTGAAATCTCAGCTGAATTCTAGTATGTCGGACAGATTGAGGTTGGCTCTCTCACATGAGCAAACGCCTTATTCTATCAGACGGATGGAATAGAGATGAGACCTGTTTGAAGTCAAAATCATCAGACGGATGATTTAAGAGTCATGACTTAAACAAAATGGTCGCATGAAAGATCTGCATCATATGGATGCTTACAAAAGATCTAAGAGGATTTTTTTGGAAATCCTATCTGTCTAAATGCGGGATGTGAGTCCAAAGGACTATTTGAGTAGAATAAGGGACTCAAAAAGGCAGACATTGTGGTGTCTGATCATCATCCTTACAACATCATTGAGACATACACTCCCTGGGAAAGGAGCGATGTTGTAATACGTGTTCATACCACGTATGCATTTCGACCACTGAGTTAGTAGCAATAGTGTTTGCTATTATGTGAGACTCAAAGGCCATATGGGCCTTAACTCTTACCCTCAAGGACTCCAATTGGTTCCTTTAGATTTGACGAGATGATCGCTATCTTAGTGTGTTACTTATGGGCTATGATAATTCGGCTTGGCGGGGCACGTTAGAAAAGCGAGTCTAGTCAAGATCAGAAGGTTCGCAAGAAGAGGAAGATTGATTTCATATTCACATTTGGACTTTAATGATTCAAAGCTGGCCAGCCAATTGTGATCCAGATGGGATTCAATTGTTGAATATAAAGTATAAGAAATGTGAAGAAATAATCTAGGGTAAAGCATGCGTTGAACTACTCAACTTTGCACCTTCGAGGTCGTTGTGTATCTCTAACATGTGCACAACAACGGACTCTAAGCGCATGACGGTCGCACGGTCTATTTCTCGGTATGATAGATGAAAGAACTAAGAGAAAGACGTTCTCTTACAATCCCCTCAAGTGTGAGTGGGAGATGTTGGATATGGAAGACGTTAGTACACCCTTGTAGGGGATGTATGAGGGAATACAGACCTCGAACGTCGCGTACACGGAGTCGTGTGCAAAGGGAATATGTTCCCTTGCGGAGAGGATCTCTAGATTGATGGGAAAGTCACATTATATGTGCATAAATGCATGCGACATATGGCTAATAAAGGGGTAATATCTTAAGCTTATATTGTACCATGCATATGGTACAACTTAAGCTTATAATATGCCATGTACGATGGTACACCTTAGTTAAATTGTTCCAAAGGAACAATTACTCCTAAAATTACTACCTTGGGGGCTATAAATAAGACCCAAGGGTTAGCCATTTCCTTACACTTTTGCATGGCATTCTTGCATGCATTTCATTCTAGCGAAGCTCTGCCGAAATCCTTCCTCTCTCTTTATCCAAATTCTTAATCTAAAAGTAAAGATTTAGATTGTGGATTTAGTAGCCTTACTCCGTTCGTGAGAAGACTCGATCCGTCGTGGCGAATCCGAAGGCGAAGTTCGTAGACTACCGTGCCGCATACGCAAGCGTAAGTCTCAACTTCATTTATCGATCCTAACTCTGTTTTGACAGGATCCTACACCTATGGCCTACGTCCAGTCTTCTGTTGTTACGGTTTCCACTAGATCATAGATGATAATGCAGATAATACACCGACTACAATTCTCCTCCAAACTAATGTATGACCTCTCGACAAAATAACTCTAGCACTCTACCAATTACAATGTCACATGCACACAAACAATGGAGAGATCTTACCAGAGACCTCTCCTAAAGCTCGTAGTTACCTCGAAGCTCTTGATGTCTCTATATTTTCCATGTTTTTATTGCATATTTTCATAGCATTTTAGCCATCCAAAGTTCAATTATATATATATTATTGCACTTTTCATGATATATTTAATTACATATGGACATATCCGAGATATCCAGAGCATCTATGACAAGGTTCATTAGGTGTTCGACGATGTGGAGAAGAAGCTATGCGGAGGAGAAGAGAAGAGAAAGAGAGAAAGGAGCTTAAGAAGAAACATGTTGTTCTCCCAGAGTACTCGGTCGAGTGCATCCGCATTCACCGAGCTGACATCCAGACCAAAAGGAGCTCCAGCTGAAGAAGAAGTATATTCCTTACTCGGACCAAGTAGAGAGGCCAACTCGGCTGACTAAATCTCATTCCCATTCCTAACCAAAGTCGAAGAGCGCAAAAGTGACTCGACCGAGCATTGCAGCCACTCGGTGGAGCTGAATCCAAACAGAGCAATGCTTTTGAAGGATTCTCCAGTATAAAGGTAGCTCGATCGAGTAGACCAGTGACACTACTGAGTACTGCAACTACGCGGCCGAGCAGAATCAATTACAGAGTAATATTTTGAGCCTCGCAACAGCCACTCAGTGACTTGATTGAGCAATACGTATCTGAAGCCAAATCGAGATAAGACCAAGCGTCGACAGATCAGTGACTCGGACCGAGCGACGTCGCTACTCTACTGACTAGGGCGTCGCAGCCGAACTTATTATGTGACAAGAAGCCCTTTTTCCAGATTTTTGTGGGGTCCATACCCTTGGTATTTAAGCATAGTTTTTACCCTAGTTTTAAGAGAGCTAAGTTTATTTCTAGGTTTTAGTTTTCTTAGATAGTTTAAGCCATCGTTATTGTTTTGGAGACAAAGAACATATTTTTATTATTGAAGTTTGCTTTGGAATCTCTTGATCTTAATTTTCTGTGATTGCTTTTTCTTCTTCAACGCTTTGATAACGATCTCTCGTCTCTCTATGCTTGTTTTAATGTCTTTCATTGCGATGTCGATTGTTATTACGATTGTTAATGCATTTGTTGATATTGCTATGAATTGTGAGTTGTCGTTTCTAGGGCTAATGGATTAGCCCTAGGATCTTAGGATTTGATATAAGGTTAGGATTTTTACGTTGTTTTGGTAGAAAAGAGATGTGTTTTGATTGATGTAGCCAAGCTTGTAGGAGATCTTATAAAGGGTTTGCGATCTGCGATAGTGGCACACATCCTAGACAGGTATCATATGATCTTAATTATGCACATTAGTAAATTAAATTAGAGTTCGTGATCCATGACAGTGGCATGCACTTTGATGGTTTTCACCGGCGTCATATATTACTAAGTGATGACCTACGATAGTATCATCAATGATAGCCATCAAATGACAGATCGAAACTGTCACGCCCCGGTTTCCAAGTACGGAAGGCGAGACGCGAAGAGGTCCGCTTAGACTAAAGCTGTGAAGCCACAATCTGATAAGCATCTGTGTGTTCATCCATTCGCAGATTCTTGCATTGCAATGAAACAACAATAATAATCATAATTGAAAGCAGTTAAAGATTAACCAACATTCAACAACATCCATTTTATTATTCCAAACATCCAGAGATATAGTCATAAAAGAAAGTACAGAGTCTGAAATGAAAGGCCCCAAGCATGGCCGAAACTATAACATAGAAATGGTGCTACGCATCGAAAACTAACAGCAACAACTAGGTGAAACAACAACAACTAAGAAAGCCTCCTGCTGAGACTAAGAGTGGTCTCTGGTAACCTTGAACTGGACATCAACAACCTGGTAGTCCTCAGCAACTAGTTCAGACTCAAGCCTGACATGTGACACCCAAAGAGAAAAGGGCACATGTCAGCAAAAATCACCAAAAAGAGAAAAATGAGACTTTTGTGCAAGGAAACGTAAAGTACAATAGTTATAAGATAAATGCAACTTAGCAGTTCTAAAATAATAATGGCATGTCATGATATTTTAATGAATGCAGCATTATAATGAACATGATATTTGCAATGCATGACACGTCGTAGCGAGAGCTACTAAACAATATTCACGATTTCATGATTTTTCACGAAAAACATGCATTCACGATGTGCACAGGGTTTACGCCTTTCAGCTGAAGTTGCCGTACGGGCACACTTCTACGCTGAGTGGTCGCTTAACCCTACCCCTCTATGTGTGTATGGACAGGTGCCCATCTTCTGGATCACGAGCCAGGAAGTGTTTATACATTTCATGCTTCTGGAACATGAGCCAGGAATTGTTCTTGATTTGGCATAGGGGTGCACCTAGCCTCATTACATGATGTAGGAGTCAAGATCCTACTTACTGCAGCTTATTATTTACATGATGTAGGAGCCAGAATTCTACTCGCCGCATCTTACATTTCAATAATAGCGTGTGCTACACATTCATTGCAATACATTCAATGCATGAAATGACAAGCGATATGCAACATGATAGTATGAAAGCAGTTGATAATTGCGTACAGTTTATCAAAATTAAACGTGACATTTGAAATACATGAAATGACATGGCAATGTGTCGGATCTAGCTTCGTTGTCAATCTAGATCAAGTCTGGTATCGGATCTAGCTTCGTTGTCAAGCTAGATCAAGTCTGGTGTCAGATCTAGCTTCGTTGTCAAACTAGATCAAGTCTGGTGTCTAGGCGACTATCATTTCACCGCCTAGTCTCTTTTACACAAATATTCAGAATAGCCTAAAACATGGCTTAACAATTTACTTGTATCTAGATTTATTATATTATATTATATGTTTTGATGGATTTTCTCCTTATATGTGGTTATCGTCTCCGTAACTTTCATTTTCGATCGTTTCGTCGTGTTTCCTCGTTTCTTCCTTAGGATCGTCGATTTCAGAGTAAGTCATTTGTGACGGGCTTCATATCAGTCATATCTTATTGTTAGATCAAGCCTAAGAGTCTTAGGAATCGATCCCAGAGCTTCGCGCTCCATTTCGGAACTTTTGGTGCACGTTAGCCGGTGTAAGAAGGGGAAACGACCGATTAGATGACGATTTAGTCGGTCGGCAAGCCTTCATGGACCGACTAGCGGGCTTGAAAAGGTATTCAGGAGTTATTGTTTGTTGTTAGTCGGTCTAAGAACGTTGGTTGACCGACTAGGTTGCAAACTAGTTGGTCAGAAATGCTTCTTTAACCGACTAACTCAATTACTAATTTTTGGTATCAGTACTGTTCATTCTTAGTCGGTCTAAGTTCATCTTCCGACCGACTAGTTGTTAAACTAGTCGGTTAAGTTTTATACTCAGACCGACTAATTCTTAGTTCTTCTGTACAGTCGAGTTACTGTTTACTCTTAGTCGGTCTAAGAACGTTCGTCGACCGACTAGATGCCAAACTAGTCGGTCAGTAGTTGTTCTATGATCGACTAACTCTTAGTTCCGGTTTTTGACTGGAGCTACTGTTTACACTTAGTCGGTCTGCGTTGGTTAACCGACCGACTAGTTCTCAAACTAGTCGGTCAACAGTTGTTCTTTGACCGACTAAGCAGTGCAGGAAACCCTAGTTTTGCCCTAGCCACCACCAAACTCTATAAATACCCCTCCAAACGTTTTCTTCTCCTCCCTCACAACCTAAAACCCTAATTTCTCCCCCATTGAGCTCCCTTCTACCTCAAACCCTTATTCCTTCATCCCAAGCCCAAAATCCATCATCTAAACCCTCCCTTAACACATTCTACCTCTCATCTTCCCCAAAATCTCATCAAATCCCCCAAAACCCTATTTCTCCAAACTTCTCCATCCATTTCCAGATCTGAACCCTAGGTTCCCCGGAGCGTTTCTTCCGTTGCCGTGGTTGCTCGGCATCTTTCCTCCGTTCCCTCTACGCGACTTCCCCGTAGATTAGAATCCGCGAGACGAACCTTCGTGATCGTCATCCCCGGTGCTAGGCAAGTGAAACTTGCCACTTAGGGTTTAGGCCATGTTTTAGGCCATTTGCTTGTTGTAGGCGTAAAAGAGACTAGGCGACGAAATGATACTCGCCTAGGCGCAAATTAAGGGACTAGCTTGACAACGAAGCTAGATCCGTCATTTATCATGTTGTACAATTACCATGTCATGTTTAATTTCCATTAACGGTACGCAAATTAATTGTCATGTCATTGCATTCCTTAAGTGTTTCCGTGATTGCGTAGCTTCGCTACAAATGCTTGTGTTCCTGGCTCGTGTTCCAGAAGCGGGCCATGTGTTGGTTGATAGCCAATGCCCGAACTGATTGTTTCCGGCTAGGTGCACCCCTACGCCAATTGCTTATGAATCGTGAACTAGAATGCGAGCTCCTGTGCGGGGCAACCCTGGCTCATTTACTGAGCTCGTGTGTGGGGACCCTGGTTCGATTACATGTGGGTATTGGGGGTAAGAGTTAAGCGGCCAATCAACTGGGAGTCTACCCGATCAGCAACTGCAGTAGTAAGGCGTAAACTCTGGGTTTTGGGGTAGTGTTAAGCGGCCAATCAGTGTTAATGCCAAACCATTCAGCTGTAAGGCATAAACATCTACAAACAACTTGAAACGTGACTAGTGAATTGATTGAGATTGTTAGTAGCTTGGCTACTCTTGTCTTGTGCCGATAATTGTTCTCTTGTACTTATTGTTTCATCAAGTCTTGCTTGAGCACTCATGTTTTAACTGCCATGTCATGCATACTATAACTGCTAGGTTGCTAGTTGCCTTAATTACAGTTTTCTTGCCCAAGTCTTTTAGACTTGCTGACATGTGCCCCTTTACTCTTTTGGGTGACACATGTTAGATCCTGAGCCTGAGTACCTTGTTGAGGACGAGGTGTTTCCTGACGCCGAGCCCGAGCTTGTGTTTGACGGGGAGTACGTGGACACTGGGGATCAGTCCTAGTGTCTTTGTTGTGCTTTTCCTTTTGTTTAGACTGCTGTTTTGTTGTCGGTGCATAGCACCTATACTTTGTTACGTTGTTGCTTTTGTTGGCCTTGTTCTGGGCCTTTAGACTCTTTCTTTTAGCCTGTGGCTTTTCTGGATGTTGAACTTAATTTTCATGTTGGACAAATTATGAGATATGAGAATTTTATTTCTGTCTCTCCTTGTGTTATTATTGTTGTTCCGTTTGTGGTTACAGGGACCTGCTTATGTTTTATGGACGCTTATCGGGTTTGGGGCTTCGCAGCTCCACTCTTGTGCGGACCTTCTCACGTCTCGCCTCCATTTTAGGGAAGCGGGGCGTGACAGGGTGGCTGGACCATCGTGCTATGGGAGAAGTGGGGGCTGGTCGATTTAGGAGTGGGGAGCGGCAGTTTTGTGCGTCTTGGGGGCTGTTTTGCAGAGTGCTGGCTGGCGGACTGTTTTGCAGAGTGCTGGCTGGCGGAATGGGTGCAGGCCGTGGAGGAGGAGGGCAAGGGGTGTCCGGCATGATGGGCTGCTGTGTGGGGGAGTTGTCGGAAGTTGGCTGGCGGGAGTTGGACAGGCTGTGGGTTTTAATGATGGGGGAACGACAGATTTTAGAGGGGAGCAACGGCAGTTTTGGTGGAAGGATGAGTTACGGCAAGTGTAGGGTGCTGTCAGTGGGGTTTCCGACGGGTGGATCTGATCGGCGTGGGTGGTGGTTACGCGGGGGGTGTAGCTGCCGAACTGGGTGAATGGCAGGGTGAGGTTTGAGGGTGAAGGCCGGCTATCAAGGCAAGGGTGCGGCTGTGTTTTAGGGCTTAGGTTGGATTCGGGCGGCAGTTTTAGGTGGCTAGGGGAGATGGTGGTTGCGCGAGGGGGATGGCCAGGGTCGGATCTATAGTTTTGGCCGGTGGGATGTTGCCGGAGGAAGGGGCCGGAGGTGAGGTAGATGGTGGCAGCTGCGTGCGATTGCGTGAGAACCCAAAAACCTAGGTGAATTGTGTAAGTTAAGACAATGAGGGGTTTGTGCAATATGGGGGTAGAAAGGGGTACACTTAGGTTTGATTGGAGGGAGGGTGTGTGAGGGGAGAGGGTGTAACTAGTGTGACAAATAGCTAGGAGAAATATCATGTGAAATGTAGGATTCCTAGGATTTGATTAGATTATTTAATTTGGGTTAAGTCTAGGCTAATTACAGATTAAAGGTGATTAGGGGTGCAAGGAGAGTCTAACGGCGTCTGATAAATACAAGAAAAATATCGGGACGACCATGTCGACGAGAGGATCGAGACTACGATGATTTGTCACGAGCTAGGTTAAAGGAAAATGACACTAAAAATAAAAAGATCAAATGTCGAAGTCTAAAGTTACAACACCCCTTCAATCAATGCTAATTTATGGAAGAATGAGCCGTGAAATGACATTCACAAAAAATTCCACAAATAAATACTCTCTCAGAGGGTCACAAGGACATATAACATCGTGTGTTTGGGATACATGAAGAGGCAACAAAAAGTACGCGTACGAACAAAAAGGTACGCGCACGAAAAACATACGGTCGAAAAACGATCTTGACAGAAGCTCTAACCCACGATGGTGGAGTGAGTAGAGACTGAAAATAATTGTCGTTCGTAATGCACGGATCGCGTGTTAGCCATCCACGATGGTGGGGCTAAGCACGAGATACGTTGGACGAGTGGCTCAACTATAGTTGGCCATGAATTCTGCATTTTAGATGCGATAATCTCGTCCTAATAAATCCAATTCAACGTAGAAATTTTAACTTAGCATCGACATCCGACGATCCTAGTGGTGGCTCCTATTACCCTAGTTCTATATTCTATTGTTAATCTTAGGTAAGAAACTATTCATGACAACATTTTGAGTATGCCAAACTGACATTACTTCGAGATTGAGAATAGACCCAAGACTATATAAGCATCTGCCTCCCTGTGGGTTCGACATTTTTCTATATTACAAATCATTAACACCGTGCACTTGCGAAATTTTTTTGGAGTTACAATCTGGATCGATCAGCTCTCTCATTGACTTTTGCCAGAAAAAGATCCGCTTCTTTCTTGAAGACATAAGGAAATCCTCTCAATTCTCTGTCGAGTTCATTGCATGCCGTCACAAGTATATCTCTTGGTATTTATATCATAAGAATCCATCCTAGGTACATTTTAGATCATGTCCATTTGATTTAACCCTAATAAAAGTCAAAATCTGGGCATACTAGGGTTTCTGGGCATCGGCACGACCGTGCGCAGAACTGCATATTCTGCATGTAGCTCCAGAACAATCAGCACAACCGTGTCAATAAAAATAGAGAGTTGAACACGGCCATCGATACGGCCGTGTCAAAATAAAACAGAGAGTTGCCTGTCAACATGATTGGACTAACATGGCCGTGTCAAAATCTACGTAAGTCTACTGATACAACTTCTGACACGCATGCCCGTGCTAAAACTAGCCCGGTCGTGTCACCTTCCAAATGCTAAGTTTGAAGCACTAATCAACAGGAGAGTGGGGTGCCCAAACTTAGGGTTACTAGACATGCTAGTGTACCTCACTTATTGTGACCATGAAATTCAAACATCATGTCTCTCAAAGACATGCCCGATTCCAAGCATCTCAAATTTGCAAGGAGATGCATTTGGCCCAACTACAAGAAGTTCCCATATTAATAGAATTTTACGTGATGTTTGAATTGGATATAAGAACTAGTGGTAATATATGATGTGTCCATATTTTCCATACATTTACTGCATTATTTCATATCATATTCGCCATCCAAAGTTCATTTTTTCATATATTATCGCGCTTCTGACGTTATATTCGAGTTTTAGTATAGATTTATGGATTTTCAGGAACTTTGGAGCGAATCGAAGCAATTATAGGACACGAACACATCCGAGACATCCGGATCATCATTGGCTAGGTTCCATAGGTGTTCGGTAAGGCAAGAAAGAAGATTGGAGGAGAGGAGGAGAAGAGAGCGAGAGTTGAGAGCTCTAAAAGCAATTGTAGTCTGTTTCCCAGGCTACTCGGTCGAGTTGATCAGCACTCGACTGAGCTTGCACGCAAAAACTCCAGCGAGAATGGACACGCCCCACTTGACTGAGCAGAAAGCCATATCGATCGAGCTGCATCCAAATAGAGCGACTATTCTGAGCCATTCTCCAAGCACTGTAGCTCGACCGAGCAGCCAAGTATACTCGACCGAGTAGATCATCTACTCGACCCGAGTCACCAACAAACAGAACAGTGTTTTGAGGAGAGTTCAGGCCTACTGTAGCTCGACCGAGAAGAGGGGCTACTCGACCGAGTATCCTATATCAGCCAGAACCAAAGAAGCAGCAAAGCAGAGCCGCATGTCAGCTCGACCAAGCGGTGCCGCTACTCAACCGAGTAGGGCGTCGCGTCCAGACTAGTTTGGGGGCCCAAGTGCCCATATTCTCTAATTTTTGTGGGGTCCATACCCCTTGTATTTAAGCACAATTTTTACCCTATCTTAGGGGGCTTGATTATTTTCAATAGTTTAATTTCTAGTTTAGTTTTCTTAAAGAGTTCAACGAGCCGTCGCTATTTTGTAGACGACAGAGTTAATATTTTTACTAGTTGTTTTTGCTTGGAATCTTGGATCTTAATTCTCTGACCTTTGCTATCGCTCTGCAACGTTTTGGTAACGATCTTCTATATTTATATGCTTTATTTGATGTCTTCTATTGCGATCATGAATTCTATTGCTTTTGTTAAATTCTCTATTGTGATTTCCATAATCCATGAGTAGTCTTATCTAGGGCTGATGGAGTAGCCCTATGATCTTAGGATTTAGATGTAAAGTTAGGATTTTTAGGTTGTTTTGGTATAAAAGGGATGTGATTTGGTTGATCTAGCCAAGTTTGTAGGAGATTCCTATAGGGCTTGTGACCACGATAGTGGCGCATGCTTCTTGGACGGATATCATATAGACTTAATTAGGTAGTTAGTGAATCCAATTAGGGTTTGTGACCACGATGTGGCGTGCACTTTGAAGGGATCTACCGACTTCCTATATTACTAATTGATGACATACGATAGTAGCATCAATGATAGCCACCAAATTGCAGATTAAAGCTCTAATTCACGATAGTGATACGAGTAAAGATTGAGAATAGTTGTCGATCATATTGCACAGATCGCGTGCAAGTCCATCCAAGATGGTGGAGCTAAGTACATGATACGTAAGACGAGTGGTACAACGATAGTTGGCCATGAGATCTACATTCTTAGATGAGACAATCTCTCCTTAATAAAGCCAATTCAACGTAAGAGTCCTAACCTAGCATTGACATCCGAAGGTCCTAGCGGTGACTCCTAACGCCCTATTCGTTTATATTGATTAATTCTCCTAGGAAAGGTAATTCTTGTGATAAAAAAATTGAATACGCCCGCTGACATCATTCTAAGATCTAGAAAATACCCTAGTCCATAAACATCACATCCATGTTGGATCGATATCTTTTATATTACAAAGCTCTGACACCGTGCACTTGCGATAGTCTTCGGGGTTACATTTCGGACGCATCTAGCCTTTGGCATCGTTGACGGAGATTTATCTCCGTGTGATTCATGCCATTACTAGGTGGGTTTTAGCTGTTAAAACCGGGTCGATCAAGCTTTTGGTGCCGTTGCCGGGGAGGTAACAGTTATTACTTGGGTTTATTTCTTTATTGAAGAATTTGTTAGCAATTCTTAACATCATCTACCTTTCCATATTTTTATTCATTTTATTCCTTTGCTACTGACGGTTTTTCTCTGAGTTTGTTGTTGTGCATGAACACTCGCCTCGGGGGTTCTGACGAAGAATTATTATTTGACCCCGAGATTGAAAATACAGCAAGAAGACTCAGAGCTAAAAAGTGGAATCAGATTTTCATAGAACCAATGGCAGATGGTACTCCTCCATGTATTGGGTCCATTCGGGACCATATAAAGCCGAATATATATAGTACATCTTCTATCTTGAGGCCGCAGCTGGCGGCAGGAAGCTTTGAATTGAAGACTGGCTTGATCAATCTGATGCAGCAAGACCCCGTTCATTGGCACGCACATGAGAACCACAACCATCATATATATCTCTTCTTGGCGAAGTGTGATACCTTCTAGGCCAAGGACGTGAGTGGCGATGCAATAAAGCTCAGATTATTTCCGTTCACTTTAAGGGACAAGGCCTCTTATTGGTTGAGGGCACACCCTTCAAACACTTTTACAACTTGAGAACAGTTAGCAATGGCCTCTGTTAACAAGTTCTATCCACCGTCCAAAACGGTGAGGATCAGAGGGGCGATCACCAATTTTAAGCAACTCCCATATGAGTCATTATATGATGCATGTGAGAGATTCAAGGATCTGTAGCACCAGTGCCCCCACCATGGAGTCCCGGAGTGGGACCTTATTCAGAGTTTTTATAATGGGCTCAACCCAGCTACCAAGATGATCATCGACGCCTCCGCTCAAGGTGCTCTTTTGGACAAGCTACCTGAGGAGGCCATATCTTTGTTGGAACAAATAGCCTCCAGCGATGAACGCTCAACATTGAAGGGTCCCAAGGTGAAGATAGCTACACACTTAGAGTGGTAACTTGAGACTGTATGCAAACAGGTTACGAGGACAGAATAGAGGTTGGATGCTATTCCCTCCACTCCTAGAGCTCCAGTATATGCTACACATGAAGACTACGCCGAGCAATGGTACGCCCCAATAGAAGTGTCCTGCGAAGGAACATACTTACCGGCGGAGCAAGTCCATTATATGGGAGGAGAGGGGAGAAATCAATGGCAAAATCCAGCGGTGAGACATCATCCTGGGTTTTCTTATAGCAACCCAAATGGAGCATTGCAACCTCTAACCCAACAAAGGCCACAACATCCTCCTCAGCAACAAGGGATGCCTCTTCAGCAACAAAAGTATGGGTTTGGGCTAGCTGGGCCTTATAGACTGCCCGGGTACTACAATCGCCCACCACTGCAACAATACCAATCGGCAGCCCCAAAACCCAATTTAGAGGCGACCATAGATGACATTGTGAATGAACAAACGAAAATCAAAACCGAACATTTAGCGTATTTTAGGAATCTAAACACCTCCGTTGATGAACTGAAGGCCCAAATGTCCCAACTTATGAAGACTCAAGGGAGATTTCCTTCTCAGCCTGGGCCAAGTCCTAGGGGGCAAGCCAATGCGGTGGTTGCGATTACCATGAGGAGAGGAAAGAGTACCGATACTGTAATGGTGCCGGTCTATAAGAATATGAGCCAAAAATCATCTAATCCTACTTAAGAGGAAGATATCACTACTATATCAGCACCTATTGTGGCCGAGGATAAGGAGAGAGCTACAGAGGAGCCACATGCTATTGGAGAGAGGGAGGCTTTACCTTCCACCTTGCCTACTACCACTACGGCACCGTCGGATGATACTACTTCAGAACAACATAATTCAAAGGAGGCTGCTAAGGACAATGAGAGCCGACCTCCACATCCCTATCCTTAGAGACTAACCATGGTGAAGCTAGAGAAAAAGTATGCCAAGTTTATAGAGCTACTCAATGAAATCTATTTGAATATCCCATTCATGGATGCACTCACGGAGATCCCTACTTATGCCAAATTCTTGAAAGACCTAATAGCGGGGAAGCGCAAACAAGAAGCGGGGAAGCTTTTGGATCATTGCACCTCCATCATTAAAAACTCCCTACCAAAAAAGTTGCCAGATCCCGAAAGTTTTATGGTGTCGTGCTCCATTGGCGGTTCCCCTATTGATAGAGCGTTGATCGATTTGGGAGAGAGCATTAGTTTGATGCCTCTCTCTATTTTCAAGTGGCTAAGTATGGGAACGGAACTTGAGCCTACCGGCATAAGCATCCAACTAGCAGATCAATCTATCACCTATACGATAGGCATTACATGAGACATTATCTTACAAATCCCGCCCGGGTTATGCGTAGACTTTGTGATCATGGACAAGCCAGAGAAGTGGAGTTCTCAGATTATTTTGGCGCAACCATTCATGGTGACGGCCAGAGATTGATTGACGTTCATGAGGGGATGTTAAGTATGAACATGGGAGTTACTGAGGTCGAGTTCCACTTGCAGAAACCAATGAAGGACAATTTCCCACGTGAGGATGCAAGTTACCTTGAGCTTCTAGAGGACGAGGCTACTAATGAACACGCCATGGAGGAATTTTCTAGAGATCCAACGGGGATGAGCTTAGATGACGACGATGACTACGTACATAACAAGGCGTTGGCCGCCTACTTGAGCGTACTAGACGAGGATCTGCCCAGTATACCATCATACAATCAATAACCGAGGCTACTATCTTCATAGCCACTTAGGGCCAACGAAGCGAGGCATGCTAACTCCCACCCCATGGACTCATCGAGAAGCATGACCGGCGTATTTCATATGCACCCAACATCATTGATCATCATTGAAAACCTTGAGAGATTTGAGCTTACGACTTAAAACAAGAGCTTATTAGGAGGCAACCTGAATTTCCCTTCTTTAGTTTTATATTTTCTTTTTGTTCTTCTTTTTCTATTCAAAAAACAAAATAAAAACGTTTTTAATTCCTTAGAAAATATAAAAATACAAAAATATAAAAATTCCGATGTGTTCTTCCTTCTACAGGTTGAATAATGGGGAGAGCAAGACAAACGATGAAAAGAAAGAGAAGAGCCAAGAGGAGATGTGTGTAGAGACATACTTAGCATGGAGAGCCAAAGAGAGGCTACTCAACCGAGCAGATACCCTGCTCGGTTGAGCTACAGTAAGCTGGAGGGAGGGGCAAAACATCACTCTGTTTCTAATTGGACTCGATCAAGTAGCTACCCTGCTCGGTCGAGCTACAGTAGGAGTCCAAATATGCTGAAAAGGGCACTCTGAAAGTTTAATGGACTCGACTGAGTAGCTACTCTACTCGGTCGAGCTACAGTAGGAGCAAAAGAGCTGAAAATCACTACTCTGTTTTGGTCGAGTAGCTGGGCACAACTTAGGGATTCACATTCCAAAATTTTAAATCTTTTTATTCTCGATCGAGCAGTCTGTGTTGCTCGACTGAGTAACGATTATCAGAGATGGGACCCACAATGTAACCGATTCAAACTCGACTTATTTAAAACCAAATCCTACTCGACCTAAAACCTAATCCTAATCAAACTCCCACTCAACCCAGCGCCCGAGCTCCCCATTTCGCCCAAACCCTCAACTGCTCGTTTTGATCTCTCTGATCAGAGCGCCGCCGCACCTGCCACCCCAGCGCTACCTTCCGCCTAGCTCGGTCCGACCCCCTCTTTACCCTCCATACCACCTTTCACCCCCTCTCTCTCCAAATCTCTCTCCCTCCCCATTTCCCCTCAAATGAACCATATTCCAAATTTTTTCTATTTTAGAACCCCCATTCCCATTTAATTTCTTAATTACCTACTAATACTATCTTCTTAAGCTCTTGCAGATACATTTGGAGCGTCACAAGGAGACGCATGGTTAGGGATAGCTTGTGGGACGTTTGAGTTGAGGCCTCGCATGTGCGCTATCACTTTTGTTTTTACCGTGACTCCTGCTATTGGTATACTCGTGTCGTTTAGCCCCACACTCATACGATGCCACCTAGGTTGAGACATAGGAAACCCCCGGACAAGAAGAGGAAGGCCGACGACCCTAGTTCCTCATCTTCTCAGCCGTCACGCCGTCGCCTCCATTCACCATCACCCAAGGAGCACTTGGACACCTCTACATCTTCATCCTCACCCTCACGCTCCCCAACCCCGATGCCTCTAGCGATAGAGGCCCCATGCACTTCCACCACAGCCCGATGACAGGGTGCTCAACTCTGATGAGGATCCTGATATCGCTGCCATTCTCGTCGCCCAGCCCGCGAGCACTTCTGTCATTACAGATGTTAGTGCTCCTGCCACTACCACTTCCACACACCCTACCACTGTAGTGACTTTCGGGGCTGTCCACACCTCTATCCCCCAGGTCACTACCTCACTTTCTTCCGTGCCCGGACCTGAGGGCACGTCTATTTCTGTTTCCCCCGAGCCTTCTGTTTCCACCAGTTCGGAGCCTGTCCCCACATTGTTGTCCTCACCAATTTTTGCTCTTCTAGAACCCTATTTGTCCATGTGGACCCCATCACTTCTGATCCTATCACTTCGACATCCATATCTACACTCCCTGGCACTACTTCTGTCCCTGCATAACCTGTCTTTACTGAGAGCGTCATGGGGTCTGTCACCACTTCTGTTGCCATGAAGACTCCCATTTCTGATGCTGTCGCTGCTTTACACTCTGCACCAGATCTTGGATCAATTCCATTTCCATCTTCTGCCGAGATACCCACAAGGCTGCCATCTCCAGATCTTGCTTTCAGGCCTCGCAGTGCACACGCCCGAGCCCATACAGAGAGAGGTGCACCTAGGGATGCACGACCACCACCTAGCTCCTGCATTACTAATACACATTTGATTGATGTGGAGACCGAGGTTACTGCCTTGAGGCATGACTTTGACACCCTCGCATGCACGGTCGCCACCCACCAGCATTCAGTAGAGCGGGACCTCACTGTCATTATCGATATTCTTATGACGCAGCGTGCACCAGCTGTCATACTTGCACATGCTCCTCCATCCAAACCCGATCATGTTCCTCATGTCACACCCGCACTACTCATTGTGCCTCTTTCTCAGGCTTCTACAAGGCCGGTCACTCTTTCCATTGAGCCAGATGTGCCTTTTGTTGACCTGACTGGCGACATACACGTCAAAGCCTACACCTTTTGTTCCATCTTCTGATTCTCAACAGCAGGACCCATCACCACATCCAGAGGGTGGTGCCCCTACTTGATTGACGTGCGTTTATATTTCATATATTCACGCACATTTTCTTCCGTGTTTTTCCGCTATTTACCGCCGTCTTGTATTCGTTTTCTCGTGTTTTCTTGTTTTCTTTCACTTTTCCCTGTTTTCGTATTTTGCAGGAGTTTACCGGCGCAGGGGACATAAAACGACGATATCATGAGTCCCCGGAGCAATGGGAGGAGTCACGCGTGATCCAGGGGGGTCAAACGACGAAGATCGCATCTATCAGCCCCTCACCCGACCGGTTGGTCACTTCCAACCGATCGGGTGATGCACGTGTGTACCACCCGGACACAAGTTGGAGCGGCCAAGAAGTCACCCGGTCGGTTCAGAGACCGGTTCAAACGCCACAACTCTCTGGAATTTGATGCTGAATGCCAACCGATCAGGTGACCTTCACCCGATCGGTTCACCTGTAGCCAATTCTCTGAAGCCATGACACGGAGAGCTCAACCGACCGGTTCACCCGACGGCACGAAGATCCAGCCGATCAGCTTCAGATCTCAACCGACCGTGCCATATGACCGGGTGAAGTCCCGTGCTGAACTGTAATGCCCCGCTCCCCAGGATACCCAATAAGTACGAATCCGTATCAGGTATTCCTGAAGAGGCGGGTGCTACAAAGAAAAACACAAAATTTCCACACAAGCAGGTCCACTGCGCACTGCTGGGATAGTACCTGCAATGTTTCCAAAGCACAACCAAACACCCAATAACATAACACAGAAAGTAACATAGAGGAAAGCTGCACAACAACTAAATTCAAAGAAAGGTCTGATTTATATATATCATCCATCTGTACATACATCCATCATGAACAACTCGCCATTACCCAAACAAAACCCCAATAGTACAACACTCTCTCCTCTCCCCTCACCATCCCAACCTAACTCATCCACAGAACTCCACTGCCGCACCTCATAACCACCAACCAACTCCAACCTCTGAACCTGAAAAGTCAACGGTGGGGCACGTCAACGTGTGACCCAGTAGGAATACCATACCCCAACTAGCCCTTACATGAAGTGTGGAAAGGTGCACGTGAGCAGGCAGAGTGTATGACATGGCATAAACATCTACTGTAGTAAAGGAAGTAACAATTATAATTATGAGCAGGCAGAGCGCACGTGCACCAGGCAAGGTGTGCATACTAGCATAATGTACAAGAGACAACAAGTAACGAGTACAACATTTATAATGAGCAACCAAGTGATAATAGTAAACCAAGGAAACTGATAACATGGAACCCGTCTCACTTCCACTTACTTAAGCTTCATAAATGAAAGCATTCCACCTCATTTTCCAGTATGCACCCATCTCAAGCAATTCATGCATTCATGGCAACAATCATACATTCAAGGAAACATTCATATCTATAACCACAAGTCACACATAATACTCAATGATGCCATGATGCATATGAAACACAAAGCAATTGCTATGAGATGCAATGCAATGCAATAGAGATCCCATGAATGAGCCGGCGTGCAAGTGTTTTGTGACTACTCCGTTGTCACGTGGAGCCACCTAATGGTATCAAGAGGTTGTCCACGACGACTCCTCCTGTCTCCTACCGTGGCAACTTTGTCCATGCCCGTGCACTCCACTGTTCGTGTCCTAATAACATCATATCCAAACTTTCTTTCTTCTCCCCACATCAACACCTCTTGAAGGCCAACATTGTTACCAACAATTAAATCACCAAGATATTGAACATAAATGAAAATTAACAACTTTATGAACATGAGGTGGCAAAATAAACAACTGATGAATCATGTAACAATCATATAATGATGCCGCAAAACATGGACATCCATAATTGAACATAAACAACACAATCATGCCACCCAGTTCCTGGAAATAACAGGATAGCCCCAAACAGAGGCATAATGCTCCAAATATTTGTATCAAACATGCCCATACAATACAAATAAAAGTTGTAGATATATGTGTTGTGGAGTCACAGTTAAAATTTCAAGAGGAAATTCCCAATGTGTAATTTATGGTGAATTGTTTGGTGAGAACTGTCGAATCTGTTTTTTGGACAGATTCCAGGGTCTGTTTTGATTGCTGATTTTGGGCATATTACAGTCAGAATTACGAAAACACTGTTTCAGGGAAAATTGTAGAGAACGTTGTTATCTTTCCAACGAGACTAAGTTCCTTAATTTCTATAGAGTGTGCAGAGACTGATCTATGTTTTACCAAACTGTGTCCAGACTAGATGAAATTCCGACAAGTTGTAAAGATAGAATTTTTAACCTTATTTCCAGTTTGAATTGGTAAAAGTTTACAACATAAAAGTTATAGATAAAGTCCAATCTTTAAGCCATAAAAATTTCAGAGCAAACTCAATTCTAGATTTGAAGGAATAAACAGAACAATCAGCATGTAAATCTGTCCAGATTTGCTCACCGCACAAAACCACCCAAAACTCAAGATTGCTCACCGCACACAACCATACAAATATCAGAATTGCTCACCGCGCACAACCATACAAATCTCTGGATTGCTCACCACACACAACCATACAAACTCAGGATTACTCACCGCACACAACCATACAAAACTCAGGATTACTCATTGCACACAACCATACAAACTCAGGATTGGCATAATAAAAGGTAAAACCACAACAACCATGAAACTAAGCATGCAACTCTAATACTAGTTGGAGATGGAATCCTACCTTAGGAGTGATGAGAGATAAGGGGGTAGCCCAAATCCCTATGGCTCCTCCTTCTTCAAACCCTTCTCCTTCTTCCTTATCTTCTTCTCCACAAGCTCCCAGAATGAGCAACGACACCCAAACGACGACAGGGATGCTACGGGTGTGTGCAGAGTGAGGGTGGCGTAGCCCTATGGGTGCTCAGCCTCCCTAAAGTCTAAGAGGGAGCGAGGGGAAGGGATGAATTCAGCCTGATCTTGGGGAGAGAGTGGGATATTTTTAGAAGAGCTTAGAAACTTGGGAGAAAAGAGTAGAAGAGCCAATAATTACGTAGAAAAGTCAAGAATCTATATTTACAAGTTTGCCATCCTCCACAAATATCTCTTCCACTCTCAGAATTACTCAACGCACAAAACCATACAAAATCTAGAATTGCTCAATGCACAAAACCATACAAAATCCAGAATTGCTCAATGCACAAAATCATACAAAATCCAGAATTACTCAATGCACAAAACCATACAAAATCCAGAATTACCACCCAACCTTAATTACAAGTGTGTCATTACTTCTCACACTCTCATATTATTTACAGGAATGCCACTAACCTTAACCCCTTTCACACTGGCCTCTCTACACCAATCCTACACACCCATTCACACACATACACATACCATCACATAACCTCCTTCATGCATCACATACCCATGCATGACCTCAATATTCCTGCATGTATACTACATGCACAATCAACCACATAAATCACACACAACTATGTACTAACTTGTATACAAGCATATACACGATACATAGTACACAGGTATACACTCTATATTCACATAAAAGCATAGACCCTTCGTATATGGCACTCTGGGCCATTAAATGAACTGCCGAAGAAACGAAGCAGGTCACCTAATCGGTTGACTTCTCAACCGATTAGGCGATATCGTATGCTATATATAGGACCCCTAGGTTTTCCAGAAATGAGAGTTGTTATTTTTTGCTGTTTTTTCTCTCTCTTGACGGCTGTAATTTTTCAGATATTTGTAAGTTTTCCGATGTAACGCCCCGCTTCCCAAAAGACACCGAAAGCGAGAGCGTTACGCGGTCCGCTTGAACTGGAGCGGCGAAGCTCGAGTTCAATAAGCGTCTGTGATTAAAACACAGATGAGGTCCTTGCAACTACCATTCAGAAATAATAAGAAAACACATCCAGAAATGATAAATCCACATCCAGAAATAATGTTCGTACACAGATTTTAACAATGCCACAGCTGGGCTAAAAGTAGCAACAAGGAAAGTAACATACTCGAAAGTAACTACAACGACTAAAGGAACTAAGAAAGCGGTAAAGGTGTCGGGGTCCACTAGTCCTCTGCTGGGAGAGGCACTGCGTCAGGTGCAAACTCCTGACTCTCCAACTCAGGCGTCTCGTACTGGTCCTCCTGGTACTCAAGCTCTGAACCTGACATACATCCACAAACATGAATGTATGTCAGCTAGGGGTCTGCAAGAAAGAGTTAACATCCCGAGGCGAAGTATATAACAAGTATGTGAAATTTAGAAGCATTTAATATTTGAATGAAACGACTGCAGCAATTTAACAATTAACAATTTCGGAGCAGAAAGAAATAATCCTAGCATGCAGTTCTAGACGGTTGCAATATTAAAGTTAAGATTCTCTGGATTTGTTAGCATTTCAATATTCACGATGACCAAGTTAGCGTTACAATGACCATGTCAAGAATTCACATCTAATCTAGGGTTCTCGCCTTTAGGTCGTGATGAGAAGGTCGTTCCTCTCACAGGGGCTTATCGTGATTGACACTAACCCACCGCGTCGGGTGGTGCTCTTGAGGAGAGTACCTTTCGTACGCCTAGTGGCCGCTCAACCCTATCCCCACCCAAAAGTTTTGCCGGAACACGAGCCGGCCTAGTCGACTCACACGACATCACGATATCACGATACCGCCTTCGAGGCGCACGATTTCACGATGTCCATATTGTTAATCATGTCAAGACTCACTGAATTTCATTGTTGACAATATTAAAGTTTTATGGTGACAGTTCTACAAAGCGGAAACGGGTCGAACGACCATTTCCGTAATTTCAAATAATGACGATTTCGTCCTTTTTGTTCAACTTGCTACAGAAACAATTTCTTTCTCTAGTTGTTTAAATTGGGGATATATCGTATGATATACCGTTGGATCCCAATTTTCGTTCTAGTCATTATGGTGTCAGTTTGGTACGTCATTTCACGTCTAAATTTTGAGTTACACAGCAAAACATGAAGGCGGCGTAAACGTGCCGAAACTTCTAAAATTCATAACAAATCATATACTTGCATGATTTTGGCGTTCTTGGTGTCATTGGATTCATCTCAACAAATACTATGATGTGGGATGTTCGGTTCGCTGTTTTGGCAGAAAATAAAATCAGAATTGGCGTTTCTTATTCAGGATAGATTTACAAAAATACCCCTACGACGTCTAATCACCCAATTTTATTAAGTCTTCTACTTTACGGTGTGGGTTAAGAGTTATGGGGGTAGATCTACCAACCTGAAGTGTAGCGAGGGATCGGATGACGCCCACGAGCAACGTCGATGCGTACAGTGCTGAAAGTTCGACGTCTACTCTCCGAACTCGTAGCTGCAACGAGTAGGCGACGGACAGAGGTTGTCAGCGCGCTCCGGGGGCTGTCGGCGTCAGATCTGAGGGCGTGGAGCTGTTGTAGCGTGCCTGGGCCGTGGGTGCTGCCGTGGAGATGTTGGAGATGGCGCTGAGGGTGTTCGGATCTGTGGGGAGTTGCTGAAGGGGGGATCACGGCCTGGAGAGCTTTGCGTGGGCTGGAGATGAACGTGGGGGCTCGGCCTGGAGGTGCACGGCCTGGAGTAGATAGAAACTAGGGTTTTGTAATAGAGAGGGGCCGTGAGTTGCGTGGAGAGGTTATGGAGAAGAGGAGGGGATGAGCCGTGAGGAGATGAACTCGGCCTGTGGTGTGCGTGGAGATGAGGGTTGCGTGGCTGTTGGGGAAGGCTACTGGCGACCTGGAGATGTCTTTGGGGCGGTTTGCGTGGACTGCGGAAGGAGGAGAGGGAACTGTGGGGTTTCGCAAGAAGAAGAAGGAGAGCAAAGGGGAGTCGGCGGCCTGGAGAACTCTGTTGCGTGGAGCTGGAGATTGGCAGTGGCGGCTGGGAGGTAGAGTCTTAGGGTTGGGTTTTATAAAAGAAGAGGTGCCGGCTGCTAGGTGATATAGGGTAGGGTTTATACGAATTTTTTTGACCTGGGTCTAAATTAATATGAGAAGAATAGAGTAGGCTTTATAGGAACCTAGTGTTTTTAAAATTAAAAGATGACCTAGGCTGCCGTAGGGTTTGTAAGTAGGAAGGTGGGGTGCAGCTGTTACTTGGCCTTGGCTATGGTTTGTAGGGTTCCTTTTTTTTTGTGTGCCAACGTGAGCTGTAGGAACTAGGTTATATTAAAAATGGTATAGGGTTTAAGTTAGGGCTCATACGGCTGTAGGCAAGGCATAGGCTCGGGTTTCTATTAGTGTTGTATAGGGTTTTAGAAGACATCAGGTAGGAAGATGAGCCTAGGTATATATATATATATATATATATATATATATATATATATATATATATATATATATAACTCTTAGGCCTAAGTTTTAAAAATTGAAAGTGTGTGTGTGTGTCCAATGTGAGTGTTGCGTGAGTTAGATAGGTGATGGCCTGGGTTTGTATAAATGAAATAGAGTGAGGTAAAAAGAAAAGATAATAATAATAATAACAATGACAATAATAATAATAATAATATATAACTAAGTGCCACCACATAGTAGTATTAATAATAACAATAATAATAACAATAACAATCAAACTAATTAACCAAGTGTCACAATAAAAAAAATAAGAATATTAATAATAATAATAATAACAATAATAATAACAAATAACAATAATAATACTAAATAAATAAACAAAATTTAACTTGTATCCTAAGACAATAGTAGAAATAATCAACATGGATAGGTTGGCACGTGCACCGAGGCAGATTCACTAGTACGGATACGGACAAAAATAAATCAGTAGAGAAATACAGATAATAACGTCAAAAGACTGGTCGTTACATCCTACCCACCTTAAAGAAAATTCCGCCCTCGGAATTTCTAACAATCACATGTCAGGGAACATGTGGGGGGTAATGCTCTCTCATCTCATCTCCTAATGCTTGCACACCATAAACAACCATCATGACGTATCCAAATAGTATTCTAATATTCGTATGGACACTATATGTATTACCGTATATCTTATACACTCACAATCTATAATGATATAGTATTACAAGTCACTCAAACATATCACTAGCACATAAATATAACCATTCTTAGTCGGTTAACACTTCAATCGTACAATCACATACCGCTTACCACATTATAATACATATCACTACACATATATACATGCACAGTTTACCTTACACCAACACAGATTCATACAAGTCTTACTCCTAGCACTAGGGTCGTCGTAATCTACCCACCTTAGTATCAACTTCGTTCTCAGACTTACTTATATAGGCCGACATAGGGGTGAAAAGACTTAGACACTAAAGTCGTTCTATCCTGAACACACATACGTTATAAAGAAACCATATACATCCATATACACACTTAATCATATAGCACACACTTTCAAATTCCCATACATATATCAATTTCACATACGTATACATACTCACACTACGCCACTCTTATCTCGTCTATATATAGGTCACATATACACTCACCGGCATACACAACCATGTCAATCTACATAGGTAAGTATACTATTTCATACATTCACATATACGTAGTCACAATCATACGGCCTGGTATACATATGCTCACACATCATCCCGTAGGGGTAATATTATAATCTTATTATGCATGCAACATACTTATTCATACAATACATATATATATATATATATACACACACACACACACCTATAACTAACCACATACATATATAAGCACAAGTACACACAGACATGCTATCACACAATAAATCTGCACGCACAACTATGCGTATACCTATTAACATTGCACTCAACACGCATATCACCATACTAGCATCCAATTACAAACATTAATAAGTACAACTATGGTACACATACTCCTAGTAACTGGCCAAAGCTAAATCTAATATTCCTATAATGATTTAGTCAATTACTTGCCTAAGTATAAACATAACACTTACTATTCTATACCCGCCTACATACATATATATCACAAATTACCGTACATGCACATATGACACAATAGACAATCACTCCATAGTAACATCCTAAGGGTAAGCACACTCATACATGGGTGGTGTATAGAGATTAGCATACGCGGGCCCACAGTCACTATCTATATACATGCATCACAACACCACCATCAAGCTAATGGTCCCACTATACTTAAACTAAAGCTGACACAAACAAGGATAAGCACTAATGTGATAACCTAGTAATGGGGTAGGATTCACAGTTGAATAAGGCAACGAGTTAATGTTGTGATGGACGGTTCCGAAGGTGGTATGGATAAGAGAGTAGTTTGGTTGGGTGACATAAAATATTTAAGAATAATTAAATAGTTAAGAAGATAAGGATATGTGTAAAATAATAACGTCGTAAAATAACGAACATATGGAATAAGTTAAAATGTAAAATGTGATTAGTCAAATAATGAGAGAAGAGTAATATGGGTCTAGCGATGCAGTGCTTGTTTTGCAAATGGAAAATAGGTTTGAAAAGAAATGTTTTTTTTGGAATATGAAGAAAATGATTATAGAACTGACACACAAGATTTTGAAACCCTATGTAACCCAGGAAAGTATTTTAAAAAAATATGTAAGAATGACTGTTTTGCAATATGTTAGTAAAAAGGAGATGATATTTTGAACTAGTGACTTAGAATAAGAATTTTAAAAAAGTTCACTGCTTGAGGAAAATAGAGTGGCTATACAACGTTATGTGAAGTAGAAGTGCGGAAAATGTAAGTTAGAAAATCACTATAAGATAGTAACTAAGAATCGCGTCAGAAGAGTTTCATACTCACGGTTGGGTTTAAGTCGACTGAAAAATAGAAAATCTAAGTAAAAGTTTTCGAAAGGATTTTTAATCTTAAAAAGATATCGAAAACACTTTTTAGAAGGTCTCGGATCTGCAAGATGGCGGACCAGAAGAGTTTATGTGAATCGAAGACAAGGAATAGGTCCGACGACCGAAACGTAAGGACGACTAAGAAGTAACTCCGTGAATACGCTACGATGGCTTTCTACGATCATTAATATGGGGGTAATGATTAGGGAAATAAGATCAGGAGGAAAATAATCATTGGGTCGACTAAGATTTAGCACTATGGTTCTACAACGAACTAGACTGCGATAGGGAAAGTGGAGGTAAGGGTCCGTTGAGGGTCGAGATCGAGATCTTATCTATAAATCTGGAATACCTAACTCTTCGAAGTCTACTCCTTGCAGGCGTCTCGGGCTCGACTTACACGGTGACGATCACTACATTCGGTTGGGCCCTAGATTCGATGAATCTAAGCGAACGACTAACGGAACTTAAAACCTAATATGGTCAGAGCTAGATAACCAATCGTTAAGGTGACTCCTAAGGTGATAATACTAAGTCGTCACAAGGGTGTCTAACTAACGATCACGAGCGTCTAACTAACTCTTCCGATTATCCTGGTATTGGGCTTCCTATCGTGCTGAGGCAGTTATTCGAGTAATTTTATGTATGAAATAATTCTGGATGTTTGGCTAATGGATAGTGTTCTCATTGTTCTGAATTCCACAGTTGCTTGACCTGCATGGGCCACCACTAAAACCTGTAACGCCCCGCTTCCCAAAAGACACCGGAAGCGAGAGCGTTACGCGGTCTGCTTGAACTGGAGCGGCGAAGCTCGAGTTCAATAAGCGTCTGTGATTAAAACACAGATGAGGTCCTTGCAACTACCATTCAGAAATAATAAGAAAACACATCCAGAAATGATAAAGCCACATCCAGAAATAATGTTCGTACACAGAGTTTAACAATGCCACAGCTGGGCTAAAAGTAGCAACAAGGAAAGTAACATACTCGAAAGTAACTACAACGACTAAAGGAACTAAGAAAGCGGTAAAGGTGTCGGGGTCCACTAGTCCTCTGCTGGGAGAGGCACTGCGTCAGGTGCAAACTCCTGACTCTCCAACTCAGGCGTCTCGTACTGGTCCTCCTGGTACTCAAGCTCTGAACCTGACATACATCCACAAACATGAATGTATGTCAGCTAGGGGTCTGCAAGAAAGAGTTAACATCCCGAGGCGAAGTATATAACAAGTATGTGAAATTTAGAAGCATTTAATATTTGAATGAAACGACTGCAGTAATTTAACAATTAACAATTTCGGAGCAGAAAGAAATAATCCTAGCATGCAGTTCTAGACGGTTGCAATATTAAAGTTAAGATTCTTTGGATTTGTTAGCATTTCAATATTCACGATGACCAAGTTAGCGTTACAATGACCATGTCAAGAATTCACATCTAATCTTGGGTTCGCGCCTTTAGGTCGTGATAAGAAGGTCGTTCCTCTCACGGGGGCTTACCGTGATTGACACTAACCCACCACGTCGGGTGGTGCTCTTGAGGAGAGTACATTTCATACGCCCAGTGGCCACTCAACCCTAACCCCACCCAAAAGTTTTGCCGGAACACGAGCCGGCCTAGTCGACTCACACGACATCACGATATCACGATACCGCCTTCGAGGCGCACGATTTCACGATGTCCATATTGTTAATCATGTCAAGACTCACTGAATTTCATTGTTGACAATATTAAAGTTTTATGGTGACAGTTCTGCAAAGCGGAAACGGGTCGAACGACCGTTTCCGTAATTTCAAATAATGACGATTTCGTCCTTTTTGTTCAACTTGCTACAGAAACAATTTCTTTCTCTAGTTGTTTAAATTGGGGATATATCGTATGATATACCGTTGGATCCCAATTTTCGTCCTAGTCATTATGGTGTTAGTTTGGTACGTCATTTCACGTCTAAATTTTGAGTTACACAGCAAAACATGAAGGCGGCGTAAACGTGCCGAAACTTCTAAAATTCATAACAAATCATATACTTGCCTGATTTTGGCGTTCTTGGTGTCGTTGGATTCGTCTCGACGAATACTATGATGTGGGAGGTTCGGTTCGCTGTTTTGGCAAAATATAAAATCAGAATTGGCATTTCTTATTCAGGACAGATTTACAAAAATACCCTTACGACGTCTAATCACCCAATTTTATTAAGTCTTCTACTTTACGGTGTGGGTTAAGAGTTATGGGGGTAGATCTACCAACCTGAAGTGTAGCGAGGGATCGGATGATGCCCACGAGCAACGACGACGCGTACGATGCTGAAACTTTGACGTCTACTCTCCGAACTCGTAGCGGCAGCGAGTAGGCGACGGACAAAGGTTGTCGGCGCGCTCCGGGGGCTGTCGGTGTCAGATCTAAGGGCGTGGAGCTGTTGTAGCGTGCCTGGGCCGTGGGTGCTGCCGTGGAGATGTTGGAGATAGCGCTGAGGGTGTTCGGATCTGTGGGGAGTTGCTGAAGGGGGGATCATGGCCTGGAGAGCTTTGCGTGGGCTAGAGATGAAGGTGGGGGCTCGGCCTGGAGGTGCACGGCCTGGAGTAGATAGAAACTAGGGTTTTCTAATAGAGAGGAGCCGTGAGTTGCGTGGAGAGGTTGTGGAGAAGAGGTGGGGAGGATCCGTGATGAGATGAACTCGGCCTGTGGTGTGCGTGGAGATGAGGGTTGCGTGGCTGTTGGGGAAGGCTACCGGCGGCCTGGAGATGTCTTTGGGGCGGTTTGCGTAGACTGCGGAAGGAGGAGAGGGAACTGTGGGGTTTCGCAAGAAGAAGAAGGATAGGAAAGGGGAGTCGGTGGCCTGGAGAACTCTGTTGCGTGGAGCTGGAGATTGGCAGTTGCGGCTGGGAGGTAGAGTCTTAGGGTTGGGTTTTATAAAAGAAGAGGGGCCGGCTGCTAGGTGATATAGGGTAGGGTTTATAAGAATTTTTTTGACCTAGGTCTAAATTAATATGAGAAGAATAGTGTAGGCTTTATAGGAACCTAGGGTTTTTAAAATTAAAAGATGACCTAGGCTGCCGTAGGGTTTGTAAGTAGGAAGGTGGGGTGCGGCTGTTACTTGGCCTTGGCTAGGGTTTGTAGGGTTCCTTTTTTTGTGTGCCAACGTGAGCTGTAGGAACTAGGTTATATTAAAAATGGTATAGGGTTTAAGTTAGGGCTCATACGGCTGTAGGCAAGGCATAGGCTCGGGTTTTTATTAGTGCTGTATAGGGTTTTAGAAGACATCAGGTAGGAAGATGAGCCTAGGTATATATGAGTGTTGCGTGAGTTAGATAGGTGATGGCCTGGGTTTGTATAAATGAAATAGAGTGATGTAAAAAGAAAAGATAATAATAATAATAACAATAACAACAACAACAATAATAATAATAATATAACAAAGTGCAACCACATAGTAGTATTAGTAATAATAATAATAATAACAATAACAATCAAACTAATTAACCAAGTGTCACAATGAAAAAAATAAGAATAAGAATAATAATAATAATAATAATAATAACAATAATAATACTAAATAAATAAAAAAAATTTAACTTGCATCCTAAGACAATAGTAGAAATAATCAACATGGATAGGTTGGCACGTGCATCGAGGCAGATTCACTAGTACGGATACGGATAAAAATAAATCAGTAGATAAATACAGATAATAACGTCAAAAGACTGGTCGTTACATCCGATCTTTACCAAACTTTAATATAGTGTTATTAGTATTTCTCTTACTTCTTTTCAATCGCTTGATCATGATTTTTACGGTCGATTTTCATTTATATTGCTTTTTACTAAATATGTGTGAGTAGTTCCCAAATCTGGGATTTTGGTGGAAACCCCTTCGTGGGTTCTCCCCGATGCGTCCATAGGACTAGGACATCGATAGTGATTAGGAATCTACCGGTTACGCGGGGTGTTTTATTGTCATCGGCGGAAAAAAGACCGCCTTTGACCGTTGGGCCAAGGGGGAATAAACTTGGCGGTTGACTCCCTAGCAATAGCTCATGCCCTTAGCGTTGACGTCGAATCCTAGCGAGCGGGAGCGGCAGGATGATGTGTTGGGAGTTATCGTTGCGAGCTTAGTGCTCCCGGAGTCTGTCAGTGTTAATGGACATGGGAATGCTCACTGACCGAAACCGGGAAGTCCGGCGTATCATCCTTGGCACCGACCGGAATATCGGGCCCATGGGACGCTGGTACCACTCTTAGAGGCAACGTCTCACCATTAGACCCTAATTCCGATCGTTATCCTATCCATAGGTAGTATCGGCGATAATCGCACGATAGGGTGGAAACCGAAGTCCCGAATTTCCCTTTATATTGTTTATCCCTCGCATTCTATTTTTCGTGACAACATATCATCCGATTCGGGCTAGCTCGCCCATGGGGTGAATCCGATCCTTCTTGACATAAGCACAACCACGCCTCCCTGAGTTCGACCTCCAAGCCACACTACAACACTGTGCACTTGCGGTTACAAATATTTAAATCTCACGCCCCCAATTATATATTACACACATCTGACACGCAGCAAAGCCGGGGGACATCAAGCTTTATGGCGCCATTGCCGGGGAGGCAACGTGCTTGTTATTTTAGGATTTCATGAACCCTTGAGTCTAGCTCTCATCCATATCTCGCGATAATTTTCGCATTCTTCTTTTTCCTTTTTAGTTTCTTATTTTTATTTCTATTTTTTATTCTATCTGTTTCTTTCCCACTTTTCGCTTCACGGGTGTTTGGTGTTTTTCATGCACAGGATTTCGAGAAGTCTCGACGACTTGATTCCCGTTGATCCAGAGATAAATGCCACCCTAAGGCATTTGGCCGTCGAGAAGCGAAGAAGAGAGGATCCTGAAACCATGGGGGAGAACACTCCGCCTCACAAGTCCCTGCTAGATTACTCGATGCCATCCATCGAGTCCACCTCCGCCATCCGTCCTCCTGCTATTACGGCGCAAAGCTTCGAGTTTAAGCCGTCTTTGGTGACGTGGATCCAGCAGGATCAATTTTCGGGTGCACCCTTGGAGAGCCCCATTGAACATTTGGACTCCTTTTTGGGGAAATGTGACACCTTCCGGATAAACGGTGTCACAACTGAGGCGATCCGTCTGAAGCTATTTCCCTTCTCTCTGCGAGATAAGGCCAAGCTGTGGCTTAGGGGGAAGGACCCGAACACATTCAACACCTGGGAGAAGCTTTCAAACACTTTTCTGACGAAGTTCTTTCCTCCGTGGAAGACCATGAAGCTGAGGAGTGAGATCTCCTCCTTCTCCCAGGCCAGCCACGAGTCTCTACACGAAGCCTGGACCAGATACAAGGAGATGCAGCGGAGATGTCCCCACCATCAGCTCCCCAAGTGGCAGATCGTAAATCTGTTCTATAATGGGTTGAGGGACGATTTGAAATCTTCCAAGGACGTCGCAGCTGGAGGGTCCTTTATGTCAAGAAGTGAAGAAGATGCCCGACAGATTCTGGAAAATATGGCATCCAACAATGAGCGGTGGTGTGACGAGAGAGCCACACCTAGATCTGGAGGTATCCACAGGGTGGAGGACGTCGACAAATTATCCAGCAAGTTTGACTTGCTGTCGACCCAGATCTCCGCATTGATGGTAGGAGCTGGTGGCACCGATACACAACATATTGCCGCGGTGGAAGCCGAATTCGTGGGAGACTTCGACGGTGGTAACATCTCACCACCGTTGGACCAAGCGAGCGCACTGTTCTACGATCCTACGGGAAATGCGCCGTATCCACCACAGACTAGCTCCAACCCGGCCTACTCTCATAACAACCGGAATCATCCCAACCTTAGCTACCGGACGCCGTATAACCAGCCGACTCATGAGCAACAACAGTAGATATATCAGCCGGCTAGGCCTCAGCAGCAGCAGTTTCAGCAGCAGCAGTTCCAGCAGCATCAGCCTCCACAACAATATCAGCAATATGCCCCAAGGAATCAACGGCCCATCCAGCAACAATATGGCCAGCAGAGGGCCATCTCTCCGGTTGATTCCCTCTTGACTCAATACATCGCCAACCAGGAGAAAATAAATCTGAAGCTAGAGATGGGACAGAGAGTTCTCACTGATCAGGTGACCCAGCTGGGGTTACAAGTGGCGAACCTTCAGAGGCTGCAGAATCTATTACCGCCACAGCCTGAAGTGAACCCGAGGGGGGTGAATCAGACCTTGGCACTCACGTATGAGCATGCAAACGTGTCTGCTATCTTCTTGAGGAGCGGAACGCAAATCCCCATAAGAGTGCCCCCCAAGGAACCGGAAGCACCGTTGGTCGTAAACGACCAATTGAAAAATTGAATGACGACTGTGCTTCGTCGGTAAAGCCAACGACTCCAGAGGGAGTCCAAGAGGAGGAAAAGAAAACCGAGGAAGGGAGGCTCAGAGTGTTCAAGCCTGTTGTGCCTTTCCCACAACAGCTAGCCCAAGCCAAAATAGACGAGAAGTATGGCAAATTCTTTGCCATGGTTAAAGATCTGAGCTTGCATATCCCCTTCCTAGAAGCTATCGAGACGATTCCATCCTACGCCAAATTTCTAAAGGATTTGGTGACAAGAGGATCCAGAAAGGAGAAGGTCGTATTAACGGCGGAGTGCAGCGCCCTCATTCAGCGCGCAAATCCGCCCAAGCTTAAAGACCATGGAAGTTTCTCCATCACTTGTTCGATTGGGGAAGTGCGAATCCAGAGGGCGCTCATCAATCTAGGAGCGGGCGTCAGTCTAACGCCCCTATCGCTATACAGGAGAATAGGGATGGGAGACTTGGAGCCCACCAGCATGACATTGCAGCTTGCTGACCGTTCGGTCAAATACCCGATGGGGGTAGTAGACGACCTCCCTGTTGATGTGAGTGGAGTGCAAGTGCCGGTGGATTTTGTGGTGATGGACATGCCGAAAGATAAGCACACCACTATTATCCTGGGACGACCCTTTATGGCAACCGCTGGTGTGCTAATAGACGTGAAGAATGGGAAGCTTTCCCTCAACGTCGGCCAAGAAAAAGTCGAATTTGACTTGCGGTTGTCAATGAAGCACCCCGATTCCCCGGACGATCAAAGATGCAATGTGCTGGAGTTGGAAGAAGAGAGAGCTGTGGAGGCAAGCTCCTGGGAAATTCTCTCAAGAAACCCCCCTGATAACTTGGGAGATCTTGGAGAGCAAGTTGGCTCACCAAAGGAAGATGTAACGACTGGTTTTCATGTATCTGTATTATTTATATTATATTATATGTTTTGGTGGATTTTCTCCTCATGTGTGGTTTTCGTCTCCGTAGCTTTCGTTTTCGATCGTTTCGTCGTGATTTTCTAGCTTCTTCCTTAGGATCGTCGATTTCTGAGTAAGTCATTCGTGACGGGCTTCATATTGGTCATATCTTATTGTTAGATCAAGCCTAGGAGTCTTAAGAATCGATCCCGGAGCTTCGCGCTCCATTTCGAAACTTTCTGTGCACGTTAGCTGGTGTAAGAAGGGGAACCGACCGACTAGATGACGATTTAGTCGGTCAGCAAACCTTCATGGACCGACTAGTTGGCTTTGTTAATTTCTCAGGAGTTACTGTTTATCGTTAGTCGGTCTAAGAACATTGGTCGACCGACTAGGTTGTAAACAAGTCGATCAGCAATCATTCTTTAACCGACTAGCTCTAAGATCATTTTGATACCAAGTACTATTCATTCTTAGTCGGTCTAAGAACGTTCATCGACCGACTAGATTCGAAACTAGTCGGTCAGTAGTTGTTCTTTGACCGACAAAATCTAAATCCTATTTTTGTACAGGAGTTGCTGTTTGGACTTAGTCGGTCTACGTTGGTCAACCGACTGACTAGTTCCCAAACTAGTCGGTCAGTGGTTGCTCTTTGACCGACTAATCAGTGTCGAAACCCTAATTTCTGGGCAGCCGCCAGCACTCCCTATTTAAACCCCCCCCCCACGATTTCTTTCATCCCTCTTTCATTCTCCTGAGCCTCCTTCTTCCCCAAATCACTCTCCAACATTTCCCCAAGCCATTCCTTCCTCCCTTGGAGTTTCCCTCTCCATTTTGACCAACCACCATGCCCTAGGCCATCTCCAAACCCCAAAAAGCCCCAAAACCCCATTTCTCCAGATTTTCCCCATCCATTCCAGATCTGAACCCTAGGTTCCCCGGATCGTTTCTTCCGTTGCCGTGCTTGCTCGGCATCGTTCTTCCGCCTCCGATAAGGTAATAAATCGATCTCTTAAAGTTCTCATAACCCATTTATGTTTTTGTGAAACCCTAATGAAATGAATGTTGTTTTGCCATGGCAGCGATCTCATCGCCGTAGTTAGCATTTGTGTGCCGGCCTCGTTGATCGTCATCCTCGGTGCTAGGCAAGTGAAACTTGCCACTTAGGGTTTTGGGCCATGTCTTAGGCCATTTGCTTGTTGTAGGCGTAAAAGAGACTAGGCGACGAAATGATACTCGCCTAGGCGCAAATTTAGGAACTAGCTTGACAACGAAGCTAGATCCGACATTTATCATGTTACACAACTACCATGTCATGTTTAATTTCCATTAACGGTACGCAAATTAAGTGTTCCCGTGATTGCGTAGCTCCGCTACACCTTGTGGAATGATTGAGGCTAGGTGCACCTCTATGCCAAATGGAATACGCTCCTGGTTTGTGATCGAGGAAACGAGCTCTTGTGCGGGGAAATCCTGGCTCATTTACTGAGCTCGTGTACAGGGACCCTGGCTCGTTCACATGAGGGAGGGATAAGAGTTAAGCGGCCATTCAACTGGGAGTCTGCCCGATCAGCAACTGCAGTTGTAGGGCGTAAACTCTGGGTTCTGGGGTAGTGTTAAGCGGCTAATCAGTGTGAATGTCCAACATTTCAGCTGTTAGGCGTAAACATCTACAAACAACGTGAAACGTGACTAGTGAAAAGATTGAGATTGTTAGTAGCTTGGCTACTCTTGACATGCCCTGATAAATTGTTCTCTTGTACTTATTGTTTCACCATGTCTTACTTGTGCACTCATACCATAACTGCCATGTCATGCATACTATAACTGCTAGGTTGTTAGTTTGTTTTACTTCCGGTTTTCTTGCCCAAGTCTTTTAGACTTGCTGACATGTGCCCCTTTACTCTTTTGGGTGACACATGTTAGATCCTGAGCCTGAGTTCATTGTTGAGGACGAGGTGTTTACAGACGCCGAGCCCGAGCTTGTGTTTGGTGAGGAGTACGTGGACACTGGGGACCGGTCCTAGTGTCTTCGTTGAGCTTTCCCCTTTTGTTTTAGACTGCTGTTTAGTTGTCGGTGCGCAGCACCTATACTTTGTTATGTCGTCCCCTTTTGTTGGCCTTGTTCTGGGCCTTTAGACTCTTTTCTTTTAGCCTGGTGGCTTTTCTGGATGTTGAACTTAATTTTCATGTTGGACAACTTCTGAGATTTGAGATTTTATTTCTGCCTCTCCTTGCGTTATTATTGTTGTTCCGTTTGTGGTTACAGGGACCTGCTTATGTTTTATTGACGCGTATCGGGTTTGGGGCTTCACAGCTCCACTCTCGTGCGGACCTTTTCACGTCTCGCCTCCATTTTAGGGAAGCGGGGTGTGACAGGTTTTGTTGGTGGCCTATGCAGGTCACTTCTGTAACTGTGATTATCGGAACGACGATAATAATATTAGAATGTCCAATAAACTAAGTTCGATGTCCGAGTCATAAGCTATGAGTCCAATCTGCTTCGTTTTCTGTCATTAGATGGCAGGAATGTGATTCACCCGTGGTGGAGGTAGTGGTGCGCCCCCTCATGACGAGGAGCCTGAGCAGGAACCCACAAATGGAGAGATGATGCGGATGATGCTTCAGATGATGCAGGTGCAGCAGGGCGTGCTCTTGCAAGTCCAGAATGCTCCAGTTGTTCGAGCTGGTCGGGCAATCCAGGATGCCCCTCGCTCCGAGCCGGGAGAGAAGCAATTTCGGGAGCTGGGTCCCGCATTTTTTGATGGGTCTGAGGGTCCTCTGGCTGCCGATGAGTGGATTCGGAACATTGAGGATAATTTGAAGATGGCCAAGATCACCCCGGCTGGATGGGTTGATTTGGCGAAGAGGCAACTCAAGGATAATGCTCGGAACTGGTGGGATGCGGAAGAGAAGATGCTGGTGGAGCTGATAGCTTGGGCTACCTTTAAGTCCAGGTTTCATGTGGAGTTCTTTCCGAAGGCTGCTAGGAAGGAGATGCTGCAGCGCTTTATTGATCTGAAGCAAGGGAGCTTGACGGTGGACCTGTACCACCAAGAGTTCACTAGGCTGAGTTGGTTCGCACCGAAGATGGTGCAGGATGCTGATGAGAGGGCTCAGAGGTTCCTACAGGGACTTTCTTTGGAGCTTCAGAGTTTTGTGTCTTCCTCTGATCTGGACTCTTATCAGAAGGTTGTGGTCGCTGTAAGGAGGCAGGAGCTGAACCTGAGTCAGAGGAGAGGACATGTTTCGGGTGTTGGGAAGAGGCCTATGGAGCAGGCCAGGGCGGTGGTTAGGCCTGGTTTCAAGCCTAATCATCCGGTGCAGTTCAAGAGGCCAGGAGGGCCTATTCAGAAGACTTGCCATTTCTGCGGAAAGCCTGGCCACATCAAGGATCAGTGTAGGAAGTTTCTGGGCCAGTGTTTAGTTTGCGGTGATGCTTCTTATGTCGCGAAGGATTGTCGGCATGCGAATCAGCTGCGGAGGACACCTGTTGCAGCACAGCCGTTGCAGCAGAGAGTGCCTGTTCCTGCTAGACGTAGAGCAGCTCTTGTTCCACAGAGGCAGGCTTTTCAGCAGGCTTTTCTGCCGAGGAGGCAGGCTTTTCTGATGACCACTGTGGAGAGCGAGGCTGTGGATGAGGTTATCGCAGGTAATCCTCAATCTAGCTGTTACTTTCCTAGCTAGTTTAGATTGTTAGATTATGTTGTTTGCTTGAACATGATTGTTTGCTAGACTAGGGTTTGATTGTTAATTGCTTGTTAGGTGTGGTTTTGGTGTGCACATTTCCTGCACGAGTCCTCTTTGACTCAGGTGCATCGATGTGCATTATTTCTCGGAGCTTCGTGGAGAAGCATTCCTTGTCGACGTCCCCTATTTCCAAGAGTTGGAATATCGTCACCGGGAATGGCGTGGTCTCGGTGCATTGTGGTTGCAATTCTTACTCGTTGGTGGTTTGTGGACATGAGCTTTACGCTGACTTCATTTTCCACGACATCATCAACTATGATGCAGTTCTTGGGATGGACTGGCTTGCGAGCTTCTATGCTACGATCGACTGTCGAAGGAAGAAGGTCGTGTTCGAGATTCCCGGACATCCAGTATTTGAGTTCAGTCGAGGTAGCAGTTCGCTCGGTCCGGTCAGATTTCGGGCCAGGCCGGTGGAGTTTGTGGCTATGCAGATGGAGCTGGAGAGGCCAGCTGTGGTGCATGATTTTGATGACGTCTTCCCCGAGGAGATGTCTGGTTTGCCACCTGATCGAGCTCTAGAGTTTTCTATTGATCTTGTTCCGGGAGTGCAACCGATTTCGAAGGCACCGTATCGTATGGCACCCGCTGAGTTGGAGGAATTGTGGAAGCAGCTGGATGAGCTTTTGCAGAAGGGTTATATCAACCCTAGTGTGTCTCCGTGGGGAGCACCGGTGCTGCTGGTGAAGAAGAAGGATGGTTCGCGTCGCATGTGCGTGGACTATCGGGAGTTGAATGCGGTGACCATCAAGAATAAATACCCGTTGCCTCGCATCGATGATATTTTTGATCAGCTTGGAGGTTCGAGGGTGTTTTCGAAGTTGGATCTGAGGAGTGGTTATCATCAGTTGAAGGTGAAGAAGGGAGATGTTCCGAAGACAATATTCAGGACGAAGTATGGACACTACGAGTTTGTGGTTATGCCTTTCGGTGTAACCAATGCACCCGCAGTTTTCATGAATCTGATGAACCTGATTTTCTACGACTTTTTGGATAAGTTTGTCGTTATCTTTATTGACGACATTCTGATCTATTCTAAGTCGGAGGAGGAGCATGCATCGCACTTGAGGATGGTGTTGGAGATTTTGAGGAAGCATCGGTTGTATGCTAAGTTTTCCAAGTGCGAGTTTTGGTTGGACAGAGTTGCTTTTCTCGGGCATGTGGTGACTGGAGATGGTATTTCAGTGGATCCCGAGAAGATCAGGGCCATCAGGGAGTGGCCTGTTCCGCAGTCAGCGTCTGAGATTCGGAGTTTCCTTGGGTTTGCTGGTTACTATCGGCGCTTCATTAAGGACTTTTCCCGTATTGCTGAGCCGATGACCAGATTGACGCGGAAGGATGTATCTTTTGTTTGGTCGGGTGATTGTGAGAATGTGTTTGGTGTTCTGAGGGAGAGATTGACGACTGCCCCTATTCTTGTTGTGCCTGATCGCAGCGGTGGATTTGAAATCTTTTGTGATGCTTCTGGCAAGGGTCTCGGTTGTGTTTTGCATCAGCATGGACATGTAGTGGCTTATGCATCTCGTCAGCTCAAGGTTCATGAGAAGAATTACCCAACGCATGATTTGGAGTTGGCTGCCGTTGTGTTTGCTCTTAAGATTTGGAGGCACTTCCTGCTGAGTGAGAAAGTGAAGATCTTCACCGATCACAAAAGCTTGAAGTATATTTTCACTCAGAAGGAGCTCAACATGCGACAGCGTCGATGGTTGGAGCTCATGGCGGATTATGAGATTGATTTGCAGTTTCACCCTGGCAAGGTGAATGTGGTTCCTGATGCGCTGAGTAGGCTTCCAGCGGTGATGATTTTGACTTCGCAGTGGAGATTGCAGCAGGATTTTTGCGAGTCTGGTGTGGAGATTGTTCTTCCTGGAGAGGCTTCTTCGTTGATGTGTATGCAGATACAGTCGACGATTGTGGATCGGATCAAGGTTGGCCAGGCTGAGGATTCGAAGCTGGTGAAGATTTGGGAGCAGGTGAAAGCCGGTCTGCGGACTGAATTTTTGATTCATGAGGATGGCTCATTGAGGTTTGGAGCTAGGTTGTGTGTGCCATCTGGAGATATTAGAGAGGAGTTGATGGTGGAGGCACACAGTTCGCCGTATTCTGTGCATCCTGGTGGCACCAAGATGTACCAGGATCTTCGTATGAACTATTGGTGGCATGGCATGAAGAGGAGTGTGGCTTAGAGTGTGGCCAAGTGCTTGGTTTGCCAGGAAGTGAAGGCGGAGCATCAGCGTACGTCAGGGTTGCTACAACCACTTCTGATTCCAGAGTGGAAATGGCAACACATCACTATGGATTTCGTGACTGGACTACCTCGGAGTCCAAAGCAGAATGACGCGATTTGGGTGATCGTAGATCGATTGACCAAATCCGTGCACTTTATTCCGTTCGGAGTGGGACAGTCCACTGAGGCGCTAGCGGGGAGATCTCTCCGTTTTTATTTCCTTTTTCTTGTTTAGATAGTGATGTAACGTGAATCATGCAGGAGGTCGTACGACTTCACGGAGTCCCCGTGAGTATCGTGTCGGACAGAGACACGAGGTGCACATCTCAGTTCTGTCAGAGTTTGCAGAAGAGTTTGGGTACGCGTCTGAGTTTCAGCATGGCGTACCATCCGCAGACGGATGGCCAGTCCGAGAGGACGATTCAGATCTTGGAGGACATGCTGAGGGCGTGCATGTTGGATTTCAAGTGTTCGTGGGAGGACCATCTACATCTGGTGGAGTTTTCTTACAACAACAGCTTCCAGGCGACTATTGGCATGGCGCCTTTCGTCGCTCTTTATGGGAGGAAATGTCGATCGCCATTGAGTTGGGATGACGTTGGTGATCGGGAGCTGTTGGGACGTGAGATGATTGTGGAGGCTGTGGATATTGTCAGGAACATTAGAGAGAGGTTGAGGATTTCTCAGGACCGTTTTAAGCATTGGGCGGATGTTAAACATCGTCCTTTGGAGTTTCAGCCGGGTGACCATGTGTTCTTGAAGATTTCCCCGAATCGTGGTGTGATTCTCTTTGGGAAGCGAGGGAAGTTGAGCCCGCGATACATTGGACCGTTTGACATTCTGGAGAGAGTTAGCGAGGTAGCCTACCGCTTAGCCTTGCCGCCATATTTGGAAGGAGTTCACAATGTTTTCCATGTGTCGCAGCTTCGTCGATACATTAGCGATCCATCTCATGCTGTGGATTTCTCGGAGATTACCATTCGCCCTGATATGACATATGACCAGCAGCCAGTGCGGATTCTGGACAGGCGTCAAAAGTCACTTCGGAACAAGGTTGTCAATCTTGTGAGGGTGATGTGGCGACACGGCTCGCCTGGAGAGTCTACTTGGGAGAATGAGGATGGATGCGAGAGCGCTACCCACTTTTGTTTCTGGACACGTGAGTGTTGGGAAATTCCGAGGACGGAATTATTCTTAAGTTGGGGAGGATGTAACGAATGGTTTTCATGTATCTGGATTATTTATATTATATTATATGTTTTGGTGGATTTTCTCCTCATGTGTGGTTTTTGTCTCCGTAGCTTTCGTTTTCGATCGTTTCGTCGTGATTTTCTAGTTTCTTCCTTAGGATCGTCGATTTCGGAGTAAGTCATTTGTGACGGGCTTCATATCGGTCATATCTTATTGTTAGATCAAGCCTAGGAGTCTTAAGAATCGATCCCGGAGCTTCGCGCTCCATTTTGGAACTTTCTGTGCACGTTAACTGGTGTAAGAAGGGGAACCGACCGACTAGATGACGATTTAGTCGGTCGACAAACCTTCATGGACCGACTAGTTGGTTTTGTTAATTTCTCAGGAGTTACTGTTTATCGTTAGTCGGTCTAAGAACATTGGTCGACCGACTAGGTTGCAAACTAGTCGATCAGCAATCGTTCTTTAACCGACTAGCTCTAGGATCATTTTGATACCAAGTACTATTCATTCTTAGTCGGTCTAAGACCGTTCATTGACCGACTAGATTCGAAACTAGTCGGTCAGTAGTTGTTCTTTGACCGACTAAATCTAAATCCTATTTTTATACAGGAGTTACTGTTTGGACTTAGTCGGTCTGCGTTGGTCAACCGACCGATTAGTTCCCAAACTAGTCGGTCAGTGGTTGCTCTTTGACCGACTAATCAGTGTCGAAACCCTAATTTCTGGGCAGCCGCCAGCACTCCCTATTTAAACCCCACCCACGATTTCTTTCAACCCTCTTTCATTCTCCTGAGCCTCCTTCTTCCCCAAATCACTCTCCAACATTTCCCCAAGCCATTACTTTCTCCCTTGGAGTTTCCCTCTCCATTTTGACCAACCACCATGCCCTAGGCCATCTCCAACCCCCAAAAACCCCCAAAACCCCATTTCTCCAGATTTTCCCCATCCATTCCAGATCTGAACCCTAGGTTCCCCGGATCGTTTCTTCTGTTGCCGAGCTTGCTCGGCATCGTTCTTCCGCCTCCGATAAGGTAATAAATCGATCTCTTAAAGTTCTCATAACCCATTTGTGTTTTTGTGAAACCCTAATGAAATGAATGTTGTTTCGCCATGGCAGCGATCTCATCGCCGTAGTTAGCATTTGTGTGACGGCCTCGTTGATCGTCATCCTCGGTGCTAGGCAAGTGATACTTGCCACTTAGGGTTTTGGGCCATGTCTTAGGCCATTTGCTTGTTGTAGGCGTAAAAGAGACTAGGCGATGAAATGATACTCCCCTAGGCGCAAATTTAGGAACTAGCTTGACAACGAAGCTAGATCCGACATTTATCATGTTGCACAACTACCATGTCATGTTTAATTTCCATTAACGGTACGCAAATTAATTGTCATGTCATTGCATTCTTTAAGTGTTCCCGTGATTGCGTAGCTCCGCTACACCTTGTGGAATGATTGAGGCTAGGTGCACCCCTATGCCAAATGGAATACGCTCCTGGTTAGTGATCCAGGAAACGAGCTCTTGTGCGGGGTAACCCTGGCTCATTTACTGAGCTCGTGTACAGGGACCCTGGCTCGTTCACATGTGGGAGGGGTAAGAGTTAAGCGGCCATTCAACTGGGAGTCTGCCTGATCAGCAACTGCAGTTGTAAGGCGTAAACTCTGGGTTCTGGGGTAGTGTTAAGCGGCCAATCAGTGTGAATGTCCAACATTTCAGCTGTAAGGCATAAACATCTACAAACAACGTGAAACGTGACTAGTGAAAAGATTGATATTGTTAGCAGCTTGGCTACTCTTAACATGTCCTGATAAATTGTTCTCTTGTACTTATTGTTTCACCATGTCTTACTTGTGCACTCATACCATAACTGTCATGTCATGCATACTATAACTGCTAGGTTGTTAGTTTGCTTTACTTCCGGTTTCCTTGCCCAAGTCTTTTAGACTTGCTGACATGTGCCCCTTTACTCTTTTGGGTGACACATGTTAGATCCCGAGCCTGAGTTCATTGTTGAGGACGAGGTGTTTGCAGACGCCGAGCCCGAGCTTGTGTTTGGTGAGGAGTACGTGGACACTGGGGACCAGTCCTAGTGTCTTCGTTGAGCTTTCCCCTTTTGTTTTAGACTGCTGTTTAGTTGTCAGTGCGCAGCACCTATACTTTGTTATGTCGTCCCCTTTTGTTGGCCTTGTTCTGGGCCTTTAGACTCTTTTCTTTTAGCCTGGTGGCTTTTCTGGATGTTGAACTTAATTTTCAAGTTGGACAAATTCTGAGATTTGAGATTTTATTTCTGTCTCTCCTTGTGTTATTATTGTTGTTCCGTTTATGGTTACAGGGACCTGCTTATGTTTTATTGACGCTTATCGGGTTTGGGGCTTCACAGCTCCACTCTCGTGCGTACCTTTTCACGTATCGCCTCCATTTTAGGGAAGCGGGGCGTGACAGAAGAAGTTGCTGATGAGGCGGTTGCCCGACATGTGATCCCTCCTGGATTCCCAAAAGCTCCTCCTATGAGGAGAAAAGGCAAAGAGCCCATGTGGCTCACCGGGGATGAGATCCGGGTCCTTAAACGAGTGGCGGTGGACGGCAATATGAAGGAGAAGTCCACGGACCCCATCAACAAAGAGAGAGTCGTCGAACAAGTTTTCTTGTCGCCACCGACTACAACAAAGGGAGAAGCTGAAGCGATGCCAGACTTTGGGCATCACCCGTATCACCCACCTTGAACATCATCAACGGGCGTCGAGCTAACGACGTTAAACAAAAGCGCTTCATGGGAGGCAACCCATGCTCTAAACCTTCGTTTCCAATTTTTGGGACTATTTTTAACTTTATTTTATCTATTTTAATAAATAAATCCAGCCGCAAGAACTTCCGTTGAGGGACTTAGGCCATTTGTGGACTTTTGCAGAAAACAAGGCCCCAACTGATCGGTTGATAACTCACCCGATTTGTTGGGATGTATCCGGTGCTGGCCGTATCAGTCACTCAATGAACAGATCGGGTGAAGATATGCGAGACCGGTTGGCAGACCGGGTGAAATGGGGCTGAAGTCTTAGGAAATTTTCAGACTTTGTCAACCGATCGGGTGATGAGAAGCATGACCTGTTGGCAGACCGGGTGATCTGTGCAGAAGTCTCAGGAATTTTAGGGAGTTGATCAATCGACCGGATGAAGCTAAGCGTGACCGGGTGGAAGACCGGGTGAGCTGTACTAAACTTTCGGGAAAAAAGTGTGAAGCGGCGAACCCGATCGGGTGACCTTCACCCGATCGGGTCGTCTGTAGCCAAATTTCAGCAATAATTTCGACCTTAAAGTCAGCCGATCGGGTGACATTTCACCCGATCGATTCGACTTAAAATCCTATATAGAGCCGCCCTCAGCCCGTTCGTTCCCCCCACTCCCGATATCGAATTTACGATCGCCGTTTCGACTCCTCCGCCTTCACCCGACCTAGTTCTTCCTCTCAACCAACCCTAATCGATCTCTCCCCTCTCCTTTTCCACCTCTCCATCGATTTCTCCCCCTTCCTCTTCGATTTCGCCCGCACACAAAGCCCTAATTTTCACCCATTCTCCCCCATTTTTGAAATTTGCTGAAAGGATTCGCCGCGGCTTCACACGTGTTCCTGTTGCGTTGCGTTGGTGCGTCTACGAGCAACGATCTTCATCTCAATTGGGTAACCTCGCTCCTTAGCTCTATTTTTTTATTTTGCTCAAGAATTTCATTTTGCTCGTTTGCCATGTTAGTGTGTATTCATCGTACTTTGCATACACTCACACACATACACACACTCGACTCCTGCACAATGCCTCCTCACCGTGCTAAACCCATCGATGCCAGCACTTCCAACCCCAGACCCACCCAGCGCGCTCGTCGCACACAATCCTCCACCCAACCCACCACCGCCACCAATTCATCCACCACCCCGCGCCCCCTCTGACCCCGTTTACATTGGCGATGCCGAATACGAGGTGTCATTCTATGACGACGACCAGGCTGACAGGTTCATGTCCATGCTCCTCCTGGCAGTAGTTGGTGGGCAGGCTACTCAGCAGTCAGTCGAGCGTGACCCGCCCGTCCTTCAAAGCCTCATTCGTCACATTCGCACCGACTCACCCGATGTTTCCGAGCTTCACATCCCACCCCCACCACTCCTGGTCCTCAGCATAGGCCCCCATCACCACCCCCAGAGGGTGGAGCCGCTGCTTGATATATTCTCATCCAGCTTTTACCTCCCCCTATTTTTAGTGCCCATCTGTCTTTGCGGGGCCCTGCTCTACCACAGCTAGGGGGAGGACCCATTCACGCCTCAGGTCCCTTCTTTTTTATTTTTATTTCCATTCTTTTCTTTTATTGACCCCCCATGCATATCTCTACATATTCACGCTCACATCATATCACTAGCACTGTCACGTCTAGCTTGGGGGAAGTCAAATTTTTCTGTGTGCTATCGTGTGTCGTTTTTCTTTGTGTGTTTGTTTATTTGTCGTGTCATGTGATTTTCCTTTTTATTTATTTTATTTTTTGTTTATATGTCGTGCGGTGTGATTTTTATTTTTATTCTTATTTTCAGTTTCGTTTGTGTGATTTTCTTTTCGTGTCTTTTTGTGTCTGTGCGTATTCCCTCCCATATTCATTGCCCTCCCGTATTTAATTCTATTGCATTGAGGGCAATGCAAGTTTCAGCTTGGGGGAGTCGCACTTCATGCGTCATTTGTCTCTTTTTCTTCGTTATTTGAGTCGTTTTTCTCCGTCTTTTTCTTTTTCTTTTTCTTTTCTTCTTTTTATCTCTTTCTCCTAGAGATGAACCCTATGATGAATTGCCACAAAATCACACACACCTAGCATGGCATCGATAATCACATTCACTAACCCTAGGATATCGAGTCCTCTTGCATTTCATGCATCGTGGGTACACTTAGCTTTTTTGTGAGTCGTGCGTCGTGCCTAGCTGTTTGGTGTGCTTCTACTTTGTGATTTTAGTTTATATACCTGTCCAGGAATGACCCCTAGATTATCTTGCTTCGATTTGAATATGCGGTATTTGTTTCTCCTGTCTGCTTCTGCATGCTATATATATATATATATATATATATATATATATATATATATATATATATATATATATATATATATCATATACTTCATTTCGCATGTGTCAGGAATCCACAATTAAGGACTAGGATAAACCATTTAGCCCATGCTCTAATTAGCGAGAATAGTTTCCTTTGCCCAAGTGTTTAGATTCCAATTTCTTTTTTTATTTTACTTTGTGCAAATCTCCTCGTTGTGTACCGTTCTCCCACTTGGGAGAGTACACATGTATATATCCCAATATCCAAAAATCCAAAAAAAGAGAGAAAATAAAAACCCAAAAAAGAAAAGAAAAGAAACAAAAGAGAGAAAATATATGTATAGCCAAAAAAGCCAAAAAAAATTCAAATACCCAAAACCCAAAAAATATATGAGTGTGAATATTTTCCTACTTACCGAGAATAAAGTGAAGGCAAGAATTTGCACCGAGTGTTCTACTCCACATCATCCCAACCCCCATTGTTTTCGAAAACACTTGGCTTAGGAACTTTTTAGCTATTATCTAGGCTATAGTGTGGTGATTTCCTTAACCCTAGTTGTGGAGTCCCTAACGCATGGTATGTTTCGATTCTCGCTCTATTCTCATGCATGCTTGAGCTATATATTCACCGCTTAATTCGAATCGAATCGATATTTGGGTCATTTCTTGGATTTGTGTATATCGAGCTTTATTGCACATCGTAGATAGTGACACCGACTGCTAGCACACGACCACACTCACTCGCGCCTCACCGCGTGGGCCTACAGCACTTGTCTGGACTCGTATTACTTGGTTTAGTGATGTGATTTGGCGTTTTCTTGCTTGGTGTGTCGTTTTTGGTTTTGTTGGCCCTGACGTGTGATCTAGGGTTTTTGTTTTCTCCTTTTCTCTCTTCCTCTCTATTTTCTCCCTCCAAGCTCCTACTCTCACTCGTCTTCCTCGAGGACGAGGAAGGGTTCAGCTTGGGGGATTTTGACGTGCGTTTATATTTCATATATTCACGGATGTTTTCTTCTGTGTGTTTCCGCTATTTACCGCCGTCTTGTATTTGTTTTCTCGTGTTTTCTTGTTTTCTTTCACTTTTCCGTGTTTTTCGTATTTTGCAGGAGTTTACCGGTGTAGGGGACATAAAACGATGATATCATGAGTCTCCGGAGCAACGGGAGGAGTCACGCGTGATCTAGGGGGTCAAACGACGAAGATCGCATCTATCAGCCCCTCACCCGACCGGTTGGTCACTTCCAACCGATCGGGTGATGCATGCGTGTACCACCCGGACACAAGTTGGAACGGCCAAGAAGTCACCCGGTCGGTTCAGAGACCGGTTCAAACACCCTAACTCTCTGGAATTTGATGCTGAATGCCAACCGATCGGATGACCTTCACCCGATCGGTTCACCTGTAGCCAATTCTCTGAAGCCATGACACTGACAGCTCAACCGACCGGTTCACCCGACGGCACGAAGATCCAACCGATCAGCTTCAGAGCTCAACCGACCGTGCCATATGACCGGGTAAAGTCCCGTGCTGAACTTCCGAAGAAACGAAGCAGGTCACCCGATTGGTTGACTTCTCAACCGATCAGATAATATCGTATTCTATATATAGGACCCCTAGGTTTTCCAGAAACGAGAGTTGTTATTTTTGCTATTTTTCTCTCTCTTGACGGCTGTAATTTTTCAGATATTTGTAAGTTTTCCGATCTTTACCAAACTTTAATATAGTGTTATTAGCATTGCTCTTACTGCTTTTCAATCACTTGATCATGATTTTTATGGTCTATTTTCATTTAGATTGCTTTTTACTAAATATGTGTGAGTAGTTCCCAAAACTGGGATTTTGGTGGAAACCCCTTCGTGGGTTCTCCCCGATGCGTCCATAGGACTAGGAAATCGATAGGGATTAGGAATCTACCGATTACGCGTGGTGTTTAATTGTCATCGGCAGAAAAAAGACCGCCTTTGACCGTTGGGCCAAGGGGGAATAAACTTGGCGGTTGACTCCCTAGCCATAGCTCACGCCCTTAACGTTGACGTCGAATCCTAGCGCACGGGAGCGATAGGATGAGGCGTTGGGAGTTATCGTTGTGATCTTAGTGCTCCCAAAGTCGGTCAATGTTAATGGACATGGGAATACCCACTGACCGAAACCGGGAAGTCCGGCGTATCATCCTGGGCACCGACCGGAATATCGGGCCCATGGGACGCTGGTACCACTCTTAGAGGCAACGTCTCACCATTAGACTCTAATTCCGATCGTTATCCTATCCATATGCAGTATCGGCGAGAATCGCACGATATGGTGGAAACCGAAGTCCCGGATTTTCCCTTTATATTGTTTATCCCTCGCATTCTATTTTTCGTGACAACCTATCATCTGATTCGGGCTAGCTCGCCCATGGGGTGAATCCGATCCTTCTTGACACAAGCACAACCACGCCTCCCTGAGTTCGACCCCCAAGCCACACTACAACACCGTGCACTTGCGGTTACAAATATTTAAATCTCACGCCCCCAATTATAAATTAATTGCACACATCTGACACGCGGTAAAGTCGGGGGACGTCAAGCTTTATGGCGCCGTTGCCGAGGAGGCAACGTGCTTGTTATTTTAGGATTTCATGAACCCTTGAGTCTAGCTCTCATCCCTATCTCGCGATAATTTTCACATTCTTCTTTTTCCATTTTATTTTCTTATTTTTATTTTTATTTTTTATTTTATCTGTTTCTTTCCCACTTTTTGCTTCGCGTGTGTTTGTTGTTTTTCATGCGCAGGAGTTCGAGAAGTCTCGACGACTTGATTCCCGTTGATCCAGAGATAAACGCCACCCTAAGGAGTTTGGCCGCCGAGAAGTGAAGAAGAGAGGATCCTGAAACCATGGGGGAGAACACCCCGACTCACAAGTCCCTGCTGGAGTACTCGATGCAATCCATCGAGTCCACCTCTGCCATCCGTCCTCCTTCTATTACGGCGCAAAGCTTCGAGCTTAAGCCGTCTTTGGTGACGTGGATCCAGCAGGATCAATTTTCGGGTGCACCCATGGAGAGCCACCCATGGAGAGTCCCATTGAACATTTGGACTCCTTTTTGGAGAAATATGACACCTTCCGGATAAACGGTGTCACAACTGAGGCGATCCGTCTGAAGCTATTCCCCTTCTCTCTGTGAGATAAGGCCAAGCTGTGGCTTAGGGGGGAAGGACCCGAACACATTCAACACCTGGGAGAAGCTTTCAAACACTTTTCTGACGAAGTTCTTTCCTCCGGGGAAGACCATGAAGCTGAGGAGTGAGATCTCCTCCTTCTCCCAGGCCAGCCACGAGTCTCTGCACGAAGCCTGGACCAGATACATGGAGATGCAGCGGAGATGTCCCCACCATGAGCTCCCCAAGTGGCAGATCATAAATCTGTTCTATAATGGGTTGAGGGACGATTTGAAATCTTCCATGGACGCCGCGGCTAGAGGGTCCTTTATGTCAAGAAGTGAAGAAGATGCCAGACAGATTCTGGTAAATATGGCATCCAACAATGATCGGTGGTGTGACGAGAGATCCACAGCTAGATCTGGAGGTATCCACAGGGTCGAGGACGTCGATAAATTATCCAGCAAGTTTGACTTGCTGTCGACCCAGATCTCCGCATTGATGGTAGGAGCCAATGGCGCCGGTACACAACATATTGCCGCGATGGAAGCCGAAGTCATGGGAGACTTCGACGGTGGTGACATCTCACCATCGTTGGACCAAGTGAGCACACTGTTCTACGATCCTACGGGAAATGCGCCGTATCCACCACGGACTAGCTCCAACCTGGCCTACTCTCCTAACAACCAGAATCATCCCAACCTTAGCTATCGGGCATCGTATCAACAACCGACTTAGCAGCAACAACATCAGATATATCAGCCGGCTAGGCCTCAGCAGCAGCAGTTCCAGCAGCAGCAGTTCCAGCAGCATCTGCCTCCACAACAATATCAGCAATATGCCCCAAGGAATTAGCAGCCCATCCGACAACAATATGGCCAGCAGAGGGCCATCTCTCCGGTTGAGTCCCTCTTGACTCAATACATCGCCAACCAGGAGAAAATAAATCTGAAGCTGGAGATGGGAAAGAGAGTTCTCACGCATTTATTTCAGTGTCTTGCTATCCATGCACTTGCATATATCTCTTTTGATGACTTCTCTGAATGAATGCATGAAATAAATTGAAGCTGAATGTATGGATTAGTATTTAGTATGCTTTTATTAGAAATGCACCAAGATTCACGCATCATTTGTATATCTGAAGCATCCGTATTATTGTCTTATTTCACCTTCTGCTGCATGCTTGATATGAGTGATATCTTTACTGCCTCACTTCATTATTCATTGAGATGATTAAGAATATCTATGCTTACATATGAGTTTTAGTTGATGTATTATCTTATTGAACCGTTCATGCACATCTTAGAGTGTACCGAGTGTTATATTATTTCTTTCTCTATATATACCTTTATTTCTCTACTTGTCACTTGGGTTCACCCCTTGCAGCTATTTATACCGCATCTTTTCCCAAAAATCAATTGCAAAAGAAATAGCTAGCTCCAAAAAGTTTAAAATGCCAAAAGGAGCCAAAAGTCCAAAAATACAAATTAAATTGCTCCTACAAAAATCCAAAAAGAAAAATGAGAAACAAAAAAAATATTCTCTACTTGGAGCTACAAAAATCACTTGGGAAAACCAAGGCTAAAAATCACATTTTCCCGTTTTTTTCCCTTAGATGCGATGCCTCAATCTAAGCTGGGGGAGAAATTTTTTTACCATTGCGTGAGTACGACATTAGAGTAGAGTTGTGCAAGAATGGGGATGTTTGATAATGCTTAAACTTAGAGAAATAACTTAATTAGCTTGGAGATTTCTTATGATTTGACGTTAAATGTGAATGCCATGACTTCTATTCCATTCTCTATTGCATGCTTGGCATGATTCGTATATGCTTCATTTATAATTTTGATTGAAAAGTGCATCGCTAGCATTCGTATAATAGATTCTATGAATTGCATGAAGTGGATATGAATTGATTGTTTGAATTTAGAGAGTCTCTTTCTTTGCTCTTAAAAGCTTGCAAGTATCGAAATTTTTATAAGATATGAAATCTCTATAGCATGTGTTTCATTTTTCGTAGTATCATGATATGTAGCTTATGGCTTGAGATCTGAATGAATAATCTAGCGCCTCACTCCATTTTTCATCCTTTTTCTATTTCTTATTTTTATTGCCCGGCGAGCCTTTTATTTGTCTTCCTCGAGGACGAGTAAGAGGTAAGCTTGGGGGACTTTGATGTGTCCATATTTTCCATACATTTTTTGCATCATTTCATATCATATTCGCTATCCAAAGTTCATATTTTCATATATTATCGTGCTTCTAACGTTATATTCGAGTTTCGTATAGATTTGTGGATTTTCAGGAACTTTGGAGTGAATCAGAGCAACTATAGGACATGGACACATCCGAGTCGTCCAGAGCATCATTGGCCAGGTTCCATAGGTGTTCGACAAGGCAAGGAAGAAGATTGGAGGAGAGGAGGCGAAGAGAGCGAGAGTTGAGAGCTCTATAGGCAATTGGAGTCTGTTTCCAAGGCTACTCGGTCGAGTCGACCAGCACTCGACTGAGCTAACACGAAGAAACTCTAGCGAGAACAGACACGCCCCACTCGACCAAGCAGACAGCCAGCTCGACCGATCTACATCCAAACAGAGCGAATATTTTGAGCCATTCTCCAATTACTATAGCTCGACCGAGTAGCCAAGCGTACTCGACCGAGCAGATCATCTACTCGACCTGAGTCGCCTCCAAACAGAACAATGTTTTGAGGAGAGTTCAGGCCTATTGTAGCTGGACCGAGTGGAGAGGCTACTCGACCAAATAGCCCATATTAGCCCAGAGCCAAAGAAGCAGCAAAGTGAAGCCACATGTTAGCTCAACTGAGCGGCACCGCTACTCGACCGAGTAGTGCGCTGCTGTCAGACTAGTTTGGGGCCCAAGTACGCATATTCTCTTATTTTTGTGGGATCCATACCCCTTGTATTTAAGCACAATTTTTTCCCTATCTTAGGGGGCTTGATTATTTTCCTTCGTTTAATTTCTAGTTTAGTTTTGTTAGAGAGTTCAACGAGCCGTCGCTATTTTGTAGAAGACAAAGTTGATATTTTTACTAGTTACTTTTGCTTGGAATCTTGGATCCATAGTTCTCTGAGTTTTGCTATCGCTCTGCAACGTTTTGGTAATGATATTCTATCTTTATATTCTTTATTCGATGTCTTCTATTGCGATCATGAATTCTATTGCTTTCGTTAAATTCTCTATTCTGATTTCCATGATTCATGAGTAGTCTTATCTAGGGCTGATGGATTAGCCCTATGATCTTAGAATCTAGAGTTAAAGTTAGGATTTTTAGGTTGTTTTGCTATAAAAGGGATGTGATGTGGTTGATCTAGCCAAGTTTGTAGGAGATTCCTATAGGGATTGTTATCACGATAGTGGCATATGCTTCTTGGACGGATATCCTATGGAGTTAATTAAGTAGTTAGTGAATCCAATTAAGGTTCATGACCACGATATTGGCGTGCACTTTGAAGGGATCTACCGACTTCTTATATTACTAATTGATGACGTACGATAGTAGCATCAATGATAGCCACCAATCGCTGATCAAAACACTAATCCACGATAGTGGTACGAGTAGAGATTGAGAATAGTTGTCGATCCTAATGCACGGATCATGTACAAGGCCATCCACGATGGTGGAGCTAAGCACGGGATACGTTAGACGAGTGGTACAATGATAGTTGGCCATAAGTTCTTCATTCTTAGATGAGACAATCTCTCCTTAATTAAGCCAATTCAACGTAAGAGTCCTAACCTAGCATCGACATCCGATGATACTAGCGGTGACTCCTAATGCCCTAGTCATTTATATTGATTAATTCTCCTAGGAATGGTAATTCTTATGACAAACAAATTGAATACGCCCGCTGACATCATTCTAAGATCTGGAAAATACTCAAGTCCATAAACATAACCTCCCTGTGGGATCGATATCTTTTATATTACAAAGCTCCGACACCGTGCACTTGCAGTAGTATCCGGGGTTACATTTCGGACGCATATAGCCTTTGGCATCGTTGACAGAGATTTATCTCCATGTGATTCGTGCCATTACTTGGTGGGTTTTAGGTGTTAAAACCGGGCTGATCAATATACCACCTTAAAAGGAGATCCATGATGTGTCCATAATTTACATGTTTTTATAGCATCATTTCATGTCATTTCCGCCTCCAAACTCCATATTTTCATATATTATCGCGCTTCTAACGCCATATTCGAGTTTTGTATAGCTTTTTGGATTTTCAGGAGTTTTGGAGCGAATTGGAGCTATTTTGGAACATGGACACATCCGACACGTCTGAGACGTCATTGGCATGGTTTCATGGGAGTTCGTCGCGGTATGGAAGAAGATTGGAGGAGAGTAAGAGAAGAGGACGAGGGCAAAGTTGAGATCAGTTTCCCAGGTGACTCGACCGAGTAGCATCAGCTACTCAGCCGAGCTGACACGCTGAAATCGCACAGGAAACAGCTCAGACCTACTTGACCAAGCAGACATCCGACTCGACCAGAGTCACACCAAACAGATGAAGATTTTGATATTCTCTCCAAGGCACCATAGCTCGACCGAGCAGCAAAGCTTCTTGACCGAGCAGCTCACCTTCTCGACCGAGTAGCTCACCTTCTCGACCCGAGTCGAAAAGAAATAGAGCGGTGTTTTGGAGGAAGTTTTGATCTACTATAGCTCAACCGAGTATGGGGATACTTGAGTGGGTAGACCGTATCAGCCAGACACAGAAGCAGCAGCAAGGGGAGCCAGTAGCTGACTCGACCGAGCAGGCTCCTCTACTCGGTCGCGTAGTGTGACATGACCATCCTAGTTTGTGGGTCCAAGTGCCCAGATTTTCTGAGATTTTTTGGGTCTTCTACCCTATGTATTTAAGGACGTTTTTAGCTTTATTTTCAGAGAGAGAAACTTTAGAGAAACTCTTCATTTAGTTTTAATTAGGTTTTCTGAGAATTTGTACTGTCGCTATTTTGTATGAAGCAAAGCTTGGATTTTTATTATTGTTTCACGCAATGAATCTTGTCTTCTTAATTCTGTTTGGATTTCTATTGCTCTACGATGTGTTGATAACAATTCTCTACACTTTCTATTGTTTTTGATGCTTTACGTTGCCATGATGAATTCTATTGCATCTATTGAATATTTTTTTGTTATTTCTATGATGCGTGAGTAGTTATATTTAGGGCTAATGGATTAGCCCATGGATTTTATGATTGAGAGGCAAAGTTAGGATTTTTAGGTTGTGTTGGAAAAAAAGGGAAGTATTTTGGTTGATCTTGCAAAGTTTGTAGGAGAACTCATACTGAGATCGTGCACACAGTCAGTGAAATCGATTGGCTTAAGGAGTATCATATAGGCTTAATTAGAGAGTTAGTAGATTCAATTGGGACTCATGACCATGCCCGGCTCATGTCTTGATGGGATCCACTAACAAACTATATTACTAATTGATGGTTACCGCCATTGCGTCAATGAGAGCCACCAAATACATCGAAGCTCTAACCCACGAGAATGGCATGAGCTAAGATCATTCTGTCCATGAGAGTGGCATGAATATTGTCGATTCTTAATGCCCGTGTCGTGTTCTCCTTCTGGTTAATGCGATATGTTAGATTCATGGTGCCTAGAACCATGAATTCCACATCTTGGATGCAACAATCCCTATAAAACTAATGCAATGTAAGAGTCTTAACCAAGCATCGACGTCCGACGATCCTAGTGGTGAGTCCTGAAGCCCTAGTCTTTATTAGTTGTTCACAACCCTAAACAAATAATCCTTCGAAACCATTGCTACATATATTCTGAGATTTAAAAATAACCCAAGACAATAACATCTCTACCTTCCCTGTGTGATTGATATCTTTTATACTATTACTTGACACCGTACGCTTGCGTAAAGTGACGGGGATTCGCATTTGGGATACATTTAGCACTTGGTGTTTGTGCCATTGCTAGGTGAGTTCTAGGTGTTAGTTCACGGGCGATCAAGTTTTTTGGCACAGTTGCTGGGGAGGGTAACAGTGTTACTTGGATTATTTTTCTATTAAAGAATTTGTTAGCAAATCTTATCATCCCTTATCTTTCCGTACTTTTTATTCTTTTATCACTTTGCTACTGATGGTATTTTTCTGAGTTTTTGTTGTGCATGAACACTCGCCTTGGGAGTCTTGACAAAGAATTATTATTTGATCCAGAGATCGAACAAACCGCAAGAAAGCTTAGAGCAACGAAAAGGAGTCAGACTCCTATAGATACAATGGCAGAGGAAAATGCTTCTCCTACACAGAAAGGGTCCATCCTGGACTATATTAAGCCGAATTTTACTGGAGCTTCTTCCATCTTGAGACCGCAGCTGGCAGCAGGTAATTTTGATCTAAAGATTGGGTTGATAAATTTGATGCAGTAGGACCCCTTTCACATGCATCCTCATGAAAACCCAACCCACTATATAGACATGTTCTTAGCGAAGTGTGACACGTTCCATGCTAAGGACGTGAGTGAAGATGCTATCAAGCTCAGACTTTCCCATTCACTCTAAGGGACAAAGCCTCCTATTGGTTGCGAGCGCATCCTTCTAATACATTCACAATTTGGGAGCAGCTGGCCACCGCCTTTGTGAACAAGTTCTATCCACCGTCCAAAATGGTGCGGATTCGAGGAGCAATCTCAAACTTTAAGCAGCTTCCTCAGGATTCACTGTACGCGGCTTGGAAGAGATTTAAAGACTTGCAGCATCAATGTCTCCACTATGGAGTCGTTGAGTGGGATCTTGTTCAGAGCTTCTACAGTGGGCTTCAACCAAGCACGAAAATGATTATTGACTCCTCCGCTCAAGGAGCACTCCTGTATAAGCCATCTGATGAAGCTTTATCTCTGCTGGAACAAATGGCCTTGAATACTCAGTAGTGGGGCAACGAACGCTCATCTACCAAAACCCCCAAGGTAAAAATCGCTACCCATCTTGATAGTCACATTGAAACTCTTTGTAAACAGGTAGCAAGGATTGAACAGAGGTTGGATGCCATTCCAACCACCTCTAGAGCTTCAGCTTATCCCACACATGAAGGCTATGCAGAGGAAGGTTATGCTCCAAATGAAGGATCTTATGATGGAGCAGACATGCAAGCTGAGCAGGTACACTTTGTAACTAGAGAGGGAAGGAATCAATGTCAACATCCTGTAGCGAGAAATCTTCCCGGATTTTCTTATGGCAACCCCAATGGAGGATTGCAACCTCCTCAGCAGCAGAGAACTCAACCACCTCCTCAGCAACAAGGGACGCCTCTGCAACAATATAGGTTTAGGCCATCTGGGCTTTACAGACCACCGGGGTACAATTATCGTCAACAACAACAATATGCACCGATGGATCCAAAGCCCAATATCGAGGCAACAGTGGACACCTTCATGAGTGGGCAATCCAAGATAAATGCAAAGAATTCTGCACGTTTCAAGTCTATCAATGATTCCATTGATGAGCTTACAGGCCAAATGTCGCAATTTATGAATATGCAAGGGAGATTGCCTTCTCAACCGGAGCCAAATCCTAGGGCCCAAGCAAATGCATTGGTTTCAATTACCACGAGAGGAGGAAAGACTACCGACACTGTCATGGTGCCGATTTCTAGCAACTTGAGCCAAAAGCCATCTACTCATGCTCAAGATGGAGAAGATATTACCGTGGAAAATGACAATGAAAAGGCTACAGAGGAGCCCCATACTATTGAAGAAAAGGAGGCTTCGCCATCTACCTCACCTACTAGCGCTACGGCACAGTGGATACTACTACTACGTCCAACAATTCTATTCCAAAGGATGCTGCCAAAGACAAGGCAAGCCGACCTCCACCTATATATCCCCAAAGGTTGGCACTAGCGAAGATGGAGAAGAACAATGCAAAGTTCTTCGAGCTCCTAAAAAGTATACAACTGAACATCCCTTTTATGGACGCTATCACTGAAATCCCTACGTACGCTAACTTCTTAAAGGATCTCATTACGGGAAAGCATAAACAAGAAGAGGTAAAGCACTTGGATAATTGCACCTCAGTTATTAAGAACCATCTACTTAAGAAGTTGCCAGATCCCGAAAGTTTCACGGTGTCGTTCTCCGTTGGCAGCACCCATATTAGCAGAGCGTTGATCGATTTGGGAGCAAGCATTAGTTTGACGCCGCTCTCCATCTTTAATAGGCTAAATACCGGGACGGAGCTTGAGCCTACCGATATGAGCATTCAATTGGTAGACCACTATATCACCTATCCGATAGGCATCGCACACAACATCATCCTTCAAATTCCGCCCGGGTTATGCGTGTCGGTAGATTTTGTTATCATGGACATGCCAGAGAAAGGTAGCTCGCAAATCATATTGGGTCGTCCATTCATGGCGATGGTCGGTGTCTTGATCGACGTCTGCAAGGGGACGCTATCTTTTAACATGGGAAAGATTGATGTCCAATTCTGCTTGCAAAAGCCTATGAGGGAACGCTCTCCGTCGGAAGATGATATTTACCTTGATCTCTTGGAGGACGAGGCCACACATGAGCATACATTGGAGGATATTTCCAAAGACCCAATGAAGATGAGCTTGGACGGCGACGGTGACGTTGTATACAACAAAGCGATGGCAGCCTATCTACGAGTCCTTGACGAGGAACCCCCGGATATACACTTGTGCCATCAAGAACCGGAGGCCACTATCTCCTTGGCCGCTGAGGGCCAACATGAAGAGACACGCCAAATTCCACCACATGGGATTATTGGAAAGCATGATGGGCGTATTTCGCTTGCACCCAACATCAATCGTTGAAAATCTTGAGGGTGTCGAGCTTACGACTTAAAACAAGTGCTTATTGGGAGGTAACCCGATTTTCTTTCCCTTAGTTTTTTGCTTTATTTTTGTTTTTCTTTTCTTATTCAAAAAACAAAATAAATATGCTTTTAATTCAAAGAAAATACAAAAACACAAAAAAATTGTTGAGTTCCCCCTTCTACAGGTTGAACAATAAGGAGAGTGCGCGTAACGATGAAAATAAGGAGAAGGAACCAAGGGAAGAGCACCTAAGAGAAATACAAGCTTGGGAAAAGAGTTACAGGTTACTCGGCTGAGTAGCTACCCTACTCGGTCAAGCTACAGGGAAGTCCGCAAAAGTGCTAAAAGGGCACTCTGGAAAGCTTAATGGACTCGACCGAGTAGCTACCCTACTCGGCCGAGCTGCAGGGAGAGCAAAAGAGAGCTGAAAGCAATACTCAGCTCGGTCGAGCACTAGGGCACAATTCCTGAACTTATATTCGTATATTTTTAATCTTTTCTGCTCGATCGAGCAGCTACCACTGCTCGACCCGAGCAGCGACTTACTCAAGCTGGGGCCTACCACTTAACCGACTCGATGCGACTTATATTTATTCGATTTGACTCGGTCAAAATCCTATCCCTAATTGAAATTACCCTCGCAAAGCACGAGCTTCCCCCTAACCCTAGCCCTACTCGATTGGAGCTCCACCGCCTCTGCCTCTCCCTTCGCTCGAGCACCGCCCGGCGCCATCGCACTCGGTCCGTCCCACCGCCCCCTCTCCTCTCTCTCATCCTCTCTCTATTCCTCTCTCTCCCCCTATCCCCCTCTCTGCCTCTCTCTATCTCTCATCTCTCCCCCCGCCGCCCTAGCTCTGGCAACTTCACCAAAGCAGTGCCGCTTGTACCACCCGTGCCAGCGGTGCTACAACCCCATCACCCATCACCAGCTCTTTCCCCCTACTCATCTCCCCCTCTCTTTTCCCCAATCCCCTGCCCCTGCCCCTTTGCTCTGGCAACTCATCGGAGCTGTGCACCTAAATTAACCGCCCGAGCAGCCCGCCCGAGAACCCATATGCTCAGGCCAAGCAGCCCCCACCCCCCTCTTCACTCACCCCTCTTCATCCCTCTTCTACCCCCACCTCCCCCATAACCAAATAACCCCCCGTCCTAATTCTTCCAATTTTTTTATCTTCAAACCGGATTATTTCACAAATGCCTAATCTTATTTTCATATCCTATTGTAGGTACACTTGGAGCTGCTTCGTGGATCCGTGGAGCTTAGTTTGGATCAGCTTGGGGGATAGCTTGGATTCGAGGTGTCGCATATGCGCACTACACTTCCGCTTTTGCAGCTACGCTTGGATATCGGTATACTCCTTCCATTTTTATTTTATTTACTGTAGCTAGTCGTCTGCACCATTTGCACGATGACACCTCGCCTTGGGCCGATGAAGCCTCAGCCAATAAAGAGGAAGGCCACCACAGGTCCCTCCTCTTCCCAGCCCGCACGACAACCACGGTGTTCACCTTCACCCACTCCCGAGCCGTACTTGGACGATTCGTCGTCCTCGTCTGACACATCATGATCCACCACACCCGTACTTCTAGCCATAGAGGCACTACACACCACCCACATTACTGTCACGGTTGCTTTTCGATCGTGTGTATTTTCGGCGTGTACATTCTTTTTCGTACACGTATTTATTTTGACCTCCTCTTGTATTCGAAACGTGCGAAGTTATATGTCATTGTGACCCTCAGAGAGAGTAGTTATTTGTAGAATTTTTTGTGAACATCATTTCACGGGTCATTCTCCCACAAATCAGGTTTGATTGAAGGGGTGTCGTAACTTTAGGCTTCGACGTTTGACTTTTTTATTTTTAGTTTTTATTTTCTGTGACCCTAGCTCGTGACCGACCGCCGTACCCTCGAGCCTCTCGCCGTCACGATCGTTCCGATATTTTTCTCGTAATTTTCAGACACCGATAGCCCGACCTATCACCCTAATTACTTTTAAACCCAATTAGCTCTAACCTAATTCAATTTCCTAACCCTAACCCAAATCCTAATCAAACCCATTTGGAATCCTATGTATCATGCCAACTTATTCTCCTAGCTATTTACACCTTAAGTCTACCCTCCCCCTCTCACATCCTCTCTCTCCAATCAACCTAGAATCTCCCCCTTTTATACCCTATTTAGCATTCTCTTCACAGTAAAACACAACCCAGCTAGGGTTTGTTTTCTCCATGCAAAAGCAACACGTAGCCGCCAACTTCCATCCCCATCAACGCAAGAGATCTGGCCATCTTCCTTATCTTCTCCGACCACCCCCCTTGCCACCAGTGATCTCCTTGCTCCGGCAACACCCACGCGCAAGGCTCCTCCCTTTCATCCTCTCCACGCAAAGGATCAAGCCGCCGCACAGCCTGCCTCCTTTCCCCCACGCAATCAAAAACCACGGCCACCTTCAGCACTGGTGCTCAGGCCACCTCCTTCACTGCCACCGGCCTCCCCCTTGACAGAGCCGCAGTCCGGTACCCTCTCTCCCCCCATATGCATTCGACAGCCCATAGATGAAATGATAGCCCTTCCTCTAGCCCGCCAGCCTGCTGCTCTGGCCACCGCGCATGCAGCAGCCCCTATGCCGGACCCTCCTTGCTCCGACGGCTCTCCACCCGCACAGCAGCGCACACGCTCCTCTCCTCCATGAAATTGCTGTCGGCCTCTTTCCCAAACGACAGCACAAACCGCCACTTCCCCCATGCCGATGTGCCCTTCCCCCTTCCGGCCGTCTCCTCACGGCAGCCCACTAGGATGTTTCAGATCCGGCCATCCCCCTTGCGACCCTAGAGCCCACGCATGATTCCCGCAGATCTCGCAGCCTCCCGACGTTCCGTCTCCGTTGCGGTTACCGTGTCGTCTCGTTGTGCTACTCACAACCGAGGCGATCCCGTCGCCGTTACCGTTACCGTGCCGTCTCGTTGTGCTACTCGCAATCGAGGCAATCACGTCGCCACTGCTACCATTATCACTTCTTTACGCTACTCACAACCGAGGCAATTTCGATGCCATTCCCGTTGCCATGCCGTTTCTCTGCACTACCCGCTGCCGAGACGATCCTTACTACGCTGCCCGCAGTCCAGGACACCGATCACCGCCACCGTTTCAGACCCGACACCGACACGTGCGCGTTCGTCGCACTAGGTTAGTTCCCCTCACTCGTGGCAACCCACACATTAATTCATCAAATCATAATTAAAAATCGACAACTTAACTCACTAAATTTATTTTACGCTCCTTTAAAACGATATGAAACTATAGATCGATGATCGGACATTTTGACTGTGCATATAGGATAGAATCGTCGGATAGGCTAAACATTCAAATTTGACTTGAAACTGATAGGATAGCGCCGATCAACTTAGAAACAACCTACTAGGATTGCTAAACCGGTCCTAACACCCGCTGTTGACTTATAACAGCGGACTTTGACCGACACACCAACAGAGACGAGACGCTCCCGACGGACGTTCTTTGTACCACCGCAGGTAAGTGCCCCCATTTGCGTAGTTACGACCATGTCTAGGCCACATTCTTCTTAACACTGTAAACTGTTGAACAAGAGAATCAGACGTGAAATGATAGCGTCCGAGACCCCCCCTCATGATAGCCTAGACTTGACAACGAAGTCTAGGTATAAACTGCAAACATGTTAGGAACTATCTCTCTGTGTGTGTGTGTGTGTGTTTGCGTGTGGACACCTTAGAACAACTATACCCATGTCATGTCATGTAACAGCTTCACGACTTGTCTTGCACAGCCTACGGGTAATAGGACACTCTCCGAGACAGAGAGAGTGATCCCTTGTACAGATACATACACCTACAGAAAGCTCGTCACTCACTAGGGTGGAGTGAGTGGCCCTGCAGACCTCGGGATAGAGGCACTCACCTAGCAGAGTGAGTGGTCCTATACAGTGTTACAGATTCACCTAAGGAAAGCTCGTCACTCACCAGGATGGAGTGAGTGGCCCTGCAGACTGTGGGGATAGAGGCACTCACCTAGCAGAGTAAGTGGTCCTATACAGTGGTACAGATTCACCTACGGAAAGCCCGTCACTCACCAGGATAGAGTGAGTGACCCTACAGACCGTGGGGATAGAGGCACTCACCTAGCAGAGTGAGTGGTCCTATACAGTCTTGTCCAATCTTGTCTTGGGGTGGGGGTAGGGTTGAGCGACCACTAGGTTAGAGAGTTTGGCCACTTTCTAAGCTGTAGGCATGCACCCTCTTGGTGTCGAGTCGCTTGGTGTCTTGGTAGCTTATGCTACGAATTTTCCTGCCACGTTTACTTTCTGTACCGTCTTTACTTTTACTTACTTATACATGTCATGTTGTTGCATCATCTCATTTTAAATCAACTTTAAAATGTCATCATTAAATTCCTTTACACATGCAGTAGAGTCTTCTAACCTTTCCTTGTAGACTTTACTTGACGCATAGCTCTTTTTCTCTTGGGTGTTGTACATCAGGTACCGAGACAGAGTACACAGACGAGCCGGCCTTAGTTGAGGACTTGGAGCTGGAGGACGTGGATCCGGAGTGCGTTCCAGACGAGGACCAGACCTATAGGTCCCTCGCCGTTGCTGTCTTATAGAGGTTACTACTTTTAGTTTGGGTGCGTTGCATCGATGTACTTACTGCCTAGGTTGGGTACTTCGCACCATTAGTTTCTCTTTCTGCAGGCGTAACCATGCTGGGCTTCTTTTATTAGACTTTGTTATAATGCTGGATATTATTCTCTTTTATTAATGAATGCAATTTCCTTTCGAGTATTTTCCTTATTGTTATGAACTTTTATATGCAAGAACATGTATATTGTTGGTATCCCTACAGACGCTTATTGGGCCCGAGCCTCACAGCTCCGGTCCATGTGGACCTTCGTCTCGTCCTCGTACCCATTTTAGGAAGCGGTGTATGACAGGTTTTAGTGGTGGCCCATGCAGGTCATGCGAAAAGTTCAGAACAATAAAAGTACTCGCATTCATTTAAATATCCAATTTAACATGTACAAGTCTAATAATCTCTGGTTAGATTAGTGACCCTAGTGTGACCTTAGGATATCTCTTTATCTTGGGCACCATCTTAGTGTCGCCTTTCCCGGCCTTAACCTTGTTCGACTCCGGTACATCTATGTGCATCATAAATCGGAGATTCGTAACAGAACACTCCATTCCCACCCATACACTACCTAAGTGTTGGGATATCACTACAAGGAACAGAGTGGTGACCGTTAATTTGGGATGCCGCTCGATTCCGTTGGTGATCAGTGGACACGAGCTTTATGCCGACTTCATCGTCCATGATCTGCCACATTTCAATGTTGTTCTTGGCATCGATTGGTAGGGAGATTTCCATGCTTCGATCGATTGTCGCAGCAAGAAAGTGGTATTCAGGATTTCAGGCCACCAGGAGTTCGAGTTTCTCAGCAGAGGGCGATTGCTTGGGCCTGTCAGATTCCGGGCCAAGCCGGAGGAGTCGATTGTTGTTACCATGCAAATGGAGACTAGTAGACCAGCATTCGTCAGAGACTTCGACGACTTCTTCCTGGATGATATTTCAGGTTTGCCACCCGACAGAGCTTTGGAGTTCAGTATAGATCTGATGCCGGGAGCGTAACCTATTTTGAAGGCGCCGTATCGAATGGCTCCTGCAGAGCTTGAGGAGTTACGGATGTAGTTGGACGAATTGTTGCAGAAGGGATTTATACATCCTAGGGTGTCACCTTGGGGTGCACCGGTTCTATTGGTGAAGAAGAAGAACGGATCCCGCCAGATGTGTGTGGACTACAGAGGGCTGAATGCAGTGACCGTGAAGAACAAGTATCCACTGCACCGGATTAATGATATTTTTGACCAGCTTGGAGGTTAAAGGTTTTCTCGAAATTGGATTTGAGGAACAGGTACCATCAGTTGAAGGTGAAGAAGGACGATATCCCGAAGACGGCATTCAGGACTAAGTACAGACACTATGAGTTTGTAGTCATGTCGTTTGGTGTGACCAACACTCCAGCAGTGTTTATGAACATGATGAATTTGATTTTCTACGACTTCCTGGATAAGTTCGTCGTCATCTTTATCGACGACATTCTTATTTACTCGAAGTTGGAAGAGGAGCACAGCTGTCATCTGAGGACAGTGTTGGAGACGCTGAGACGTCATAAGCTGTATGCCAAGTATAGTATGTGCGAGTTCTGGTTGGACAGAATCACATTCCTGGGACATGTGGTGTTCGGAGATGGCATATCTGTAGATTTGGAGAAAGTCAGAGCAGTCAACGAGTGGCCGACCCTGCAGTCTGCATCAAATATCAGGAGCTTTCTTGGATTAGCTAGCTACTACCATCGGTTCATCAATGATTTTTCTAGGATTGCAGAGCTGATGACAAAGCTGACGAGGAAGGATATGGAGTTCTGTTGGTCGGATGATTGTGAGAAGGCCTTCAGTATTTTGAAGGAGAAGTTGACCACAACATCGGTATTGGCTGTACCGAATTGGAGCGGAGGCTTCGAGATTTACTGTGATGCATCTGGCAAGGGTCTCGGATGCATTGTGCATCGGCATGGTCACATGGTCGCGTACGCTTCTCGGCAGTTGAGGAATCATGAGAAGAACTAACCGACGCATGATCTGGAGTTAACAACCGTGATATTTGCGTTGAAGATCTTGAGACACTTCTTGCTGAGTGAGAGCATGAAAATTTTCACCGATCACAAAATCTTGAAGTATATATTTACGTAGAAGGAGCTCAACATGCGTCGGAGAAGATGGTTGGAGCCTATGGTAGACTATGAGATAGATCTACAGTATCACCCGGGGAAGGTGAATGTAGTGTCAGATGCTTTGAGCAGACTCCCCACAGTGATGATGCATACTGTCAACTGGAGAATACAACAGGAGCTGAGAGGGATGAACATTAAGGTTGTCCTACTAGGAGTGATCGTTTCGTTGATGAATTTACAGATTCAGACTACGATCGTGGAACGTATCGAGGCAGCTTAGGCAGGAGATCCGAAGCTGCAGAGGATCAGAAGACAGTTAGAAGCTGGACTTCAGACGGAGTTTATTATTCATGAGGATGGATCGCTGAGGTACATCAGTAGACTCTGCGTACCTATAGGTGACATTAAAGATGAGCTCCTGAGGAGGCTCATAGCTCTCATCTCTAATCGCCTTGCTCTGCCATAATCTTTGGAGGCAGTTCACGACGTTTTTCATGTATCTCAGCTACGTCGATACGTCAGTGACCCATCGCACATTGTGGATTTCTCAAAGATCACGGTTCGACCGAACCTGACCTATGATCAGCAGCTAGTGTAGATTTTGGACCGTCAACAGAAGCAGTTAAGGATCAAGGTAGTCGACCTGGTGAGAGTGATGTGGTGTCACGGATCACCTGGAGAGTCCACTTGGGAGCACGGAGATGAGATGAGAGAGCGATGCCTACATCTTTTTCCTGAGCAGTAGTGGATGTTGATTCCGAGGGCGGAATCATTTCTTAAGGTGGGTAGGATGTCACAGTCGCTTTTCGATCGTGTGTATTGTCGACGTGTACGTTCTTTTTCATACGCGTATTTATTTTAACCTCCTCTTGTATCCGAAACGTGCGATGTTATACGTCGTTGTGACTCTCGGAGAGAGTAGTTATTTGTGGAATTTTTTGTGAACGTCATTTCAAGGGTCGTTCTCCCACAAATCAGCTTTGATTGAAGGGTGTCGTAACTTTAGACTTCGACGTTTGACTTTTTTATTTTTAGTTTCTTTTTTTGTGACCCTAGCTCATGACCGACCGCCGTACCCTCGAGCCTCTTGCCGTCACGGTCGTCTCGATATTTTTCTCGTAATTTTTGGACACCGGTAGCCCGACCTATCACCCTAATTACTTTTAAACCCAATTAGCTCTAACATAATTCAATTTCCTAACCCTAACCCAAATCCTAATCAAACCCATTTGGAATCCTACGTATCATGCCAAAGTATTCTCCTAGGTATTTACATCTTAAATCTACCCTCCCCCTCTCACACCCTCTCTCTCCAATCAACCTAGAATCTACCTCTTTTATACCATATTTAGCATTCTCTTTGTTTCAGAGTGTTTTCTCACTACAAATCGTTGACCGTGGAAAGCCCGATCAACATGGTCAAGGGGCCCGCTTTGGGTCCCTCGGGGGCTTCGAATCGGTGCAGAAGGGGCGAGGGGTAGCCTCGGCCCTGGTTGAGACGCTCGGCCTCGGACAGGTGTGCTCGGCCTCTGCTGGTAGGGGGACGAGGGGTAGCTTCAGTCGCCCGGGTAGATGCACGGCCGACGGGTGGCGAGGGAGAGTCTCAGACCCGATTAGGACGCTCGGCCTCGGTAGGACGTGCTCGGCCACGGCAGGCTGACGGTGAGGGGAAGCCTCACTGTCCGGTTGATCGAGTGGTCAGAGAGGGGCGAGGGGTAGCCTCGGCCCGTTGATCTGTTGTCCACCTGCGCAGACGAGAACGCTCGTCAGGGGGCCGGACCTTGGTTCTGACTGAATCCCCTCCGATGCCTAAGTCAGATAGAGATCTGAGTAAGGAGGCCCGGCGGAGACGGTCCGACTCGTGAGGAGATCGTAACGGCGTCTCTCGGTGCGAGCGGGGGAGGAAGGAGATGAATTGGGGGAACGAGGTCGCGCCTGCTAGGGGAGTCGCCCTCAGACTTATGGGCACTGGAGTCGGTCGTCGAGGGCAAAGCTCCTCTTCCTCCTCCAGTGAGGCGGCGGTCCCCAGCCTTTTGAGTTATTGGTGACATGTCAACTCCGTCGGGATTTTAAATAAAGACAACAAAAGGAATGCGTTTGTACTCTCAAGAGTCCTGTCGGACCGGTACATTTGGAGGAAATGGAAAAAAGGAAATGAAGCTAGACAGAGGGATGTATAACTAGATAACTCCCTCATACTAGGCTGCCATCGGGGGGAGAGACGTTGCCTGCTCACTCTATGATGCGGAGGGGGCCTTGGATGGTGTTGATCTTCTTCCCCTTGTCCGGCTGCGTGGAGGTCCCTTCTCCGTGGGCTGGCTCGTCGGCCTGATTCCTGGCGTGCCCTCGGCTCATCAGCTTCTCAATGTCCTTCTTCAAATGCCAGCAATCTTCTGTGTCATGTCCATCGTCCTTATGGTACTTACAGTACTTCTCCCGGTTCTTCCCGCCTCTTTTAGCCTTCGGTGGGGGACGATCAGCTCGCTCTTCCTTCTGTACTTGGGCGAGAATGGCGTCTGGGGTGGTGTCCCTCGCGCTTTCTCCCCGCTGCCTGTTCCTCTGCCTCTTCTCGGTCCGGTACCCTTCGGGGCTAGCTCGTCCGCCGTCGCCACGCTTGGTCCCTCGAGCGGTTTTTCCCGTATCCTCGGCCAAGGCCTCCTCGGTCAGCATGAAGCGTTCGGCCCTTGCCATGATCCCGGGGAGGTCCTTTGGGGGATCGTTGTGTAGGGACTTCTTGAGGCCCCTGTGGCGAAGCCCTTTCTTAAGAGCCATCTGGACCACCAGGTCGGGTGGGTTGTTCACGTTCAGCCTTTCCGCATTGAAGCGGCGCATGAACTGTCGGAGTGGCTCAGCCGGGCCTTGCACTATGTTGAACAGATGTTCAGCACCAGGTTTGATCAGCCTCCCCGCCATGAACTGTTTGCAGAACAACTGGGCGAGTTACTCAAAACTGTCGATGGAGCGGCCGGGCAGGCTGTGGTACCAGATCCTCGCCGCTCCCCTGAGAGTAGAATAGAAGCCCCGGCAAAGCAGGTCATCGTCAGCTCCCTGGAAGGCCATGTCCCCCTCGTAGTCCATCACGTGGTGTGCCGGGTCTCCTATTCCGTCGTACTTTCCCAGCACCGGGATCCTGAATCAAGAGGGGGCCCGGGCGTCGGTTATTCTCTGCGATAAGGGACACCGGTCCCCGTGGATGCCTCCGGGGATGCGGTATTCGCCTGCTTCCGGCTCGATCGGGGGTGGAGGTAGCACCGGTGCCGGCGGGGCCGGCTCCGCAGCCTTCGCCATGCTGGGGGTCGGGCTGACCCGATGCTCCCGACTCCTCCTCTGGGAGCTCCTGCTCCGTCGTGATCGGTCTCTTGAGTGGTGTCGTTCGCTTCTCCTGCGGCGGGACGACCGTGATCTACGGGACGATGCCGTCATCGATTCGCCGTTCGTCCCTTCGGTCTCTCTTCGGCTTCTTTCACGATAGGGCGAGGAGGCACGTGACCTCGCCTGACGGGAGCCGGACCGCATGAACCGACGCTCTGCGTTCGGTTTCCGGGTCCCGTGGTCATCGACCACCACAGACCGCAAGTGCAGGGGACCCCCCGCCCATCGGTGGCTATCGTTCAACGCGCCTCCGTCGGACGGCGCGGGGCCGACAAGCTGCTGTACCGTCGCGACCAACGTCTGGAGGCTCGCGTTGGTCTCCTGAGCCAGGGCACGGAGCTGTCCCTGTGTGGCTAGTTCTGAGCCGTCGGTCTCTTCGGTCGAGTGGGTGGGGGTGGCCGTCGACGTGCGTGTCCTCGGGGTTGCCATTAGATGCGCCATTCCCCTCCTCCGGGATGGGGGTCATGCGCTTCCTTCCATTGCTGGCTCACGCCATTGTAGGTGTGGTTTGCTTCTTCGTGGGATGTTTTTCGGTTCCCACAGACGGCGCCAGATGTTTCAGAGTGTTTTCTCACTACAAATCGTTGACCGTGGAAAGCCCGGTCAACGTGGTCAAGGGGCCCGCTTTGGGTCCCTCGGGGGCTTCGAATCGGTGCAGAAGGGGCGAGGGGTAGCCTCGGCCCTGGTTGAGACGCTCGGCCTCAGACAGGTGTGCTCGGCCTCGGCTGGTAGGGGGACGAGGGGTAGCTTCAGTCGCCCGGGTAGATGCACGGCCGACGGGTGGCGAGGGAGAGTCTCGGACCCGATTAGGACGCTCGGCCTCGGTAGGACGTGCTCGGCCATGGCAGGCTGACGGTGAGGGGAAGCCTCACTGTCCGGTTGATCGAGTGGTCGGAGAGGGGCGAGGGGTAGCCTCGGCCCATTGATCTGTTGTCCACCTGCGCAGACGAGAACGCTCGTCAGGGGGCCGGACCTTGGTTCCGGCCGAATCCCCTCCGATGCCTAAGTCAGATAGAGATCTGAGTAAAGAGGCCCGGCGGAGACGGTCCGACTCGTGAGGAGATCGTAACGGCGTCTCTCGGCGCGAGCGGGGGAGGAAGGATATGAATTAGGGGAACGAGGTCGTTGATGGAGTACCTTAGGTTTTGTTACCTGAGATGCGGTCCGTGTCTTCGTCGTCTTCCTGGCCCTTTTATAGAGCTCCCGCTTGATTGCCTCCGGCCCACGTCCCACGCCCGCCATTGATCGTGCCCCATCAGTCCCCCCTCGCCGCCGCTCTCTCCGCCATGCCAGCACCTCCCCATTATCGCTATTTAGTGGTCGCGCGTCCGGGGGAGTGGTTTTCGCAGGAGTGGGCGAGCGACCAACGGGTTATTGGGGCCGGGTCGGATCGACGTTCGAGAAGGTCCCTTGTAGGGCCTTTGTCGAATGGGCTTTGAGGACGCCGATGGGCTTTTGACCAGTAGTCAGGCTCTTGGGCTCGTGCTTTATGGGCCTCGGTCAAATAGGCGTAACACTCTTCACAGTAAAACACAACCTAGCTATGGTTTGTTTTCTCCACAAAAAAGTAACACGCAGCCGCCAACTTCCATCCCCACGCACGCAAGAGATCCGGCCATCTTCCTTATCTTCTCTGACCAACCCCCTTGCCGCCGGTGATCTCCTTGCTCTGGCAACACCCACGATCAAGCCTCCTCTCTTTCATCCTCTACATGCAAAGGACCAAGCTGCCGCACAACCTGCCTCCTTTCCCCCACGCAATCAAAACCCACGGCCACCTTCAGCGCCGGCGCTCCGGCTACCTCCTTCACCATCGCCGGCCCCCCCATGACCGAGCCACAGTCCAGCACCCTCTCTCACCCCATATGCATTCGACAGCCCATAGATGAAACAACATCCCCTCCTCTACCTCGTCAGCCTGCTGCTCCAGCCACCGCGCGTGCAGCAGCACCTATGCCGGACCATCCTTGCTCCGGCAGCTCTCCACCCGCACAAAAGCGCACACGCTCCTCCCCTCCATGAAATTACTGTTTGCCTCATTCCCAAACAGCAGCACAAACTGCCACTTCCCCCATGCCAACCTGCCCTTCCCCCTTCTGGCCGTCGCCACATGGCAGCCCACTAGGCTGTTTCAGATCCGGTCATCTGCCTTGCGACCCTGGGAGCCCCCGCTTGACTCCTGCAGATCTACCGGCCTCTCGACTTTCAGTCGTTGTTGTCGTTATCGTGCCGTCTCGTTGCAGTACTCGCAACCGAGGCGACCCCGTCGCTGTTACCATTACTGTGTCGTCTCATTACGCTACTCGCAACCGAGGCAATCCCGTTGCTGCTGCTACCGTTACCGCTTCATGGCGCTACTTGCAACCGAGACGATTTCGATGTTGTTCTCGTTGTCGTGCCGTTTTGCTACACTACCTGCAGCCGAGACGATCCCGAGACGATCCTTACTGCACTACCCGCAATCGAGGACACCGATCACCGCCACCGTTTCAGACCCGACGCTGACACGTGCGTGTTCGTCGCACTAGGTTGGTTCCCCTCACTCGTGGCAACCCACACATTAAGTCAGCAAACCATAATTAAAAATCGGCAACTTAACTTACTAAATTTATTTTATGCTCCTTTAAAACGATTTGAAACCGTAGATCCACGATCGGACATTTTGATTATGCACATAGGATAAAATCATCGGATAGGCTAAACATTCTAATTTGACTTGAAACTGATAGGATAGCCACGATTAACTTAGAAACAACCTAAGAGGATTGCTAAACCGGTCCTGACACCTGCCTTTGACTTGTGACAGCGGATTTTGACCGACACGCCGATAGAGACTATACGCTCCCGACGGATGTTCTTTGTGCCACCGCAGGCAAGTGCCCCCACTTGCGTAGTTAGGGCCATGTCTAGGCCACTTACTTCTTAACACTGTAAAATTTTGAACAAGAGAACCGGATGTGAAATGATAGCGTCCGGGACCCCCCTTATGATAGCCTAGACTTGACAACGTAGTCTAGGTATAAACTGTAAACATGTTAGAAACTCTCTGTGTGTGTGCGTGTGGACACCCTAGAATAACTATACCCATGTTATGTCATGTAACAGCATTCACGACTTGTCTTACATAGCTTGCGGGCAATATGGCACTCTCCGAGACAGAGAAAGTGATCCCTTCTACAGATACATACACCTACAAGAACCTCGTCACTCACCAGGACGAAGTGAGTATCCCTGCAGACCGTGGGGATAGAGGCACTCACCTAGCAGAGTGACTAGTCCTATACAGTGTTACAAATTCACCTAAGGGAAGCTCGTCACTCACCAGGACGGAGTGAGTAGCCTTGCAGACCGTGGGGATAGAGGCACTCACCTAGCAGAGTGAGTGGTCCTATAATAATGGTATAGATTCACCTACGAGAATCCCATCACTCACCAGGACAGAGTGAGTGGCCCTGCAGACCGTGGGGATATAGGCACTCACCTAGCAGAGTGAGTGGTCATATACAGTCTTGTCCAGTATTGTCTTAGGGTGGGGTAGGGTTGAGCGGCCACCAGGTTAGAGAGTTTGGCCACTTTCTATGCTAAAGGTGTGAACCCTCTTGGTGTTGAGTCACTTGGTGTCGAGTCGCTTGGTGTCACACTGTCTTGTCCAGTCTTGTTTAGTCTTGTCTTGGAGCTTACGCAACGACTTTGCTTGCCACGTTTACTTTCTGCACCGTCTTTACTTTTCCTTACTTATACATGTCATGCTGTTGCATCATCTCATTTTAAGTCAACTTTAAAATGTCATCTTTAAATTTCTTTACACGTGAAGTAGAGTCTTCTAACCTTTCCTTGTAGACTTTACCTGACGTACCGCTCCTTTTCTCTTGGGTGTTGTACGTCAGGTGTAACGACTGGTTTTTCATGTATTTGGATTATCTATATTATATATATGTTTTGGTGGATTTTCTCCTTATGTGTGATTTTCTGTCTCCGTAGCTTTCGTTTTCGTTCGTTTCGTTGTGATTCTTTAGCTTCTTCCTTAGATTGTTGGGTTTGGAGTAAGTCATTCGTGACGAGCTTTAAATCGCTCATATCTTAGAGATAGGTTGATCTTAGAAGCCGTAGGAATCTTCCTGGAGCTTCGCGCTTCGATTTGAGACTTTTCGTGCACTTTAGTTGGTTCAAGAAGGGGGACCAACCGACTAGATTCCAATCTAGTCGGTCAGGAACTCTACTGGAACCGACTAGTTCATTAAATCAATTATTCAGGAGTTACTGTTTACTCTTAGTCGGTCTAAGAACAACCATCGACCGACTAGATGTGAAACTAGTCTGTCAGAACTTGTTCTTTAACCGACTAGTTCCTTTGATAAATTTCACCTAAGTTACTGTTTATCGTTAGTCGGTCTAAGAACGTTTTTCGACCGACTAGGTTGCAAACTAGTCGGTCAGCCATTGTTCTTTAACCGACTAGTTCATTGACCATTTTTGATGCCGAGTTACTGTTTGATCTTAGTCGGTCACAGTTGGTCGACCGTCCGACTAGTTCTCGAACTAGTCGGTCAACAACTCTTCTTTGACCGACTAATCGACCCCGTAAACCTAGGGTTTTGTCCAGCCGCCGCACGATTTTGTATTTAAGCAGCCGATCGTTTCTCTTTCTTTCTTTCACTTCTCTTGGCTATTTCCTTTCCCCTTGGAGCTCTGATCTTCCCCAACACTTCCCAATCCATTCCTTCATCCCCGGAGCCCCCTCTCACCTTCATTTGGGCCGGCCACCTTCCTTTAGGCCGTCGGCTAACCCCAAAACCCCCAAATCTCAATTTCTCCAGATTTTCTCGCCATTTTCCAGATCTGAGCCATAGTTCTCCAGATCGTTCTTCCATTGCCGTGTTTGCTCGGCATCGTTCTTCCGCTCCGATACGGTAGTGAATCAACCCTTTAATATTCTCATAACCCACATGGTGATTTTTGTTAAACCCTAATAGAATGGATTGGATACTGTGTGATGTTGTTTTGCCATGGCAGCGATCTCATCTCTGTAGTTTGACATTTTGTGACGTGCCTCATTGATCGTCATCCTTGGTGCCAGGCAAGTGAAACTTGCCACTTAGGGTTTTAGGCCATGCATTAGGCCATTTGCTTGTTGTAGGCGTAAAAGAGACTAGGCGACGAAATGATACTCGCCTAGGCGCAAATCTTAGGATCCAGCTTGACAACGAAGCTTGATCCGACTACTTTAATTATTTTGCACTTGTTGTCATCCATGCATCTTATCTGACGTGTTTAAATTCAATTAACGGTACATGAATTATTATGTTGAATGTTGCATTCGTAGCACACGCTACATTACTTGTACTACTTGATCTGGCTAGTCACCTGCTTTTAGCGGGCACAACCCTATGCCAAATGCACTTCCTGGCTCGTGATCCAGAAGCGAGCATTACGCGTTCGGGGGTAATGCCCTGGCTCGATACACGTGGAGGGGTAGGGATAAGCGATCACCTGAGTGTACGAGTTGGCCCGATCCGCCACTCTAGCCAGAAGACGTAATCTCTGTGCACGACGTGTTTACTTGACGTGATTACTTGACTTGTACTTGTCCGTGTTTATACTTGTAAAACTTGTCATCCATCCTATACTTGCCATGTTATGCATCATACTATAACTGCTAGGTTGTTAGTTTACCTTCCTTTCAGTTTCCTTGCCTAAGTCTTTTAGACTTGCTGACATGTGCCCTTTACTCTTTTGGTGGCACATGTTAGATCCTGAGCCTGAGGTTGCTACTGAGGATGTGGTGTTCGCTGACGTTGAGTCAGAGCCCGCGTTCATCGAGGATTTTGAGGACACGGGCGATCCGTCGTAGAGACTGTTTGTGTTGTTGTTTAGACTGCTTTAGTTGTCGGTGTGTAGCACCGATACTTTGTTCGTGTTGCCTTTTGTTGGCCATGGTTGGGCCTAGACTCTTCCTTTTGCCTGGTGGCTTTTCTGTGACGTTGAATATTGTTGTGGACAAATTCTGAGATTGGTTAACTTATACCAGTCTCCCTTACCATGTTATTATTATTATTGTTGTTCCGTTTGCATTCACAGGGACCTGCATATATTCAGATTTGATGCTTATCAGGCGTGTAGTTTCACCGCTCCACGTCTGTGCGGGCCTTGTCACGTCTCGCCTCCATTTTAGGGAAGCGGGGCGTGACAGGTTTTGTTGGTGGCCCATGCAGGTCCAATGTGTAACTGCAAACTAATGGAATAATGATAATAATATTTAATTGTCCACAAATAAAAATTCAACATCCGAGTCATAGGCTATGAGTCTAATTGTTTCGTTTTCTGTGTGTAACGACCGGTTTCTATCGTTACTTTTATCCGATTTTCCCTCTCGTACTTCTGTTTTTGCATACTCATTAATATCATTGTTATTTTAAATTACAATAAATTCTTCGTATAATTATTTTAGAAATATCTTTTTATAATTAGTTTAGATTTTCGAATTCGAATTTCGAATTTGGACTTTTTCAAGTAGCCTTCCATTTTTAAATCCCTCCTCTAAAAATCTGTTTTCAATTCAGAATTCAAAATCGAATTTAAAGTTTTTTAAAAACGTTTGAAAACTTTCCCTATTAGATCCTAATAAAACCTATTTATTTCCCCTAATCAATTCGTATTATTCAACCTTCCTTATTATCTCTCGATGTTAATTTCTCTAGTTAATACTATCATTCAAAACCCTTCCTTATTAATCCTTATTATTAATCCCCTATTAAATTTGAATTTCAAACTTTCCATTTTTTTCTTTACTCTTAATAGTATTTAAAACAATTTTAAAACACTTTCCTTTTCTTTCTGTTTTCAGATCGTTTCTATTTTTTTCCCTAAATCAATAACTCACGCACGCATTAGGCGCGCACACACACTTTTATTTTTAAGACCCCAGGGGCCTTAAACCCTACCATCTCTATTTCCCTTCTCCACGCCTCCGACGAGACCACTCCGATCAGCCGCCATCATACCCCCGACCTCCTCTTCTCCTCCTCGGCATCCACGCATCAACATCCACAGCCCAGGCATGTTTCCGATCTCTCCCTCCACCCATGTCCACCGTGCGGCACACCAAATCTCCGAGCCTCCGCCTTCCCCAAATCCGGCGACCCAAAGCCCCCCTCCATCGCATCTCACCCCGGATCCTCCATCTCCGGCGACCCCTCGCCGCAAGCCCCGACCCCCCTCAAATCACCAAGGACCCGCAGCCCCGAGAGCCCCCGACGCCCTGACCGCCGATGGCCGCCGCCCGCGCCCCCTTTCGCCGGCAACCCCTTCCCCTGTCTCCTACCCATTCCTCTGTTCGAAACAGAGGTTCATCCTCCTCCGTTCCGAAGCCTGATGATCCACCACCCACAGCCACGACACCGCTCGGACCTCCCTCTTCCACCTTCCGCGATGAATCCCAAGCGCCTCCTCAACCCTCAGCCCTGATCCCCGCGCCTCGCCCGCCGTCGTGGAGTCGAATCTCCACCGTTCCGGGTCTCGCCACCACGCCTTGTCCCCTTCACTGCGCCCTCTCCCGACGCCTCCTCGAGCGGCCACCATCCCAACGAGGCGCCACCTCGCACCCAAGACAACTGGCGCCCACCCCTTCATCCGAGAGCCCCACGCCGTGCGCCACCGCCGTGCGCCTCCGTAGCCGCTCGTCGCCTCAGATCGAAGACGCCCGATCCCCAGCGACCACCGCCCGCCTTCGATCTGCACCCAGCGCCGCCGAAGCCGCCTCCGATCCGTCGCCGGGGATCTGCCGTCACCGCGCCCCGCTCAGCTCCGATCCGCGCCGCCGAAGCCGCCCCGACCCCAGCGCCCGCCGCCACCGCAGAACCGCCGTCTCCGCCTGCCCGTACGCCGCAGTGCCGCCCCTCCTCCCCGAACGCCCTGTAGAGATCGAACACAAAAGAGGAGAAGAGAATAAGAACAGGGAGAGAGAGTAGGTGGGTTTTAATAATATAGAAATCCTATGTAACTTACGATCTGCACTTTACCATACCTATATTATTATTGTATAATTATAAATTAAGTTACACTGCGTAAGTTAAATATCTTTATAAGGTTAGATGATAAGTAAAAGTTTAATAGTATTATTGGGTATGAACTTTTAGCTTGATATTATAAATCTGATCTCGCAGATACAAACACATTCTTCATTGCTAACACCTGAACGCCCAGAGACGCTTCACCAGGCAAGTATAACATTTTCTACAGATTTTCAATGGTACAAGTATTTACCCTCTTTGCAAGTATTTACCACCTGCAAGTATAGTGTTTTCCGGCAACTTTAAAGACGTACGTATATTATTTTACAGATCACCAAAGGCGCAAGTTTTATCACCAGCAAGTACTATTACATACAAGTTTAAAATGATAAACAATGTTTTCTGAAAACAGGCACTTTCATTTCTGTTGCATTACTTTGTGACAACCTTTCTGCGAACCACTTTTACAAATTGTGATGGTTGGCCTTCGGGCATGTTATGGACTTTGTGCCTTCGGGAAAAATACAGATATTGGGCCTTCGGGCAATTACGGACTAATGGGCCTTCGGGCAATACGGATATTGGGCCACGGGCCATTTACGAAATGTTTTGCCACTCGGCAAACATTAAACTACAGATTGACTTATGGACACTTGGGTGGGGTAGTCTAGTGTAGTAGAGGCTGGAAAGCTGGATTGCACCCGATTGGTGAACTTGACCGACACCTGGCCGGGTCGGTGAGTAGAGAGTCACGGGTAGCTCCCGTTGGCTTGGGTGTGATGCTGGTCACCTCCCCCTCGGACACTGGGCTTTGTCACTAGATAGGAGATTGATTGATTGATTGATGCACCCTTCTCTTTACCTCGGCTGATGCTACAATGTAAACTGCTAAAATTATTGTCACGATTGACTTTTGCTATACACACTACACTTGTCACTACTTTTGCTGTACACACTACACTGTCACGACTATTGCCGTATACACTACACTTGCCATGCTGGTTACCTTACACACTACACCTGGTTGTGCCCCCCTACTTTACGCACCACACTCCGCTTGCACTACTTTACTCACTACACGATGTTATGTTCCCATGTTGCTTCATGCTGCCATGTTTCATCTTTTTGAAATGTATTGTGTCTTTCATTTCTAAAGTTTTGTAAATTATATTAAATCTTGCCGAGGGTCATTTTACTACTAACGTTTTTAAAGCTTGCCGAGCGACCCTCGCTGACGTATATTTCCTTGTTTGTGAAATATACGTTAGGTTTTGAGCAGAGTTCACAGTAAAGTTCACTTGGAGATTGAAGAAGGTGACCAAGAGAACCAAGAGCACGAGATCCACTACTGAAGACGACGAACACTGCGCAGCTTGCTAAATTTTAATAATTGTTGTATTCATTTTCAGGTGTATTTTAATTTCCTTGTAACTGTTGTAATGGCCATGCTAGGCCTTCTAATTTTTGTGTACATGTAATCTGGAAAAGTTAAAGTATAATGATGACATTAGTTTATTGTTCCGAATATTCGCAAGCAAGAACCTGATTACGGTTTGCCCACAGACGCTTATTGGGTTGGAGTTCACCGCTCCAGCCCAAGCGGGCCCGCTCACGTCCTCGCTCCCAGGTATAATGGGAAGCGGGGCGTGACAGGTTTTAGTGGTGGCCCATGCAGGTCATCGCTTCTGCGAAATACTCGGAACAATATAGATGTCATTATTAACTTGACTGTCTGGATAATTCACGTACGCAAATGTTTACTTTGTTTGTTGCAGCATGACAAGAAGACGTAATACTCGACAAGGATCCGGAGCTGCAGGAAGTGGAGAGAACGACGAGCCAGTGGTGAACGGTAACGTTTGAACCCTGACCCATCATCGTAATTAGTGATTTATATCTTGTGCTCATCCTTTCATCGCTTCTTAGACGTACCCTTCACTTCTACCGTTACCATTTTCGTCTATCACGTTTGTTATATTCTAGGTGTTGTTTCATTGTTTCGATCTTAGACCCTTTTCAATTTAGAAATTTCTTTCCTCTATATGTCTCTTCCTTCCTCGATACCCTGACCCTTCATCTATCAGGCTTTTCTTCGATCATACCTAGCTTAAGAAATTCCGGGGACGGAATTTTTATAAGGTGGGTAGGATGTAACGACCGGTTTCTATCGTTACTTTTATCCGATTTTCCCTCTCGTACTTCTGTTTTTGCATACTCATTAATATCATTGTTATTTTAAATTACAATAAATTCTTCGTATAATTATTTTAGAAATATCTTTTTATAATTAGTTTAGATTTTCGAATTCGAATTTCGAATTTGGACTTTTTCAAGTAGCCTTCCATTTTTAAATCCCTCCTCTAAAAATCTGTTTTCAATTCAGAATTCAAAATCGAATTTAAAGTTTTTTTAAAAACGTTTGAAAACTTTCCCTATTAGATCCTAATAAAACCTATTAATTTCCCCTAATCAATTCGTATTATTCAACCTTCCTTATTATCTCTCGATGTTAATTTCTCTAGTTAATACTATCATTCAAAACCCTTCCTTATTAATCCTTATTATTATTCCCCTATTAAATTTGAATTTCAAACTTTCCATTTTTTTCTTTACTCTTAATAGTATTTAAAATAATTTTAAAACACTTTCCTTTTCTTTCTGTTTTCAGATCGTTTCTATTTTTTTTCCCTAAATCAATAACTCACGCACGCATTAGGCGCGCACACACACTTTTATTTTTAAGACCCCAGGGGCCTTAAACCCTACCATCTCTATTTCCCTTCTCCACGCCTCCGACGAGACCACTCCGATCAGCCGCCAGCATACCCCCGACCTCCTCTTCTCCTCCTCGGCATCCACGCATCAACATCCATAGCCCAGGCCTGTTTCCGATCTCTCCCTCCACCCACGTCCACCGTGCGGCACACCAAATCTTCGAGCCTCCGCCTTCCCCAAATCCGGCGACCCAAAGCCCCCCTCCATCGCATCTCACCCCGGATCCTCCATCTCCGGCAACCCCTCGCCGCAAGCCCCGACCCCCCTCAAATCACCAAGGACCCGCAGCCCCGAGAGCCCCCGACGCCCTGACCGCCGATGGCCGCCGCCCGCGCCCCCTTTCGCCGGCAACCCCTTCCCCTGTCTCCTACCCATTCCTCTGTTCGAAACAGAGGTTCATCCTCCTCCGTTCCAAAGCCCGGTGATCCACCACCCACAGCCACGACACCGCTCGGACCTCCCTCTTCCACCTTCCGCGATGAATCCCAAGCGCCTCCTCAACCCTCAGCCATGATCCCCGCGCCTCGCCCGCCGCCGTGGAGTCGAATCTCCACCGTTCCGGGTCTCGCCACCACGCCTTGTCCCCTTCACTGCGCCCTCTCCCGACGCCTCCTCGAGCGGCCACCATCCCAACGAGGCGCCACCTCGCACCCAAGACAACTGGCGCCCACCCCTTCATCCGAGAGCCCCACGCCGTGCGCCACCGCCGTGCGCCTCCGTAGCCGCTCGCCGCCTCAGATCGAAGATGCCCGATCCCCAGCGACCACCGCCCGCCTTCGATCTGCACCCAGCGCCGCCGAAGCCGCCTCCGATCCGTCGCCGGGGATCTGCCGTCACCGCGCCCCGCTCAGCTCCGATCCGCGCCGTCAAAGCCGCCCCGACCCCAGCGCCCGCCGCCACCGCAGAACCGCCGTCTCCGCCTGCCCGTACGCCGCAGTGCCGCCCCTCCTCCCCGAACGCCCTGTAGAGATCGAACACAAAAGAGGAGAAGAGAATAAGAACAGGGAGAGAGAGTAGGTGGGTTTTAATAATATAGAAATCCTATGTAACTTACGATCTGCACTTTACCATACCTATATTATTATTGTATAATTATAAATTAAGTTACACTGCGTAAGTTAAATATCTTTATAAGGTTAGATGATAAGTAAAAGTTTAATAGTATTATTGGGTATGAACTTTTAGCTTGATATTATAAATCTGATCTCGCAGATACAAACACATTCTTCATTGCTAACACCTGAACGCCCAGAGACGCTTCACCAGGCAAGTATAACATTTTCTATAGATTTTCAATGGTACAAGTATTTACCCTCTTTGCAAGTATTTACCACTTGCAAGTATAGTGTTTTCCGGCAACTTTAAAGACGTACGTATATTATTTTACAGATCACCAAAGGCGCAAGTTTTATCACCAGCAAGTACTATTACATACAAGTTTAAAATGATAAACAATGTTTTCTGAAAACAGGCACTTTCATTTCTGTTGCATTACTTTGTGACAACCTTTCTGCGAACCACTTTTACAAATTGTGATGGTTGGCCTTCGGGCATGTTATGGACTTTGTGCCTTCGGGAAAAATACAGATATTGGGCCTTCGGGCAATTACGGACTAATGGGCCTTCGGGCAATACGGATATTGGGCCACGGGCCATTTACGGAATGTTTTGCCACTCGGCAAACATTAAACTACAGATTGACTTATGGACACTTGGGTGGGGTAGTCTAGTGTAGTAGAGGCTGGAAAGCTGGATTGCACCCGATTGGTGAACTTGACCGACACCTGGCCGGGTCGGTGAGTAGAGAGTCACGGGTAGCTCCCGTTGGCTTGGGTGTGATGCTAGTCACCTCCCCCTCGGACACTGGGCTTTGTCACTAGATAGGAGATTGAATGATTGATTGATGCACCCTTCTCTTTACCTCGGCTGATGCTACAATGTAAACTGCTAAAATTATTGTCACGATTGACTTTTGCTATACACACTACACTTGTCACTACTTTTGCTGTACACACTACACTGTCACGACTATTGTCGTATACACTACACTTGCCATGCTGGTTACCTTACACACTACACCTGGTTGTGCCCCCTACTTTACGCACCACACTCCGCTTGCACTACTTTACTCACTACACGATGTTATGTTCCCATGTTGCTTCATGCTGCCATGTTTCATCTTTTTGAAATGTATTGTGTCTTTCATTTCTAAAGTTTTGTAAATTATATTAAATCTTGCCGAGGGTCATTTTACTACTAACGTTTTTATAGCTTGCCGAGCGACCCTCGCTGACGTATATTTCCTTGTTTGTGAAATATACGTTAGGTTTTGAGCAGAGTTCACAGTGAAGTTCACTTGGAGATTGAAGAAGGTGACCAAGAGAACCAAGAGCACGAGATCCACTACTGAAGACGACGAACACTGCGCAGCTTGCTAAATTTTAATAATTGTTGTATTCATTTTCAGGTGTATTTTAATTTCCTTGTAACTGTTGTAATGGCCATGCTAGGCCTTCTAATTTTTGTGTACATGTAATCTGGAAAAGTTAAAGTATAATGATGACATTAGTTTATTGTTCCGAATATTCGCAAGCAAGAACCTGATTACGGTTTGCCCACAGACGCTTATTGGGTTGGAGTTCACCGCTCCAGCCCAAGCGGGCCCGCTCACGTCCTCGCTCCCAGGTATAATGGGAAGCGGGGCGTGACACTGTGTCATTAGATGGCAGGAAGGCGAAATACCCGAGCTGGTGGTGGTGCACCCCCTCATGATGAGGAGCCTGATCGGGAGCCCACCAATGGGGAGATGATGCGGATGATGCTTCAGATAATGCAGGTGTAGCAGGGCGTGCTCCAGGAAGTCCAGAGTGCTCCAGTTGTTCGAGCTGCTCGGGCAGTTCCGGAGGTCCCTCGTTCCGAGCCAGGAGCGAAGCAGTTTCGGGAGCTGGGACCTGCATATTTTGATGGTACTGAAGGTCCTCTAGCTGTTGACGAGTGGGTCAGGAATATCGAGGACAATTTGAAGATGTCCAAGGTCAACGAGGTTGGCTGGGTTGACTTGGCGAAGAGGCAACTGAGGGACGATGCCCGGAATTGGTGGGATGCTGAGGAGGAGCTGTTGGAGGAGCCGATATCTTGGGCTACCTTCAAGTCCAGTTTCGATGAGGAATATTTTCCGAAGGCTGCTCGGAGAGAGATGTTGCAGCACTTCATTGATTTGAAGCAGGGTAGCTTGTCGGTGGATCAGTACCACCAGGAGTTCACCAGGCTGAGTCGGTTCACACCGAAGATGGTGCATGATGCTGATGAGAGGGCTCAGAGGTTCCTACAGGGGCTTGCTTTAGAGCTTCAGAGTTTTGTGTCTTCCTCTGATCTGGAGTCTTATCAGAAGGTTCTGATAGCGGCGCGGAGGCAGGAGCTAATTGTGAACCGGAGGAGAGGACATGTTGCTGGGGCTGGGAAGAGGCCTATGGAGCAGGCCAGAGTGGTGGTTAGGCCTGGTTTCAAGCCTAATCAACCGGTGTAGTTCAAGAGGCCAGGAGGGCCTATTCAAAAGACTTGCCATTTCCGCGACAAGACCGGGCACATCAAGGAACAGTGTAGGAGATTCCTGGGCCAGTGTATTGTCTGTGGAGATCCTACCCATACCATGAAGGACTGCTCAAAGTCAAAGCAGCCTTGGAGAGCACCTGTTGCAGCACCGCCGTCGCAGCAGAGAGTGACTGTTCCTGCTGGACGTGGAGCAGCTCTTGTTCCACAAAGGCAGGCCTTTCAGCAGGCTTTTCAGCCAAGGCGGCAGGCTTTTCTGATGTCTGAGGTGGAGAGCATGGCTGTAGATGAGGTTATCGCAGGTAATCCTCAATCTAGCTGTTCCTTTCTTAGTTAGTTTTGTTTGTTAGATTATGTTGTTTGCTTGTACATGATTATTTGCTAGAATAGGGCTTGATTGTTAGATTGGTTGTAGGTGTGATTCTGGTGTGTACATTTCCTGCACGAGTCCTCTTTGACTCAGGTGCATCAATGTGCATTTTGGCGCGGCGCTTCGTGGAGAAGCATTCCTTGGCGACGTCCCTTCTTTCCAAGAGTTGGAATATCGTTACAGGGAATGGCGTGGTCTCGATGTATCGTGGTTGCAATTCTTGCTCGTTGGTGGTCTGTGGACATGAGCTTTACGCTGATTTCATTGTCCACGACATCATCAACTATGATGCGGTCCTTGGGATGGATTGGCTTGCGAGCTTCTATGCTACGATCGACTGTCAGAGGAAGAAGGTGGTGTTCGAGATTCCCGGACATCCAGTATTTGAGTTCAGTCGGGGTAGCAGTTCTCTTGGTCCTGTCAGATTTCGGGCCAGACCGGTGGAGTTTGTGGCTATGCAGATGGAGCTGGGGAGGCCATCGGTAGTGCGGGACTTCGATGACGTCTTCCCCGAGGAAATGTCTGGATTGCCACCCGATTGAGCTCTCAAATTTTCGATTAATCTTATTCCAGGAGCGCAGCCGATTTCGAAAGCACCTTATCGTATGGCACCCGCTGAGTTGGAGGAATTGAGGAAGCAGCTGGATGAGCTTTTGCAGAAGGGTTATATCAATCTTAGTGTGTCTCCGTGGGGAGCACCGGTGCTGCTGGTGAAGAAGAAGGATGGTTCGCGTCGCATGTGCGTGGACTACAGGGAGCTGAATGCGGTGACCATCAAGCATAAATACACGTTGCCTCGCATCGATGATATTTTTGATCAGCTTGGAGGATCGAGGGTGTTTTTGAAGTTGGATCTGAGGAGTGGTTATCATCAGCTGAAGATGAAGAAGGAAGATGTTCCGAAGACAGCATTGTAACGACCACTTTTCGTGGTACGTTGTTCGTGCACGTGCTTTTGACCGTGCACGTGTTTGTTTTAGACTTTGTTTGTTCGTGAACACTTTAGTGTGATATGCCGTTGTGAACGTCTCTGAGAGTATTAAATAGTGGCACTAATTTGGAACGACGTTTCTCGAGTCGTTTTCCCACAATTTAATCTTACTCGATGAGACGTGGCGATTCTCACTTTTGACGGGAGACGTTTCTATTTTTAGTTTCATCGTCCGATGTCGAAATTGAGATCCGTCTTCTTAGTTAGCTCACTTTCATCACCACGATCACCCCGATATTTATTTTATAATTTTTAGAGTTCATTTGACCACTTTTATATTTTTAACAAGTTTTATAATATTTTTAATAATTAATTTTTAAATTATTTTCGGCCAAATAAAATTTATTTGAGTGTTAAACGTATTAAAGAATTTTTGAGCCAATTTCCAGCTCATTTGGACCAAGTCAAATCCTTGGGTGAGTTGGAGAAGTTTAGATTTAAATTTTAAATATTTTTTTAAACTCCTAATCTCATTAGGATTAGCCCTAGACCTAGTAAACCCATCTACACTATATAAACAACCCCTAGGAAGACCTATTTTCGCAAGAAATTAGCCCTAGCCTCTTCCAAAACCAAAATTGGACGTTGCGACGATTCGTCGCAACGTTGCGACGAAGCAGCTCCGTACTGACCGAGAGAACGGCCTCCGTTCGCCCGCTCTAACCGATAGCCAAGTCCGCACCCGGTGCTGTCGCCACCCCGCTCCCCGCTCCGACCGAGGATTCCTCTCGGTCACACCGAGAGGCTTCCCCGCTCCGCTCGCATCTCCGCACCGTTGCAAGCCCCCGCTCAGCGCCCGCCTTGTCGCCCCGCATCCGCTAGCGCCTGACCGAGCGGATCGCCCGCCTCCGCAACGTTGTAACGCTTGCAACGTTGCAGCACCCGCTCCCCTGCATCCAAGGTGCACGACCGACCCCTCCCTCCACTCCGACCGAGAGCACCAAGGCCCACACCGCACCAAGCGCTGCACCAAGCCCGTTCCCCCGCAGCGACCGACAGAGCTCCCCGCACCGAGGCTGTACGACCGAGAGTCATTCGTCGCAACCCCGCATCCGTCGCACCACTTACCTCCGTGGGCCCCCCAAGTTCTCCAGAGGTATTGTGGGTCCCCCAAAGGTCCCTAGGACTACTGTGGGCCCCACCTAGGTGCGTTCTCTTTGACGACTTGCCGCCTACGACGTCGTCGCACGTTGAAGCCCGTCGTCGCACGTGCTAGCTTTGGAATCTGGAACCGTCGCTCCGGTTGATGCTCTGAACTTTCCAGCGAGGAAACTATATTGGAATAAGGACTTGGAGCGCGTTCTCTTATTCCAACCCCCGGTGTCGCTACCCGACGCCGGTGTAGCTTTCGCGTCGTGTTGAGGTAACGCTTTGCACCCCTAGGACCCCCAACCCAATTGCATGCTAATCAAGACTAAAATCAGTATTTTTAAAGTATTTCAAATGTTTTAAATTCACTAATCAAGATTAATAATATGGACTTTAGGCCGGTGGACTTGTGCACGTAGGATAATTGTGATTTTTGGACTCATTGGACGGTGTGCTCAGACGTCGAACTTGCAGGCAAGTGAAACTTGCCAACTCTTGTGTAGGGCCATGTTTTTAGGCCACTTCCTTGCTTTTAGCGTAAAAGAGACTAGTCAGTGAAATGATAGCTGGCTAGACGCCTATTTGATCTAGTTTGACAACGAAACTAGATCCGTCATCTAATTGATCTAGCTTGACAACGAAGCTAGATCCAACCCTTTAAACTTGTTGTTCATGCATACTAAACTGTCACGTTTACTTTCCTTATCTGTACGCACTTTTAACTGCCATGCATTGCATTCTACATGTCATCCAAGTTGAATATTGCATTCGTAGCACACGCTACATACTTGTACTTGCTTGTCCTGGCTAGGTGCACCCCTATGCAATCATGAAAAACACTTCCTGGCTCGTGTTCCAGAAGCGAGCATTACCGTTCGGGGGTAAGGCCCTGGCTCGATACACGTGGGAGGGGTAAGAGTTAAGCGGCCAATCAGCTGGGAGTCTGCCTGATCAGCAACTGCAGCTGTAAGGCGTAAACTCTGGGTGGGGCGGAGTTAAGCGACCAATCAGTGTGAAAGAAAGTCATTTCAGCTGTAAGGCGTAAACTCTGCATATGACATGAAAACATGACTAGAGAAATCCTTGTAAATGTTTATAGTCTTGCCACACTTGCCATGCCATGCTAGGTTACTTGTTGTTTTCTTTACCTGCTGCACTCATACTTTAACTGCCATGTCATTGCATCATGCTAGAACTGCTAGGTTGCTTTACTTTCAGTTTCAGTTTCCTTGCACAAGTCTCTTGTAGACTTGCTGACATGTGCCCCTTGCTCTTTTGGGTGTCACATGTTAGACCCCAAGCCAGAGACCGTTGCTGAGTACGTGATGTGTTGCTGATGCTGAGCCTGAGTCCATGTCTGCCTAGGAGGAGTTTTGTGGACACCGGTGACCTTTCTTGGTGATTTTGCTGAGTTTCTTTTGTTTTAGGTTTTGTTGTTAGCTGTCGGTGCGTGGCACCTTGGTTTTGTACGCTGTACTTTTGTTGGCCATGTTTGGGCCTTAGACTCTTTTCTTTTAGCCTGGTGGCTTTTCTGTGATGTTGAAACTTATTTTATGGATATTCTGAGATATCTCTTTTGTCTCATTTCATTATTATTATCTTTGTTTCGTTCGCGTTGCAAGGACCTGCAGTTTTAAACTTGATTGACGCTTATCGGACTTGCAGCTTTGTAGCTTCAAGTCTGAGCGGACCTTCTCACGCTTCGCCTCCATATTTTTGGGAAGCGGGACGTGACAGATTTTGTTGGTGGCCCATGCAGGTCCGGTCTTGCAATTGCGAATTAACGGAACAATGATAATAACGGAATATCCATTAAATAAATTGCAACATCCGAGTAATAAGCCCTGAGTCTAGTCGTTTTCTTATGACACTAGGTGGTAAGAAGACTCAGCTAGACGTCTGTGTTTGCTAGTTAAAGGCCTCTGATTGTTAGTTAGGTTCCCTGTCAGCAATTGATTTGATCGCCATAGGAGTTACCTTAGTGGTTCATGTCTACCCCTGACCATATTAGACTTATAGAATTTCCTTTAGTCTTTCACCTGAGTTCATCGATTTCGGACCAAGCTGAACGCATTTCCTTACCGTCTAACCTTTAGAAGTCTTAGCGCCTAGTCCTTAGTCTTTAAGTTGGTCGACCGTAGGAGTTTCCCCGTAGATTCTCCTGATTCATAACCTAGGCGTATGAATGTTTTGATCATCCGACCAATTTCCTTGCCTCGATTCACGAGATCGCCCCGTGACGATCATCGTCAGTTTTCAAACATCGCCATTGCAAAACTTAAACCTTCTGAAAGTATTTTTCAATCTTCTCTTCCACTAAGTTTAATTTTGTTCAAAATTTTAATATACCTATATTTCATCCTCCTTCATTGATTTAAATTTTTAAAACGTTTGTCGGAATTTTTGAATACTAGCTTATGGTATCTTCCCAGCCTATATTTTTTTATACTTATGTAAATGAGTCGTTCTTTCATATATTAGTTTTACTTTTGCCCTGCCCAATTCGATTGATAATTTTCCCTCTTATTCATGTTATTCGAATGATACGTTGTGTTTACTTTAATATATTGTCAAGACACATGGAATTTCAGCTTTCAGCAAGTTGGGCTTTGCTCGTCGTTTTCGCTACTTCAGATTTTTTGCAAAATTACTATTTTCATAGCCTCTTCCTGCTTTAGACCCTCCCTGATTTGATTTTAAAGGTTTGCTATTCGATCTTGATAATTCTTATGCTAAGTTACTATTATTTTCTTTCCGCTCACCATACACGCTTTTAGAAAAATTTGTAAACCAAATTGAATTTCAATTATCTTTATATCCGTGCCAGACTTATTGAGCTCGTATATTAAGAACCTTGCGTAAATCAGTTTTTTTTTCATTTTTGGCAAACCCTGGTTCTCTAAAAGCAGTTTCAAATTGATCATTTTAAAATTTTCCATAGCCTAAAGTTTTGAAGCATTTAACATGAGTTTAAATTCTTCCGTTACTTGATTTCATTCTTTGACTTTCAAAAACTTTTGACAACATTATATTAAATTACTGACGGATAGAATTTTCTAAACCATGTCCTTAATATTTGTGTAAATGATTTTACTTCCTTTTAAAAATTTTAAAACCAATAGACCATTTTCTCTTATTATAAATATTTGACTCAAATTTATTTTGAACAACTCGTTTTATCGACCTCCAATATTTCTTTTCAGACTGGGATTTCAACCTTTGAAGAACGACAGTTTTCAAAATCCACGTATTTTAGCTTATACTATTCACCCTGTTTCCCTTTTCTGTACCCTATTTAAGCATCACTACATATCCTTTTCCTTCAACCTAAACATCACCATTGAGCCAATGTTTTCCCTAACCAAGCCGTCTCCTTGTATTCGTCCAATCTGAACTCGTGCTTATTGATCCTTCCCTCGTCACGCTTTTGACCTCCCTCTATTGCTTAGGCTTAAGTGCCCGTCAATGTCTGTGTCAACTCTAAGTTGTTAGTTGACCCTTGGACCTTTGGGAGGTGTCGTTGTGCACGTACCTAACTTGTGTACGTGGGCTTGAATGAGTGTACCCCCCCATAGTATGTTGGTGCTTGCCTATTGTGTGATATATATATATATATATATATATATATATATATATATATATATATATATATATATATATATATATATATATATATATATAGGGTAAAATGCGCCTGAGGTCGTGCTCAGATTGGATTCCTGCGCTCGACCCCTCCTGACCGTCCGATCCGATCCCACGGCTGTTGTTAAAAGCGAAACATGAGGAACTTTTGGTGCAATTACCAACGGGCCCTTACGCGCCCGGAACGTTTGGGGCAATTACCATCCCGACCTTATAGACCCTATGAAAACAACTTTTTAGAACTATTGGTGCAATTACCATCCCGCCCTTTATATCCTTTTCAAAGAAATAGTTTACACTATACGGCACCGTTGTGCGCGTCGACCCAGAACGGATTATATTACTCCCCGCGAACAACGCGCTACAGCCTATGTGTCGTGCGCGGCGTGGGATTAAAACGCACAAGTGTGGAGCAATTTACCGACGTGCGCACGACGGGCAAAATTACCCCCGTCGTGCGTGAGGGGGAAAGCGCAATCTGTAAAGCAATTTCCATCCGCGCGCACGACGGACAAAATTAACCCCGTCGTGCGCGGGAGTTAAAACGCCTAGTGTGGAGCAATTTCCATCCGAGCGCACGACAGGCAAAATTACCCCCGTCGTGCGCGTCGTCCGCGGGGCTTAAAAGGCACAGGTGTCGAGCAATTTCCATCCGCACGCACGACGGGCAAAATAACCCCCGTCGTGCGCGTCGTGTGCGGGAAACGCACAAGTGTGGAGCAATTTACCGCTGTGCGCACGACGGGCCAAATTACCCCCGTCGTGCGCGAGGGGGAAAACGCAATCTTAAAAGCAATTTCCATCCGCGCGCACGACGGGCAAACTTACCCCGTCGTACGCGTGGGTTAAAACGCCTTGTGTGCAGCAATTTCCATCCGAGCGCACGACGGGCAAAATAACCCCCGTCGTGCGCGTCGTCCGCGGGGGTTAAAACACACAAGTGTCGAGCAATTTCCATCCGTGTGCACGACGGGCAAAATAACCCTCGTCGTGCGCGTCGTGTGCGGGCAAACGCACAAGTGTGGAGCAATTTACCGCGTGCGCACGACGGGCCAAATTACCCCCGTCGTGCGCGAGGGGGAAAACGCAATCTGTAAAGCAATTTCCATCCGCGCGCACGACGGGCAAACTTACCCCGTCGTGCGCGTGGGTTAAAACGCCTTGTGTGCAGCAATTTCCATCCGCGCGCACGACGGGCAAAATAACCCCCGTCGTGCGCGTCGTCCGCGGGGGTTAAAACGCACAGGTGTCGAGCAATTTCCAGCCGCGTGCACGACGGGCCAAATAACCACCGTCGTGCGCGTCGTGTGCGGGCAAACATACAAGTGTGGGGCAATTTACCGCGTGCGCACGACGGGCCAAATTACCCCCGTCGTGCGCGAGGGGGAAAACGCCTAGTGTGCAGCAATTTCCATCTGCGTGCACGACGGGCAAAATAACCCTCGTCGTGCGCGTCGTGTGCGGGCAAACGCACAAGTGTGGAGCAATTTACCGCCGTACGCACGACGGGCCAAATTACCCCCGTCGTGCGCGAGGGGGAAAACGCAATCTGTAAAGCAATTTCCATCCGCGCGCACGACGGGCAAACTTACCCCGTCGTACGCGTGGGTTAAAATGCCTTGTGTGCAGCAATTTCCATCCGTGCGCACGACGGGCAAAATAAGCCCCGTCGTGCGCGTCGTCCGCGGGGGTTAAAACGCACAAGTGTCGAGCAATTTCCATCTGCGTGCACGACGGGCAAAATAACCCTTGTCGTGCGCGTCGTGTGCGGGCAAACGCACAAGTGTGGAGCAATTTACCGCGTGCGCACGACGGGCCAAATTACCCCCGTCGTGCGCGAGGGGGAAAACGCAATCTGTAAAGCAATTTCCATCCGCGCGCACGACGGGCAAACTTACCCCGTCGTGCGCGTGGGTTAAAACGCCTTGTGTGCAGCAATTTCCATCCGCGCGCACGACGGGCAAAATAACCCCCGTCGTGCGCGTCGTCCGCGGGGGTTAAAACGCACAAGTGTCGAGCAATTTCCATCCGCGTGCACGACGGGCAAAATAACCCCCGTCGTGCGCGTCGTGAGCGGGCAAACGCACAAGTGTGGAGCAATTGACCGCGTGCGCACGACGGGCCAAATGACCCCCGTCGTGCGCGAGGGGGAAAACGCAATCTGTAAAGCAATTTCCATCCGCGCGCACGACGGGCAAACTTACCCCGTCGTGCGCGTGGGTTAAAACGCCTAGTGTGCAGCAATTTCCATCCGTGCGCACGACGGGTAAAATAAGCCCCGTCGTGCGCGTCGTCCGCGGGGGTTAAAACGCACAGGTGTCGAGCAATTTCCATCCGCGTGCACGACGGGCAAAATAACCCCCATCGTGCGCGTCGTGTGCGGGCAAACGCACAAGTGTGGAGCAATTTACCGCGTGCGCACGACGGGCCAAATTACCCCCGTCGTGCGCGAGGGGGAAAACGCAATCTGTAAAGCAATTTCCATCCGCGCGCACGACGGGCAAACTTACCCCCGTCGTGCGCGTGGGTTAAAATGCACAAGTGTGCAGCAATTTCCATCCGAGCGCACGACGGGAAAAATAACCCCCGTCGTGCGCGTCGTCCGCGGGGGTTAAAACGCACAGGTGTCGAGCAATTTCCAGCCGCGTGCACGACGGGCCAAATAACCACCGTCGTGCGCGTCGTGTGCGGGCAAACATACAAGTGTGGGGCAATTTACCGCGTGCGCACGACGGGCCAAATTACCCCCGTCGTGCGCGAGGGGGAAAACGCCTAGTGTGCAGCAATTTCCATCCGCGTGCACGACGGGCAAAATAACCCTTGTCGTGCGCGTCGTGTGCGGACAAACGCACAAGTGTGGAGCAATTTACCGCCGTGCGCACGACGGGCCAAATTACCCCCGTCGTGCGCGAGGGGGAAAACACAATCTGTAAAGCAATTTCCATCCGCGCGCACGACGGGCAAACTTACCCCCGTCGTGCGCGTGGGTTAAAATGCACAAGTGTGCAGCAATTTCCATCCGAGCGCACGACGGGCAAAATAACCCCCGTCGTGCGCGTCGTCCGCGGGGGGTAAAACGCACAGGTGTCGAGCAATTTCCAGCCGCGTGCACGACGGGCCAAATAACCACCGTCGTGCGCGTCGTGTGCGGGCAAACATACAAGTGTAGGGCAATTTACCGCGTGCGCACGACGGGCCAAATTACCCCCGTCGTGCGCGAGGGGGAAAACGCAATCTGTAAAGCAATTTCCATCCGCTCGCACGACGGGCAAACTTACCCCGTCGTACGCGTGGGTTAAAACGCCTTGTGTGCAGTAATTTCCATCCGCGCGCACGACGGGCAAAATAAGCCCCGTCGTGCGCGTCGTCCGCGGGGGTTAAAACGCACAAGTGTCGAGCAATTTCCATCCGCGTGCACGACGGGCAAAATAACCCTTGTCGTGCGCGTCGTGTGCGGGCAAACGCACAAGTGTGGAGCAATTTACCGCGTGCGCACGACGGGCCAAATTACCCCCGTCGTGCGCGAGGGGGAAAACGCAATCTGTAAAGCAATTTCCATCCGCGCGCACGACGGGCAAACTTACCCCATCGTGCGCGTGGGTTAAAACGCCTTGTGTGCAGCAATTTCCATCCGCGCGCACGACGGGCAAAATAACCCCCGTCGTGCGCGTCGTCCGCAGGGGTTAAAACGCACAAGTGTCGAGCAATTTCCATCCGCGTGCACGACGGGCAAAATAACCCCCGTCGTGCGCGTCGTGTGCGGGCAAACGCACAAGTGTGGAGCAATTGACCGCGTGTGCACGACAGGCCAAATGACCCCCGTCGTGCGCGAGGGGGAAAACACAATCTGTAAAGCAATTTCCATCCGCGCGCACGACGGGCAAACTTACCCCGTCGTGCGCGTGGGTTAAAACGCCTAGTGTGCAGCAATTTCCATCCGTGCGCACGACGGGCAAAATAAGCCCCGTCGTGCGCGTCGTCCGCGGGGGTTAAAACGCACAGGTGTCGAGCAATTTCCATCCGCGTGCACGACGGGCAAAATAACCCCCATCGTGCGCGTCGTGTGCGGGCAAACGCACAAGTGTGGATCAATTTACCGCGTGCGCACGACGGGCCAAATTACCCCCGTCGTGCGCGAGGGGGAAAACGCAATCTGTAAAGCAATTTCCATCCGCGCGCACGACGGGCAAACTTACCCCGTCGTGCGCGTGGGTTAAAACGCCTAGTGTGCAGCAATTTCCATCCGTGCGCACGACGGGCAAAATAAGCCCCGTCGTGCGCGTCGTCTGCGGGGGTTAAAACGCACAGGTGTCGAGCAATTTCCAGCCGCGTGCACGACGGGCCAAATAACCCTCGTCGTGCGCGTCGTGTGCGGGCAAACATACAAGTGTGGGGCAATTTACCGCGTGTGCACGACGGGCCAAATTACCCCCGTCGTGCGCGAGGGGGAAAACGCAATCTGTAAAGCAATTTCCATCCGCGCGCACGACGGGCAAACTTACCCCGTCGTACGCGTGGGTTAAAATGCACAAGTGTGCAGCAATTTCCATCCGAGGGCACGACGGGCAAAATAACCCCCGTCGTGCGCGTCGTCCGCGGGGGTTAAAACACACAAGTGTCGAGCAATTTCCATCCGTGTGCACGACGGGCAAAATAACCCTCGTCGTGCGCGTCGCGTGCGGGCAAACGCACATGTGTGGAGCAATTTACCGCGTGCGCACGACGGGCCAAATTACCCCCGTCGTGCGCGAGGGGGAAAACGCAATCTGTAAAGCAATTTCCATCCGCGCGCACGATGGGCAAACTTACCCCGTCGTACGCGTGGGTTAAAACGCCTTGTGTGCAGCAATTTCCATCCGCGCGCACGACGGGCAAAATAAGCCCCGTCGTGCGCGTCGTCCGCGGGGGTTAAAACACACAAGTGTCGAGCAATTTCCATCCGCGTGCACGACGGGCAAAATAACCCCCGTCGTGCGCGTCGTGTGCGGGCAAACGCACAAGTGTGGAGCAATTTACCGCCGTGCGCACGACGGGCCAAATAACCCCGTCGTGCGCGAGGGGGAAAACGCAATCTGTAAAGCAATTTCCATTCACGCGCACGACGGGCAAACTTACCCCCGTCGTGCGCGTGGGTTAAAATGCACAAGTGTGCAGCAATTTCCATCCGAGCGCACGACGGGCAAAATAACCCCCGTCGTGCGCGTCGTCCGCGGGGGTTAAAACGCACAAGTGTCGAGCAATTTCCATCCGCGTGCACGACGGGCAAAATAACCCTTGTCGTGCGCGTCGAGTGCGATCAAACGCACAAGTGTGGAGCAATTTACCGCGTGCGCACGACGGGCCAAATTACCCCCGTCGTGCGCGAGGGGGAAAACGCAATCTGTAAAGCAATTTCCATCCGCGCGCACGACGGGCAAACTTACCCCGTCGTGCGCGTGGGTTAAAACGCCTTGTGTGCAGCAATTTCCATCCGTGCGCACGACGGGCAAAATAAGCCCCGTCGTGCGCGTCGTCCGCGGGGGTTAAAACGTACAGGTATCGAGCAATTTCCATCCGCGTGCACGACGGGCAAAATAACCCCCGTCGTGCGCGTCGTGTGCAGGCAAACGCACAGGTGTGGAGCAATTTACCGCCGTGCGCACGACGGGCCAAATTACCCCCGTCGTGCGCGAGGGGGAAAACGCAATCTGTAAAGCAATTTCCATTCGCGCGCAAAACGGGCAAACTTACCCCCGTCGTGCGCGTGGGTTAAAATGCACAAGTGTGCAGCAATTTCCATCCGAGCGCACGACGGGCAAAATAACCCCCGTCGTGCGCGTCGTCCGCGGGGGTTAAAACGCACAAGTGTCGAGCAATTTCCATCCGCGTGCACGACGGGCAAAATAACCCTCGTCGTGCGCGTCGTGTGCGGGCAAACGCACAAGTGTGGTGCAATTTACCGCGTGCGCACGACGGGCCAAATGACCCCCGTTGTGCGCGAGGGGGAAAACGCAATCTGTAAAGCAATTTCCATCCGCGCGCACGACGGGCAAACTTACCCCGTCGTGCGCGTGGGTTAAAACGCCTTGTGTGCAGCAATTTCCATCCGCGCGCACGACGGGCGAAATTTTTGAGGGCGTTCACGGTCAATTTATAGTGAAATTGACCATTCAAATTGATGAGTATAAGTCCGTTATCCTACAGCGATCCCTTCATTACAAACATCTACGTAGACAATCATATGTATCAGTTTGTAAGCGCATAGGCTAATGAATCAGTTAGTGTCTGTATCAGTATCAGTATGTACATCAATATAGTTGAATTCAATTGAATATGCCTTCAGCTTGCATAAGTATCAGATTTAATTTTAAAGTTTGCATGTAGTTTCTGAGTCCGAGTGAATAAGTATCCGGTTTAATCTACAATGTTTCCAGATTGAACAAGTATAATAAGACTTAAATCTAAAAGCTTGCATGTAGGCTTGATTGGGATTCAGAATAAGTATGATTAAATATATTCCCGTGGTCGTGTTGAGAAAATTTGTCATCGATGAAACATCAGCTTAACGTGCACAACGAGTAAATTCTGCTGGTTGTGCGCGTTAAACAATTATCCAAAAAATACCTTTGATGCTCAAAGCGAACAGCTGGCCCTGGCTGTGCTTGTTGTGCACTTTGCGCAATTAAAGTAACCATTATAAATATCATCAACGCGCACAACGGCCATAAATTAGTTGGTTCTGGGCGTTGAGCAATTATGTAAACGGCTATTAATTTTTCCAGCTCACGTCAAACATTCTTGAGAATGCACATGTCTGGTATCAATCAGCTGTAGATTTACGAACAGTCTTTTGTATATTCACGAGAACCCCTCAGTTTGTAAGAGCATAGGGCCATAGGCTAATGAATCAGTTTGGATCTGTATCAGTAATTCAGTATGTATATCAATATATTTGAATGGCTGGGTAATTTTCAAAATGTCATCAATTTGAATATGTATGAGATTTAATCTAAAATTTTGCATGCAGTTTATGAAGTCGATTGAATATGCCTTCAGATTGAAAAGGTATCAGATTTATTTTTAAAGTTTGTATGTAGTTTCTGAGTCAGAGTGAATAAGTATCCGGTTTAATCTACAATGTTTTCGGATTGAACAAGTTTAATAAGACTTAAATCTAAAAGTTTGGATGTAGGCGTGGTTGGGATTCAGAGTAAGTATGATGAAATTTGGAATTTGATTGATTCACTGCGGTGGCGCGCAGTGGGAGTAAACTTATAGCATCTCACAAATATGATCAAAGAGCAAAACGGTCAAATTTATTCCCGTGGGGGCGTTGAGCAAATTTGTCATTGACGCAACTATAGAGCTTAACGCGCTAAACGTGCATAATTCTGCATGTTGTGCGCTTTGCGCAATTATGTTAGCCATAACAAATTTGAGAACGTGCACTCCGGCTCAAAGTGAACACCTGGCGATACTTGTTTCTGCATACATTGTTAATCTAATACATTGTTTCTGCATGAAAGAAAACTATAAATAATATTATTCTTCAATGTTAATTTTTTTAATTTTTAAGTATTTAGTATTTCTTGTAATGTTGTAAATATTTTAAAATTTGCTCGAAAAAAATCCAATATTGGTCTCAGGTAGTATGTATAATTGAGATATTTCCATCGGTTCTAAACTTATTAAATTTGGTCATGTGCCTTGTAAAATACATTTGTAATAAATAGTCGTTACCAAGCCATGACGGTAATAAACGCAACGAAGGGCTGATATCAATTATCCGTTGTGCGCGTCGTGCGCGGTGGTTAAAAGTCATAGTGTGAATCAATATCCATCCGCTGTACACACACGGTCTCACATCTGAGGACTCCACAATCCACATTACACACAAGGGCTTATAGTGGAACCAATTAAACCGCACTCACAACAGAAACAATTTGATTGTTTCTGATGCGCTGGAAAATAAATAATTTTTCGAGTGTTCGAAGGAGAGTAATTCAAGGCGCAAAACGGTTCGGTATCCTTGGCCTGTGGGGAGAGTAAATTGCCTCTTTTTCAGCTGAGCCTAAAATACTTAGGATTACGCGTTTTTCTCCGTGGGATTACGTGTTGAGTAAATAAGATGTTCATTCCCGAGATCCTTAGCATTACTGTAGGATAACGGACTAAATACTCATCAATTTGATCGGTCGTTTTTCACTATAAATGGACCGTGAATGCCGTGAAGGACCTGGAGAAGCGTATGAAATCGGAGGCCTACAGGCTGATGCAGTCGCCTCCCGGATATGCTTCTCTCCCTGGTCTGCGAAGAGAAGAATGGCCCCCCGGGCCTTTGCGCCCTGGTTGGCTGCTCTGGGTCAATTAGGTTGGCGATGCATGGCTACCGTCTCTCTGAGGCACAAGCACTCCCTTCTGTTCTTTTCGATCTCTTGGCTCGCAGCCAAATTGGGCAACTCTGACTGTGGATGAAGCAGATCATAATTGTCCCTTTCCTCCTGGGGATTTCCAATTTTGGCGGCGAGCCAAGAGATCGAAAAGAACAGGAGGGAGTGCTTGTGCCTCAGAGGGCCGGTAGCCATGCATCGCCAACCTATGTGACCCAGTGCAGACATGCAGGGCGCAAAGGCCCGGGGGGCCATTCTTCTCTTCGCAGACCAGGGAGAGAAGCATATCCGGGAGGCGACTGCATCAGCCTGTAGGCCTCCGATTTCATACGCTTCTCCAGGTCCTTCACGGTCCATTTAGTGTGAAATTGACCATTCAAATTGATGAGTATACTCCGTTATCCTATAGCGAGCCCTAATGCCTGACGCTTACGGTAGAAATGGACGATGGAATTCAACCAGTTATCTTTTCACGTAAAGCTAAATGGTTGCTGTTGGAAACTTACGCAATGGTGGTAATAAACGCAACGAAGGGCTATCGTCCATTTATAAACATGCATGCCCGATGAATGCCTTCCATATGTGAGCATTTCGCCTTCTACTCCTCGACTATACACTCCATATCCATCTCCTCTTTATAAACTACATCCAAACCATTAAATCCTTCATCATTTCACTATACCTCGTCTATGACACACAAACACTCCCTCCTGTTCTTTCCGATCGCGAAGATAAAAAGCTCATTCTATTTGTTATGCAACCATTTGGTGTTGTTCGACGCCTCATGTGAATCGGAGTTTCTCTAGGTGTCTTTGAAACGGCTACATACCCGACTGCAGGTTACACCGACGCATGCTATGACTACACTCATAGCCAGCCGATGATGGCAGAAAATCGGCAACGACGGTAATAAACGGAACGAAGATGGTCGTCCGGTGAACTCGCGGAAGTTGACGGGGAAGCACGCAGATCACACCGACAATCACATGTTTCAGTTTGTAAGAGCATAGGCTAATGAATCAGTTTGGATCTGTATCAGTATGTACATCAATATATTTGAATGGCTGGGTCATTTTCAAATTAACATCAACTAGAACATGTATGAGACTTAATCTACACTTTACCTAAACGCGCACAACGGGCATAATTCTGCTGGTTGTGCACGTTTAAGTATGATGAAATTTGGAATGTGATTGATTCACTGCGATGGTGCGAGGTGGAATTAAAATTATAGCATCTCACAAATATGCTCAAAGCGCAAAACGGTCAAATTTGTTCCCGTGGGGGCGTTGAGCAAATTTGTCATCGACGCAACTATAGAGCTTAACGCGCACAACGGTCATAATTCTGCATGTTGTGCGCTTTGCGAAATTATGTTAGCCATAACAAATTTGCTGAACGCGCACACCGGGTCAAAGTAACCATCTGGCGATACTTGTTGTGCGCTTTGAGCAAATGTTTAAACCATTAAAAATTTGCTAACCGCGCACAACGGCCAAAATATAAATTTTGCCAGCTCGCCACTGGTCATACATTCTTGGGAAATTCATATGTCTGGTATCAATCAACAGTAGATTCAGGAGCAGTATTTTCTTATTCACGAGCACCCTTCTGTAGCTTGACGGGGTCTTCGATGTAGCCACACAGTTAATATGGTACTGCAGCAGTCACATCCTCATTGACCCATCTGCGTTGTGCGCATTGAGCAATTCCCGTTTGCCATGCGTTTTGCGCGAGAATCAATTATAATAGTTTCACTCTTCTGTATCATTTTGATTGCTCCAAGTCCCCTATAAAATTGGCGGACAAGGAGCTCTCATCTTCTCACAAGTTCATTTACTTTCTTCCATCATCTTCTTCTTTATTTACCCCCACAACCTTCCTATTGAAACAGTAAGTCCTTCAGCTGTTCGTGCATGCTTGATATAGATATCAGATATTGCTATCAAGCATCCACGATAGCATTCATTCAGCTGTTCGTCCATTTATAATCAGGGATTCCCGAAAAAGGGTTTCCATATGACCGTCCCCGAAACTGGGCACCCAGGTCAACCTCCCAAGAAGTACTGATCAGGGGGACATAACCAGTACATTGTGTCAAGTATGATACATACTTGACAGCTGGTTACAACGACGCGTGCAATGACGACCCTCCTATCATGTTTCACTGTTGCCGACAGTCGGCAACGACGATAATAAACGTAACGACGATGGTCGACCGAGGTAACTAGATGGTTATAGATTGTTATGGACGCCTCCCCCAAGCTTTTAACAGTTCATTTTCTTGCTTTTAGCGAGCGAGGATCATCTCATCATTCTTAAGATCATCGAACTTTGTCCGCTCCTTCGGAATACCCTTCAAGATTGAAGCACGAACAACGTCCTCGGGCCCAGGAAGTATCGAAATTACTGTAACCATTGATCCAGACGTTCTAGAATGCTTCGTTGGATGAGAGCCGTTGCGCCCGCCAATGTTCCAGGTACAAAAACATGGATTTTTGAACCTGGAACATCGGCGGGCGCAAGGGCTCGCATCCAACGAAACAGTCTAGAACGTCTGGATCAATGGTTACAGTAATTTCACCATATTCCCACTCGATTGTTCCTCATTTTCTTATTCAATTTGGATTCGAACCGAGAGATCGAAAACAAAAGGAGGGATTGCTGTTGCCTCAGAGGGACGGTAGCCATGCACCGCCAACCTATGTGACCAAGGGCCGCCATCCAGGCTTAATCGTATGTATCGGTTTGTAAGAGCATAGGCTAATGAATCAGTTTGCATCTGTATCAGTCTGTATGTACAGCAATATATTTGAATGGCTGGTTAATTTTCAAAATGTCATCAATTTGAATATGTATGAGATTTAATCTATAATTTTGCAAGCAGTTTGTGAATTCTATTGAATATGCCTTCAGATTGAAAAGGTGTCAGATTTATTTTTAAAGTTTGTATGTAGTTTCTGAGTCAGAGTGAATAAGTATCCGATTTAATCTACAATGTTTTCAGATTGAACAAGTATAATAAGACTTAAATCTAAAAGTTTGGATGTAGGGTTGGTTGGAATTCAGACTAAGTATGATGAAATTTGGAATTTGATTGATTCACTGCGGTGGCGCGCAGTGGGAGTAAACTTATAGCATCACAAATATGCTCAAAGCGCAAAACGGGCAAATTTATTCCCGTGGGGGCGTTGAGCAAATTTGTCTTCGACGCAACTTTTGCGTCACGCGCACAACGGGCATAATTCTGCATGTTGTGCGCTTTACGCCATTATGTTAACCAGTAAAAATTTTGCTGAAAGCGCACACAGGCTCAAAATGAACACCTGGCGTTACTGGTTGTGCGCTGTGAGCAATTTTTTGGTACTGAACGTTGAGCCCTTATGTAACGGCTATAAATTTTTCCACCTTACTTGCCACCGGTCATAAATTCTTGGGAAAATCATATGTGTGGTATCAATCAGCTGTAGATTCAGGAGCAGTATTTTCTTATTCACGAGCACCCTTCTGTAGCTTGACGGGGTCTGTCACGCCCCGCTTCCCAAAAACGTGGAGGCGAAGCGTGAGAAGGTCCGCTCAGACTTGAAGCTACAAAGCCGCAAGTCCGATAAGCGTCAAACACTTTAAATCTGCAGGTCCTTGCAATGCGAAACGAAACAAAGATAATAATAACGAAAGAGACAAAAGAAACATCTCAGAATATCCATAATAATAAATCTCAACAACGCAGAGAAGCCACCAGGCTACAAATAAAAGAGTCTAAAAGAGGCACAACATGGCCAACAAAATACAAGGTACGAAAACAAGGAAAAGGTGCAAGCACCGACAACTAACAGCAACTAAAGTAAAAGTAGCTCCACAGTCACTAAGACTGGTCTCCGGTGTCCTCGTACTCCTCAACGAACGTAGGCTCAGTCTCAGCGTCAGCAAACACCTCGTCCTCCACTACCGTCTCTGGCTCAGGGTCTAACATGTGACACCCAAAAGAGCAAGGGGCACATGTCAGCAAGTCTGGAAGACTTGTGCAAGTGAAACTGAAAGTAAAGCAACCTAGCAGTTCTAGCATGATGCAAATGACATGGCAGTTAAAGTAAGAGTGCAACAGGTAAAGTAAAGCGAGTAAAAGTACGAGCATGGCATGACATTCACAAGACAAGTACAAGACAAGAAAAGTAAGCACCTCGTGCACAGAGTTCACGCCTTACAGCTAAAGAGGCTGTACGGGCACACTTTTACGCTGAGTGGTCGCTCAACCCTACCCCTCCACGTGTGTCGAGCCAGGGCCTTACCCCCGAACGGTAATGCTCGCTTCTGGATCACGAGCCAGGAAGTGTCTTTAACAAGTATGGCATAGGGGTGCACCTAGCCTGGGATAAGCAAGTACAAGTATGTAGCGTGTGCTACGAATGCAACATTCAATGCATGGATGACATGACATGGCAGTTAAAGTAAAGCGTACAGGTAAGGAAAGTAAACGTGACAGTTTAGCATGCATAAACAACAATTTTAAGGGGTTGGATCTAGCTTCGTTGTCAAACTAGATCATTTAGGTGACGGATCTAGTTTCGTTGTCAAACTAGATCAAGTAGGCGTCTAGCCAGCTATCATTTCACTGACTAGTCTCTTTTACGCTAAAAACAAGTAAGTGGCCTAAAAACATGGCCCTACACAAGAGTTGGCAAGTTTCACTTGCCTGCAATTATCACGTCAAGAAAACACCGTCCAACGAGTCCAAAGTCACGATTCCTACGTGCACAAGTCCACCGGCCTACATCCGTTTTATTAATCTTGATTAGTGATTTCTAAAACATTTAAAATACTTTAAAAATACTGATTTTAGTCTTGATTAGCATGCAATTGGGTTTGGGGTCCTAGGGGTGCAAAACGTTACCTCAACACGACGCGAAAGCTACACCGGCGTCGGGTAGCGACGCCGGGGGTTGGAATAATAAGATCGCGCTCCAAGTCCAGATTCCAATTAGTTTCTTCGCTGGAAATTTCAGGGAAATCAACCCGGGCGACGATTCCAGATTCCAAAGCTCGTACGTGCGACGACGGGCTACGACGTGCGACGACGTCGTACGCGACGGATCCTCAAAGAGCAAGCACCTAGGTGGGGCCCACAGTAGTCCTAGGGACCTTTGGGGGACCCACAATAACTCTGGAGAACTTGGGGGGCCCACGGTGGTAAGCGGTGCGACGGGTGCGGGGTTGCGACAAGTGACCCTCGGTCGTACCCCTCCAATGCGGGAGAGACCCTCGGTCGTGCGCTGAGAATGCGGGCTGCGACGATTTGGGGCGTGCAGCGGCTGTGGGGTGGCTGGGTGCGAGAGCTTCCGTCGGTCAGGTCGAGAGAACGGGTCGGTCAGGCGCTTGGATTGCGGGCGGGCGACGATGCAACGCTGCAGCGCTTGGGCGCTCGGTCACAGCGGGCGAGGCGGTCGGTCAGGCACGGAGCGGAGCGGGGGACGAAGCGGGCGACAGCTGCGGTGCGGGGCGGGCGCTTGAGCTCTCGGTCTGACCGAGAGCTCCCTTCGGTCGGTGCGGAGGAATTGAGCGGAGCGGTTGTGCAGCGATGCGGGCCAAGCTTGGTGCGGGGGCGGCCAGCGGTCGGAGCGGGGGTTTTGGCCTCGTTTCTTCGGTCGTGCGGCCGCCGTTCGTCGCAACGTTGCGACGAATCGTCGCAACGTCCAAAATGAGTTTGGAAGAGGCTAGGGCTAATTTCTTTGGAAAATAGGACTTGCTAGGGGTTGCTTATATAGTATAGGTGGGTTGACTTGGTCTAGGGCTAAATCTAATAGGATTAGAATTCAAAAAGATTTGAAATTTGAATTCAAACTTCTCCAACCCAATCTAGGATTTGACCAGGTCCAAATGAGCTGGAAATTGGCTCAAAAATTCTTTAAAACGTTTTAAACTCAAATAAATTTTATTTGGCCGAAATTAATTTAAAAATAAATTATTAAAAATAATATAAAACTTGTAAAAATCATAAAAGTGGTCAAATAAACTCCAAAAATTATAAAATAAATATCGGGGTGATCGTGGTGGCGAGAGTGAGCTAACTAAGAAGACGGATCTCAGATTCGACGTCGGACGACGAAACTAAAAATAGAAACGTCTCCCGTCAAGAGTGAGAATCGTCACGTCTCATCGAGTAAGTTTAAATTGTGGGAAAACGACTCGAGGAACGTCGTTCCAAATTAGTGCCACTATTTAATACTCTCAGAGACGTTCACAACGGCATATCACACGAAAGTGTTCACAACCAAGCAAAGTCTAAAACAAACACGTGCACGGCCAAAAGCACGTGCACGAACAACGTACGACTAAAAGTGGTCGTTACATCCTCCCCACCTTAGAATAAAGTCCGTCCTCGGACTTTCTAATATAGCTAGTCGCTCTAGTAACTACCCCAAATCAAGTCACATTATATTTCAAACCAAGTATAGTCATTACAAGTGCTCATATATGCACTAGGTAGTCAAACATTATTACTACCAACACGTATATATATATATATATATACATTCACGTACGTATACACTTATACCTATTATAGTCAGTCAGACTCATACACGTATTTCAATCATATATATAAGCATGCATCCCTTATATAGCTACTACCTACCTAATCACAAAACAATATTTCAGATACTTATATAATGATAGTTTCACGCTTTAGCCAATACAATCATCGCTCTACCTATATGTAGCTTCCTATGCACAAACATCAAGGGTATACTACCCTCTAATATTCATCCAATACCAAGCATCTCAACACATATAGTCACACCATACCATTATTAAATCAAGTTCACTATATCTACTATACATTTACCACTACTATAATCTCACAATATATATGGTCATTCAAATACATGCAAATAGTTCCCCAAATATTCACATCACGTACGGTCCTATAACTATATTTACGGCACGTCACGTATACCATAGTCATCAAAACCTATAACTAAGCACATACTTACCCGTGCATGGTGCACACCCATACACGCTATCATTTCATTTACACATACCATTCATACCATTATATGTAACTAGCACATCTATGCACCTAGTTTTAGCTAGCACACATATGTTCACACAACAAGTCCTTAGTAAATAACTATACCACAAGACCAACACCTATAACTATATACTGGCGTAGCGACCCACAATCATGTGCGTAGCACAACCAGGCACAAACACTCCTATCACTATACATACATCAAGCATTGCTATATTCAAACTACAACATACATTCAATATACTTAGAGTATACTCACTCAAGCTTGAGTGAGACTCAGTACACATATCAGAATATCCCATATATGTAGCATGACATTCATACATACACCAATACCACTCTAATATTTATATATATATGTCTACCAATACAACCATATACATTCCATAGATCAATCACACTTAATATTTAGTCCGGTAATACTTACATAGTTCAATCATTTTATACACCATAATAATAGTAATACAGACATCAGCACACATATATTTATAATACCCACCCTAGTACAAACATTCACCGTATAGTCATACATATGTAACATATATTCACACCCTAGCCTACTACCTATAATTAGTACACCAACACCTATGTACATACATAATTAAGATGTACAATAGTCGTGTATACCTCACGGCATGCACGCATGCAACATCCCGCAAAAGCAAGCAATACCAATCAAAATTATAACCATACTACCTATATATATTACCTATATACTCATGCAACGAAACATAACTACTTACATATAAGCACATATATATCTACCTACGAGCACATACTCATACGTAATAATATATGGGTCACGCAATAGGCCTACTTACTTAACTATACATACACTTATTATTATCACACCTAGCACACACATAGTTTTACCAATCATTTTATTTCAACCATCACAAGTATCTCTAGCTACACACACTCCATTAGATATTCCAACGCTAGCTCTTATATACACAGGCATCCCTAGTATGGTATAGCTAACCACATACAAATCTATCAATAATAACACACAAATAACTTTTATAATATCACGAATAACTCCAAGTACGTATATATTACTCAATAGGCAACATTAATATACTATGGGGGGTATACTCATTCAAGCTCACGTACACAACTTAGGTACGTGCACAACAACTACCTCACAAGGTCCAAGGGCCTACTAACAACTTAGAGTTGACACAGCCATTGACAAGCACTATAGCCTAAACAATTTAGAGAGAGGTCGAGGTCGAAAGCGTGACGAGGGAAAGATCGACAAGCACGAAGTCAGATAGGACGAATGCAAGGAGACAGCTTGGTTGGACGAACATTGGCTCAATGGTGATGTTTAGGTTGAAGGAAAAGGATATAGTGATGCTTGAATAGGATACAGAAAAGAAAATAGGATGAATAGCATAAGCTAAAATACGCAAAGTCGAAAACGGTTGTACTTTAAAATCCTCGTCGGAGAAGAAATGTTTGGCGATCGATAAAACGAGTTGTTCAAAATGAATCTGAGTCGAATATTCAAACTAATAGAAAAGGGCCTACTGGTTTTAAAATCATTTTAAAAGGAAGTGAAATCATTTACACAAATATTAAGGACATGGTTTAGGAAATTTATACGTCAATAATTTAATATAATGTTGCCAAAAAGTTTTGAAAGTCAAAGAATGAAATCAAGTAACGGAAGAATTTAAAATCGGGTCAAATGCTTTCAAAACTTTGGGCTATGGAAAATTTAAAATACTCAATTGAAACTACTTTTAGAGAACCAAGGTTTGCCGAAAATGAAAAAAAATGATTTACACAGGGTTCTTAATATATGAGCATAACAAGTCTGGCACGGTTATAAAAATAATTGAAACTCAATTTGGTTTAGAAGTTTTTTCTAAAAGCGTGTATGGTGAGCGGAAAGAAAATAGTAGTAACTTAGCATAAGAATTATCAGGATCGAATATCAAATCTTTAAAATCAAATCAGGGAGGGTCTGAAGCAGGAAGAGGTTATGGAAATAGTAATTTTGCAAAAATCTGAAATAGTGAGAACGACGAGCAAAAACCAACTTTCTGAAATCTGAAATTCTATGTGACTTGAAAAGTATATTAAAAGTAAACACGATGTATTATTCAAATAGTATAAATAAGAGGGAAAATTATAAATCGAACTGAGCAAAATAAAAGTACGGTTCAGAATAAAAGTAATATATGAAAAGACGACATGAGTACGAAAACATAGGCTGGGAAAAATATTATAAGCTAGAGTTCAAAATTCCGACAAACGTTTTTAAAATTTAAATCAATGAAGAAGTATGAAGTATAAGTATATTAAAATTATTAACAAATTTAAACCTAGGAAAGGGGAAATCGAAAGATACTTTCGGAAGATTCAAGATTGTAACGAAAAGGTTTGGAAATTGACGACGATCGTCATGGGGCGATCTCGGGAATCGAGGCAAGGAAATTGGTCGGAGATCAAACATTCATAAGCCTAGGACATGAATCAGAAGATTTTACGGGGAACTCCTACGGTCGACCAACTAAAGATTAAAAACTAAGCGCTAAGACTTCTAAAGGTTAGACGGTAAGGAAATGCGTTCAGCTTGGTCCGAAATCGATGAACCCAAAAGCGAACGTCTAAAGGGGATTCTAGGAGTCTAATATGGTCAGGGGTAGACATGAACCACTAAGGTAACTCCTACAACGATCAATTGCTAGAAGGGGGTCTAACTACAGTCAGGGGCCTCTAACTAGTAAGCACAGACGTCTAACTAAGTCTTCTTAACACCTAGTGTCCTAAAAACGACTAAACTCAGGGCTTCTGATTCGGATGTTGCTATTTATTTAATGGACATTCCGTTATTATCGTTGTTCCGTTAATTCGCAATTGCAAGATTGGACCTGCATGGGTCACCAACAAAACCTGTCACGCCCCGCTTCCCAAAAACGTGGAGGCGAAGCGTGAGAAGGTCCGCTCAGACTTGAAGCTACAAAGCCGCAAGTCCGATAAGCGACAAACACTTTAAATCTGCAGGTCCTTGCAATGCGAAACGAAACAAAGATAATAATAACGAAAGAGACAAAAGAAACATCTCAGAATATCCATAATAATAAATCTCAACAACGCAGAGAAGCCACCAGGCTACAAATAAAAGAGTCTAAAAGAGGCACAGCATGGCCAACAAAATACAAGGTACGAAAACAAGGAAAAGGTGCAAGCACCGACAACTAACAGCAACTAAAGTAAAAGTAGCTCCACAGTCACTAAGACTGGTCTCCGGTGTCCTCGTACTCCTCAACGAACGTAGGCTCAGTCTCAGCGTCAGCAAACACCTCGTCCTCCACTACCGTCTCTGGCTCAGGGTCTAACATGTGACACCCAAAAGAGCAAGGGGCACATGTCAGCAAGTCTGGAAGACTTGTGCAAGTGAAACTGAAAGTAAAGCAACCTAGCAGTTCTAGCATGATGCAAATGACATGGCAGTTAAAGTAAGAGTGCAACAGGTAAAGTAAAGCGAGTAAAAGTACGAGCATGGCATGACATTCACAAGACAAGTACAAGACAAGAAAAGTAAGCACCTCGTGCACAGAGTTCACGCCTTACAGCTAAAGAGGCTATACGGGCACACTTTTACGCTGAGTGGTCGCTCAACCCTACCCCTCCACGTGTGTCGAGCCAGGGCCTTACCCCCGAACGGTAATGCTCGCTTCTGGATCACGAGCCAGGAAGTGTCTTTAACAAGTATGGCATAGGGGTGCACCTAGCCCGGGACAAGCAAGTACAAGTATGTAGCGTGTGCTACGAATGCAACATTCAATGCATGGATGACATGACATGGCAGTTAAAGTAAAGCGTACAGGTAAGGAAAGTAAACGTGACAGTTTAGCATGCATGAACAACAATTTTAAGGGGTTGGATCTAGCTTCGTTGTCAAACTAGATCATTTAGGTGACGGATCTAGTTTCGTTGTCAAACTAGATCAAGTAGGCGTCTAGCCAGCTATCATTTCACTGACTAGTCTCTTTTACGCTAAAAACAAGTAAGTGGCCTAAAAACATGGCCCTACACAAGAGTTGGCAAGTTTCACTTGCCTGCAATTATCACGTCAAGAAAACACCGTCCAACGAGTCCAAAGTCACGATTCCTACGTGCACAAGTCCACCGGCCTACATCCGTTTTATTAATCTTGATTAGTGATTTCTAAAACATTTAAAATACTTTAAAAATACTGATTTTAGTCTTGATTAGCATGCAATTGGGTTTGGGGTCCTAGGGGTGCAAAACGTTACCTCAACACGACGCGAAAGCTACACCGGCGTCGGGTAGCGACGCCGGGGGTTGGAATAATAAGATCGCGCTCCAAGTCCAGATTCCAATTAGTTTCTTCGCTGGAAATTTCAGGGAAATCAACCCGGGCGACGATTCCAGATTCCAAAGCTCGTACGTGCGACGACGGGCTACGACGTGCGACGACGTCGTACGCGACGGATCCTCAAAGAGCAAGCACCTAGGTGGGGCCCACAGTAGTCCTAGGGACCTTTGGGAGACCCACAATAACTCTGGAGAACTTGGGGGGCCCACGGTGGCAAGCGGTGCGACGGGTGCGGGGTTGCGACAAGTGACCCTCGGTCGTACCCCTCCAATGCGGGAGACACCCTCGGTCGTGCGCTGAGAATGCGGGCTGCGACGATTTGGGGCGTGCAGCGGCTGCGGGGTGGCTGGGTGCGAGAGCTTCCGTCGGTCAGGTCGAGAGAACGGGTCGGTCAGGCGCTTGGATTGCGGGCGGGCGACGATGCAACGCTGCAGCGCTTGGGCGCTCGGTCACAGCGGGCGGGGCGGTCGGTCAGGCACGGAGCGGAGCGGGGGACGAAGCGGGCGACAGCTACGGTGCGGGGCGGGCGCTTGAGCTCTCGGTCTGACCGAGAGCTCCCTTCGGTCGGTGCGGAGGAATTGAGCGGAGTGGCTGTGCAGCGATGCGGGCCAAGCTTGGTGCGGGGGCGGCCAGCGGTCGGAGCGGGGGTTTTGGCCTCGTTTCTTCGGTCGTGCGGCCGCCGTTCGTCGCAACGTTGCGACGAATCGTCGCAACGTCCAAAATGAGTTTGGAAGAGGCTAGGGCTAATTTCTTTGGAAAATAGGACTTGCTAGGGGTTGCTTATATAGTATAGGTGGGTTGACTTGGTCTAGGGCTAAATCTAATAGGATTAGAATTCAAAAAGATTTGAAATTTGAATTCAAACTTCTCCAACCCAATCTAGGATTTGACCTGGTCCAAATGAGCTGGAAATTGGCTCAAAAATTCTTTAAAACGTTTTAAACTCAAATAAATTTTATTTGGCCGAAATTAATTTAAAAATAAATTATTAAAAATAATATAAAACTTGTAAAAATCATAAAAGTGGTCAAATAAACTCCAAAAATTATAAAATAAATATCGGGGTGATCGTGGTGGCGAGAGTGAGCTAACTAAGAAGACGGATCTCAGATTCGACGTCGGACGACGAAACTAAAAATAGAAATGTCTCCCGTCAAGAGTGAGAATCGTCACGTCTCATCGAGTAAGTTTAAATTGTGGGAAAACGACTCGAGGAACGTCGTTCCAAATTAGTGCCACTATTTAATACTCTCAGAGACGTTCACAACGGCATATCACACGAAAGTGTTCACAACCAAGCAAAGTCTAAAACAAACACGTGCACGGCCAAAAGCACGTGCACGAACA